>CM021733.1:56670055-56681646 GCA_011075105.1 Heteronetta atricapilla | reverse complement strand
GGGGGGGGGGAGGGGGTGATGTCCACCTCCCCTCTTGCCCAGGGCTTTTGTTTCAGCTGGGCTCTGGACCTTCAGCCTCGGACTGCTGTGGCTGTGCCTGTCTTCAGACCTGTTTGCATTTCCTGGGTTAATCTTGGGCTTGAGCTGCTTGCTGAAAGATCACTGGACAGTCACTAGTACTTGCTGCTGCAGCATCCTGTCCTTCTTATAAATTTCCAGTGCTCTGGGATTGTACCCCATCATTATATCAGGGAGTGCGAGTGGGAGATAGACTGGTGGAGCAACTCCCTGCAGGGCCTCAATGAGAGGTACCGGGGTGAGACACCCAGACGGGGGCGGACCTTCTTCCCTGTCGCCATTGGGCAGAGAGAGGGGACTTGGGAGTTGAGGAGGAATGGAGACAGGTCCCTGCTCGACATCGCAGGTGATGCCGTGATGCCCTCCCCCTCCAGCCCCACCTTCCCAGGTGCCCTTACGCAACAGGTTTGAGGCCCTGGAGATTGAGAGACCGGTGGCTGAGGAAAAGGTAGAAAGTACCCAGGAGGATGCCTAGGGCGAGGAAGTCAACTCCACGCCTCAGGACTGCCTCCATCAAGAAGGAAAGAAGGGTGATTGTTGTGGGAGACTCTCTTCTCAGGGGAACAGAGGGCCCTACTTGTCGGCCTGACCCTACCCGTAGGGAAGTCTGCTGCCTCCCTGGGGCCAGGGTCAGGGACATTGCCAGGAAGCTTCTCAACCTGGTTCGCCCCTCTGACTATTATCCTCTTTTGATAGTCCAGGCTGGCAGTGATGACACTGAAGAGAAAAGCCTCAAGGCTATCAAACGGGACTTTAGGGGGCTGGGGTGATTAGTGGAGGGAGTGGGAGTACAGGTGGTGTTTTCATCTATCCCTACGGTGGCAGGGAGAGGTACTGACAGGACATGAAAAGCCCACCTGATAAACACGTGGCTCAGGGGCTGGTGCCAGCACAGAAATCTTTTTTTTTTTTTTTTTTTTTTTTTTTAAAGCATGGGGCGCTTTACTCAGCAGCTGGCCTGATGGCTGCAGACAAGTCCCTGTCTCTAAGTGGAAAAAGAATCCTGGGCGAGGAGTTGGTGAGTCTCATTGAGAGGGCTTTAAACTAGGTATGATGGGGGATGGGGCCAAAACAAGGCTTGTTGGAGCTGTGCCAGGGGGGAAACAATGGCAAGGCCGGGGGATAAGGCAATGGCCCAGCTGAAGTCCATCTACACTAATGAACACAGCATGGGTAAAAAACAGGAGGAGCTGGAAGCCATCGTGCAGCAGGCTATGACTTGGTTGCCATCACGGAGACGTGGTGGGACCACTCTCGTGACTGGAGTGCTGCAATGACTGGCTATAAGCTCTTCAGAAGGGACAGGCAGCACAGAAGGGGTGGTGGTGTGGCTCTCTATATTAGAGAATCTTTCGATGTTGTGGAACTCGAGGCTGGGAATGACAAGGTTGAGTCCCTTTGGGTTAGGATTGGCGGGAAGGCCAACAAGGCTAGCGTCCTGGTCGGGGTCTGTTATAGACCGCCGAACCAGGACGAGGAGATGGATGAGGAGTTCAACAGGCAGCTGACAGAAGTTGCAAAATCATCAGCACTTGTTCTCGTGGGGGACTTCAACTTCCCTGACATATCCTGGAAGCACAACACAGCCCAGAGAAAGCAGTCTAGGAGGTTTCTGGAGAGCGTGGAAGATAGCTTCCTGATGCAGCTGGTTAGTGAGTCTACCAGGGGTGGTGCCCCAGTAGACCTTCTCTTCACAAACAGAGAAGGACTGGTGAGAGATGTGGTGGTCGGAAGCTGTCTTGGGCAGAGTGACCACGAAATGGTGGAGTTCTCTATTCTTGGCAAGGCCAGCAAGGGAACCAGCAAAACCACTGTACTGAACTTCCGGAGGGCTGACTTTGAGCTGCTGAGGACACTGGTTGGTAGAGTCCCTTGGGAGGTGGTTCTGAAGGGCAGAGGAGTCCAGGAAGGCTGGGCGCTCTTCAAGAAGGAAATCTTAATGGCGCAGGAGCGGTCTATCCCCATGTGCCAAAGATGAGCTGACGTGGAAGAAGACCGGCCTGGCTCAACAGAGAGTTGCAGCTTGATCTTAGGAGGAAAAAGAGGGTTTATAATCTTTGGAAAAAAGGGTGGGGCCAGTGAGGAGGACTATAAGGATGTTATGAGGCTGTGCAGGGACAAAATTAGAAAGGCCAAAGCTCATCTGGAGCTCAATCTGGCTACTGCCGTTAAAGATAACAAAAAATCATTTTACAAATACATCAGTGCAAAAAGGAGGACTAAGGAGAATCTCCATCCTTTACTGGATGCGGGGGGAAACCTTGTTACAAGAGATGAGGAAAAGGTGGAGGTGCTTAATGCCTTCTTTGCCTCAGTCTTTAGCAGCAATACCGGTTGTTCTCTGGATACCCAGTGCCCTGAGCTGGCAGAAGGGGATGGGGAGCAGGATGTGGCCCTCACTATCCATGAAGAAATGGTTGGGGACCTGGTACGGCACTTGGATGTGCACAAGTCGATGGGGCCGGATGGGATCCACCTGAGGGTACTAAGAGAACTGTCAGAGGAGCTGGCCGAGCCACTTACCATCATTTATCAACAGTCCTGGCTATCAGGGGAGGTCCCAGTTGACTGGCGGTTAGCAAACATGACGCCCATCTACAAGAAGGCCCGGAGGGCAAACCCAGGGAACTATAGGCCTGTCAGTTTGACCTCAGTGCCAGGGAAGCTCATGGAGCAGATTATCTTGAGTGTCATCATGTGGCACTTGTAGGGCAAGCAGGCGATCAGGCCCAGTCAGCATGGGTTTATGAAGGGCAGGTCCTGCTTGACGAACCTGATCTCCTTCTATGACAAAGTGACGCGCTTGGTGGATGAAGGAAAGGCTGTGGATGTGGTCTACCTTGACTTCAGCAAGGCTTTTGACACCGTTTCCCACAGCATTCTCCTCAAGAAACTGGCTGCTCATGGCTTGGACTGGCACACGCTTTGTTGGGTTAGAAACTGGCTGGATAGCCGGGCCCAAAGAGTCGTGGTAAATGGAATCAAATCCAGTTGGAGGCCAGTCACTAGTGGCCTTCCCCAGGGCTCGGTGCTGGGGCCAGTCCTCTTTAATATCTTCATTGATGATCTGGATGAGGGCATTGAGTGCACCCTCAGTTAGTTCACAGATGACACCAAGTTAGGTGTGTGTGTCGACCTGCTCGAGGGTAGGAAGGCTCTGCAGGAGGATCTGGATAGGCTGCACCGATGGGCTGAGGTCAACTACATGAAGTTCAACAAGGCCAAGTGCCAGGTTCTGCACCTGGGGCACAACAACCCCAAGCAGAGCTACAGACTGGGAGAGGAATGGTTGGAAAGCTGCCAGGCAGAGAAGGACCTGGGAGTGTTGGTTGATAGTCAGCTGAATATGAGCCAGCAGTGTGCTCAGGTGGCCAAGAAAGCCAACAGCATCCTGGCTTGTATAAGAAGCAGTGTGGCCAGCAGGTCTAGGGAAGTGATCGTCCCCCTGTACTCGGCTCTGGTGAGGCCACACCTCAAGTACTGTGTTCAGTCTTGGGCCCCTCTGTACAAGAAGGACATCGAGGTGCTTGAGCGACGAAGCTGGTGAGGGGCCTGGAGAACAAGTCCTACGAGGAGCGGCTGAGGGAGCTGGGCTTGTTCAGCCTGGAGAAGAGGAGGCTCAGGGGTGACCTTATTGCTCTCTACAGGCACTTTAAAGGAGGCTGTAGTGAGGTGGGGGTTGGTCTGTTCTCCCACGTGCCTGGTGACAGGACAAGGAGGAATGGGCTAAAATTGCACCGGGGGAGCTTTAGGTTGGATGTTAGGAAGAACTTCGTTACCGAAAGGGTTGTTAGACATTGGAGCGGGCTGCCCAGGGAAGTGGTGGAGTCACCATCCCTGGAGGTCTTTAAAAGACATTTAGATGTAGAGCTTAGGGATATGGTTTAGTGGAGGACTGTTAGTGTTAGGTCAGAGGTTGGACTCGATGATCTTGAGGTCTCTTCCAACCTAGACATTCTATGATTCTGTATGATTCTGTGAAAGGATGGCCCAACGTGCACCAGAGTTGTTCCTTGCCTCCTTCCCCTCAGGGACCACCCATTCTTGCTAACTCCTGTCTCCTAACTCCTAAAAATAATCTATTTTTATTTTTCCCCTATACTTGTTTCCTTGCTTATTATGAAAACCTATTAATTATTATTATTATCATCATTATTATTATCATTACAAGCAAATACAAATTTATTACACGTTAAAAATGTCATATGTTATAAATGCATTGTTAATAAGTAAATGCTGTTTCTGCTTTTGAATGGATGGCCTTCTTTCTGTTTTCATGTGTGCTGCATGAACTCTTTCAGGATAGAACTTGACCCTTAATTCTTAGCATGATGTTATTAAAGTTTGTAAGATAGAGCATTGATGTTTGAAAGATGATTGAAAGAGCATTTATGTTTATTTTCATTAATAGTCATAGAACTTAAATCCAGAAGACACTATGTATTATTTACTATTGTGTTATCTACTGTGAGCTCCCAGTACAATTGCTGAAATATGGGTTACTGCCTGGGTTTTACCTTCACATGTTCTGATTGAGAGCAACTACAGGTAATTTGCAAAAGGTGGTCCAATTTATGACTGTGATTAAATTGCTACAGTCTCCTTCATTTCTCTTTAGTTTTACTGATTAAGTCATGGGCAGAATACTGATTATGTTGTGGGCATAGATTTACTTATCTATATATCCATGTGTATGTCTAATTTCGCTGCTTTTCACCCATACTTTTTTCACACTGGCAGTCTGACCTGCTGCTCCTCTACAGTGCACTAGCAATGCTAAGATGCCACATTTCATTAGACAATGTTGCCCCCAAGCAATTCAAAGTGTGATGGAGATGGACATAGCGTAATGGAGTACCAGTACTAAATGACTGAGAGTGCTTCATGATCTCTTTGATAAGCCCAGGAGGAGCTGGAAAGCTGGAAGCAAGGACCTTTTTTTTTTTTTTTTTTTTTTTTTTTTTTTTTAACATACAAAAGTGATTATGGAGTATAGAGAGATTCTCATCCTTTAGATTAAAGGCAATATACCTAGCGTCAGGTGTTTTCCTCCATCTGCCTCCTGCACAGCTCTGTAAGTTGTCTGTAAGAATGCAGTACTTGAGTTTTGATGTTGGTACTTTCTGGGAAGTAGACTTCAAGTAAGATACTTGACAAAAGCTATGAAGGATGTTAGGAAGACTTGTGGAAGAAAGGAGGGTTGGTTCAAGTTAGTTCTTGGATTTTGTAGAGAACTGTAAGTGAACTGTAGAAGCAGCAACAGGGTATTGAAATTTGAGGACGGTGTTTCATGATTCACAGGAGCTATTTTTTATCCTCACTAATACCATCTTTCAAGTTCTTGTGCAGACTGGCAGAGTAAAAGTGTTGACTGTCTGAACATGGGCTGGGGATTCTTCATTCATGCATTTGTGAAGGTTGAGACAGAACTGGTTACTTCCAAGGTAGGTACACTTGATCTTTATTGGCTGATACACCTATTTGGTATATACCTGGCAGATACAGAGTTGGTACCCAATACCTCATCTCTAAAAGAGGAATATATCCATCTTCAGGCAGCTATGTTGGCCTATCTGGACAGATCTATACCTGAGGGTGTGAGTGCACTTGTTGGTGGGGGCTTCCTTTTCCTTACTATAGGTAACACTTCTGTGATGTGTGCTGGTGTTATCATAAGGTTACATGTGGCTGAGTATTTTTGAACGTCATCTTGGATAGTTACTGCTTCTGAGCTGTAACATGGTTGTGCTGATGGTGCTGTGGCATATACTTTTTGGGCAGCTCAAGCACTGGCAAATTCCCCAAGAGAAAGATGGTATTTTATTTTATTTTATTTTATTTTTTCATGAGCTATTTAGGGAAGGCATCAGTGGCCCTTTAAGCTAATCAATATGGGTAGTGAAGGAATTTGATGCTCATGATATACCAAGGTGTACTCTTACAGAGCAGTTCAGATGTGGCTGTTACAAGAAAATCACAATCTTCATAAAGGAAAAATCTGACAATGTTAATGAGACTTTTCCCTATTTAAAGCCTGAGAGATTGGGTTAAAACAACCACTAACAAAACAAAACAAAACAAAGTCCAGACTTTCAGGCTAGCCTTACTGCATTACACTAAAAGGTATAAGGACTTGGGTCCAGGCTCCAGAAGAAAATAGTCTGCGCAGAGTCACTGTCAGAAAAATAACTCTTTGGATTTTCTGTTCAATCATCCTATATTCTCTGAAGTTACTACTGGCAACAGCACTGAGAGTTAGCAGAAACCATGGACCATTCCTGATGGGAAGATACAGACTGGAAGAGACTAGACTATGCCATTGACCTTAGGGTATGGGCACTGACACTTTTCAGTTTAATGGTGTAGAAATAGCTTCATGATAAAAATCAAGGTTTAAGGAAACTGAAGAAAATTTAAAAACAAAAACCTTATCTCATGAATGGGTTTGAACAGATGTGAACTTTATTGGTTTGGCAAGATGAAAATATTATGCAAATAGTAAATAGTTTTTTTTTTTTTTCCTATTTTGCTGTTTTCTGAATTTATACAGAAAAAGAACTGAATAGCTTTCTGTGAATATCTGGCTTTTAAACAGAAGGGCTGGCAAAAATTTGCAAACTGCAATGTTTTGCTCCGATTCTTAGCTGAATGGACACCGTCACTTATGTTTCTAAGGTGTATATTTCACCTCATCTCCTTCTTCATACTCATGATGCTCATAATACAGTAATATTTTCATATACTTTATAAAAGTATATAATATTTGAATAGCAACCACTTCAGTGTTTTTCTGTTTGTTTTAAAATTTTATTTGGACTCTAGCAACCAGGTTTCAGCATGGTTGCAATGACCATGACAGTTCTCACTGAATTGGGATAGCACCTGTTAATAATAAAAAATGATGTCCGTTGTATTGTTATGGAAGCGATATTTTGTTTAACCATAGGAAGTATTTTTCCCTTTACAGGCTTAATTTCACTGTTATATCTGCTTCCAGTTACCAGATCATCTGTTTTTCCTGGCAAAGACTCTTTGATTAGAAAAGTAGACAAATGCTATATGTGGGTTTTGGAAATGGCAGAAATTATTTACCCTACTGTCTCACTGCAATAGCCTTTACGAGTTCCCTAGATATTAAATAACAGCAATGAGTCTTCCCTTCCCTTCCCTTCCCTTCCCTTCCCTTCCCTTCCCTTCCCTTCCCTTCCCTTCCCTTCCCTTCCCTTCCCTTCCCTGTCCTGCCCTTTCCTGCCCTTCCCTTTCCTGAAATGTCTGGAATTTGCCATACAACTAAGCTTTCTTCATTAGAAAGCAGAATTAGCAAATGTCTGCTTGTGTAATGTTTTTTCTTCCTCTCAGTGAACATCTAACATGTGACACCATTTTGTTTAATTGGGGATAGAATAAAATGACCAAAGCACAACACCAAAGCTGCCCAAATGAAGTAATAATATGCCCTGTGGTTACTTTCATTCAGAAGTGTTATCAGGGGAGACTGATATTATCATTCTGTGCTTCATCTTCAACACAGCAGGCTGCTCATGTGAAGGTAATGCACTGACTGTAGGTACCTGTCATATTTGTAGATTTTACCAAGGTATTACAAAGGAGGGCAGCTATATTATTGTTATTATTGAATTCCTGAACAACTTTCTGTGTAGCAATCTCTGATGGAAGTTTTGGACACTTCACAAGTATGTTTAGCAACTTTGCATATATAGTAAAAGTAACTTTAGTTTGTCATGTATTAAGTGATTTGTTGCATTTTATATTCTTAGAATGATGCATATTCTCTAAACAGCTTAATACATGCTCAGCTTGATTTCACAGCAGCCAAACTTACCACATGTGATATAAGTGCACAAAAGCAAGGAAATGGAAAGCCTGCAGTACTGGGTAGTTCTAGTCCTCTGCTAGCTGTGACCTACTTTAATTTAGCACTTGCTCACAGGCCAGCAAACATAGAGAAAGGGAGGGTATTTTAGATTTGAGAACATAACGAGATCTGAATGGCAATAACCTGTACTGCAGTAACACCAAAGCTCACTATGTTAAGCCACCTACTCTTATTTCCCTGAACAGAGTAAGAAATGCTGGCTGCAAAATGGATCATATTATATTTGATAGTCTTGTCCATCACCCTCTTAAGAGAGCTCATTCTCCACATTGTATTCCAAAGTGCCTTCTCCAGAACATTGTAAAATAGTACTTGCATGACGATATGGTACTTAGGAAACTTCTGTAGTTTCTGCAGGTGAAGCCTACTGGACGTAACACAGTAAGAGGAAGAAGTGGTGCTCAGAGCAGCTGAAGCTCAGAGGCATGGGTAAGTAGGGGTGAATTCCACTTCTGCTTGCCTCAGAAAAAGCCAAGGTAATATGTGTCTTCAAAGTAGTCCAGCTCCATTTTAGAAGTACAGAATATTTAGAAACATTTTGCTGTTTATTTAATGGAAAAATTGCATTTAGTAATCTGTTAGTCTAAAGCACACCTATGTTATTGGTTGTGCTTTAGTGTCTGTATTGCAAACATCCTACTAAATATGTGCATTTTAACATACTGAAGAAAACATTTTCTTGTGACCTATTAAACCATGAAACAGCAAGGGAAAGATGCTGTCACCTCTACTAAAGTCTGTTTCTATTACTTTGGATGATGGGGGAGCTATGTATATTTTTAACGATTACCGTACGCACCTAACTTTCTGTAATTGTTATTTTCTTGCCTGACTGCAAAGGGAAGCAAACATGAAAGAAAATCATGAAAGCGTCTGAGGAAAATGTCCAAGGTCATTGTGGGAACTAATAGGGAAAATCTGAAATGGAAATCGCCTCTGCCAGATACTGAATAGGTGGGCAAATTTACCCTTTTCGGGCCCAAGCAGGACATTAGAACATTCTAGGTACTGATTTGAGAGAAGAAGGGAGGCTAAACAGACTGTCAGCAGCTGCATGGGGACAGATGATGACTGATTCTGAGGGGCACACAGGTGAGCAACCTGTTTCACCTAGCTTACAGATGGAAGTAACAGTGTAAAGCTGAATTTAGTGAGGTTCAAATGGAAAGATGAAAGCTGAGGTAAGTGTCTTTTGTTTGTTTAAGCCCTTTTATCTGTGTCTCAGTGAATAATGCTTTGTTATGGAGAAGCTGGATTGGGGTCATTTCAATTCATCTGCTCTCATAGGCTCTTGGAAGAAAAGGCATATTGACTACAAACACAGCTGAATCTGTCTGTTGAATGTGAGTAGTAAAAGAGATATTACCACCAGGATTTCCAGTCTGTGAGTCGTGGAACCATATAACTCTATCCACAGAAAGCTGATGTTAACAAACCACATCTCAGGTGTGAAAAAGCACTTCATTATAGCTTATTTGTAGTTACAGCTAATCTTACAATTCTTCCATTTTAAGAATGCAGAATCATTCTCTACTGGAAATCCTTTCCTCCAATTTAAGCCATCTAAAAAAGAACAAATATTTACTTAAAAATGTGTAAAATGCTTGCATTTTTGGCTTCCAGCCAACAGCTGATATGCGCAACAAATGATCCAGAACTAGCACATCTCAGTTCAGTGCTTAAAAAGGAATATTTAGTAGATATGTTGCTGCATAGAGTTAAGGTTTTTTTGAATAACTGTTTAAGTTATTCAAATAACTTAGTAACTGTTTTTCTTCTCACATTATCTTATTGTTTTTAAGAAATATAATTTGCAATGACCTTAAATGTGATATGTTTAGATCTATTTAAGGATAGTATCTTCCCTGCAATTTTCTTTGAAGCATGACTTGTAAACACCTTGCAGCAGCCAGTATCGATTGCATGTTCATAAGTAATGGAGCACGCCTGAAATTAGACACCAGCCCTGCAGGCAGAGGTGGGGGTGTAGACCAGGGAGGTTTCAAGTCACCTATTTTAACAGATGAAGGCTGACACCATAATTTGAAATTACAAGCAAGGGCATCTTTTATTATTTTATTTTATTTTATTATTATTTTTTGTAAGTAAGCAGGACGTACAGGAAGGTGTGTCAAGTCCTTATTAGAATCTATGAAGCATTAGAAAAGACAGAGGCAAAATTGTTTCAGGTTAGTAGTAGTCTGCAGGAAGGACATAAAACTGAGATAATGGGAGTGAAAAAACAAACTTCTGCATCCCACTCTTTCTTTCATGCTTATAGTTCAAAGAGACCTTTATTTTTGATTCTGATAGTTAAAAGGCACCTTTATTTTTGAGTATGATAGAATGAAAAATTGATCTAATTTTGCTAACTCTGGGTTATACAGCTTGTTCCCCTGAATCTAGAATTGGACTGTTCATTTTCTTGAGAAATACACTGAAACATGCAGGTATATAAATTCATATTTAATGTTGTTGCAGGTTCATCAGTGTATCTCTTGTTCCATGATTTATATGCCAAATTGCAGACTTTTCTTTCCTTTGAAAGAAAGAAATAAGGTGTACCAAAACAAAACAAAACAAAACAAACAAACAAACAAAAATCCACAACCAAACAAAAAAACAAAACAGGAAAAACATTTTCCCTTGAAATAAAATTTAGAGTGCATGATTAACATTTAATCTGAAGAAACATTTAGCACCTTTAGAATAAAATGATCTATGGTCTGTCTAGAATTAATGTGCTACTGCTTTAACAGAAAGGAAGGAATGCAGACCTTGAAATACAAGCATTGGCATGGAATAGCAAAACAAGCAAGTACTTCTGAGAGTAATAAATGCCTAAAACTAATTTCCTCAGATCTGTTTTGTATTCTTTCTTTTGGTTTTAGGTGCCAAATTGAGCTCTAATATTGTAGTTCCTTATTGTTGAAGATACAGTAAGAGTTTTCTACTATGTGTGCATACATATTATCTAATGTCTATTACTGCATGACTGGATAATGCAACACATCCATCAGCCAAACTTAATTTATTTTAATATATATCTTTCTGCACTTCTCTATCAGGTTTGGCTGAATCATCAACTACTAAATCCAAAAGTCACTGGAGATGTAGATTATTCAGACAAACTCGCATGTGCACACATTTCTAGGGTGATCCATTGGCCTTCAAGAAATTGAAAGAGCTACGAAGGTGTCTTGTGTATGCGCTTGGCTATGCCTTAAAATAGGACTTGTAGATCCTCTTTCAGGCATCCCTCCAGTGCTCAGTGTTTCCTCAGGCAAAACAAGTCCTGGAGGTCCAACCTATCCCAAATTCTGATCTGATGCCAGAGCCTAGGCAAAATCAGTTGTCTGTAGATCCTTTCCCGAAGACCCTGGAGAAGTACTGTCTGTCATCAGCCTCTGAGTTCTTAAGTTTCACAGCACTGTAAAAGTAAAAGGAGAGTAAAAGACATTTTCTTAAACATCTGATTTTCAAAAAGGGTCAGAAAGAAGACCCTAGCAATTACAGGCCTGTCAGTCTCACGTCAGTGCCTGGTAAAATCATGGAGAAGATGGTTCTCAAACTTATTGAGGCGCACCTGGGGGACAAAGCAGTCATTGGTCCCAGC
>CM021733.1:56631318-56669655 GCA_011075105.1 Heteronetta atricapilla | reverse complement strand
CTTGATGATCCTTAAGGGTCCCTTCCAACTCAGGATATTCTATGATTTGAAAACAAGTTTCTTGAACCCTCATGCTCTGAAACTTTGAAAAATTTTCAATTAAATCAAAAATCTGCCATTATGTTATTATTATTATTATTATTATTATTATTATATGCATATAATAATGTATGTTGGAAGACAAGAGTACTAGGAAATTTAGGCCTCAGTATATTTCAAAAATGTCCTAGATTCTCTTCAAAGACTGATATAAGACCTGATGAACATCTAGTGTATCTGTCTGTAGCTACCAGTCAACTAACACCTGCAACACGGAAGTTGATGGCTTAATCCTGATTTGAGCAACTAAATCGTTATTTAGACCTATGTGTCTGGAACTTGGCTAAGTCAAAATAATTGGCAATGCTTTCACAAGTTAATGTATCTATTAACCCTTCAAATAGAAGTAGCCTTCCTTCTGGGCTCTGAAGCTAAAGTCCTTGAAGTGTTTAATCTCTTAACCTTGCTTTAAATAGAATTAGGCATCCAAATAGCTTTCAACATAAAGCTCTGCAGAGCTGAGTTAGAATGTGTTTCTACTCTCTAGGCGTATCATTAATCCATTAATTTGTTATGTTACAATGCACTGAACATTTCATTTTCTTCATACACAGAAAATCTAGTCAGTTCAAGACCACCTGAACTTGTCTTTTTCTGCTACTGGACTAGCCAACATCAGTGTAGTCAATTCCCCATTCCCCAGTAGTACAGCATCCAGTCAAATAATAATTGTCAGGGAAAATTTTGATTTTTTTTTTAAAGTATTGATTAAAAATAATCTGGATATTTTTAAAATTATTGCAGCTTTCTGTAGTGTATTTGGGTGTTAGGGGGATTAGAATGAAGAGACATATGGATAAGGTAAATAAAATATGAAAAATTTTCTATGGAGTTACTTCCACTAATGAGATCAGAAAGGGTGATTTTTTTTTTTTTCCTGTCCGTTTCAGTTGCATTTTCAATTGAATACTTTTGTCAATTTCACAGTTTTGTCTATTTGTGATATCACAAGGTAAAAAAGGAGTGATACATTAGATCTATTCAGTTCTTGAAGGAATGTAATTTGCTGGAAGTTGCAAGGTGCTTAATTAAAAAAATACAACTTTCATATCTAGGTTAGTAAAAGATAAGCTTTTTGACAGGGACTTGTGGGAGAGATGAACTTTAATGTGACTTCTTGTTCAGAAAATCTGTGAATACAAATGTTGTCCGAGTGTAATGCTTATGGTTTAAACTCAACTGAGTGAATGATACAGAAGGGAGAGAAGCCAAGCCTTTTCCTCCTTCATGGATGTTGGAAGAAAAGGTACTTTTTTCTCAATGTTGAAACTGTTATTTTTTTTTTTCAAAAATGGTTTGAACATTTATAATACTCTGTGCAGTATTTTTTTTTTTCTTTTTACTCTCCATTCCTGCATGCCTGCTACATTTATGTGCCCAGGTGAGCTAGTAAAAATAATAAGATATTTTAATAGTCAACAGTGAACTAACTTGAAGTTTTACCAAAAATATATCTGTAGAGGGTAATCAACGGCTTCACATTGTGATGCATAGTGTCATATTTCATACTTCAACCTATTATACATAGGTTTTGACTTAGTTTCATAACTCACTTACGTAATTTATAAACAAATTTTTGACTTAGGTTTTGACTTAGTTTCATAACTCACTTACGTAATTTATAAACAAATTTGCTTTTTATTGGAATAAAACAGATCATTGTTTATTTATTTATTTTTCCCTTTGGCATACTCTAAACTACAGTGTGATAGGTTCTGTGCATCTTGATGCAGTTGTGATGACTGATCAGCACACTGCTAATTTACAAAATCAGTAGTCTGGCATTTTGGAAGTACTTTCCTCCACACTCTCCTCCCTCATTCACAAAAAGGATCCTGTGAAATAATATGTCACATGCAATTTTTTTCATACAACAAGTAAAACATGAGCTATTTAATAAATCACTAACATAAGAAAGTTCCACCAATTTAAAAGAGTTCAGAATAGAATCTTAATGCTAATGACTCTATTGTGTCTCTGTTGACTGTAACTGAAATGGAAGTTAGTCAGTATTTAAAACAAAATCTAGAATGAGTGTGTATCTGAAAAAATTTTCTTTCTTTTTTTTTTTTTTTTTCCTTTTTTTTTTTCCTACACATAAAATAATGTGTTTTTATAATATTACAAATTAACCAGGGCAACACCGTGTGGCAGCTAGAGGTAGAACTTCTGGTAGTTTGATCTCTCAATGTCCATAGCTTCTGCAAAATATGAAGGAATTTTATTTTCTGTTGTAATATAGGATGATTAGCACCTGATAAACATAAAAATCATAAACCAAAATGAAAATACGTTTCTAACATTTGCCCCTCAATCCCATATTGATTAGTTTTCTAAAGCCAGAAAGAATAATTAATCTGACCTAGTATATAACAGAGCCATTTAAGGTCACCTGGTAATGACTACATGATTTTCAATAAGATCACTTCCAGAAAAAGCAACTAAACTAGATGTAAAGACTTTGAAGTGATTTTTATTTCATCATTGATCAATACATTTTGGGGTATTTCTGATTTGCAAAGCTTTGAAAAATGCGTTGTTTCCTTTCAGAATACAAAGTAACTGGATTTCCTTTTTTTCCCCGTTGATTTATGTTGCAGCACATATTGGAAAAAAAATGTACATTGAAAGTAATAATAATAATAAAAAAAAGTTAAACAAACTTGCTAAAAGATCTGTGTTAATTTTAGATTGAAACTGATTTTCTAAACTTCATCCTGGTGTACGTATATAAGACTGACTTAGAAGATTTAGTTATCACTGAAGACAGCAATTAAGAACAACAATGCTGACCTAAACTTGAATGGAGAAATATGAATCACTACAAAGAAATCTGCTTGCAAAGACTTTTTAGAATGAGCAGAGGAATTCTGGAATCTTAAGGGAAAAGAAATGAATGCTCTTATGTTATTAAAAATTATCAACACCACTTTTTGCTGTAGCTCTTTTCAGGAAACTTCAGCAATAAACATTTTCAGTAACAAATGCACACATTTTCATGGTTTTCTGGGAAGAACAAAAGACTTAAATGATGTGAATTTGATAGTTCCAAGTCCATACCTGCATTTTTCATAAATACCTTGAGAATAGTGGTGGGGAAAAATCAAAACATTTCTAAATCATTGTGTGGCCAGACTGAGACATTCATCAAAGCTTTAATTCCCAGTGACTGTCTCCTTTTTGACACCAATTAGAATGTGACAACCAGGGTTCATTAAAATAAATGAAGTTTAAACATTGTACATAAAATGGGACTTCGGGAGTTTTTTTTTTTTTTTTTTTTTTGTGAGCAGGAAAACTATGATGTAATTGCCATCCCAGAAACATGGTGCTATTGCTCACAAAACTGGACTGCTGCAATGGATGGCTATAAACTCTTCAGAAGGGATAGTCTAGTAAGGAGAGGCTGTGGGATAACATATGTTATGGAGTGTTTTGAGTGTTTTGAGCTTAATAATGGTGACAATAGAGTTGAGTGATTATGCGTATTAGTCAAAGGGAAGGTCAACAAGATGCCATGCTGAGAGTCTGTTAGACCTCCCAACCAGGATGAAGAGGCAGAAGAAATATTTTATAAGCACCTGGGAGAAGGCTCACAATCTCTAGCCCTTGTTCTTGTGGGGGACTTACAAGATGTTTGCTAGAAATACAATGAAGAAAGGAAAAAGTCTAGAAGGTTTCTCGAGTATGTGGAAGATAACTTCCTGACACATCTAGTTAGTGAATGAAATAGTGAAGTTGCCCCACTGGACCTTTTGCTTGTGAACAGAGAAGGACTAGTGGGTGATGTGAAGGTTGGAGGCCATCTTGAGCATCGTGATCATGAATTAATAGGGTTTTCCACTCGTGGAAAAGTAAGGAGGGGGCTTAGCAGTACTGCTACCCTGGACTTCCAGAGGGCAGACTTTGGCCTGCTTAGGAGACTGATTGACTGAATCCAATGGGAGGCAGTCCTTAAGGGCAAAGGAATCCAGGAAGGCTGGACATTCTTCAAGAAGGAAATCTTCAATGCTATGATCTCAGGTGTGTTTTTGAGAGACGGGGTATTCTGACATGGGATGCGGCACATGTGGCCTAGTGGGGCAAGAGCGTTTTCGACAGCAAGCTGTTTAGACTCATTATCAGGGCTTTAAATTAGATTCAGTGGAGGATGGGAATGTACCTGTAACTGACACAAAAGAATCACTGAATGCCGATACTTTAGAAGAAAGCAGGGAAACACTTGTGAATCATCCCATAAGAATTAGGATGGACTCTGAAAAGGTGACGTGACCCATAGCCCAGATGAAGTGCCTTTACACCGATTCATACAGCACACGAAACAAGCAGGAGGAATAGGAAGCCATGGTGCACTTAGAAAACTATGATCTAATTCCTATCACAGAAATATGGTGGGATGAATCACACAGCTGGATCATTGGAATACAGGGCTACAATTTTACAGGAGAGATAGGCAGGGAAGAAAGGGTGGGGGTATTGCTCTCTATGTTAACAAATGGATAGATTGGGAAGAAATTGCCTCTAAGAAACAGCCAAGAGTAGGATGAGAACCTGTGCATAAAAATTAAGGACTGTACCAACAAAGGACACCTTGTGGCTGGGGTCTACTACAGGCTGCCCCATCAAGATGAGGCTTTCATGCTCCAACTACAAGAAGCATCATGCTCACAGGCTCTCTTAACAACTTCTTTGCCTTGATCTTCATTGGTGGTCAAGTTTCCCAAATCTCTTGAGTCCCCAAACCTCTAGATGGAGGATAGGAGAGCAGAGTCCCTACAACTATAAGTAAAGAGCAAGTTTGGGACCTCTTGATGCAGCTCAACAACTACAAGTTTATGAGGCCTGATGACATGCATCCCAGGATCCTGAGGGAATTGGTTGATGTAGTCACCAAGCCACTCTTCATTATATTTGAAAAATCATGGCAGTCAGGCAAAGTCCACAGTGACTGGAAAAAGGGAAACATCACTCCCATTTTTAAAAAGAGTAGCAATAAAGACCCAGGGAACTGCAGACCAGTGACCTTCACCTCTGTGCCTGGCAAGATCATGGAACAGATCCTCCTGGAAGCAATGTTAAGGTGCATGCAAGACAAGGACATGATCCACGACAACCAGCATGGCTTCACCAAAGGCAAATTGTGTCTGACCAATCTGGTAGCCTTCTGTGATGGAGTGACTGCATCAGTAGACACAGGAAGACTGACCGATATCATCTACTTGGACTTCTATAAAGCTTTTGACACAGTCCCACATGACATCCTATTTCTAAATTGGAAAGATATGGATTTGCAAGGTGAGCCATCCAGTGGAAAGGAATTGGCCAGAAATTAGTGGTCAATGGTTCTATGTCCAGGTGGAGGCCAGTGATGAGCAATGTCCCTCAGGGGTCTGTCTTGAGACTGGTATTTTTCAATAACTTCATCAGTGACATAGACAATGGGACTGAATGCACCTTCACCAAGTTTGAAGACAACACCAAGCTGATTGAGACTTGGGGATTCTGGTAGACAAAAGTCTCAATATGAGGCAGCAGTGTGTGCTTGCAGCCCAGAAGGCCAACTGCATCCTGGCCTGCATCAAAAGATGTGTGGCCAGGAGGTCATTGTCCCCCTCCACTCTGCTCTCATGAGGCCCCACCTGGAGTACTGCATCCAGGTTTGGGGCCCCCAGCACAAGAAAGATGTGGACCTGTTAGAGAGAGTCCAGAGGACTACAAAGATGATCATAGGAGCTTCCTGTTAAAAATGTCTGAGAGAACTGGGGATGTTGAGCCTGGAGAAGAGAAGGCTCTGGAGAAGCCTCACTGTGGCCTTTCAGTACTTAAAGTGGTCTTATAAAAACAATGGAGGGAAACTCTTTTCTTAGGTAGTTGATAGGACAAGGGAGAATGGTCTTAAACTAACAGAGGGTAAATTTAGAGTAGACATTAGGAGGAAATTCTTCACTGTAAGGGTAGTGAGGCACTGGAGCAGGTTGCCTAGAGAAGCTGTGGATTCCCCATCCCTGGAGGTGTTCAAGGCCAGGCTGGATGGGGCCTTAGCCAAACTGTTCTACTGAGTGTCATCCCTGTCTATGACAGGGGGGTTGGAGTTGGATGACCTCTAAGGTCCCTTCCACACCAAACTATGATGATTTTATGAAGGTGGAGTAGCAGGCCATCCCTATGAAAGATGAGCCAGTGTAGAAAAACAAACAAACACAACAACAAAAACAAACAAACAAACATGCACACACACACACACACACACACAAAAACCAAAAACAAACAAACAACAAAAAAGCAGCCTGGCTGAACAGAGAGCTTTGGCTAGAACTCAGGAGGAAAAAGAGAATTTATAACCTTTTCAATAAGGGGCAGTCCACCCAGAAGGACTATAAAGATTTTGTGAGGCTGTGCAGAGAGAAAATTTACAAGGACCAAAGCCCAACTATAGAATTTAATCTGGCTTATTAAATCTTATTAAAGACAGTAAAAAATTCTTCCATAAATACGTTAGCAACTGTTGTGGTTTAATCACGGGAGGCAGTTAAGTACTACACAGCCTCTCTCTCACTCTCCCCAGGTGGGTTGGAGGAGAGAATCAGAAAGGTAAAAGTGTGATAACTCATGGGTTGAGATAGACAGTTTACTAGGTACAGCAAAAGCCATGTGCACAGGCAAAGCAAAACAATGAATTCCTTTGCTGCTTCCCATCAGCAGGCAGATGTTCATCCACTTCCAGGAAAGCAGGGCTTATTTGTACAGTTTCTTGTGAAGAAAATCTTATTCACCCTGAATGTCCCCCATTTTTCTCCTTCTTTACCCCAGCTTTCTGAGCATGATACCATATGGTATGGAATATCCCTTTGGTCATTCTGCTTCAGTTGTCCTACCTGTGTCCCCTCCCAGTTTCTTCTGCATCCCTAGCTTCCTTGCTGGCAGGACAGCATAAAAAGTAAAAAAGTCCTTGGCTCTGTGCAAGCACTGCTCTGCAAAAACTACAAACACTGGCATTATTAACCACTACTGGTGTGTTATTACCACTATTTCGAGATTTTTACTATTTACCACTATATTGAGAGCAGACAAGGTTGGTCGCCTCAGAGTCGGTGCAGCCACAGCCGCAGCCGCAGTGCCTGATCATGGATTACAGGGAGATCCTGGGACCTTGCTTTGCCGGGGGTGGCCCAGGATGGCAGCATGACCAGGCCACACCCACCAGCTCTCCCAAGAGAGGCTGACAGGGAGTGGGTGTTGCCAGGGAAATTGTGACTGTGCCCACGCCCTCTGCCTAGATACAGCCTTCAGGAGGGCAGCAACACATCACCACCCACCGCGAGCAGGGAGGGGACATCAGCACCTGAGCACTGGTGTGCAGCTGGTGTGGCAGGGCGCGAGAGCTCTGAGTCAAATATTGGCAGTCTGTGAGATCGCACACCTATCATGGTGTCCACTAGACAGAGAGCTCACTTAAAAAATGCTGTGGCGACCCGGGTGGAGGGCCTGCCCAGAGACGTGGCTGTTCAGGCCTGTGGCTGCAGGGAGTGCCTGAGCCTGTCACTGCTGTGGAGGAGGGGAGTGAGGAGACTGTCTGTTCTCAGGTGGAAGGTCTGCTCTCCGTGGTGGCTGAGCTCAAGGAGGAGGTGGAGAGACTAAGGAGCATCAGGGCATGTGAACAGGAGACTGAATGGTGGAGTAACTCCCTGGTGTGCCAGAGAGGGACATCCCTCTTGCCAGTGGAATGCCCCCCAGAGGGTGGTGGAGCTCCTGCCATTTTGCTGTTGGGCAGAGGAATGGGACCATAAAGATGAGGAGGGTTGGAAGTGAGTCCCAATTTGGCATCATGGGCAACTCCCTTCCTACCTACCTCGTTTCCCCAGGTGCCCCTCCGTAATATGTTTGAGGCCCTGGCTCTTGAAGGAGAGGTAGGTGAGGATGTGGTGGAAGGCCCGCTTGTGAGGTCACACAGGAAGAGACAGCTGAAACCACCCTTCAAGACTGCCTCTGAAAAGAAACAAAGAAAGAAGGGTAATTGCAGGAGGTCATTCCATTCTTAGAGGAACAGAAAGCCCAATATGCAGAGCTGACCCTCATCAAAGGGAGGAAGAGGACCCAGGTAACTAGAGACCAGTCAGCCTCACTTCCATTCCTGGTAAGGTGATGGAACAACTTATCCTTGGCATTGTCTGTAGTCTTATCAAGGATAAAAGGGTCATTAGGGGGAATCAACATGGCTTCACCAATGGGAAGTCACGCTCAACCAACCTGATAGCCTTTTATGAGGATATAACCAGGTGGATAGATGATGGAAAGGCAGTGGACGTAGTGTATCTTGATTTCAGTAAAGCCTTTGACAAAGTCTCCTACAGCATCCTCACAGCTAAACTGAGAAAGTGTGGTCTGGATGATCGGGTAGTGAGATGGACTGTAAACTGGCTGAAGGGAAGAATCCAGAGAGTTATGTTTAATGGGACAGAGTTGAGTTGGAATCCTGTATCTAGTGGAGTCTATCAAGGGTTGGTATCGGGACCAGTGTTTTTTAATATATTCATCGATGACTTGGATGGATGGGAATGGAGTGTGCCATCAGCAAGTTTGCTGATGACACTAAACTGGGAGGAGTGGCTGACACACCTGAAGGCTGTGCTGCCATCCAGTGAGACCTTGACAGGTTAGAGAATTGGGAAGGGAAAAACTTAATGAAGTATAACGAGGGGAAGTGTAGAGTTCTGCATCTGGGCAAGAACAACCCCAGACACTAGTATAAGTTGGGGACTGCCCTGACAGAAAGCAGTGGAGAGGGACCTGAGGGTTCTAGTGGACAAGCAGATGACCATGAGCCAGGATTGTGCCCTTGTAGCCAAGAAGGTCAATGGCATCCTGGGGTGTATCAGAAGGTGTCTGGTTAGTAGGCTGAGAGAGGTTCTCCTCCCCCTCTGCGCTGCCTTGTTGAGACCGCATCTAGTGGTTATTCTGGTTATATTGCATCCAGTTCTGGGCCTCTCAGTTCAAGAAGGACAGGGAACTGCTTGAAAGAGTCCAGAGCAGAGCCATGAGGATGATTAAAGGAGTGGAGCATCTCCCTTATGAGGAAAACCTGAGGGAGCTGGGTCTCTTTAGCTTGGAGAAGAGGAGAATGAGGGGTGAACTTATTAACATTTATAAATATGTAAAAAGTGAGTGTCAAGAGGATGGAGCCAGGCTCTTCTTGGTGATACCCAATGATAGGACAAGGGGCAATGGTGCAAGCTAGAACACAGGAGGTTCCACTTAAATATGAGACAATACTTTTTTTACAGTGAGGGTGACAGAACACTGGAACAGGCTGCCCAGGGTGTTGTAGAGTCTCCTTCTCTGGAAACTTCCAAAACCTGCCTGGACGTGTTCCTGTGTGACATAAGTGTTCCTACTCTGGCAGGGGGACTGGACTAGATGATCTTTCAAGGTCCCTTCCAGTCCCTAATGTTCTGTGATTCTGTGATTTTCATAAAAAATAAGAATAATCCAAACACAGCATTATGTGAGCCTCTACAAAGAAAATTAGATCTACCCCAGCCAGAACCATGACAACAACCAAAGGAGGACTAAGGAGAATCTCCATCATTTATTGGATGTGGGAGGAATAGTGGTGATGGAAGAGAAAAAGGCTGAGGTACTTATTGCCTTCTTTGCTTCAGTCTTTTGTAGTAAGATCTATTGTTCACTGGATACCCAATCCCCTGAGCTGGAAGATAGGTACAGGCAACACAATTAAGCCCCCATAATACAAGAAGAAATGGTTAGCAACCTGCTATACCACTTAGATGCACACAAAGCTGTGGGGCCATGCAAAGGTACAGTGGTAACTGGTGGAAGAGTTCCCCAAGTCACTTTCCATCATTTATCAGCACTCTTGGCTATCCAGAAAGGTCCCAGTTGACTACAGTCTAGCAAATGTTGTACTCATCTACAAGAAGGGCTGGAAGGAGGATTCAGGGGATTACAGGCCTGTGAGTCTGGCCTCAGTTCTGGAGAAGGTTATAGAGTAGATCATCTTGGGTGCCACCACATGACACATACAGGACAGCCAGGTGGTTAGGCCAGATCAGCATGGGTTTATGAAAGGCAGGTCTTGCTTGACTAACCTGCTCTCCTTCTATGAGAAGGTGGCATATTTAATGGATAAGGAAAAGGCTGTGGATTTTGTCTACTTAGACTTTAATGAAGCTTTTGACACTGGTTCCCACATTTTCTGCTGGAGAAACTGACTGTTCATGGCTTGGACAGGTATGCATAAATGGTATGGGTAAAAGGGATGGTAAAAGGTACAGGTATGGGTAAAAAACAAACAAACAAACAAAAAAAACACAACAACTACAAAAAACTGATGGATGTCTGGGCTCAAAGAGTTATGATGGAGTTAAATCCAATTTGAGGCCAGTTGCAGGTGGTGTCCCCCCAGGGCTCTGTAGTGGGGCCAGTTCTCTTTAATATCTATCATTGATCTGGATGAGGGGATCAAGTGCATCCTCAGTAATTTTGCAGATAACACCAAGTTAGGCAAAAATGTTTAGTGGTTCCTACTGCTTGAGGGTAGGAAGGCTCTACAGAAGGATTTGGATAGTCTGGGTCAATGGATGAGTCCAACTGTATAACATTCAACAAGGCTAAGTGCTTGCTCACAACTACAGGCTTGAGGAGGAGTGGCTGAAAAACTTTCCAGAGAAAAGGGAGTGTATTGGTCAATAGGTGTCTGAATATGAGCAAGCAATGTGCTCAGGTGGCCAAGACCAGCAACATCCTAGCTTGTATCAGAAATAGTGTGGTAGCAGGACTAGAGAACTGATTGTCTCCCTATACTCAGCTCTTGTGAGGCCACACCTCAAATACTGTGTTCAGTTTTGGGCCACTCACAACAAGAAGGACATTGAGGTATGGGAGCATGTCCAAAGACAGTTGACAAAACTGGTGAAGGGTTTAGAGAACAAGTGTTATGAGGAACAGATGAGGGAACTGGGTTTATTTAGCCTAGAGAAAAGAAGGCTTGGGGAAGAACATTTTTACTCTCCACAAGTACCACAAAGGATGTTGTAGTGTGTGGAGTTTAGTTTCTTTTCCCAAACAGCAAACAATAGGACAAGTGGAAGTGGCCTCAAGTTGCATGAGGAAAGGTATAAGTTGGATATTAGGAAAAATTTATTTGTTGAAAGGGTTGTGAAGCATTGGTACAGGCTACCCAATGAAGTAGATGAATCACCATCCCTGGAAGTATTTAAAATACTTGTAGCTGTTTAGTGGTAGACTTGGCAGTTAATGGTTAGACATGATAGTCTCAGAGGCCCTTTACAACCTAAAAGTTCTATCATTCTATGTTTTACACAAACATTTCATTCTTGAAACGAGGGGGATTTCAGCAGATAGCTTCACTTATATTTGCATGTAATAATGATGAAAGTAAGGAATTAATTAAAATAAATTAACTTTGCCTAGTTTTATTAGAATATATATATATTTTACTTGACATATGCTTTAGACAGTTCTTGTCTCTTTTATTTTGGAGGTAAAAGAGCCTTCTGGAAGCCTGTGAGTGGGTATTAATTTTTCCAGCTTTGACATGACAATGCTGAATTTTGAATTTTACCATTTGCTGTTGACAGCATGGAGCTAGAACTGACACAGAGAAAATTTAGAAGCCTCTTCAAATCTAGGAGAGCTGAGTTTCAAGGAGGTTCAATCCATCCAGAAATTCCCAGAGGAAAATTAACACATAATCAAGACTGTCCTGTCTGCTTGTCCAAATGTCTCCTTCAGTACTTTGTGTGGACAGAAACTTAACATGACGAGTATAACATAGTGGAATTTTATCAGCTTTTTTTTTTTTTTTTTTTTTTTTTCATTGTACAAATTGATCTTGTCCTAAACTATAGCAAAGTAAAAAAGAATCTCTAAGACACAAAACACACATAACTCTTTGTCCTGGTTTCAGTTAAGACAGAGTTATTTTTCCTCCTAGTAGCTGGTAGGGTGCTATGTTTTGGATTAGGATGAGAAGAGTGCTGATAACATGCTGATGGTTTAATTGCTGCAGAGCAATGCTTACACTAAGCCAAGGACTTTTCAGCTTCTCGCCCTGTCCTGCTAGTGGGCAGGCTGGGGGGGCAGCAAGAGCTGGGAGGGGACAGACCCAGGACAGCTGACCCAAACTGGCCAAAGGGGTATTCCATACCATCTGATGTCATGCTGAACAATATATAGGGGTGGTTAGCTGGGGTGGGGGGGCAGCTGCTATGGGTTGGGCTGGGCATCGGTCAGTGGGTGGTGAGCAATTGCATTGTGCATCACTTGTTTGTACATATTATTATTATTATTTTCTATCTTAATAAACTGTCTTTATCTCAACCCACAGGCTTCACTTTCTCGTTTCTCTCCCCCATCCCAGAGAGGAAGGGGGGAGGGTGAGCGAACGGCTGTGTGGTGTTTAGCTGCCAACCGGGTTAAACCACAACAGTCCTTTTGGCGCCCAATGTGGGGCATGAAGGCTTGAGATAACGACAGACCTGACCAGAGTGTGTTAAACTAAAATTGGTGTAAGTATTAGAGCTGCTTAATAGTTGCTAATCAGAATGTTGATTGCTTTAATCTCAAGTCTGCTGTGCCTGTATTCCAAACTGAATTTTATAGCACGTTACTTTCTGTATGTGATCCCTGTTGTGCTGTTTATCCTTTCTGGGCCCTGGTTTAAAATCATTATGGTGTTGTGCGGTGTAACAATAGCTTACGATATGACAAAATATCTGGCCCTGACTTTAACTTGGTATTTGTACTCAACACTGTCCTCGACTCTGTACTTCGGAAACTATATCTCGGAAACTATTAACAATTACACCTACTGCCTTTTTTCTTCAGGGAGCCAGTCTGTGGAGGGGACAGGGGAATATATTTTTCCCTACTTGTTCACTCTCCCTTACTCCTTCAGCACCCTCTTATCCCCTGAGCTAGTTACTATAACTCTCCAAGATATTGAATATCCTTGGGATAGGCAGACCAGCATGTTGTTGTTGTTATGTCTCTTGAATGCGCTTCAGGTTTTGTTTAAGGTTAAACAACTACTTAGGAATCTCATCCAGAGATCTGTCCTGAGGCAGATCTCTGCTGAAGCTCCTGCTCCTGCTCCTGCAGCCACTTCTGCTCCTGCAGCTGCTCCTGCTCCTGCAGCCGCACCAGTTTCAGCTCCTGCAGCTGCTCCAGCTCCAGCTCCTACAGCCACTCCAGCTCCTGCAGCCACTCCAGCTCCAGCTCCTGCAGCCACTCCAGCCCCTGAAGCCGCTGCAGCTCCAGCCCCTGCAGCTGCTCCAGCTCCTTCAGCCACTCCAGCTCCTGTTCCTGCAGCCACTCCAGCCCCTGCAGCCGCTCCAGCAGGGCCAGAGAAATGAACTGTAGCAGTGCAAGTTGCCCCTGCAGAGTGTATTCCAACCCCTGTGGCAGACCCTGTGGCTGAGTCAGAGAAACGAGGTGTAGCAGTACAAGTTGCCCCTGTAGACAAGGTGAAAAAATGGTATAGAGACTCAGATTGTTTAGAACACAGAGAGTCTAGGTATGGAGAAGATGAGGCTGGGCCATCAGGGATGCAGGAGGATGAAGCTGGGGATGTTGAAAAAACAACAGTAGTTACCTGAAACTTATACCAGCGTGAGCTACGAGATATGCAAAAAGATTTTGGTCACTGCATAGGTGAGCAGCTTGTCACCTGGCTGCCCCGGTGCTGGGATACTGGAGCCAATTATGTGGATTTAGAGGGCAGGGAAGCCAGTCGGCTGGGATCCCTTGCTAGAGATGCAGGCATTGACAAAGCAATTGGAGATGGAGTACGATCTTACAGCCTCTGGAGGTGTCTCCTGTACGCTGTAAGGGAAAGGTATCTCTACAAGGAAGAACTTGTATGTCTGCCAGGCAAGTGGACCACTAAGGAGAAGGGAATCCAGTACCTGAGGGAATTAGCTGCACGGGAGGTGATTTATGCCAACTCAGACAATGGACAAATACCCACAGATCCAGATGAAGTCAAGTGTACACGACCCATGTGGCGGAAGTTTGTACGGCGTGCACCATCATCATATGCCAGCTCATTGGCAATAATGGCCTGGAAAGAGGATGAGGAACTCTCAGTGGGTGGTGTGGTTAAACAACTCTGGCAGTACGAATAAAGTCTCTCCTCTTCCCTACAGGTCTGCGTCTTGGCTGTGGAGAAACTTTCTGAAAGCGTCCACCAACTAAAAGAGAATACTTTGGAGAAACTTTCTGAAAAGGTCCACCAACTTGAACAGAGATTATTTTCCTCCCCACCTGAACGAACCAGTGTCTCAGCTATTAGGGGTAAGCACTTATCCGTACAAGGAAGATGATATGGTGGATACACACCTAGTGCTATCCTATGTTTTTATCTATGTGACCATGGAGAGGACATGAGAAAATGGGATGGAAAATCCACTGCGACCCTAGAGGCATGGGTACATGAGTTGCAAAAGAAAACAAGTGGGAAAAAGGGGTTCTCTGAAAAGTTTGCTGCTCCAACTTCCAGCAGGCAGTCCCTTAAACACAGGAATGAAGATTCCGACCAGGATTAGAGGGGCCCTGCCTCCAGCCAGGGGGGGAAATGGACAATCGAGTTTATTGGACTGTGTGGATTCGGTGGCCTGGCACGTCAGACACACAGAAGTATAGAACTTTAGTAGACACTGGTGCACAATGTACTCTAATGGCATCAAGCTATACAGGGCCAGAGCCCATCAGTATTCATGGAGTGATGGGGGGATCCCAGCAGTTGACTGTATTGGAGGCCGAAGTGAGTCTAACTGGGAATGGGTGGCAAAAACACCATATTTTGACTGGCCCGGATGCTCTGTGCATCCTTGGCATAGACTATCTTAGAAGAGGATATTTCAAGGACCCAAAAGGGTTCCGGTGGGCTTTTGGCATAGTGCCTTAGAGACAGAGGGCATTAAACAGTTGTCTACCTTGCCCGGTCTCTCAGAGGACCCTTTTGTTGTGGGGTTGCTGAGGGTCGAAGAACAACAAGTGCCAATCGCTACTACAACTGTGCACTGGCGGCAATATCGCACCAATCAAGACTCCCTGATTCCCATCCATGAGCTAATGCGTCAACTGGAGAGCCAAGGAGTGATCAGTAAGACTCATTCACCTTTTAATAGTCCCATATGGCCAATGCAAAAATCTAATGGTGAGTGGAGACTAGCAGTGGACTATCGTGGCCTGAATGAAGTCACACCACCACTGAGTGCTGCAGTGCTGGACATGCTAGAACTCCAGTACGAACTGAAATCAAAGGCAGCCAAGTGCCAAGTGGTACGTCACAATCGATATCACTAATGCATTTTTCTCCATCCCTCTAGCAGCAGAGTGCAGGCCACAGTTTGTTTTTACTTGGAGGGGAGTCCAATATACATGGAATCGGCTGCCCCAGGGGTGGAAACGTAGCCCTACAATTTGCCATGGATTGATCCAGTCTGCTCTGGAGCAGGGGGAAGCTCCTGAACACCTGCAGTACATCAATGACATCATTGTGTGGGGTGGCACAGCAGAGGAGGTTTTTGAGAAAGGCAAGAAAATAATCCAAATCCTTCTGAAGCCGGGTTTTGCCATAAAACAAAATAAAGGACCTGCACGAGAGATCCAGTTTTTAGGAATAAAATGGCAAGATGGACGTCGTCAAATCCCAATGGATGTGATTAACAAAATAACAGCTATGTCTCCACCAACTAGCAAAAAGGAAACACAAACTTTCCTAGGTGTTGTGGGGTTTTGGAGAATGCACATTCCAAATTACAGTCTAATTGTAAACCCGCTCTACCAAGTAACCCGTAAGAATGATTTCAAGTGGGGCCCTGAGCAACGACAAGCCTTTGAACAAATTAAGCAGGAAATAGTTCATGCAGTAGCCCTGGGGCCAGTCCGAACAGGACCAGATGTAAAGAACGTGCTCTACACCGCAGCCGGGGAGAATGGCCCCACCTGGAGCCTCTGGCAGAAAGAACCTGGGGAAACTCGAGGTCGACCCCTAGGGTTTTGGAGTCGGGGATACAGAGGATCTGAGGCCCGCTACACTCCAACCGAAAAGGAGATATTGGCAGCATATGAAGGAGTTCGATCTGCTTTGGAAGTGGTCGGTACTGAAGCACAGCTCCTCCTGGCACCCTGACTGCCAGTACTGGGCTGGATGTTCAAAGGAAGGGTCCCCTCTACACATCATGCAACTGATGCTACATGGAGCAAGTGGGTTGCACTGATTACTCAGCAGGCTCGAATAGGAAACCCCAGTCGTCCAGGAATCTTGGAAGTGATTATGGACTGGCCAGAAGGCAAATACTTTGGGATGTCATCAGAGGAGGAGGTGGTCCGTGCTGAAGAAGCCCCACTGTACAACGAGCTACCAGAAAATGAGAAAAGATATACCCTGTTCACTGATGGGTCCTGTCGCATTGTGGGAAAGCATCGGAGATGGAAAGCTGCTGTCCTACACGATGAGTTGCAGAAGCTGCTGAGGGAGAAGGTGAATCAAGTCAATTTGCAGAAGTGAAAGCCATCCAGCTGGCTTTAGATATTGCTGAACGAGAAAAGTGGCCAGTTCTCTACCTATACACTGATTCGTGGATGGTAGCAAATGCCCTGTGGGGGTGGTTACAGCAATGGAAACAGAACAACTGGCAGCACAGGGGCAAACCCATCTGGGCTGCTGCGCTGTGGCAAGATATTGCTGCCTGGGTAGAGAACCTGGTTGTAAAGGTACGCCATGTAGATGCTCATATGCCCAAGAATCGGGCTACTGAAGAACATCAAAACAACCAGCAAGTGGATCAGGCTGCTAAGATTGAAGTGGCCCAAGTGGACCTGGACTGTCAACATAAGGGTGAATTATTTATAGCCCGATGGGCCCATGACACCTCAGGCCATCAAGGTAGAGATGCAACATACAGATGGGCATGTGATCGAGGGGTGGACCTGACCACGGACACTATAGCACAGGTTATTCATGATTGTGAAATGTGCTGCAATCAAGCAAGCCAAACAGTCAAAGCCCCTTTGGTATGGAGGACAATGGCTGAAATATATATGGAGAGGCCTGGCAGATTGATTACATCACACTCCCTCAAACCTGCAACGACAAGTGCCACATACTTTCAATGGTGGAAGCAACCACCGGATGGCTTGAAAATATCCTGTGTCCCATGCCACCACCCGAAACACTATCCTGGGCCTTGAAAAGCAAGTCCTATGGCGACATGGCACCCCAGGAAGAATTCAGTCAGACAATGGGACTCATTTCCAAAACAACCTTATAGACACCTGGGCCAAAGAACATGGTATTGAGTGGGTGTATCACATCCCCTATCCTGCACCAGCCTCTGGTAAAGTTGAGCAATACAATGGACTGTTAAAGACTACACTGAAAGCAATGGGTGCTGGGACATTCAGAAATTGGGATACACATTTGGCAAAGGCCACCTGGTTAGTCAATATTAGGGGATCTGCCAACTGAGCTGGACCAGCCCAATCAAACCTGCTACGTACAGTAGAAGGGGATAAAGTTCCTGGAGTGCATGTAAGAAACATTCTGGGTAAAACAGTCTGGGCAACTCCTGCCTCAGGAAAAGGCAAACCCATTTGTGGGATTGTTTTTGCTCAAGGACCTGGATGCACTTGGTGGGTAATGCAAAAGAATGGGGAGGTCCAGTGTGTACCTCAAGGGGATTTAATACTGGGTGAGAATAGCCCATGAGCTGAGTTGTAGTATGTTAATTATTATATAATACTGTGTGTCATTACTACCATAGATGAAAATAGTGACTAACTAGAATGTATTGGAAAGAGTGTAACCTGAGCATGACATAAATGGTATGGAATAAGGGGTGGATATATGTCCTGGTTTCAGTTAGGACAGAATTATTTTTCCTCCTAGTAGCTGGTAGGGTGCTATGTTTTGGATTAGGACGAGAAGAATGCTGATAACATGCTGATGCTTTAATTGCTGCAGGGCAATGCTTACACTAAGCCAAGGACTTTTCAGCTTCTCGCCCTGTCCTGCTAGCGGGCAGGTTGGGGGTGCAGCAAGAGCTGGGAGGGGACAGACCCAAGACAGCTGACCCAAACTGGCCAAAGGGGTATTCCATACCATCTGACGTCATGCTGAACAATATATAGGGGTGGCTAGCTGGGGTGGGGGGCCGGCTGCTGTGGGTTGGGCCGGGCATCGCTCAGTGGGTGGTGAGCAATTGCATTGTGCATCACTTGTTTGTACATATTATTATTATTATTATAATTTTCTATCGTAATAAACTGTCTTTATCTCAACCCACAGGCTTCACTTTCTCGTTTCTCTCCCCCATCCCAGAGAGGGAGGGGGGAGGGTGAGCGAACGGCTGTGTGGTGTTTAGCTGCCAGCCGGGTTATACCACAACACTCTTAAATGTTTCTAATTCCTTAGTTAGTAGATAGAAATATAAACTTTTATTTTCACTGTGTTTTCTGTGCTAATTCCTGGATTATTTTAAAGATGTCAGCTTTGAATAAGGACTAGTTCATACTTAAATGTTACTCATATTACTGCAGAAGAACAAAAGGTTAATATTAACTGATTCTCCTAATTTGAATAATCTGAGTATCAATGTTATTGTGTGACGAGTTCTTGATCCTATTGTACAGTTAAGTGATTGTGCAACTGTGTAATACAAGGCTGCCAGTGTACCTACAGTACCAACACCTCCTTTGAAATGATACTAGAACATGGGGAGGGAGTATGTGTTAACCTTCATCCCCTGGAGCTCTGTGTCTGATCTGATGGACCTAAAAAATAACAATACCTGTGATATTGAACAACTGAAAGATCCAGGTTGAATGGTATCCTTGTTTTCTTACCTCTCTGTTAATCATTTGCTTGGATTCTTATCTGTATTAATAAACAAAAGCAATGGTTTGGTTATCACTGTACCTTTCTGAGAATTGGCAATGCTACAAAGCAGTAATATTTCCAAGGCTGCACTATGAAGGTTACTGAGTTTGTTATACAGATGATACAAAAAAAAAAAAAAAAAAAAAAAAAAAAAAGTTGCTGAATTCCTGTTTCATTATTACCCACTTTTGTAGAATTTTACTAATTTGTAATTCCTAAATCTGTTAGTCTGTGGAAAGCAGGCACTGCCTGTTTATACAGCTGGTCTGTTATCTACGTGAACCATATTCACTTTTCTGTGGGTATTGAAAAGTGATAGTTATCACCGTATCTGTTTGCAGAAATTTAAATGCAGAGAAAAGAACCCAAATATGATTAATGAAGTCATAGTCATATTCTTCAACCGAAAAAATATCTCCATGTTTTTCCTTTCATTAATTCAGTTTTTGTGTCCTTTGCTGCACTGCATCTGTTTGTATAATACTCAGTATCCATAATGAGTTGTTAATGAGCTGTCGATCCTGAACGTAATTTATAAAGTGAGATTGAAAACTTGAGGTACTCTTTTAACAAATAGTTCTCTGAATTCTCCTTTGTGTACAAATATACACTGTTTCTGCTATAGTATCTTATAGTAAAATTGTACTGAGTTATTCTGAATGCAGTTATACATTTACTGTGTTTCATTTAATGATACATTAACTATAACCTGAATATTACAATGAATGAAGACTAAAATACAATGAAAACTCTTTGCTACATCAAGAACAGATTCAAAGAATTATGTGCATTAAGCTGTGATCATAAACCAATGAAATTAGTGGAAAAATTGCTGTCAAATTCAATATGAATGTAATATGATACAAAGAGAATTAGCTATAAGCACCATAATTATGCTTGGTATCTACAACAAGGATATCCCTATGCACCCTATGCAAAAACCCACAAAACTTAGAGATTCTATTTATTTATTTATTTATTTATTTCCTTTCAGCATTTTGTACAGTCAGGAGTAACTGAGGCACAGGCGGTAAAATAAACATTAAATTTATATATAAAGAATGGCAGAAATGAACCCATATATCTTAACTGCCAACCCATATAATGATGTTTGAACACAGCAGCAAACCCTAGTATAAGAACGGGCACCAGGTGGACTGTGCAGTCATCAGGCAAATGAGGTCTAGTCACTCCATTACCATTAATTACAGTTTTAGTGGTCTGAAATTGAGTCAGCTCATGAAACAGAATTTCTTATGAAAAAACAAGTTCACAGACAGATTACCTTGAATGAACCCTGCAATTTTATGAGCTCCATTCCTTCTCTGAGTAGAGGAATTCCAGCAAGAGCTTTTACCATCAACAGAGACATAAATATTTATCAGAGACTGGATAGAGCTGCTTTGAGAGAAATCAGTGAGGGTTGGTTAGCAGAGAGGATGATGAGGTCCTAACTTGGCTACGTAAGGCATGAGATTTAGACCTCCAAACATCCAAGGCAGGCAAATATCAATTGGGCATGTTGTAGGGTTTTTTTTTTTTTTTTTCTATTTATTTAATGCATACATTTTTGCTGGGTCAGGAAATGTTACTTGTGTGCTGTAATTTTCCAGGGCTTCAGAATTAGAGATTTTGTTTCTACTTATTTGTTTGTTTTGTGTTAGCTATAATTAACCGATTTTGAGGTTTTGGAAAAACTTGGTAATTTTTCTCCTGTCAAAATCAACATCTGGCAAGGACCAAGGGCAAGAAGGTTTTTACTCTTAGTTTGAGAAATTCAGCTATGATACTGTACTTAAAACTCTGCATGGCTCTTCTAAAACCTGATGGAAAAAAAGAAAAAGAAAAAGAAAAAAGGAAAAGAAAAAAAAAAGCTGTTTAAAATCATATGACAGGTTATTATTTTGTTTAATGTGAAATGTTCATCTGACAAGCCTATTGAACTTGATTTGTGTACAGAACCCTTCTGCAAATCTACAGTTCATGTGATTTCCCTTCCCCTCTTCTTCACCCTCTCCCCTGCCACCAGCACTGACATCAACCATTATGCCATCTGATGAAAAAAAAAGGCACCTGGAGTATTAAAATGATTTAACCAGTTTGATTTATGTTAATGGTACAGAAGAGAATATTTTTTGGTCCTCAAAAACATAACAGGCAATTGATGTGCCATATTGCAGTATGGTTTTAGCTATCAACATGTCAAGATTTAGTTTTGCTGTTAACATTTTACGATTTAGAAGGCTATAAGAATATGTGCAGTGTAGCAACAACTCAGGCATCATTCCCTCAGCTATATTTATTGGGCTTCCATTTTTCCCTTTTATAGAAGAAATTGAAAAAGAAAAAGAGGAAGGGAAAATAGACATTTTCTGTTTTTCATTTTTTTCAGTCTGTCAAGTTGTGAGAATAAAAAGAAAGAAAAATGACTTCTAATGCTTTGTTTTCAGACCAAAGTAGATTCAGGGCAGAAGAATTCAAATGTACAGTCTGTTGATTTCTCACTAAACTAAAGATAACTTGTGCATAAACTATATCTTCATTGCTTCTATCCTCCCTCCTGTGTATCCCTATGGCTCAAAGCTGCATGTTTAACATACTGTTGAGTTGGTGATCCATAGAAGCCAATTGTCTGAAAATCTGGAAGTACCATGTGCAGCATACATATAAGAATTTATTTTCCTTCTAGACCTTCATTTAATTCTGCTTTTGCTGTTGGAAATCAATAAGTTTTACTTCTTTTTACCTAGGTGGAAACTAAGTTTTTTGTCCTCACAGCAGCTAGAGCTGCTACAAGGTATAAATTTCAGTGAACTTCAGTGGTCATTTTACTTCCCCAGGGATAAAAATTCCTGCTGGCCTTTTAGAACTGGTCGCTGCAAAATAAATGAGGCACGCATATAAAACCTAATCTTCAGCTTCTGAAATTTCCATGTTTAAATTTCCAAATAATATAAGCAAAATGAAACACAAGTAGTAGAAGACATAACAACTTTTAGAAAACATTTCAACTTCTTTCCTTATACATTTTAAATTTTGAGAACCACTGTCAGTCATCAAGATAGTAAAATTATTTATTTTTATTTTTATTTTTATTTTCAGGTTACTCTGAGTGATGAAGAAATGACTAGTTCAGGACTTGAGACCTAGAATTGTGTTTTCCCAAAGATGATGTGAAGATAGCCAGGAACTCTGTAGACACAGACAAGGAAAATCTATGATATACCCCTATGTGCTGCTTCTACCTGAAGGCATTCTGCTCTTCATTTCAGCTTAAAGAATGTTGAAGAAAGAAAGACATACAGAAAGACATTTGTGCCTCAGTTGTTACACACTAGGCTCTGCTGAATTTAAAACATTCATCTACTGAAGGAAAAAACACTTAAATGCTTGGTTTATACTTACTGTCGTATTATATCAGGAACTAGCCTTCTGTTGTAGTCAAGTTAATCCTTTCCTTAATTTCTGTCCTAAAATTTTACAAACAGTTGAAAATTTTAAGAACTAACATTTAAATTTGTTTTTCCACACAGTTTTCCTTATAGCTTCTGCTCTGGATATTCTAGGGCTCAGTTTGTATCATTGCAGCTGCCTGAAACTGCCTTTGTTTTCAGATGACTGAAATTTTTCTCTTCAAATAGTAATGATGGTTATGTCATACTTCTTTTATATGATGGTCTAGTGGCTAGAGCTGTTTCTATGCAATTTGGGTTTGTTTGAGTCACCTTTTCCCTCTTCCAAAAGAGTGAACCCTGTTATATTTGTGATCTTTCCCTTTGAATCTGAACTATCGTCCAGCTAAACTGCTTTGGTGAAATGTTACAAAAATATTTAAAATTTGTTCATACATTTGAAAAGACTTTCACTTTTCACCAGACAGCAGTTTTTCTCTAGGTCTTCATTCTCCAAAGATTTTATCTACTTAGGATATTGCAAAGATGAATTATTCACCTTTGAGCCCTACTATGGTGACAGTAATAAAGAAGTCTGTTCAGTAACAATTATTATTCTGTTTAGTGAAAAGAAATTGGAATAAATAAGGTCAGAATTATAAAATAACTGGGAGGATAAGAAGAAATATTGATTAGCTGTTCATGAAGAGAGAACCAATCATCTCGTGCACTGTGTTGACTGAGTTTTATTTATTTATTTATTTATTTAATAGATGCTGCCATGAGACAGGCTTTTCATACCTTTTGTTTATTAAAAAAAGAAACAATTCAAACATGCCACTCAAAATGGAGTTAGTAAAAATTCTGAATGGACCCAGATGGCATAACTGAACATATAATGAGAATGGCTATAAAATTAGTGTGATCTTAATTTTGGCTAGAAGCCTTATGTAATTCCTTTCTAGTGTCATGTTATGGTATATAAAAAAGTGGAAAAAAAAAATAGGTACTGTAATTTAGAGAAGTCCTTATTAATGAAATATGTTATTTTGTATGGAAATCGGATTGTATGTTTTGACTTTATGCATGAGGTTTGGTACCCTTGGGAACAGGAGCAGCTGATTTCTCCATTTGTAAGCCAGAAAAACCTGACAGCCACAGATGCAAACTAGTCCAGCCTAAGGTGTGAAAGCTGTTTTAGGAAGCCACAGTCGAGGCAATTAAGCAGATTCCTCTCTTGGTAGGCTGGTATTTAGCCAGCCTGTCAGTACTGGAGATGCTGCTCTAGGAACAGAAAGGCAGATTGTAACAGACAGAACACCTGAAGCATTTTCTTGAAATAAATAATAAATAAATAAATAAATAAATAAAACAAATAAATAACAACCAAATAGTCAGAAATTGAGATCGCATATTATTATCAAAGCATTTGTGTATTTTCTTTCTCAATATTTCTGACAAGACCCATAGAGATATACTGCACAAATGACAGATTAGAGTGCAGATGTGTGGTGTACCATATAAAACAGAATCTAAACTGAAACCATTCATAAAATATAAAGTTGTTTACCCAGAGATGCATAAGTAAGGCGGGCCAAAACAGTCCACCTCAATCCACCTCCATATCACTCCCTCTTATTATGCAAATGATTGCTCAGGTTAATGTGTGCTTTGATAATAAATAATTTTTATGTGTGGAAGGAACATATATACATAACTTCTGATTTCTGTAATTTAATAGGCTTGTTTAAAACATGTATTAGCCTTTATTGGAAAAAAAATTAAAAAAGACAAAAAGTATTGGGAGATTTTCCTGATGGTTGTTATTGTACGCTGAGCACTGAATGGCTCCCAAACCCTTCACCCTGCCTTTGGCTGTGGTTCTAAATGTGTACTTAGAATATGTTCCTTTCTGCTCTGATGTACAGTAAAATGTTCTGATGAAAACCTAGTGGTGTTATGCCAATGTAAAACAGATGTAGTAAGTGGAACACCAGCACTAATGAATTTAAGACCTTGATTTTCAGTCCTACTTTACCTTTATACTTATATTGCTTGTGTTATATTACACCTCATAACTTAAATGTAAGATTGCAAGCACCATTGTTCTTACAGTGCTCCTAATATTCTGAAGTCTTGAGTCTGAGAGTTAGTGCACTGTCTTATGTGTTAAAGCTGCATGCTACAGTTTAATAAAAGGACTTATCCACATGCTGTGTCATCTACTGGTGGTAGCCTGGGTCCTGGGCTGTATAATGGGTGAGTGTTGCACAGTAGGAAAGGTACAAGATTATGAGTGAAAAGGATGTCTTCTTATTCCTTGTGCTGGCCCTGGCTGGGGGACACATTCCCTAACTGCAACAGCATGGTGTAACTCCTCTACTACTCTATCTTCTTGAATGCCAGACATTGCTACCAGTGCGGCACTTAACTTTTTAAAGTGAATGATGATCTATGCTGCCCTTGCTAACATGGGTCTCCATAACGGGAGGATGTGAAGAGCCTTTAGATAAGTCACTGTAGGATATCTGACCAGTATGCACTTGGTTATTTGCCTTGTCTAGGTGATGTCAGGTAGTGCATGACTCCCAGTACTGGAGGCTTAAAAAAAATCCTGAAGCCTGAAATGTTAGTGTATTATGTAAGAATCCCTGTGTTCACTTGGCTGACTTCAGATAATACTAAAAAACACATCCAATAAAAACAAAAAGCAAAATCTTAAAAATAAAAAGTGGGAAAAATTACTAAATGTATTAGTTATGTAATATAATCTAATCTAACCCTCTCATATTTTGTACATATTTATCCCACCATAAACTTCTTCTGAAATAGCCTGAGTCAATTCACGCTTGCAAGAGTTTATTGACAAGCCGATTCAGTTTTGAAGAAATGAGATAACAGTTTTAGATGTTAAGAGAGGTTTGTTATCTGAATAGAAATGGATCATTTAGGAAAACATGTACATCATTTTAATCTCAGTTTCCTTTTCAAGAGCACCATAGCGGATCAGAACTGGCATACACTTTTACTGTCAGATCAAGGAGTTCATTGTTTCTAAGGATATTGGAACATAACATGTTATATCTAAGATTCTGTCACATATTTTAGAATCTCTCTTCCTTTGAAAAGTAGCTAACAAACCTACCATCCAATTACCCATAGAGCACATTATTTTTTGCACATTGTTTTTGAAAGAAAGCAAGTCAATCTGGACTGACTTTCAAGGAGGCTTTATTTCTCTGCTGGGAACTCACTGAGGACAGACAAAAATTTGATGTTTATCACTGACAGCTTACTCAACAATCTTAATGTGCATCATGAGTTACTATTGCCTTCTGTGTATTATCTCTTCTTCATGAACACTATTTTTTTTTTCTGTATAAAATTCAGTGTACATTTGAAAGGATATAACTTACATATTGTCCAAATTATTTTGCAACTCATACATATGGCAAAGTAGGTGTGTGATGACTGACTTCATAGCAGGATTTATTAGAATGGTTGTTTTCTTATTTTGAAAATAAAATGCATTCTGAGCCTGGAAACATGTTGGATGAGGAATGATAGTCATGACAACACATAGGTATACAAGGCTACATCCCCCTCGTCCTAGTTGAAGATTTGAATAAGAACAATCAAGAACAAAGCTTGCTGTAGTAGAAAAGACAGTTCTTTGTGATTACTTGACTTAATAATAATAGTAATAATAAAATAATATAATAAAATTATTATAAAAATAATAATAAAATAGAAAATAAAAAATAATAAAAAATAGCAATGCCTGAACAACTGACCTGCTGGGAACCTGCAAGGGATCTTTAGATTGTATAAGCTGGTGTTGTTCCTCATAATGTTTTGCAACTGTAAGCCAGCTGAGGTAGTACTATTTTAACTTTTCTGTTGCTTGATATTTTATTATTTTAATTAGGTAACCACCATGTTGGATTGTATTTCGTTTTGGCATTAAAAGCTTCACCATTTACCCTTTTTGATTGTTGTTTTTTAAAGGAAGAGAATTAAAATTAATTGCCTCTGATCCACCATAATGGTAATTACATAGTCCCAACTGGGACCTGACCAAGGATGAACTACTGTTGTTGCTTTTTGGCTGGAGACACTAAACAGGGATAATAGAGGATATGTCAGTTACATTGCACTGGTTGTTTCCTGCAGCAGAGAATGAAATAAGCTTCACAATTACAGTGTAGCATTTGTAGGTTTCAATAACATTCAGCAAAGACTGAAAATGGAAAAATAATACCATAATTTACATTGTTTTATATCTGAAATTGGTAAGTGTCTCAGAGAAAATAGTTGGCCTGCTATCTCTTTACTATTTGAGTCCTCATTAAAACATCATTCTAATATTACAAACACAGTAAAATTATTAAAAACACAGCTTGTATACTATATGACCTTAGAAGAGAAAATGAAGCAGCTATGGTAAAAAAGGGTGAGAATCATTAGGTAATGCTAGAATCCCAAAAGTGCCACTATCACTACATTTAGAAGTAGTAGTCTATTTGTTATCTCTTCTAGTGTTCTAAATGGGAAACTGGTTGAAAATGTTAATGTCTTCCTATATAAAAGGTATATACATTATACATTCATTTATTTCTACAGAGAGCACTAAGAAAAGACACTTTGAAAGTTGCTATTATATGTCTGTATATTTTATACTTCTATATCTCAAGAAGTTCTTCTTGATCTTTTGTAACTCTGGAGGAATTTCACTGATCTTTAAAAACAGAGCAAAACAATAACAACAACAACAAAACAACCTTGCATTATATTTAAATAGACCCCCCTAAAAAAAACAAACAAACAAACAACAACCACACACATGCATGCAAGCAGTATTGTTAAGTGCCAAATTAAAGTGTCATATTGAGTTAGTTCCCTAAATTCATGACTTGTAAATGTATTTAAGATTAATATATTTTATTTAACTTTCTGATTTCTATATCCTCAGAGGATATGTATATATACATATATATATATTGAGCATTAGCAGTTAAGGAAGAATAGTTTTGAAGCTGATTTTCTCATATGGTCTATTGACTTAATACCAACCTGTAAGAATTCTCATTCAATTACAAGGCTGAGCAACAAGCTCATAGACTGTCTAGTCTATGACCAACGCTGGAATAGTTTTTTCTCTAGCTCTGTTAGTTTTATAGGGAAGCTTTTCAGGAAGAATATGTAAGATGTAAATGACAGTTGTTAAAATTCTTTTTGGTATATAGTATTCATAGAAAACACAATAAGTTACAGAGTTATGAACAGTTCTATAGCTGAATTAAGAGTTTACATGTTGTAATGGCATTTGTTTTCAAATACATGCTCTTTGCAGGTGGTTTTGATTAGATAAGATCTATTAAATATATCAATTAAAGGCAAATTTGATGTAGTAAAGGATCTATTTAAATTCCACAAAATCCTTCAAATCGCTGTGTAAATGAGATTGAAATTCCATTGTCTTTGATCTCAGTAGCCTAACACTGAAACAAATTTTGGAGATAGAAGTTCTGTGAGATTTTGAAAAGTAATTCTGTTTTATTAGATTTCTGATTTAGGTATTTTCAAAACACATATTGGTAATATATTCTGGATTTTCTCAGTGGTACACAGCTAGAAATTACTTAAATAGTGAAACATGAAATTTTTATGCATTTATTTGCCCTGGAGGATGGGACTTCAAACAAGGTAGGAAGCATTAATTACAAAATAAAGTCATGCTGAGACTTATGCTAGTCCTTCAAAGTGAAAAAAATCACTGAATACCTGTTGTTAGCATTTGGAAGCTGGTTATGAAGCCTGTGTCGCTCTCACCATGTGGCACAAAATTATGTGTTTAAAGTAACTGAAACTTCAAATAGCAAAGTAAAAATACCCAAACCTTGTCATCTAACCATTAAAAATACCCAAACCCCATCATCTAACCATTATCAGCCATTTTCTCAGGATGAAATTCTGAAGAAACCTTTATTTTCACCTGATTACAATACCATCATAAAAAAATCAGTCTATTAAATGTGGGTAATATCTGCCATATCCTTAGTCTCACCTCTATCCTACTTTATGGATACTTCATCTTTCAAGTTATTATGTGTGTACCAGGACTTCAGTGGTCCAGACATTATCTTCTGACACGAAGAACTATGATTAGTTTAGGTTTCTCTCAGTGATTTGACTTTGGCTACAACCAAACCTAGAAAATGGGCTGCACCTCAGTCCTGAGCCAAATCATCTTTAACAGACTAGATCACTGGACACAGTGGCTTTAGAATTGTAGAATCATAGAAGTTTGCAAAAGACCTTCAAGGTCATCAGGTCCAACCATCAACATGACCTATTGAGTCCCACCATTAAACAATGTCCCTTAGTGCTACATTCACACATCTCTTAAATGCTTCCAGAGATGGGGGTCTCCACTATATTCCAGGACAGCCTATTCCAATGCTTTAGGTGTATGCAGCTGTTAATGTTCTCCCATTACTTTGGCAGCAGTGAGTGCAATTTGTGAAATCTTCTCTCAGACCACCTGCCCAGCTACCAGAAATAAAGCACACTACAAAAAATAAAGCAAAATTTGAGGAATCTTGTGCAGAGGTCCATAAAATTACCTATAATTCAGCAAGGTTGTAAAAATTCAGCTACATATTACAGAGTCTGAGAAGCTGAGTACAATTCAGAGAGCATACTGGGAACAAACAGCATTCCAAGTAGGTATGTCAGGATGTGCCAGGGATTCTCAAAGAAGTCCAAATCTACAACATGATTGTAGATCAGCAGGTCTTTCTGAACAATGCCATCACTAAGCTGACCATTATTAAGCAGTTATCAGTTAGGAGAATGGTATCAATGCAACCTGCACAGATATGCTAAGCAGAACACATGCAATCTTTCCTACAAGGAAAAGCAGTCAAACAGAGAGTAGTGATTGTACATCTGATGAAGTATAACTCTAACTCTTTGAGAAGGTAGGCTGGTGTCAAATGCTTTTCTACCTATGTCCTGCTTTAGAAATAAAACAACTCTGATGAAGAACCATTCCCTTTGCCAGCAGTAGCCGAGGTGAAGAGGTATTTCAGAGAGCACTTGTGCTGTTGTGAAGTATTTTGCACACACGTAAGCTGGCTCTTCTCTTCTGCTGGTTTCCTTGAGGCTGAACATTTCAGGCTTGCTCCTGACTTCCTCAGTACTGTTCAACTGGAAGGAGAGAGATGCTGTAGTATAAACCACGAATGCCTTGCTTGTCTTGGATGCAAGGACAAAATTCTCTTCAAAAAAGTGGTAAGATGTGGTAAGATTTTGTTTTATTAAAAAAAATAAATCCCACTAACAAAAAAGAATTACAGATACAGTAATTGCTAGCATGGCTTTATAAGTTTATTATGAAATTATTTCAATTGCCATTACCCTCTCTGAAAGACCACTGCTGTGTATAATTCAGATGCTCATATTTAGATTTTTGACATGATTTTTGTTTCTTTTTCTTCATTACTAGAAGTATTTGCATTATAACAGGATCTTTGCTTTTAAGAGTTCATCAGCTCCTGCCACTTAGATCCCACTTGAAGTCATAATCTTCTGTTTATAATTTCATAATTGTTTGCAGTAGAGGTGATTAAAATTTCACAAACATAACATTATGTTGACTTCAGGCAGGGAATAAACAGCAGATGAATTCTTCAGGAACAAAAATGTTATTTTCATGTAAATAGCCCAACTAGTATGGAGCAAGGGAAAGAAATAAGCAAGTGGGACACATCCAAATGTAATGCTTTTCCCTGTTTTCTAATACACAACACTATCACTTTAAAACCTGTACATTTCCGAACCTGGTAGACTTACATCTTCCAGTAGAATAACTCCTTCCTCTCTTATGAAGCTTTGCAGTTTTCCACTCTAGATACATTGCTCTAAGCACAGACAAAATATTAATTAATGCATTAATTAGGCCCAATGAAGTTTCCTATGCATTAATTGACACACAATTCAGAGCTCTTCTAAACATGCCAGTATTTTAATTTTGCCCTTGCAGGAACACAAGTCATTGCAATGTCACCACAAGGTACATTTGGATAGGTGTTGAATTTAAAAGTTTGTGCTGTTGTCTATGTCCCTGTGTGGTATGCAATATTAGCTCTCCCCGTTTCTTCCACAGAATACAGGACATAATTGCTAGCTGTTGCAGCCTCTGCATAAACACCTGGAAGAAGATATTTTATGCAGGCAGTCAGGGCTCAAGCAGCTATTTACAGAATCCTGTTTCTGACCCTGTCACTCAATGATGCTTGCCATATGCATCCTACTGGGACTAGGACATGCTTCACACTACATAAGCAGGTAATACATGGAAATTCAGTACATATAGTGTCCATTGATGGGTTAGGTAATCAATTTAGAATTCAGGGTGACCTCCTTCTAACGTTTATACAGGCCTCTTAATGATAGACAGCATCAAGAAAGATGTAATTTTATATATTTAAATTGGTGAACACCAAGAAAATTAATTTCCTTCCTCAAAAATCCCAAAGGATCTTGTATTCCCATGATAAGTAATTATCTGTCAAAAACAGTAAGTCTAGAGATATGAGAGACTCTTTTTTTTTTTTTTTTTTTTTTTTTTTTTTGCATATAGTGCTTCTTTGAATTCATTGTAAGATGTTCTGATCCAGAAATTTCATTCTTAAATAGAAACATGGAAAATATTGAAAATCAGTGGGACATTTTGTTTTCACTCCTCAGTCACAGCTATTTTGTTTCATATATTACTTCCAAGAGAAGAACAGGACTGTGAAAACATGCCATAGCACATTCATGTAGGCATGATCCAAATGTCTCTTGAACAGTGACAAGCTTGGGGAATCATCCACCTCTTCAGGAAAGCTATTCCAGTATTTGACCACCCTCACAATAATAAAAAAAATAAAATAAAAAAAAATTGCTCATGTCCAGTCCAAACTTACCTTGGTGCAGCTTTGTGCCATTCCTGCATTTCCTGTTACCAGGGAATGGAGATCAGCACCTCCCTCGTCAGGAAGTTGTAGAGAGCAATGGGGTCACCTCTCAGCTTCCTTTTCTCCAGAATGGACAGCCAGTCTCCTGCCCTTTTATGAGCTTAGTTGTCTTCCTCTGGACGTTTTCAAGTACCTTTTTTTTTTTTTTTTTTTTTTTTGTGTGTGTGTGTGTGTGTGTGTGTGTTGTAGTGACCAGAACCACACATAATATTCAAAGTAACACTACATCAATGCAAATATCATGTGAGAACTCTGACTATGCAGTGTCCAAAATGCTGTTTGCCTTCTTGAGCAAACCCTTTGAGCTCTATCATTGAGCCTGTGTATTATAGACCTGTTCATCTCACAGCCAGGCAATTTGTCCACAAGGGACAATATCAAAAACCTCACTAAAATCCACAAAGATTATGTCAGCTGCCTTCCTTTCATCCACCAAGAAAACATATCATAGAAGGAGTTCAAACTACTGAGGTGGGACTTTCCCTTGATGAACCCATGTGATGGGTTGATATGCTTGATAATAGCTTTGTTCTTTAAATGAATTTTTTATCCCCCAAGACAATCTTCTCCTTAATTTCTCAAGGGTCTGAGGTTAGACTAGTAGGTCTGTAGTTTTCTGGGTCTGGGTCTTCTCTCATGCCCTTTTTGTAGATGGTATAATGCTGGCTAGCTTCCAGTCATCAGAAACCTCCCCAGACTCCCACAACCTTTGGAAAATTGTTAAGAAGGGTTCAGCTATGACATCTGCTAATTCCTTCAGCTCTCTGGCTTGAATCCCAACATGTTCCATGGAGTTATGAATGTTGAGCTGATACAGCTGTTCCCTTAAAATTTTGGTGACAAAAGATGGAAAGTCACTGCTCCACCAGTCATGGTTCTCCAAATCTGAAGTCTGGGCAGCCCAAGATCTGTCATTTCTTTTAAATACTGAGGCAAAAAAAAAAAAATGGCAATAAAAACCTCCATCTTTTCTTTCTCCTTACTTGTTAGGTGGCCACCTGCATCAAGTAGTAGTATGATGTTTTCCTTTGACGTCCTTCTGCTGTTGACATACTTGAAAAAGGGTTTTATATATATATATATATATATATATATATATATATATATATATATATATTTTGTCTGACACCACAGTGGCCAGTGTAAATTCAAACTGGGCTTTAGCTTTTCTTGTTTCCTCCCTACAGGTATGAACTGCAGTGCTGTACTCTCCCTGTGAAACTAGACCTTGCTTCCAGAGATCATATATTTTCTTATTCTGCCCTAGTTCCAGGAGGAGTTGCCTGTTCACACAGGCTGACCTTCTGCCTCACTTGCTTGACTTGTGGCTCAGTGGGATTACCTGCTGCTGGGCCTTTAAAAGTTAATTCTTGAAAAGTGACCAGCTCTCATGGACCCCTAAACCTGTTAGAGCAGATTTGTTGTTGGAGCTAGCTAACTAGCTCCCTGAGAAGCTTAAAGTTTGCTCTCTGAAAGTCTATGGTGGCAACTCTACTGACCTTTTTTCTACTTACACCAAAAATTTTGAACTCAACTGATTCATGATCACTGTGGCCAAGACAGCCACCTACAGACACCTCTCCCAGAAAGCCTTTCCAGGAGGATCTGCGGTTTCCTGTTTGACTCACTCAGTACCTGTGACAGAAAATTATCTTCTACAAGAAGGAAGAAGAGGTTGACAGCCCTGTATTTCTAAATGATGCCACTTCAAGAAGAAAAATTTTGGGGAGGTAAAGGGAGACTGAAAAGGGTGAAGAGTTTTTCTTAATTAATGAGAACAATAGTTCAATAACTGTGGTCATAAAGATACAGATACCTAACCTCAAATATCTTAGAAATAGAAGGGGTAGAACATATTGGCTGGAGATTTGTATGTGAGAAATGTGAAAATGTGTGGCTGTTTGATTTTGTAATTAATTAATTTATTTTGTTTAAATGTTGCAAAATTGATATTGGGACATGAAGGTATATGCAAGGACTAATTAAATATATATACAATTTTAAAAGGAGTACATGTAAATGTTTTCTAGATATTGATACATAAACTAAAGGTTTTCCCATTTACCAAGTGCTAGCTTACAAAGAGAAAAACAAAAAGCTCTAATTTAGTTGAACAGATTTGCAAAAAAAGAAAGGGTAAGAAAGAAATGTCTCCTTTGCAATCTGTTTATGGCTTTGGGATTGTGCTTTTATCTTGACAAATAAGATAAAGATCATTTGACAGCAATCCACTTATTCTTATCTTACTAGCAACTTAAAAAATGAATTATTTATCCTTAGTGTGAATTTTTATCTTTACTAATCTAAAGTTTACTAATCTAAAGTCTACTCATTTGGCCTCCTCTAAAATGTATCCAATGCAATAAACCAAACTTAATTCAAATTATCTCCATAAAACTGGCATTACCAAAAATCATAAACATTCTATGTACTCAGAAGCTTTCATGAGCTACTTACGTGTCTCATAAATGTATAAGAGTTACATACAACAGAAATATTTCTCTGCTGTCTTTCAGAATCTTTTAGATTTGAGGAGTGGTCAGTGAACTCTCAAGCTTTGCTAAACAATTTTCCTCTTCATGTGAAGTCTTCATATGATCTTATTTGAGCCACATGAAGCCACAAATACATTTTAGCTTGGACCTTATCACACAGGTGTGTGAACAAGCACAATTATAGATGCCATTGTACCACAGATTTTATTCTTTTAGGAAGATTTAATGATGAGTAAAATAAACTCTGCCATTGATAGTCATATTAATAAAACAAATAAATACCACTAATAATTTAATTCTGTAATAAAGGTGGTGTTTTGCAAATACAACATATCTATAGTCTATTTAGAACTGTTTAGAACTGATCCAAAATATGGGAGCAGACAGTTTAAAAAGGAGTACAAGATTGCATGGAAAAGCTAATAAATCTTGCTAAGAAGTATTTCTTGCTTTTTAGTAATGTTGAGCCATGTAAAGTGTTTTTTTTTTTTTTTTTTTTGAATAATTCATTTCGTTCTTCATACTTTTCCTGTTGCTTATATATATAAATATTATATACCAGTTAAACATTATCATTTCTTAAATGAAAATTGTTTAACACAAGTAAGGTCAAATAAGCCAAGTTAGTGAAAACTCTAGTCGCCACTTTTCAAAAAACTCACTACTCTAACATGTTTGAATATTTGTAACTACATTTTTTTTCTAGTTTTTAATTTAATGATGTCTGTTAATGCAAGCTTACTCAAATTGGTTGTGTCTGTGCAGAGAGTGAAAGTGAACAGTCTCAGAGCTCAGGAGGAATGTGATTTGGAAAGGTATGAGCACCTGAGAGGGTCTGTCATGGGCACAGCATTTCAACACTAAAGTGGTGGCTATCTTTCCTGCTACAGTAAAGGGAAACTGATAACAATGGTGTACTATAAAAAGCAAAGGAACATTTTTCTTTGTCAAAAAAACGCACCTCTCTGGCAGTGCATTTATGCTGCTACAGTACGCTGGCTGAGATTCACTCCACCTTTGAACTCCACTGTTACAGAATTTCAATTAAAACTGAAACCACAAAACCACACAAAGGTTGTGGGCACAAAGAATACCAAAAAGAGACAAGACATTAATTTCCTTGTTTATTATTATTATTATTATTATTATTATTATTATTATTATTATTTTATCTTTCTTGGTCTGACTGGGAAATAATGACCTAAGTTTGATGGTGAGGGCCCAGGTATCTGTTGTTTAGGTCAATTTTACCTCATTAAAGAAAGAGAACTACAGAAAGTTCTCCCAGAACATCAGAGCTGCCATTCAAAAGAGAAATTCTTACTGGGTTGCAAAATCCCAACAGTTCCTGTTTCACTCTATTAAATATATATATATATATTTGAAGTCTGGGGGAAGAGCACAATTTAAGAGAGATTTTACCTTATGCAATAGACTCAATAAGGCCTTATGTATGCTGCAACAAACTGCTGTACCTGCAGGGTGCTCATCTACCATGAAAGTCTTCTATTATCTCATTCTTTACATGAATGAAATGTGAATATAATTCCTTCTTTCTCATAAACTATTACACTGATTGGATTGTGTCTGGGAGCAACAGAATGTCTTTTTCCATGCAATTATTTTCAACGGATTGAAAATGTATTGCAGTCTTCATGGGTACCAATGGAAGGTACTTGAGTTTCAAAGACTAAATGGCAAACAGTTGCTCCAGTAACCTTTTGAAATTTTCTAAGCAGAGACGAAAAAAATATAGCTTTTTAATTGGTTAAAAATATATCTATTTTTCTTTGTATTACTATTATATATATATATATTTTTTTTTTAAATCAGTGATGCAAGTTATTGGTATTGATTGTAATGAGATCACAAGTTTAAGAAACATTCACTCATAAGAAAAGAAATGGCTTGTGATAAAAGTATGAGAGTTGTGGAGTGATTATTGATAACAACATTGAAATTTGACAAGGAGCACAAAATAATCACAGAGATACAAGATATATGTTCTTGGAAATTTGTTTTATTGTCATCATATAAAATAATGTTCTGAGATATCTGTTCTCTGTGAATATGTATTTTTTTTTAACAAAACAGGAAACATCTATTTTATTATCACAGGAAAAACATGTTAGAATAAAAGCTGTTTCAAATCCACTGAGTAGGTTTATGTGTTTTGTGCATATATGCATAGCTGCACGTCTATAAAGATATTAATATGTTTAGAGAATACTTTTGAACTGTTGGAAAATTGAAAGAAAAGGAAGAAAACATAGTTTGACCAAAAAGCTGCTAGTTACATTTTCTATCTCCTTATTCATTTTATCAACATTTTAATCATATTTTGTTCACTACTTTCTTCTTTAGGTTATCTAAAACCTATTCTGTAATTCATTCGGGCAACTCATGTTTTAATGTCATTTTAATAGATCTTGTCGTGCTTTCATGAAGCAGTAAAAGCAAAGGTTGCATTGTAAATGACTACTGCCTCACTCTTACACTGAGTTTTCTAATTACTTTATCTAGTACCACCTTTAGATGCCTGAAGAATGGAAAAAGAGAGAGGAAATACAGACCATTATTAATCTATCTTTACTGGTAATTAAGGTCTTCAGTTTCAAATTGATTTTTCAGTTTTACATACCTTGAAGATGGTTGAAACAAATGACAGGAGAAGAATCTCAGCTGCATACCCTGGCCCATAGGCAAGTCACTTCAATAAAAATGTAACCATTTTATGAAATTGCATGAAAGAAAAGGTAGGGCTGTGGACCTGTGAACACACTCAATAAAATTGGCCTTTTGGAAGGAGTGGAGTGATGATTCAAATTGCTGTAGTATTTTCCTATATAGTTCTGAAATAAGAGTTGGGAAGATGGATCTCTTCCTTAATGAGGAAATACAGTGATTCAGAGGGAGGATGTCAGGCCAGCTTGCTGACCATCACTCCTGGGGTGGCTGTAAGGGCAGGGGAAATGGTTGAATATGTGGAATATTTGCTACTCCAGCTTTCCTCTTTTCACCATTTATATTATACAGAAACCCAGCATGTACTTAGGGCTTTGATAAAGATTTGCACAAAATTAAATGTATCAATACATTATTGAAGGGAGCTTTGACAGATAATATGAAGAGATGACAATTTATTAATGTTCAAGAACTATTGATACTTGCTGTTTAATCTAACACTAAATTTGATCACAGTCATTTTTTTTGCCATGATTGCCTGAAGAATGTGAAAGTCACAGAATACATACTGCATACGTGCTTTTTTCCCCCAAGTTTTTTGGTCTGTATCAGCAGTTTGGTCTGTATCAGCAGTTGCATTTTTCATCACTTTCATATGAGACTGTGGTAAAATGCAGATAAAGTATGACAAAAATAATTTGACTATAAAAGAAACAAAACAAAACAAAACAAAACAACAAACAGATCATCTCTAGATGGAGCGCGGCGAACAGGGCGTGGCGAGGCAGTTAGCGCGGCAGTTCGCGCAGGCAGGGCGGAGAGCAACCCCCTGCCCACACGAACACCTCTTAACGACAGCCGATAGAGAGGCGATAATGGTCTCCACCAGGCACGGTGCTCTCTCCAGGAAGTCGGTACACACCCAGACCGACTACCCGTTCAAAAATGCAGCAGTTCAGGTCACCGGATGCAGGGAGTGTCAGAGCCTGCTGCTGCCATCGGCGGGAGGCAGAGACGCTGCGTGCGTGAGGTGCGAGCAGGTGGATGACCTGGTCCGCATGGTGGCGGAGCTCAAGGAGGAGGTGGAGAGGTTGAGGGATATTAGGGAGTGTGAGCGGGAGATAGACTTGTGGAGTAACTCCCTGCAGGGCCTCGAGGAGAGGTACCGGGGTGAGACACCCCAAATGGGGGTGGACCCCCAGCTCTGTCGCTGTCGGGCAGAGGGAGGGGATCTGGGAGTTGAGGAGGAATGGAGACAGGTCCCTGCTCGACATCGCAGGTGATGCCCTCCCCTTCCGGCCCCACCTTCCCAGGTGCCCTTACGAAACAGGTTTGAGGCCCTGGAGATTGAGAGACCGGCAACTGAGGAAGAGATAGAAAGTGTTCCCAGGAGGATGCCTAGGGCGAGGAGGTCGACTCCACGCATCGGGACTGCCTCCACCAAGAAAGACAGGAGAGTGATCGTTGTGGGAGACTCTATCCTTAGGGGAACAGAGGGCCCTATTTGTCGGCCTGACCCTACCCGTAGGGAAGTCTGCTGCCTCCCTGGGGCCAGGGTCAGGGACGTTGCCAAGAAAGTCAAGCGCCTGGTACGGCCCACTGACTACTACCCGCTACTGGTCTTTCAGGCTGGTAGCAATGAAGTAGCAAAGAGAAGTCCGAAGGCGATCAAAAGAGACTTTAGGGATTTGGGGCGACTACTTAGAGGATCAGGC
>CM021733.1:56602124-56626318 GCA_011075105.1 Heteronetta atricapilla | reverse complement strand
TTCTGGGTAGACCTGTGCGGTGTCAAGAGTTGGACTTGATGATCCTTGAGGGTCCCTTCCAACTCAGGATATTCTATGATTCTATGATTCTAGGAAAACATAATTTGAAATCCTACAAAAATAAAATTTTTGTTCTCTTAATGCTCTTAAAAGAGAAGAATTAAGCCAAATGAGTTGTTTAATTGTGTGTAGAGATCATAGCAGAATCTATTTTGATAGGGTGACCTCATCAAATTATTCTCCACTGCTGTGATTTGTGATTTTTTTTTTTTTTTTTTTTTTTTTGAAGGCAGCTCAATAGCATTTGACTCCCAGTTCCCATTAGAACTTAATGACAGCTGGGCTTCTAAGTCCCCCAGATTCCTTTGAAAATAACCCAGCCCATGATAAAATAATACAGTTCTCTGCATCCTTAATTTTTGGCAGTTTGTTCGTGACTGGAATATTGATTGCAACTACTACTGCCAAGCACACGGCTCCCATCATTCTTGTCTGTTTTTCCATTATGTCATAAATAGATCACACAGCTCAATAGATTATATGAATAAACAGAGATGGACTAGTTGCATGGGTTTGCAGAAGAAAATAAAAAGACTAATAATAATCAAGCATCTAAGCTCTTTAGACAATTTAATTGTATGATTTTTAAATGCTCTATAATGAATAACTTCAAAGAATGAATAAGGAAAAAAACAAGGCCAGGTCCAACAGCAGTAATTAGATTCAAGTCAAAAGTAAGCACAATCAAAGTTTTAAAATGTTTGTGTTATGCAAGAAACCTGGCAAGCATGTGTTACCAAAAATGGGTGTTCAATTAAATCTTTGGAAAGGCACAAAGACGTGCAAACAGAAACATTTAGTATCCTACTAAGCTGAAAATACATTCAAACTAAAATGAAAACTGAGCTGACTGAATAAGCAATAGGAATAAAGGAAGGGAACTGTCAAAATAAAATATATTTAAGACTAGCTTGAGTGAAATTTTAATCCTTGATTTCATTTTCTTGCATGTTTTTACATTTGTTCCCAGCAGTAAAAGCTCTATGACATTTGACAAAAAGGTAAGGAAAGGAAAGGTAAGGAAAAAGTGCTGATGTTTCAGCCTCCAGGCTCTCCATAAAACTTACTGGAAAGCAGAATGCAAGGTTGTTTTCGCATGTCCTACTGCAGCTTGTCATGTTATTAAAAGTAATTTATTTCCCAAGTCTTTTGAGAAAGAACTGGGAATCAGGAAGATCACTTTTGGGCATCAATCATCCATGGTAACAAAACAAAGCGAAGCAAAGCATAGCAAAGCAAAGCAAAGCAAAATAAAACAAGCAAACAAAAACCAAACAAGCTGTGCTCAGGAGACATAGATACAACATTACACCAAGGTTAGGTTAAGTATTCGTTTTGCTAACAGGCCACTAGTCCAGCAGGTCTTGCCCATATGCAACAACTCACCGATCTCAATGGATAGGACTGGTTCAGATTCTTGACAACTCAATGAATAACTGATTTATTTATTTTATTTTCACAGAATCACAGAATCACAGAAATTCTAGGTTGGAAGAGACCTCAAGATCATCGAGTCCAACCTCTGACCTAATGCTAACAGTCCTCCACTAAACCATATCCCTAAGCTCTACATCTAAACGTCTTTTAAAGACCTCCAGAGATGGTGACTCCACCACTTCCCTGGGCAGCCCGTTCCAATGTCTAACAACCCTTTCGGTAAAGAAGTTCTTCCTAACATCCAACCTAAAGCTCCTCTGGCGTAACTTTAGCCCATTCCTCCTTGTCCTGTCACCAGGCACGTGGGAGAACAGACCAACCCCCACCTCTCTACAGCCTCCTTTAACGTACCTGTAGAGTACAGTAAGGTCGCCCCTGAGCCTCCTCTTCTCCAGGCTGAACAAGCCCAGCTCCCTCAGCCGCTCCTCGTAGGACTTGTTCTCCAGACCCCTCACCAGCTTCGTCGCCCTTCTCTGGACTCGCTCAAGCACCTCAATGTCCTTCTTGTAGCGAGGGGCCCAAAACTGAACACAGTACTCGAGGTGCGGCCTCACCAGAGCCGAGTACAGGGGACGATCACTTCCCTGGACCTGCTGGCCACGCTGTTTCTTATACAAGCCAGGATGCCGTTGGCCTTCTTGGCCACCTGAGCACACTGCTGGCTCATATTCAGCCGACTATCAACCAATACCCCCAGGTCCTTCTCTGCCTGGCAGCTTTCCAACCATTCCTCTCCCAGTCTGTAGCTCTGCTTGGGGTTGTTGTGCCCCAGGTGCAGAACCTGGCACTTGGCCTTGTTGAACTTCATGCAGTTGACCTCAGCCCATCGGTGCAGCCTATCCAGATCCTCCTGCAGAGCCTTCCTACCATCGAGCAGATCGACACACGCACCTAACTTGGTGTCCTCTGCAAACTTACTGAGGGTGCACTCAATGCCCTCATCCAGATCATCGATGAAGATATTGAAGAGGACCAGCCCCAGCACCGAGCCCTGGGGAACGCCACTGGTGACCGGCCTCCAACTGGATTTGACTCCGTTCATCACGACTCTTTGGTCCCAGCTATCCAGCCAGTTTCTAACCCAACGAAGCATACGCCAGTCCAAGCCAAGAGCAGCCAGTGTCTCGAGGAGAATGTTGTGGGAAATGGTATAAAAAGCCTTACTGAAGTCAAGGTAGACCACATCCACAGCCTTTCCCTCATCCACCAAGCACGTCACTTTGTCACAGAAGGAGATCAGGTTCGTCAAGCAGGACCTGCCCTTCATAAACCCATGCTGACTGGGCCTGATCGCCTGCTTGCCCTGCAAGTGCTGCATGATGACTCTCAAGATAATCTGCTCCATGAGCTTCCCTGGCACTGAGGTCAAACTGACAGGCCTGTAGTTTCCCGGGTCAGTCCTCCGGCCCTTCTTGTAGATGGCTGCCAGTCAACTGGGACCTCCCCTGATAGCCAGGACTGCTGATAAATGATTGAAAGTGGCTTGGCCAGCTCCTCTGCCAGTTCTCTCAGTACCCTCGGGTGGATCCCATCCGGCCCCATCGACTTGCGCACATTCAAGTGCCATAGCAGGTCCCCAGCCATTTCTTCATGGATAGTGGGGGCCACATTCTGCTCCCTATCCCCTTCTGCCAGCTCAGGGTACTGGGTATCCAGAGAACAACCTGTATTGCTGCTAAAGACTGAGGCAAAGAAGGCATTAAGCACCTCAGCTTTTTCCTCATCTCTTGTAACAAGGTTTTCACCCGCATCCAGTAAAGGATGGAGATTTTCCTTAGTCCTCAGTTTTGCATTTTGTTTTATTTAATTATTTTATTTATTTATTTTATGAATTTAAATTATAATATTATCTAGAAACCTATGAGGAACTTGGACTTCATTTTCTTTTCAGTGTGTTGGACCTGCTGTACTACTGAAGACCATGTTCCTTGAGCACTTCTAGTGCAAAGATGAGGAAGGATAAAACTGAGATACAGAGGGACTAGGTGTCCAAGGAGTGAATAGTATGTCAAAGGGCAGTCTAAATCAAACCTGAGTCTGTTTACACAGTCTCAAATTACTCTTCTGGTTTTAACATATCAGGTGAGGTAAAATTAGTCACCCTAGCAAGCAGGAGTTTAAGTACAGCTCTAGCATACCTGCTGCCAAAGTGTGTTTGTATGTTTGAAAGCTGTTGCGGCAGAGGAATATTAAGCAATGACTTAAAGACTGATGAGGTCGTTTCTAGATGGTAATGAGGAATTTCTCACCAAAGCAGGTAGCCTAGCAACAAAAAAATATATGTACACCTGATAGAAAAATGCAATGAATACCTAATATCATAGTGTGGACAGATGTTAAATTGACCTCAAGTCCAAATGGGAACTGAAAGACAGATGGGGGCTTATAGTGAATGTACTTGATAGAATAGTTGGGGACCTAATATCTGATTGATAGAGAAAGTGGGAACCTTTGGATGGGTCTACATATAAGGACAACAAGGATTAAATTATGGAAATTTGAAATGCTATCTCCCAGTGCAGTTGCATTTCAAGATGCAACTGATGACTGAATGGAGAGAGTGTCTATGAAATGGAAGATTAGTTTCTATATGTGAATTAGTTGTAGTTATTTGTAATCTTGCGTTAGATGGGGAGCATTAGTTTGGGAAGGTGATTAGGAAGAGTAGTTAAATTTTCACTTGCATCATAGAAGGCATGAAAAAAAGTATGGCAAATTCTGCAACACTTTGAATATGCTTCCAGAAAAACTTTTGTTTGATTTAGTTTGGTTTAGTTGTTTTTTTTTTTTTTTGTTTGTTTGTTTGTTGTTTTGTTTGTTTTTGTTTTGTTTCCTATTCAAAGGTAATGTCTTTCCTTGCAAAAGAAATATTCCTGTGACCATTTATAGTCACTGCTAAGTTCCAAGGTTGAAACCTTGGAAAATCGGAAGTATGGGAAAAGTATGTACTAGAACAAATAATTCTTCTGATCCATCTAACCAGTAATAATTTCACATCTGTGGGTTTATGTGTCCTTTTTATATACTTCTGGGTGCTCGTGCATGATGATGGTTCTGGTCTTGCAAGCTTGCAGCTCCTGACACCAGAAACCCTTACTGCTGGAGTCAGAAGAGAAGTGTGCAGATAGAAAGGTCAGATGGTGCAAAATAGCTTGCAGGTTGAGAAACCTAGCTGCAAATACTCTTACCTTAGAACAAATATGATTTCTTTATAAGTACAAGAATCTTCTAAAATTATTTCATAGCTCTCTTTTAACTCTTTTAAGAAATAACTCTTTTAAGAAATAAGTATTTTTGTTTCTCCAGTTATTTATTTGCCAAAACTCCAGAGCATGCTGCATAATTTGAAAAAAAATATTAATATTGAAAAAAAAAAACAAAAACCTTTATATCTGCATAATGATTACATTTAAAGAAATAAAACAAAATAGAATTTAAAAGCTCAACCTCACAATCAAGAAGATTTTCATAATGTTTAGCTATCTACATTCAAACAGGCCCAGCTGAAGTATGATTTCATTGGCTTGTATTTACCTGGTACTACATAAACAAAAGGATTGATTATCATGGAAGTATTATAACGTGGCTGATAAAATATACAATTCCTAAAAATAATGACCATCATCTCAATACTAAACACAGTATGGATGAAAGAAAACCCCTTTTGACTAACTTCAAATTCACCTCAGCATTCTGGATTTTGCAGATTTACCACAGACATCCACAGAATTGTATCTGTGTTTGACATGAGAAAATGTCTGAATGTGAGGAGCAGCTTGAAAAATATGGCCCACACATCCACAGAGAATAAAATTAATATAGGTACACTGAATGCAAAAGACAAAGATAGAGAAAGAGATATAGATGAAAATAAATATCACCAGGAAAAAAGAAAAAAAAAAAAAAAAAGCAGTGTCATTTTCCCTCTCTAATAATTTGTTGTTGGAAATATGTTTAGTCAAAAACTATGCAATAATAATTAATTAACATTCTACTTCTAGATTCTCATGTCATTATTCATCTTTAGAAGTATCTGATACAATGATCATTAATGAGTTCCATATTTTTCTAATAGCTTTGCTAGCCCTCTATTATGACTGCTCATTTATTGACCTTTTTGCCATAAACTTTGAATTATTAGCATTTAAATATACTAACAGATTATTGAAATCTCATAATACAATGTTGTTTATAGCAAAATCATTAATGTGATAAGATGCAGATCAAAAGGAGTGTTCACCAAAGTGAATACAAATGATACAATATGGAATTAATATGAAAAGATGAAACACAGTGAACAATAGACTTCCATTAATGTATTAGTGAGCATGTTAATGACAAAATCACTAGACATGACAGAAAGTCTCTACTAAGAAAAAAATAAGCAACATTTTTCAGAATAGAAATACATTCCTAAATGAGACTATTTTAAGGTTGATGTGGATTTTTTTTTTTTTTTTTTCCTTAAAGTGTGTGTCAAATTTATTCATTTCTCAAAAGCACTAGTTTATGTAAATAAACAGATAAATGTTCTTGGTAATAAGCAGCATTCTAAATGCTGCTTTCAAGTCATCATATAAACTAATTTCCTCTGGACTGATGAGTCATTCAGGGATTAAGACAAATTTATTGACACAGAGGACGTGTATTGAAATCTATGCCAGCCCCTCACAGTTTCAGGGCTTCTAGAACATGTATATTCTTTGAAAAAGAGTTTATTAGAAATTCTGCTGATGAAGCATCTGCTGGTCAGGGGAATCCTGATGTAGGTAATGTAGAAAGACTTGTAGATATGAAGAACAATGTCTTTCCAATCCAAGCTTGATTACAGTGAAAGCTATTAGCTACGTGTTTTATTAAAAAGTCCAGAGTCTCAAAATTTGGCATTGTCCACTTGCCACAGTTACACTGAGCTACCATGAAAATTATGATACTAACAACAATTTCCTGATCCTTTTCCCCAAATAAAATAAAATAAAATGAAATAAAATAAAACATGGAGTATACTAATCCATATAATTAATACAATGTTTCTTCCTCACAACCCTTCTCTGTAATTACCCTCAGAAGAATTCTGTTTGGCTCTAGACTTTTGTAATCTTTAAAATCTTCATAGTCACAACATCACTATGACAGATCTACGACAAGTGTAGTTGCAACTTAAAACAAAAACAGTATATCTCTTTTTTCCTGGCTTTAGCTAGAATAGAGTTAATTTTCCTCCTAGTAACTGGCAGGGTGCTATGTTTGGTTTTAGGATGAAAAAAATGTTGATAACACACTGATGTTTTAATTGTTGTAGAGCAGTGCTTATTCTAAGCCAGGGACTTTTCAGCGTCTCGCTCTGTCCTGCCAGCAGGCAGGCTGGGAGTACAGCAGGAGCTGGGAGGGGACAGACCCAGGACAGCTGACCCAAACTGGTGTGGTGGTTTTACCGTGCTAGGCAGCTGAACACCACAACCGCTCTCTCACTCCTCCTCCTCAGAAGAGGAGGGGAAGAAATAAAGGAAAGAACAACTCATGGGTTGAGATAAGGATAATTTAATTAAAGGGAAAAAATATTAAGGTAATATTATTATTAATTAATTCAACTAAAGGGAAAAAAGGGGAAGGGGAAGAGGGAGGGGGAAAGGGAATAACAAAACAAAACAAGTAAAGGCTATGTGGAAGTGCAGAGGAAAGAAATTACTCTCTACTTCCCACAAATGAGCAATGCTTGACCACGTCCTTGAAGCAGGGCCTCAATGCACGTAGCTGGTGTCTGGGAGGAGGACAGACGTTTTTGCAACGAGAGACCACCCCTCCCCTCTTCTTCCTTTTCTCAACTTTTATTGCTGAGTGTGACATCATATGGTATGGAATATCTGTTTGATTGGTTTAGGTCAGCTGCCCTGGTGATGTTTCTTTCTCACTTTTCTGCCCCCCCCCCCCCCCCCCCCCCCCCCCCAGGAGGGTTAGAGAGAGTCATGATGATGTGACAGCACTTCTCAGCAGCAGACACAACACCAGTGTGATACCACTGCTGTTCTAGCTACAAGTGCAGAGCACAACACTGTATGGGCTGCTGCAGGGAAAGTTAACATCCCAGCCAGACCTAGTAAAACTGGCCAAAGGGGTATTCCATACCATCTGATGTCATGCTAAACAATATATAGGGGTGGCTAACTGGGGTGGGGAGGGGCGGCTGCTCAGGGATAGTCTGGGCATTGGTCGGCGGGTGGTGAGCAATTGTATTATGCATTACTTGTTTTGTACATTATTATTATTATTTTCTGTCCTGATAAATTGTCTATCTCAACCCACAGGCTTCAGTTTTCTCATTTCTCTCCCCCATCCCAGAGAGGGAAGGGGGAGGGTGAGTGAATGGCTATGTGGTGTTTAGCTGCCAGCCAGATTAAAGCACAAAACTCTTATAAGCTATATATAGACATGAATAGTTATAATAGAAGGTCATATACAGAGAACCATAAGGATAAAGCTCATTCCTACTTCTACATTCTGAAATATAAAGAGATTCTTAGCTCTAAATAACTGAAAAAAATCTGCACAAGAAAACTTATATTGCCCCTTCTAAAGGCGTGTCTTTTTCAGTAGGAGAGACTAGTGCAGCAAATAACTAGATGGAGACATAAAAGTTGTTTTGTTTGCATGTGTTATTGCAGAGAGAAGGATAGGAAAAATTGATTTACTCTGGTAAAATGAGGCCATTTCTTGTACCTGGAAATGCATAGTTGACAATTGCACTTGAGTTATAGTGAAGATTTTCAACGTTGCCAAATGTCACTTTGTATGAAATCTGAATTGGTTTTTAAAAATTCTAATGTTTGGTAACAATGTATGGTTATTAGTGGACAGTTTTACGTTCCATAGTTACATTAACTTAAAGTAGCTGAGATAAGTGAATTGTAATTTTTTATCAAGAAAGTTGTACAGGACAAGATCAGGAAGAAAGTCAGCAAGAAGAAATAATGGATGCTTATAAGTGATTGTTTAACTGCAAATCAGTAACTTCACCCAAAGTCTATCAACCACTACCAGGTAAACACATCTCGTATGAATTATCCAAGGCTTGAGGATGAGAAAGACTGGAAAATTACATGAAAATTTTTAAATGCAAGAAGCAGCTGTGAGAGAAAGAGAATAAATTATCTGGAGCTGTAGCACACAACACAGCCTGGAATGTTTAAAATACCTGATCTCTTCTCTTTTGAAAAATAGTGTTCTCAGTTACAAACCAGTGTAGATGTGGAAGCTTTAAAGTACAAGTACTTGAACTTTCTTTGTGAAATAGGCAATAGCATGAACAAGAAAAACATGAAATATTCACTTTTTAATAAAGAAAAGTTATTTTATGATTCAGAGGTTATTTACAGAAATTGTACAAGAGTACATTTGAAAAACATATTGCAAAGAAAAGATTGCTCATAAAGCTGTTAGAAGAAGGTTTTGATTTCTCAAGTGGGACAGAATGGTATGGTTCTGGACAATATATATTTATAAAGATTTAAAAATAGAAATTATTCCTGAAGAGAAGAATGAATGAATGAAACCTGTTTTCATATGTATTCATACCCTAATTCTTTTACACACACACTGCCAACTTCATAATTTTTCTTCTGTTCTCTTGGGCACACATCTCTGAGCAAGCAACAGTATTTGCAGTGGGTAAGCTGCTACTTAAGGTGTGATCCCTGGCCAGCTTTGCTTCTTGTTGCTCTGTGGGTCAGTCTACATCTCCTTTGGGTGGGGCAATAATTCCAGATTTTTCTGCATCTAATTCCAAACATTTCTTTACAATTTTAATGGTTACTTATCTTCAGATTCCAACCTGTGTTTCAGATGGTAGATTAGTGGTTTGGTGGATTACAAATTTGTTAGAAGGGGGGTCAACCGGCAGAATGAACAAAGAATATGGAGCTGTTAGAGCGGGGCCAGAGGAAGGCCACAAAGATGACCAAGGGACTGGAGCACCTCTACTAAAAAGATAGGCTGAGAAAGCTGGGGCGGTTCAGCCTACAAAAGAGAAAACTCTGGGGGGAACTCATTACAAGCTTTCAGTATTTGAAAGGGCCTAATAAATAAGATGGACAGAAACTCTTTGCTCAATCAGATATTGGCAGGATGAGGGGGAATGTTTTTAAACTAAAAGAGGGGAGATTTAGATTAGAGGTTAGAAGGAAATCTTTTACTCATTTGGTGGTGAGGCACTGGAACAGGTTTCCCAGAGAAATTGTGGATACCTCATCCCTGGAGGTGTTGTTCAAGACCAGGTTAGATGAAGCCCTGAGCAACCTGATCAGGATGGCATCCTATGGCAGGGGATTGGAACTAGATGATCTTTGAGGTCCCTTCCAACCCAGGCCATTATGTAATTCTATAATCAAGCAAGCCTTATTTCCTTAGAAAAACAGGCTAAAGAATGAAAATATAACTAGTAAAAAGTAAAGCAGAGAATGACTGATTTATTAGGACATATCATTACCTAGGACTGTAGTACCTGTCATGTACAAATGAACCAGTCAGTGAGTGGCATATCATTGCAGAAAAGTAAGTAAAGTAAGTATGGTACCAGGCCAACGTAAACCAACAGTGAGTGACCTTTGTGAGTGAAGGTAATATGAGATAAACACGAACAGTTGCAATTCAATTAAGTATTAAAACAACAAAACAACAACAAAACAACAAGCAAAAAATAAAGCCACTGATCTCAAGGAATTGTTCTATCTCTTCATTGCTTTACTGAAGTGATATGATTTTTAAAATCCTCTGTGCTTGAGTCAGCTTTTCAATTGTGGCAAAGAGAATTGGTGACCCAAATTCTGTGGTTTTTTTTTTTTTTTTTTTTTTTTTTTTTTTTTTTTCACTATTGTCATAGATAAATAAGTTCCCTGAATTCATGGAGTTATCCAGATTTGTAGTATATAAAAAAAATCAATCCTGTGGACTTCTTACACCAGTATCTCTTCTTTATCCTTGTTGCAGTGTTATAGGCTGGCATTTTCTTGTGATTTCTTCTTAACCAAAAAGATGACAGAAATCTGTTAAATATAAAAAATTAAAAGTCTACAAACAAATCTTATCAACAGAGTAATGGATTAAACAGTGGGAAACAAACCAAAAAACAAACAAACAAACAAAAAAACCCCACCACAATCAAAACAACAACACACAGTCAGAGCCCTTGTTGGTTTCTGAATCTTTTAGTCAACCTCAAGCAGTTACAGAATCATAGAATGGCCAAGGCTGGAAGGGACCTCTGAAGATTATATAGTCCAACCCTCCTGCCAAGCAGGATCACCTAGAGCACACTGCACAGGATGGCATCCAGGTGGTTTTTGAATATCTTCAAAGGAGACTCTACAACCTCTCTGGGCAACCTGTTCCAGTGCTCTGTAAAGCACAGTAAAGATGTGCTCTCATATCCTGCTGGAACTTCCTGGGCTTCAGTTTGTGCCTGTTGCCTCTCGTCCTGTCGCTGGGCACAACTGAAAAGAGACTGGCTCTATACTTTTGACACCCTCCCTTCAGATATTTATACACATTGGTGAGCTCTCCCCTCAGTCTTCTCTTTTCCAGAGAAAATTTCTGGAAGTTATTTCTGGCGCAACTCTCTCAGCCTGTCTTTGTATGAGAGGTGCTCCAGATCTCTAATCATCTTAGTAGCCCTCCTCTGGACATGAGAGGGACACAGTAGCTCTGTGCCTCTCTTTTACTGAGGAGCCCAGAACTGGACACAATACTCCAGGTGTGGCCTCACCAGGGCTGAGTAGAGGGGGAGGATCACCTCTCTTGGCCTGCTGGCAACACACTTCCGAATGCACCCCAGGATACCATTGGCCTTCCTGGCCACAAGGACACAAGTTGATAGAAGAAAAAAAAAATAAATAAAAAAAAACAACCCTAGCCAATACAGAAAACTTTTTAAAGTCCCAATATTGCAAAGCTTTAATATGGTTTAATATTTTTGCTGTGTATCCTTTGCAGTTTTGGAGGTGCAACCATATAAAGAATGTAAATATGTGTCTAGAATGTAGAAAATTATTCTTTCTTATTCCTTTTCAATAGCAGTAGTTCTAGGTGTGGTAGATACTTTTAGTATATTTAGTATATGTGTTTTTATTTATTTATTTTAAATGGAAATAAGACATTCAGAATGCTGTCCATCTGAGCAGTTGTAAGCAGCTATCTTCTTCTTCTTCTTTTTCTTCTTCTCCTTCTTTAATAATAATAATAATAATAATAATAATTCATATACATTTATAAACTAGAATACTATATGTAATATATATTATATATTAATAATATATTACATTCTATATTTATATACATTTCTGTATATATTTTATTTTTAAAAATATTTTATATTTTTATATAAAATTATAATAAAATAAAGTTACCAATAATTTGTTTATTATAATTAGATGAAAATAAGCATATTTTCCAGTTTCCATTTCCTGTATTTTAGAATAAATTATGGGACAGTTCTGTCATTGAATGTATTTTCCAGTGTCATGTGCTTGTTCATGGTCTGTAGTTGCCATTGAACTACTTCAGAGCAACATTTTGCTGGAAGTGGAGAGTCTGGGGGTTTTCTTAACTCAAGTAAACATCCACTGTGCTCTCATAATTTCATATCATGTTTCAAACTAGAATGATAAATCTGAAATATAACCTGGTTGTAAGAGAGACTGAAATTTCAATAAGCTTTTTGCCATGTTGCTACTAATTCAGGGCTGCCTGTTACAATATGCTAGCTAAGGGGTAGAATGATCCTAGTGTCTTGTACTTTGTTGAATTTTCTCATTTTGTGTATTTGATCTACTTTAGCTGGAAGTACTTAGCTGAGTACTTCACAAAAAGAACACATAACATTGGGTGAGTGACCTATGAAGTCAGACATGAAAGGTTCCTGTTTGGATATTTTCCAATGCTGTTTCAGTTAAATCTGACGCATTACTAGCTGTGACATTGTACAGCAGTCATTTTGTTTCTTCATAGTAGCTAGGAAGATTTATCAATTTATTTTTCCTCATTCTCTAAGATTTTTTTTTTTTTGATGTTGTTCAAACAGCAGAGAAAAGAAAATGTAATATTGGAATCTGGAAGACAATTTCATTACCAAACTCCTTTTACAATTGGTGTTCTGTGAGGACATTCACACTACAGAGATGCTTGAGGTTGAGGTACAATACCAGTTTAATGAGTGTTTTGGCAAGTGACAAACATTTTCTTCCAATCCTTCCCTACCCCTCTTTTTTTTTTTTTTTTTTTTTTTTTTTTTTTTTTTTTTTCAAGCAAAAGCTGTGCAACTACGTGGAACTGAACGTCAAAGTTTAAGTACAGTTTGCTGTGCCACCTGGTTTTGATCTAGAGCTCAAGCATGTGACTGGCAACACTCACTGTCACAGCAGGCATATCTGGTAAGGGAGAACAGAGCAACATTTCTCTTTTTATTTCTCAAATCATGAAAGGTGTGAGATTGACAGCTTTGGAAAAACAAATCCCCCATTTTATTCACAAAGAGAAAGGATGGCAGGACAATCATAATATAATCTTCTCCCACAGTGCTTTGCCCATTTGTTTCAGGCCTGCTTTAATTGAACTGTTTGGAAGGGGTGAGAAGATCACTTTTTCTTTTGACCAATTCAGTCTTTGTCCCACTGCTATGACTCCCCACCAGGGTGCCAATTGTGGTTGCTGTCTTTTCTTGGGTAGTTGCCACCTGTCCATTAGAAACTGGCTAGGCACCAGGAGTTCACATCACATCGGCTGCAGAGTAGAAGTCATAGGCTGAAATTAACATTTTAGACACTGATTCCATACTTGAAACAGCAATTTAGATTTGAAAGGCAATGTATGTCTTCTTCCTCAATGACTTATTTATACAGTCACTGTGTGTTTGAGCTAGAATCATTTGAATAGTCTCTCTTATAAACTTTCTCTACACAGTTAATATTTTTATTTTTGAAGAACTATTAAAGTTCTGAGGTGGATTAGGATACATTTTGCTACAATCTATAAAAAATTTGGTTTGTCTTCCTCATCTGACAGAAGAAACTTGCCTCTGGGTCCTGTGGTTGGCTTAAGGGTGTCTAGTATCATGTGGATCTCAAAGCACAGCCTGACCCAAGGAATTTATAAGCCCTTAAAACCAAACTTAATAAACATTGAGAAAATGTTATTATTTTATTGAGGTACCACGAGTGAGAGAGAGAATACATGAAAAGAAAAATAAATCAGTATCTGACATAAGAATAAATGTAAAGGTGGCCCAGAGCATGAAAATGAAATAAACAACTAATAAGTAGCTGGTCAATAAATATGGAGCTGAGGTATGTTTTTTTTTTTTTTTAATGTTTATTTTTATTTATTTATTTTTTTCCCCGCCAGTTGTCCCTTTGAATATAAAGGAACATTTTAGGAGATGAAATATTTGTTACTGTCTTTCAGAATCTAGTTGGTGATTCACAGACTTGTCAAAATTGCATGGCTGTATCCACAAGGTTTATGGTCATAGCGGGGATTTGTCTGTAAGTCTGCGTCACTGAAGGTGCCGTGATATATAAGGGCACCGGTAATTTACTGTACTGTGGACATCCAGAGCAGATATAGATATACTAAATCTACCACTGTTATGATACTGAGAGTATGTATCATAATAATATACAAATGCATAAGCAAGGGATAAAATTAAAAACAAAGAAAGAAAGAAACAAGCAAATAAAAACCCACACAATAAGACATATATGGACAAATACAGTCATATTCTTCTCAATTTTAGTTAGTAAAAGGAAAAGGACATGAACTGGAAGAAAAAATAAAAATGTTAGCAAAAATATATTTTCTCATTATGGAAGATGGAGATAGGGACACTTTTTTTTAACCTTTATTAAAAGCCAGGGATTTATGATGATTTGTACTTAGGGAACTAAATCCACTGAAGGGCATGGTGGCTTGAAATACATTGCTTTGAGACACCTCATTGACCAGTGCAATCCTCACACCTGTGTGAGGTACTGTTTCCTGAAGAAAGTGTCTAAAATTCTACACTTGAATTGGATATTCATTTGACAAAAATGAATAAATATTTACTTGAGTAAACACTGCAGAATGATGTGGGGCTTTGAGAAGACAGATCAAATTTTTTCTTACCTCATTAATTATAAGAAATTTCTATTGTGTATTTAGATACCTGCATTAAAATGATATTCTCAAGAGTGTTATAAAACAGAGAGTGAAAAACCACTGGAACCTCCTTTTTTTCTTCTCTCCTAAATGAAAGTCCAAATCTGTTGTTTCAATTAATATGTTTAAGGTTATACAGATGCAGTCAGGTTTTCAGTTAGAGTATGATCTTTCAGGTTATTTTTATTTTAATTTTACTTTGTAGCATTCTTAATTGCAACAAAGTTGTCCTAATCAAGAAAGAATATCTTGTTTGGTTACTCTAAAAGTTCCCACCCAGTCAGCCCACCAGTCGTGGTCTCGGCACTGATATTGATCCAATGTTTGACATCTCTAATGAAAAAAAGGACCCCATAGCATTCTTCCCAAGGGAAAGACGTATCCACAGTAACTACTCTTAAGACTGAACTAAAATGTTTTATTTTTCTTTCATTCAGATTGCACATTACTCATGCTTTTTAGTTGGAAATCTGATCCTCGTAATTTAAAGAAGAAAATTCTCACTGCAGCGATAGCAACTGGTTAGTTCAGAAAGAAGCAATGTTTAAGACAGTCATTTCAATGAGATGCTGTATCAGCTTTCCAAACTACATATTTCCTTAGTGCACTCATCACACATGATCAAATATAATGTTTTGTCAGTTTTTAGACACTTTGCTATTAGAGTTACATCTTTTACTTCATCAAACTAAGTCTCTGCTGAAGGACAGGTTGTACAAATAAACATCAGTTGGAATGTTTTCAAAGAGCAATTGTTTACTGAATGAAATAGAAAAACTGTTGCTCATGCTTGGAGATCAAATTACATGCTTAAGAGAATGCAAGCTACATAATGCATTTAGTCATGACTCATAAGAAACATTGGGCTGGTTCTTTTGATGTGAAGAGCTGCAGAATGTCTTGTCTTTATTAAACAGAGAAATAGCTGACAGATTTTTCTTAAAAACAGTGCCACTATATATAGCAATCTCATAGTGATCTATGTAATCCCTGTAGAGCTGTGAAGAGGATGATCAGTAACATTCATGTGTTAAAAGTAGGTTTATCATTATATTATTCAGGAATGTTTTGGTTTAAGTTGAAGTGCTGAACTTCACCTCTAATGAGGGAATTTTCTGAGACACGTTTTGGGTCAATGGATATGGGACATGGAGCAGCCATGCAAGCATGCAAAGTGGGAATTTGGTAGGTCCTTTTCACAATATGAAACATGAAACTGGTCTCTTCAAAAAAAAAAAAAAAAATACAGATAGATGTGTTAGGATTTATAGGATGTATCTGAAGGGACTCAGAGGCTGCAAAGTGATATCAAGTGACATGAAAGGCTAACTGAGCTGAGACTCCTGTCTCTTAATGTCTAAGAGGGCTGGATTTAACACGGGAAAGCACAGCATACAGGGATATTTGCCCTCAGATTGTTCCTGCCATACTGTAACTTGTGACTCAAGAACTTGATGTCAGGTATGGAGTCTTTGTCTTTTATAGTCTTTAGTGACCAATGGCACAAAATTATCTAATTGCCAGCAACATTCAGGAGACCATAAATAGATGAGGTGGAGTCTCACCATAGGGTTGCATACATGTTGATATTGACTCTCATATATGTTTTTCAGAGAGCCCCAGAATATGGACACACAGGAAGGATTGAAGTTTCAGCTGAGGCTGTTAAGGGGGACACATCGAGGATTTGCTCAGAGTACTTTTCCTATCCATACTTAAATTACTAAATATTTTTCATTATACTTTTATATATGTGGTTAATAGCATTGCTTGTGTCACCAGAGTTTCTGTGACTTAACAGAAAATAAATACATTTGACTATGAAGTACACATAAGATACATAAAAATACATGAGAAAAAAATTGACCAATTAAAATGCATTTTCTTGAAATGGGTCTACCTAGTAAGATATAACTGGAATTGACAGTAGTGATGTACTCAATGAAATAGCATTTCCAGTGCTGTTAACTTAGTCATTGTAAAGGGATTTTCTGAAGATCTAAGGTATTGTAATCCTATGATTCCAAGGAGATGTTAAATTACAAAATAATAAATTTATTTTCAAGACTAGGAGAAAATCCTGAAAACTTGACATGTTTCAAAATTTGTAAAATACATGTAGTGAATGCCAGACATCTATTTATTTTTAAAATAATGGACTATTTCCTATGAAGTGGGAAGAAGGAAATGGGGATTCAATTGGAGAATGTTGATCTCTGTGATTCATGAGTAACATGGTCTGACCTCACAGATGACCTTGCTTTGAGCAGGAGGTTTGCCTAGAGACCTCCTGAATTATACTGTGATGTGATTCTGTGTTTCTGCAGAAACAAGACAGGCAGTGCGTAGATGACTTGGGTGGTAATATGGACTGAGTAAAAGCCCAAGATTCCATAGAATTTTGTTATCAAGCCTAGAAGATATACTTGGACATTTTCAAAGCTTTGGAAATATTATTTACACCTGTTTGCAAATTTTTAGTTGCATTTGGGAACAAACTCATATCAGGTTCTGAGGTCCACTTTCTAGTTCATTTACCATGGCCATAGAAAAATACAGAGGGACTGATTAATGTGACCAAATACAGTATACAATTATATAGTGTACCTTTGTCTATTCTCATGACAGTCATATTAGATCACTTGAACCTATAGAAAAATAGGTGCTTTGGGGTATTCATGGTATAAACGGTTGTTCATGTGTTCAGGTACACATTTAGTGTAAGACAAATTTCTTGCTAGAAAGTCTTTTATTTTTTTTTTTTTTTTTTTTTTTTTTTCTTCTGACTAAGAACAATAACTACCTCAGAAGTAGAGTCCCATCATTGCTGACTTAGATATATTATGGTTTCCCCCTAGAAAAAAGGTGGGTAAGAGAAACTACTAAAAAAGAGCTGATTATTCTATTTCCATGCTGAAAATAAAGGGAATGAACCTGTGGCTGTTTTGCAAAGGAACTGAAAAAGCCTTTGCATGTTCCAACTATCAGGAAGGCGCTGAATCTTTACGTTCACAATAACATACCAATGTATTTCTCCCTCACCTACACCTTCTTCTTTTGGCCTATCATAGTAGGAAAAGTTTGCATGCCTGAGACCTGCATATATATAGAGAGAGACCTGTATATATAGATATTTCCACTTGCCAAGCAGGGCTTCATCTTTTGCAATGAAGCCACAATTGTTGCAGGAGAATGTCTGCTTTCAAGGCTATGAAGAAGGAAAGGAAAGGGAGGTAGAAATTATTAATTCAAAGAGCAACATAGTAAAATTAAGAAGTAAGAATTTAACTTCGCATTAATCAGAAATAAAAGCTGTCATATTTTTTGTGCATGTAACCCACAGGTCATCTGTTAAAAGATATGTGGCATTGTTTATAAAATGTGTGAGGTAATATGAAGATATTTATACCAGAAAATCCTCTCTGCTGATTGAATCTTTCTGTCTCCCCAGAACATTTCTTTCCTTAGAAAGCCTTTTCCCACCCTCCTGTGCCCTCACCTCTCCCAGGCACTGATTCCCCTCTACTTCTGATTTCATGAGATTATAGAGGGCTTATTTTAAGGCAACAGTCTTCTCAAAGAAGCATACTGTTTTCTGAGGTATGGGTTATGTTTGGAAACAATGAAGAACCATAGATTTGAATTGAGGAAAGAAAGTATATGCGACTGAAAGGAAAATGAGGTAAATCTGACATGATTCTAAATAAATCAACCCACACCACAAGCAGAAAGAAAAGAAATTCATAACTTCTATAAAAAAAAAGTAAAGGGAACTGGAAAATCCATATGACTGCATTTTTCTTCCTACTTCCATTGTCTTTTTCATGTTTCTTGTTAATTACTTTTATCTTTTCTGCATCAGAATGTCCTGATTCACTTATGGATACTGACATATATTAAAATAAATGGTTTATAGGTATTAAGATTTTACTCCTGATCTTTGCACCTTCCCTGTGGTATCTGAGATAACACAGAGTAGAGGCAATTGCAGGATTTGTGGCTTGTCACATAGCCATGAAGGAATCTCTGCTTATTTCTGCACTTCTGAACAAGCCCATGAAGTTCAAAGAGATGCTAGATGTACATGAAACAGCATTTGATAAGTTCAGCAGAACAGAGATCTGCAAGTTTCCATGTGTGTGAAATGTTTGCTAGTTCTGTGACACTCCAAGGGACATTACTAGACAATCAAGTAACCTACAGAGAGGTAGTTGTGTGTGGCAGTTGTATATGCTATAAGCTACATGCTACAAATTTTCTGTGAGATGAATTGCCAAACAAGATTCAAACAAATATTATTGTGAGTCCAGAGTCCATTATATTATGTATATAATTTCAAATGTGTTGAGAAATTTGTTTCTTTTAGAACATCATTACTAAACCATCTAATATTTGAATTACATCATTATCCTAAAATAAATGGGTTTCCTTTTATTGACCTATTATGAAGAAATCCCTGTAGGATTGGTTATAATCTCTGGGGAAGTACTGATCACTAACATAACACAAATAAATACTACCTATAGATAACTATAAAATCAAAGTAATTTATGTATATATAAATATATATAAGCACTTATGAGTATATTTCCCACATATTGCTAGCAGTTCAGGTCCGCAGAATTGTATACTTGCTTATGTTATAGCTTAGCTCAAATACTGAGAACCCCTCCTTATTAAATTGCCCAAGAATAAGTATGTTTCTTAAAAAAATCTGCCTTAATTTTTTATTTTAATCTTATTGTCTGTATTTTCTTTATAAGACAAGGTTTGAAATTGGTTAAATTTGTTCTCAATCACTGTATATTCAATTACGACAATGGTCTATTTAAACAGTATAGCTCTAAGTTTTGTATCACCTGCTAAAATAGTGGGAGTCACCCAGTCAGATTATGTCCTCCTGGATTAATTTTTTTGACCATGTGGCAATTGCTCACTGTCCTGGTTTCAGTTAGGACAGAGTTATTTTTCCTCCTAGTAGCTGGTAGGGTGCTGTGTTTTGGATTAGGATGAGAAGAGTGCTGATAACATGCTGATGTTTTAATTGCTGCAGAGCAATGCTTACACTAAGCCAAGGACTTTTCAGCTCCTCGCTCTGTCCTGCCAGCGGGCAGGCTGGGCGTGCAGCAAGAGCTGGGAGGGGACAGACCCAGGACAGCTGACCCAAACTGGCCAAAGGGGTATTCCATACCATCTGACGTCATGCTGAACAATATATAGGGGTGGCTAGCTGGGGTGGGGGGCCGGCTTTTGGGGTTGGGCTGGGCATCGGTCAGCGGGTGGTGAGCAATTGCATTGTGCATCACTTGTTTGTACATATTATTATTATTATTATTATTATTATCTATCTTAATAAACTGTCTTTATCTCAACCCACAGGCTTCACTTTCCCGTTTTTCTCCCCCATCCCAGAGAGGGAGAGGGGAGGGTGAGCAAACGGCTGTGTGGTGTTTAGCTGCCAGCTGGGTTAAACCACAACACTCACAAAACTAGTTTGCTCTCTTCCAGAAGATGCCTAGTCATCTGAGAGTTCAACTCCTATCAAAATCTGTCAGGTGACTGGTTACCACCTGATCTGTATCACTAATTTTTACTCTTTCTTATACATTCCTATCTAGTTTTGAGAATTTTCTAGCCTTTGCTAGACTGAGCCAGCTCTCTAAACACCATAATGCTGGAGAGGTGAAGAGCCGCTATGGGTCTGTGGATAAAAAAAAATATTTTCTGTCCCTGTCATTTCTCATTAGCTGCAGGCTGCCCTTGTACATATTGACAGATGACCCATCATGGAGACTGTAGCCATGTGGGACCACCAGTATCTCAGGAAACTGAAGCAGACTCAGACATAAAGGGGCAGGGTGGGAAGTGTTGCTTGAAGGAGAGGTGGATTTCCTCCATCCAGCTCTTGTTGGGCACAGAGAAATATTTTTATCTAAGTTTTATACACCATCCCAGTAGTTGCTGATTTTATGTATAGTTGCAAAGAATGTGCTGTTATGCATAGTCTTTTTTTCTTTTTTCTTTTTTTCCTGTCAACAATAGTAATTATTTAGACTAAGGTTAAACTGTTTTGGAAAGGAATTGTTAGTTATAAAGAGCTCATTGCCCTCACCACTACCTTCAGTGTGACTACTATATATCTCATGAGCTTATTTTTGCACGTCAGTGTGGTCCTATCTCTACTGTTGTTGATGCCACTAAAAAGCAGAGGAGAAAAAGGATCAGTTTAATATTTGTGAGTATAAATAGATTTAAATAAATAAATAAATAAATAAAGCATAGGGACAATGTCAGAGGGAAGCAATACCAGAAGAATACAAAGGAATCTGATGAAATATCTGCGACTACCTCATATTTGTTGGTGTTGCCAAAGATAGTGGGCCATCAGCACTAGGATGTGAATGAGAACCCTGTGACAATGGCCATCTTACATGGCCCAAGGTAAGGAGGCCCTGAACTTACCTAGACCACAGAATAGTATTGGACCAGGTTTGAAGATATTGCACATCCCAGGTGCTCTTCAACATTCAGATAAAATGGATCTGAATAAAGAAATATCTCACATTAGGCATAAGATTAAAACAAGGTGGTTCTTGATATAAAGTTGTTTGCATGACTATGTCCTCTCTCTTTACCCTTCCTAGTGCTTAACAACAGGGAGCAAATAAAAGTGTTGTTGGATCTTGCCAATTTAAAAGTACAACTTGCATGGGCAATCAAAAGCAGAAAATATGTAAGGAAAAAAAAAAAGAAAAAGAAAAAAAAAATAGTATTATTAGCAACCTCCAATTATTCCCAAACACATGCTTTTGGCAGTGTGAGCAGTTGGATTTTCTAGCAACATAAACCAACACATTACTGAAAATTATCCCTAGACATTCAAATAAAATACATGGAAAATTTAAAATTATCCTTGCAAGCCATTTAGTAACCGGTTATTTGAATTGCTAGGTTTTCATGAATAAAATTGTGAAGTAAACCTACAATGTAAATACCTAATATAAAATGCCCTAGCTTTCCAGCTATAGAGTCCAAAACAATTTTTTTTGCATGCTGTGTCTGAATTCTGAGGTGGACAGAGAGCTAGTTTGCTGCTGGGTCAGAAGGTGAAGCTTTGAATTGGCTCACAGAATGAGACCAGCCTTCCTTATTTGCAGAGCTTCAGTTTTTTCTTGGCGCAGGAATCCTTTTGTTTCCTGGAATAACCTTGAAAATACTTTGAAGCAGTTTAAATATTGCCTGTATGTTTCTGGGCACAAATCTACTTAGGATATGCACATACAGACTGCTCTGGGAGAATGGCATGTGATCCTGCCCTGGTGTATATCTGCATTAATGTGTGTTTGTGCCAAAAGGCAAGAGGTAGGAGGTCTTGAGAAAAGAGTCCCTTAGTCATGGTAATACACCTTCTGAAAGAGAAGTTGTGTATGCTTAGCTGTTCTGGAATATGGGCAGAGACTGCCCTGGACTTTCTGCATCCACGCCAATATGCTCCCTATATGCTATCCTATTTATGTAGTTTTGTATATCATCTTTCTGTGACCATCTTCAGTCAGCTAAGAAAGTAGCATCTCTGGCAAGTCTTTAGCAACACCAGTCATCAGCTTCATTTAAGCCTTTAGCAACTTCGTGAAACACACATCATCTAAGATCAGCCGGTACTGGAATAAGCTTGGCAGTACTCATTCTTGTTTACATTCTGTTTAATTTATATATAGTACTTGGTATACCCCCAAAACCCTCATCATCATACGAAAACAAGTAAAGTATCTCTGTATTCACCCTGTTGACTACAAATTGTTATTAAAAAAGTCACCACGATGTTTATCTTAGTTCTTATTTCTGGGAATATTTTTACAGAAATTTTAAAGATTTTCTTACCAATCATATTGTATTTAATAAATCTCTAAAAATATCTTTCTTAACCTATTTTAACCATTGACTTAATCTGGGATATCTGTAAGAGAGACCTTCTCCACAATGAATGAAAGACCAATTTTATATCAAAAGAAGAAGAAAAAAAAAAAAAGATCTATCAAGGAGTTACTCAAACATCCAAAAGTATTATGAGTCTGTGACCCTTAATACACAGGAGGAAATGAATGAAAAGGACCAAAAGAAATGTAAGAAATTGTTTCAAGATAGCAGGTAGCTCCTGTGACAGTGAAAAGCAGATGGCAAAAAGGATCACAAGGAAAAAATAAATGCAAAGATCTGTATCCCAGAAACCAATATGCAATAAGAATAGAAGTGCACAGCTCCTGCACCCTCCCCAGCTCATTTTTAGGTGTAATATAACAAGAAAGTTCTTCTATTCAGCCTCAGGAAAATAAAAAAGAAAAGCCACAAGTGTAATACTTACAAATGTGCCAGTCAGCAAGAATGGTTGGAACATAAGAGTTCAAATGGTTTTGCGAAATTTTTAAGGCTTTTTTGTTTGTTTGTTTGTTTCTTGTTTTGTAGTGTCCTGTATATTAACTTTTCAGAGGTTAATATTCCTTCACAAAATGCTTATTCATTCTTTTCAGAAGGACATTTCTCTCATAGAGTTACAAAATATCTAATTAGTCTCTTAAAATCAAGACCAAAACTTCACAAAACAGGAAAGTCAATATCAAAAAATGATCTCAATTGTGTCTGGGGAAGTTAATGTGAATATTAGGAAGAATATCTTCACAGAGATGGTGGTCAGGCTTTGGAACAGGTTCCCCAGGGAAGTGGTGGAGTTCCCATCCCTGAACGTATTTAATAGATGTGTGGATGTGGCACTAATGGTTTAGTGACTGGTCAGGTTGATGGTTGGACTTGCTGGTCTTGAAGGTCTTTTATAACCTAAACAATTCTATGAATCTATGAAAAAGGCCATTTTGCCAGACCCAGTCAATGGTTTTATGTAAGAGAGGAAATAGCATGTTCAGCTTAAAAATTAACCTGGACAACTCTAAGTTTTATGGACCTCTTAGATATAGCTCTTCTGAATTCTTCTACTTCAAACAAGTAGAAACACTAAAAAACTGATTTTAGTGCAACACTCCTGTAAGGATGTGGCAAGTTATCATGCAATATCAAAAATGTGATCTTCCATGCCCAACTTTGTATCACAATTCAGGCTTAATTGTTATTTCCTCAGTCCACAATGACAACTCTGACATATACAGTATCAGCAAATGCCCTCAGCACCCATTGTTTTCTATTTACTGTCTGTCATCCTAGAATTATAATTTTTCTCTGCTATCATAGTGTTCAAATTCCTGACAATTGGCTGTCCTATCACTTTACCAGATATAAAAAATGCATGTAGCTTCAAATCTGATGAGGTTGGGGAGAATCTAGTCCAGGGGGAGACAGGGTGAAAGAAGACCACATTATTGACTGGAACAGGAACACCCTGAAGTTCTCATAAACTCTTGGTAGACAAAATGGTATCTCAAGTGAGGAAGACAAAATGGTATCACAGCAAATATGATCCCCAGCAAAAAAGGAAAAGAAAGGAAAAGAAAAAAAAAAAAAAA
>CM021733.1:56536758-56562716 GCA_011075105.1 Heteronetta atricapilla | reverse complement strand
AAAGGAAAGGAAAGGAAAGGAAAGGAAAGGAAAGGAAAGGAAAGGAAGAGGGAAAAGGGGAAAGGGAAGTGGAAGAGGAAGAGGAAGAGGAAGAGAAAAAAAGTCATTTATTATCGTTATTTTTGTTTTACAGATTTGGTTGAACTCAGCTACGTTGTATCAAATTAGCTGAATTTGCACATGACAATGGGGAGTTGTTCATAATGGTCTGCGTTGTCTCATAATTATTTACAAACAGCTATTAAATAATTTTGATAAAGATGAAAGTCAGATAGTCCCAGAAACAACAGAAAAAGGCACTGGCTATGGTGGGAATGTGCAGAAAAAAAAAAATAAAAGGAAGAAAGAAATCTTTACAACAGTAAGAACTACCTTCAACTGTAAAGGACATTGGATGGCTCTGTGCATATACAAGAACTTTCATAAAATGTCTCTCTTTATTTTATAGTCCTATGCCATGCCTCTGAATGATGTCTCTCATGTAGGAGAAGTCAGTGCTCAATAACTTTAAATGCTCCTTCTCAACAGAGAAATATTTGCTTGTCAGCAGGGATGGGTGGTAAAAACATTCTAGATAAGATGAAATCCAGTGTTTCTTCTCCAGATTTCAAAACACAGTTCAGGGAAAGTGCTCTCTGCTGTCCCACTTGGGAAAGGTTCTGGTTTCTTCTGGGTTGCAGAAAGGTGAAACTTTGTTGTTGACTTTACTTCCTGGCTGTTTGTCACTCCTCTTCTGCACTGCTGCATCTAGCAAACCACTTCTCTGTTCCACTTCCCTGATCCATTTCCTAAGGCTGAGCTCTGCATACTAGGCAGGATTTCTGTGTGACACTATTCTGACTTTTATTCCTACAGGATGTGAGCAAGACAGGACTGTGGGAAGGACTGTCCTGTCTTCTGCTATTGAGATTTGTAGGACTTTTCCTTGTTTCTCTCTTCCACAGACAGGGAGGAGCACCAGCCCAAGAGCAGTCTGTGTGCACTCCCAGTTTTAGGGCACTGTACACAGCAGGAGAAAGCAATGAGCATTTAGCTAGAGTAGTGAGAAATTCACACTTCCACAGATTAGTCTGTTCCTAATTTCTGACTCAACAATAATGTTTGAGAGGATCCAAAGTGCTAAGCATTTGCTCTTTATTATTTTCAAACAGTGAAGTGTTACTGCCAGTTAGAATCTCCTCCCCACCCCTCCCCCCCCCCCTTAATAATCTTAGCGTGAGAAAAGAGGTACTGTGAATGCAGAGTCTGAAAAAAAAAGTCCATCCAGAGAAATAATCTCAGTGTGAGAAGATAGTGATCCTTGTGTTTTATGAACTCCTAACATCAAGTGATCTGTGGCCCAGAAAATTTCCAGGCAAGAGATGATGGCTTCATATTTAGTAGCCCCAGCCTGAGTATTCTTCCATGAATTCTTCCACCAGATGATTTACAGATCTATCTACAGGTACAAATCCACAAAGCTGAAACGAGGTCCAGGGCTTCTGTATGCATTTCGGGATAAAATGTTGCCTTCTGTTTGTTTGAGCTTGCTGTCTGCTATTTGCATTTGATGTCTCTATGTTTTTGTGGCAGAAGAGACAAAAAATGTCCTTGTGATGTAAATTGTGTCTGCAGTGAACTGCATACCAAAGAGAAAGCAAAAGATGATCTAAGGGTTTTCTGTGGTGGAAGAGGATATAGTACATGTATGTATCTTAACTGTGTATACATTTTTTATATGTGCACATATCTGAACTGCATATATCTGAACTGTGATGGACTTTGCCAATACAAAGTAGCCTTGAAAGGTGATCTAAATAAATCTAACCCCTGTCTTTCAGAATGCTTTAGTCTTCGATCTTGACAAATATTGCCACATGTAGCTCTGTCTAAATAAAATATGAAAGAAAAGCTACCAAGGTTTAATAAACCCTTTTCCATACATGAAAATCTAATAAAGCTTTGTATAGAAAAAATCTTTAAGGTATTTTTGTTTCATTGTTTGAGAGGATTGCAAAGGTTAAACAGCAATTTTCTGCCTTGTGAAAGTATTTTCATTGGAGCAAAAGACATACAGGATCAAATCAATTTTTCTGAATTTCATTCATTTTTTTTTCCTTTACATTTTTTCCCTTGTTTGAACCTGTCTAAACAAGGACTCGTTGTTGTTAATGTGATTTTCTTTTTCTCTAATGTCACCACTTCAATAACAGCAACAAAAAGTGGAGCCAGAAGGGAAAATCTTATTCTAGTGGAGGATATCTTTAATGTAAATAATCTGCTTGAAAAGATTATATATGTCTTTCTCAAACTGTCAGAAACACTGTAAGCATTTCCAATAGTATCCCATGCAGTTTACAGAATGCCTAGGAAAATAATGATTTTTTTTTTTTTTTTAAAAAAAAACATTTTTTAAAGTAGACATTCCCCCCCCCCCCATCCCCCCCCAAACTTACACATAATAGTAAGAATGAAGCATCTAAGTGAATAGTACACAGCTCATTAGAAAGCATAAATTCCCAGGAACCCTGAAGGTAAAATACAATAGAATGTAGCCTATTTAAAACCCCATTCAATGAATATGACTTCTGCCTACTGAAGTAAATCATATTTCCTATCACAGTGGATTATTTAAAATGATTCATTTTTTTACTATTTAATGTTCTTATTATACAAGCTGCATTTTCCACTCCACTTTTTTAAAGAAATCAGATTTTCATAAATGTGGTTTACCAAGGAATACGTTTTAAAAATTAATCATCAGACAGTAGTGAGACTTCTCTATTGCTTATTGAACTCATAAATATTTGGTGATGTATTTAAGGTATGAAGTCTCACTGAAGTATGCTGTAGTTACTTACAACTGCTATGTTAAAAGACAAGTGTTTCACAGTTATGTACAGAAGACATCTGCAAACAGAGGACTCTGCAGAAAAATACTGACTCACTAATATGCCAATACTTAACAGAAATGGTACAATTTTACAAGGTATTTTCTTTTTCACATTTATTCTGCATAATTGTCTTTAGTTTCATTTTCAAATCACTATTTTCAAGCCAGAGGACTTAGAAAAGGATATGATTCAAAGTCAAACAACGACATTTTCATTTCAAGTCAGGTGAATCAGGAGATGCATCTTGTAATTTGTCTAGAGCATGGATGTAGAGTTTCTGCATGTCCATCATAACATCTACAAATCATGAACTTTTCTGAAAAGTGAAGTACTTGGTTAACAGTAGTTTACATCCAGTTCAGAATTCTTATTCCTGCTGCATTGCTGGCAAGATCACTGTGTCTTTTGTTTAATGTTGTCAGCCAGAAATGTCCAGAGGTGTTTAAAGACACAGCTCTCACTGACAGGTAGACAAGCAGTGCAAGGTAAGAGAGTAAGGCAGAGGTCATCACTTTGAGAAGTGTTCTCCAGGTTCTGTGCAGTAGCCAATGTGCCAAATGAAGTGTGTATTTGCTGCTCATTTTATCTGTAGTTCTCAGACCAGTCTACATCACATGTGGCTTGAGTGTGAGCTTGTGACATACACATTTGAGAAGACTTTTAAGTAAGCAAGCACAATGTGCTGTGTGGCCAAATTTTGAGGACAGTTCTGCCATTTTACTTGAAGACAAGTGATGCTATTTTTCTGTGTTTCATTATCTACACAGGAAACCATTCTTGATCATCCAGAAGTCGAGATGCATAGGAATAGCAGACTTAATATTTTTGGAGTATTTCATGGCATTTGCATTCCTGTATTTCAACCTCATCTCTCTTCTTTTGTTCACCTACTTGATAACTCAGACTTATATGAAGAGAGTTTCAACTAATGAACATATATTGTCAGATTTAGACTCAAAAATTATGGGATAAAACTGGAATTTAATGAGAAGACATACCATTCATTAACTTTGCTGGTAGTCTGGGAATCTTACTGAGTGCCTAAATGTCCTGCCTGGGCAGAAGCATTTTTCATGAATTTTGAACATTTTCCTGGCAAGAAGGGTGTGACGTTTCTCTTTTAACATTATTGAAGTCTTAGTCATTTGCGGGTTGAATTACTTCAGTGAGTTCTAGGAAGTGTTATGATCTTAAACAAAGAGAATAAGTACTTTCACCTATTGTAGAAGGGACTGCACACTTCAGCAAAGGTTGCAGATAGTTCTTAGGAAGAAATAAAAGTGTTTTATTTTTAAGGTCCTATCTTGTGTAGTTAGAGGTACCTCAGACACTTTTTCTTTCTTTCTACTATTTAGCAGTCATCACAACCATTTTGAGATGAAAACAGGATAATTGGTTAATGATGGATTCTTGGCTTTCCTATGTGTTTTCCTTCAGTTTTGCTTACCAGAGATTACGATAACTGATTTTCACATTTTCGCTGTTCTAGGTAAGAAGTTTGAGTGGACTGTATAGTACAATAAGAGACACTAAGAGAAGAATTGCCTTAAATTTGAAGAAAGATACCATTTCAATGTGTATATTTTAATACTATGCTTCCATATTTTATGTATATGCAGAACTTAATGATCGAAATGTTTTGACTTAGTTGCAGTTTCTTGAAAAAAACTGTTATTCTGCAACAATGGTGAACTAGCTGTCCCCAAGACCTCTGTTGTCTAGTTCCTCTGCAGAAAAGGCAAGTATTTTATGGCCTTTGCTGCTCTGCCCCATCAGCAAGCCAAACATGAGGTTGAACACTCTCTCAGGTGGCATCACTTTCTGTGTTCCCTCTCAGAGCTTGACTATTTCTTTTTTATGATATGAGAAAAAGTGTCTGTCTCTGGCAATAATAATAATATTTAGATAAAAATACCTTTTCATGAGGCACTAGGCTAAGTCCCCAAAAGGTCATGCTGACAGTCAAGATTGTTGGCCACTACCCAGCCACTAGTACTGGGGATTTAAAACTTGTATATATTTTATCTGCTTCTGGAAAAGTGGTAGTGATTGCCTGCATTTTAAAATTTTATTTCTTGTTAGTTATTATCTATGCAAGATTGTAGTAATATTATGAATTTTAAAGAAAACTATTTGTCCTGGTTTCAGTTAGGACAGTTATTTTTCTTCCTAGTAGCTGGTAGGGTGTTATGTTTTGGATTAGGATGAGAAGAGTGCTGATAACATCAGGAGAATAAAAGCTGAGGGAATAGTGGAGATTATTTATTTATTTATTATTACTTAGAGAGTAATTTTACCCTCACTTTATTATGGGAACAGTGGAAATATTCAAACAAAAGAAAAGATTGAAATAATGTCTTAAAAAAGGAGTGAAAAAGAAATTATCTGTTTTCAGTTATATTTATTGTTTGCAATTATTATTTATGTGCTAAGTATATTCCTAATTAGTTACTATCCTTATCTAGTAAGCCTGTGGGCTATGAAGTAAATGTAATTTATTAGGCATCACTCACATCTTTAATACTCCAAATCTCTGGATATCATCAAAGTGCTGTTATTTGAGCATTCATTTCATCTTTTTTAAAAAACTGATGTATTTCAGTTGAAAATATGTGTGAGATTTTCCCCAGTGAACTGTCTGTATATGATATGGTTAAACCAACTAAAATTCATAGCCATGTATTACAATCTTTTGTAACTTATATGTTAACACAGGAAGTTCTCGTTCTTTTTCCTATCCGAAGGGTAGTCCCATGCCACTTGAAGATGACACATCTGGCCAAGTGGAAGGGAGGGTGTGTGCATTTTCTGTGTGCCTGTATTCTATGTGTAAAATATTATCTGCAGTCTTTCCATAAGGGAAATTCTACTTTATGTGTATGTCCATGCCCCATGGTGGAATTAGCTGATTGGTAGGAGACCTAGAAGTTGTCAGAGTAGTCCCAGTGCAACAGGCAGAATAGTAGTGTAAATACAGTACTCTACCCAAGCTAATAAACTTTGTGCTGGGTTAGAGGGCCTACATAACTCATTTGTGACTCCCTGTTTGTGACTAATGTAGTCATTATTTTCACACAACACTGAATACTACTGCACTTTAACATATAAATCTGGGCATCTCTAACTGGTATATGTATATATTCAGAAATTTACAAACCACACAGAAAGGGAGAGTAGAGTGGCTGTAGATGTCTGCTCCATTTTACTACAATAGGGGACAGTTTAGACTTTTGGAGTTGTACATGTTGAGGTGGGTAACTCCAACACATAGGTTTGCCATTGATTTCATGAAATATGTGCATGTGCTAAAAGTGCTTGAACTGATGAACTGTAGTCATCTTCTTGGAGCTGCCCATCCCTGCTAGAGCTTTCTTATAAAAGGGACTAGAATATTTATTAAATATTTAATTAACTGAAATGTTATTAGAGTCCAATGAGTAACTGCAACTTAAATTTAAGCTTCCACTCCAGTCACTCCCTCATTAGTATGGGAGATACAAATTGGGATAAGGAGCTGTGTGAATTTTGTCAGCATGATTAGCTGTGACTTTTAAATATATTGCCTAACACCCTAAGGGGAGCCTATAAAATCTTGAACATGAAATCCTTACACTGTTTTGTCATGCCCAAATGACAATAACAACCATGAAACCTTTTCTGTAAAATGGCTTTACATAGGCTAACTTGATTGCAGTGATTTAAATACTGAAAAAAAACATTTTTTTCCATCTTGCATTGAAACAAAATGACAGCATATTGGCACTGTCACTGCCTCATCTTACTATAAATCAGCAGAAATGAACAATCTGTCAAGTTCTTTCTCTGTGTTCTTTTTAGTCTTGTATGGTATGTGTATCTCCAGATGAAGAAATCATAAATACATCTGTGTTCCCTCCCTGTTTGCCTGTTTTTAATGTTCTTGCTATAGCTGAAGCTCTAGAAACCTAGGAAACCCTAGTGGAAAAATGAGTGGACTTACTGGTGAATCAAAAAATGGAAAAATAAAGCAGTAATTGTAATGCTCATCTGTCAGGATTGGTAATGAACAATTTCATGTAATAGGACTGGAGATAACTCCTAGAAGTAATAGTGTTATAAAATTCAGCTCACACTACTTCTAGACACAAAACAGTTCTTTCATGGGGTGAACTGAACTTTATTTGCCAGCCTTGCAAATAAAGAATAAGATTCCTCTCCAAATATTCCTGTTATTCTCAACAGAGAATGTGCAGAAAACAATGAGCTAGGGGTTTGTGCCAAGAATCTAGTTAACTGAGAAAATATTATTTGGTCAAAAAGCAAAAAGCTTGTGCATATATATATATATAATATATATATATATATATATATAAACTAAAACTATACTAAAATAAACTAAACTAATACTATACTATACTAAACTAAACTATATATATATATATAAACTATATATATATAGTTTTACCTAGGCTGTTTAGATTTACTAAATTACTCAGGCTGATTTAGATACAGATGAGTCAAAGATGACTTGAACAGCATTCAATAGCATATAAAACATACATATTGAGGAATTGTTTCTATGAATAAATGGATACAAATTATTGTTTTCTGTGATAATATTTGCATATGATACAATTCTTTAAATAGAAGAGGTGTCATACTGAATTACATATACATGCATATAAGCATGCATACAATCTCTATATAAAATTGACTGAGAAATCTTTTCTTTGAGATCTTCACAATGTGACTCTGAGGTGGCTGTCCAAATAATAATAATGAGAATGAAGCCTCATGCTTCTTCTTCCTGTTCTTCTTCCTCTTCTTCTTCTTACTCTTCGTCTTTTAAGTCCAGTGAAGATGAATAACATATACAAAGTAGTCAAGGTGCTTATTATTTCTGATTTCAAATGGGAGTACAAAACTGATCTAGACTTTGTCTGTGTTAGTGTGAAAGTAGCAGAATGCATGTAAGCATGTTATGAGAAGATAAGGAGAGCACAGAGAGAAAATGAGAGATTTTGGAATTGATTTTAGCATTTCACCTCAACAGGGTGCTCTTCCAAAAATATGTTTGAAGTAATCACACCATCATGTCTGAGTCTTCGCCTTTTCTCTTTATTATTTATTCTCAGATAATTGGAGTGTATGGTTCTTAACATATGTTTATCTTATGTGTTACACTTCCCACTGTCACCCTTTGCTACATGCAAAGCCTACATGGTAGCACAGCTGAAATATATATTGTTCTGTATGGAGTTCTGCAGTTGTGGAGGGATACCCTGTGAATCTGGTGGGGAAGTGGGAGGAGAGGGTATGTGGTCTCAAGAGAGTGTAAGAAGAGGAGTTGGGAAAAAAAAAAAAAAAAAAAAAAAAAAAAAGAGCAACACTTAAGGACAGAGGACAGAGCATGCACAATGTTATAGAATTATTCAGAACTGACTGTGTTCCACTAACATTTCCCGCTAAGGTGTTACTTATAGTTAAACCTTAACCTTTCTTTTTCCTCTCCCTATTCCTTTCTCCCTTTTTCTCTGTTCCTCTTTCCTTTTCCCTTCAGCCCTTCCATTTCCCTTTTCCCACACCAAAATGCTTTTTCTCCTCTCAATATGGAAACAAATTCAAATTACATGAAACCCCCAGTAGAGTTGACAGTCTGTGATGGTAAAATAGTGAAAGGAATTTACACATAGGCTAGTGACTGACATCAATCCCATGTCATACCAAATGGGTCAGTGACCCATGCCTTATGGAATTCATAGTGGAAAAGCTGCAAGGGTACTTAGAGTAATGGCAATTACTCAGTATATTATGCAACTTATAAGAGAAAAAAGCAATGCAGGAATGTACAAAAGGACAAAGCATTAAGCTAATCCTACAAAGATCTTGACTGCCATGCAATACACTTTCCAAATACCTGGGAGGCACAGAGAAAGGTTTATTATTGGTTCATCATCCTGCCAACACTGCCTCCACTTCTCATATGCAAATATTACACTTTGGAGAGGGAGTGGGTAGGATTTTCCACGCATCAGAAAAGCCATGAAAATGACAGTATTTTCCAGAGCAACTGAAATATTAGTAAGCAAGACAATGATTGACGGTGTCTTTAACAGTCTAAGAACACTGCCTGCTTTCCTTACAAACATGTTGTATGTAGCTGAACAAGAAAAAGCTGGTAAAAGAGATATAGCACTCAAAAAAAAATGTTGCTTACAGTATTCAGTTGATATTCTTCATTATAAGTTTTACAAACCACTTGTCTCATTTCCCTTTTTTATTTTCTTATCATTATGCTATTGTCAGGAAGCAAAATTACTGATTTGTAATGTATGTGACATAACAAACTAGGTACTTTAATGCTGGTGACAGAAGAACTTTTTAAATGTTTAAGCGTTCTGAGAGTTACAAAGATGATGCCAAAGTTGACAACAAACTGATTTTATGTCAATACAATAAAAAGGAGATTGCCTATATTTTTCTTCTGTGTCTGATCGGCTCCAGAGAGCAGAGACGTGCAAATAGGATTATGTATGCAGATGACTATGCAAAGAGCTGTGCACCATTAAAATTAATTTATGATCTTTAAATTAGAAATAAGTAGAAAACAAATGGTATGTGTCTTTCCTGCTTGCTTCTTGTGAGGGTTAAATTACCTTGGCAAGAAGAAGAATGTTAGGGTGGAGAAACAGGAAGTATGGCATAGATTAATGTATTTTCTCGGTCATAGTGCTGCTATATTACTTGCTAATGAATATTTTTGACAGAAAAATATATATGTTTCATAGCAAATTTTACATTAATCCCTTCTGAGATAGATGGCTGGGAAGTCAAGGACCAAATAGATAGTCTATCACGGAATATTTTTAAAATGTGTATACTTATTTCAAGTGGCAAAAATATTTTAGTGAGACACTATTAAGATTGTCTCTGGAATCACAGAATGGTTGAAGTTTGAAGGGACCTCTGAAGGTCATCTGTTCAACCTCTCTTGCTTACACAGGGACACCTACAGAAGGTTGCCTAGGATCATGTAGAGATGACTTTTGAAGATCTCCAAGAAAGGAGACTGCATAGTCTCTCTGGGTGATTTGTTCCATTGCTCAGTCATCAGTATGGTAAAAAAGTATTTCCTGATGTTCAAAAGACCTTATGTGTTTTAGTTTTTGCCCGCTGCCTCTGGGTACCATTGAAAAGAGACTGACTGGCTCTGTTTTATTTGCACCTTCTCCAGGATGAACACCCTAGATATCTCAGCTTATTTCCTCATATAACAGATGTTCCAGTACCTTAATAATCTTTTTGGTGCTACACTTGACTTCCTTCAGTAGTTGCAAGTCTCTCTTGCACTGAGGAGACCAGCACTGGACCCTGCAATCCATGTGTGACCTCAGGAGTGCGGAATAGAGGGTAAGGATTACTTTCCTCAACCTGCTGGTAACACCTCTTAAAAAAAAAAAAAAAAAAAAAAAAAAAAAAAAAAATCTGTTGGCCTTCTTTGCTACAAGGGCACGCTGCTAACTCATGTTCAACCTGGTGTCCACCAGAACCCACAGGTCTTTTTCTACTAGGTTTCTTTCAATCTAATCTGCTCCCAGAACTTGCTGGAGCTAGGGGTTTTTATTCCCCAAGTGCAGGACTTTACACTTTTCCTTGTTGAAGTTCTTTAAGTTCTTATAAGGCCATTGGCAGTTTGACCCCCTGGTATACCCACCACTCTTTCCAGTTTCATGTTATCAGCAACTGTTAACATTGTGTTCAGCAAATTTTCAATTCACTAATTCTGCTAATCCAGCCTATATCAACAGCTTTGTTATGAAGATCTTACATTGTTGAAAGCCTTACTGAAGTCAAGATAGATGGTCCAGATGCATCCTGGGAGGGTTGAACATTAATGACAGCTTAAGTAGTGAGGACTCAGATATGGTATTGATAACTGTGCAGCAACATGCTCCTTTTCACTGCAGAGTGGGAAGCCCTGATCTCCTTCCTTCTCTATGCCAGCCAGGAACATACGTGGAATACAGGAGTACAGCCTCCAAAACTCTGTTGTGCTAATCCACTCCAGAAAAGCACCTCTGTCTGCTGCTCAGGACTTAAACTTGGGAGCTGCTGAATGTACATCTTCTTGGCAGCCAGCACAGTAGTGCCTGAGCGATGTAAGTCCTGATTTATAAGGACTATAAAAGCAAAATAAAAGTAATCCTCTAGGTAGCAATAATGAAGAGACAGTTCCTAAAACCAAATAATTCTTCTCATCTACTGCACTTTATCATCCTTTTAGAACAATTACAAAATCAAAAACATTTCTGTTTCTTTTCCTTCTGCTTTTTCTTATCCCTTCTTTATGCTGTCCTTCTCTCTATTATATATTTATTAGCTTTCCTCTTTTTATTCCTCCATCAGTGGTTTTTTTTTTTTTTTTTTTTTTTTTTTTTTTTCATGGTCTTTTAGACTATAATTTTCCCCTTGTTCTATTTAACCTTTATGTAGAGCTCACCACTTTATTAAGGCTTGAGTTTTCTCAGTGTCTACACCACTGTAAATCACAAGTTATTACTTTGGAGTCAGTGAAGTGACACTATTGTAAAACAGATTCAACTGGGAGCATCAGAGATCCTAATATTTACAATAGACCTCTGATAAAAATTTAGCCTTTGAATATTCATTTATTCAGGTGTTTAATAAGAGTGACAAAGATAGACAGTAGGGTGACATTAAAACAGTGACATTAGGATAATTCATTTAAAAGGAAGAGAGTTAAATAAACAAACCCCAGAAAACACCAGATAAACAGCCGAAAAAAAAAAAAAAAAAAAAATGTCAACAAATATTTTATCTATTTTGGGTATGTTAAAGAGCCTCATTTTTGTATTATTAGTATCAGTTACTTGTACTGTTATCAGTGGAAGGCTGAATGGTTCCAGACACGTTATCTCTGTTGTGAAGGTGCCAGAATAATGCTAGATCTGTGCCTTTTCCAACTTCCCTTTGCAGCTTACCACTGCAACAATATGGTTTACTGTACACTGGAAATGTGGCTTTATTCTTTCATACCATTCTACTTTGAATTTAAGACCACAAAAAAGAACTCAAGTAGACTGCAATTAGAACTGTATGAAGAGTGGTGTGCTTCTGGTTGATCAAAGAGGGGGCGGAAATTCTGACTCTCCCACAATATTTTCTCCAGCCCTCTCAAAAATATCTCTTTTTCAGATATGTGATTGTTAATTTCTCCTTACTTTAGTGTTCAAAGTACACATATTTTGAAGTGAAAAAAAAAAAAAAAACTTTGAAACTAACCAGTCACAACTAGATTTTTGTCATAACTAAGATAAATTCCAGAAGAGAATTCCAGAATTCTGAGGCATCAGAGACTAAGAGTTAATGATGCTGACCAGGACTGAGAGTATTTTCCTCAGAGCAGTATATTAATACTCTTAGAAATGTGTCTCATCTAATTCATATAGACACTTCTTTTGCCACACACACATATTCAACCTAAGAATTGAGGATGTGTATGTCACCGTGAGAGGGTTGTCCATACTGAGGTTTAAACTGACTTCCTAATCTCAAGATTACTCATGGAATGGTGGGTTAAAATGCGTATTTTCCCCTTTTCTTTTATATAACTAAATTAGAACTTTCCATTAGTCTGCTTTTCCTTCTTCATGGAAGAAAAACTGGAAATCTAGTTGCAGAAACAAAGGATTATGGTTACAAAAATATGTAAACAGACAATTCAAAGGTTTTCTGCCAACCATTTTAACTATATATTTTATCTTACAGGCCCAACTTCCCTACTAGACCACAGCACAGGTGGAAATACATATTGGGGGGACATTGAAGAGTAAATTTCTCCAATCAATCACAATCACAGAAACATCTGTGCAAAACAGCTTTGATCCGATTCACGGTGCAATATACATCATTCATGATGGTCTAGTGGCTGCAGATTGCCCTGCACTGTAAAGCCAGAAACAGTGGGAAATTGGTTCAAGACATACCAATAAAGAGTTTTCCTTCTGGCACTTGTATGTCTCAGCTGTTGTTCCTTGCCTGTACTGTAAGGGTATAATTCCATTTCATGTCAGAAGGGAGACAAATACATTTTATATGCATTAATGAAATCACACGGACATCATATAAACACTGGCAGGAAAAACATCTGAAAGGATTACTTCAATGAAAATAGGTTGGACACATGAACTATTTTTGGTAAAATCCGTTTATACTTCTACTCAGCTTATGAGCCAAGTCTCAACTGAACCTTGTTTGAAAAGTTTCTGACAATTTCCCATTCCTCCCCTGCTTTGTACAAATTGGTTCAGGCTGGGTAAGGAAACAGAATACCAACATGTCATGAAAAACCTTAGTTCAGCTTAAGAAAATATTTTGTGTGTGTGTGTGTGTGATTTCTATCAGTCTCCTTCTGCCCTTAGAAACTTTTGTATCTGCACTTTTAGCCTAATCTGCCAGCCAGTTTCAAACAAATTTGACAGACGTGCTGTAAGATCTTACTGTCAGTGATATCTCTCACTTCCACTGAAATATGTGATTTAGAAGGGATGAGACATCCTGTTGATGTCCTCTCTAAGAGATACAATGCCACTTGAACTCATCCCTTCTAGATACCAGAGAATCCACATGTTCAAGAGACTCATTAAATATCCCTCCTGTGGAAAATCTTACTGGAGATTATTTAACTGATTAGCCACTGGAAGATCAAGCCATTTAAAAAAATAAATAAATAAATAAAATCATGTTTCATTAGTTTTTCAAACTTGCAATTCTACATTATGAAATATCAAGGCAATTGTCATAAATGCAAATTCTTTATATTACACTAAGATCCATCTGAAGACCTGTTAGCTGAACACATACATAATTGGTTTAATTTTCTATTGCAGGTAAAGAAAGTACAGTAGTTGTAGGGCAGTTCTTTCCTTCAAGCTTTATTTGTAAATCGCATAAACACAAGGGAGATAGAAACAAAATGACAACCCTGAAGGGTGATTTTGATATATTGTTCTATGGATCAACATGTTTATTAATATCACTATTCTGGAAGATATGGAATAGGTGTTGACAGCCACTAAAAGTATGAAATTGCTTTTTCATCTATCTATTCATCTCTCAGTCTGTCAAAATGAATAGAGACATAACTGGTCTTCACATCAATAAGTTTTCTGCAGGTTTTAGATTTCCCTGTTAGAATGTCTGTCTTCTTTCTTTCTGTCTCTTCCTCTTCCAAGAGCGGTATTGCTGCCTACAGGACAAAACTTGGTTATCTTTAAGTAGATGCATTGCGGGTTGATGATATATGCAAGGGGGCAAAGCTGACACCTTCAGTTGATGTTTTTTGCAGGAAAGGGGAAAGATCAGCCAGTGTGTCTCAAAATGTAATAGAAAAGGATGACCCTGAAGAATTTCTCTCATTAGAAGTTAGTTGCAGGTATATATCTTACTGCCTAATTCATTTACTTCCTTATAACCATTCAATGAGTAAACAGAGTAAACAGACCATTTTAAAACCCCCAATATTAATTTCAGAAAACTACAGCATAAGAGGTGGATGATTATATTCCTAATTAAAAGACAAATATAGTAATTACAGTTTATATGCTATTATTGTGAATCTACACGGGATGACTTTAAACAGCAAAACAGCCATTAATTTTACTGTTCAAAGAAATGTTCACAATCTTTTTAGAAATGTCATATAAAATATTCATTTTGAAATGCCCCATGGTGATTTCTGAATTTATTTAAAGTGGGCTGTTGATAGCTCTTTTATAAATAAGCAATTACAGTACACTAAATATATCAAGGCCCATCACATTATACATTCTATAATTTCATGGATGAAAAGCCTACAGCTGATCTGCATAAATATGGTGCATCTCACAGCAGGTGAAGGGTTTGATTACACAGGATAATCAGTGTTATTATTTATAGTAACTATTTATACCTGTTATTTATTAAAACTCAGCAAATCAGATATTGGTTTATTTAAGGAAGTTGTTTTGTAGGCTGAACTAGGCACAAGACTATTAAACATATGTAAAATGTACTGGAACATCAGTAGTTTGAAATCAGCAAAGATCATCAGGGAATGAGAGTTAGTACTTGGTGACACTGAAGAAGGCCGTATTGAGTGAGTAGCTGGGGTCTGTCCATATCCTGGACAAATACCATTGCTACAAATCCAACTGTCCCACTGGCAATAACAGTTATCCTTCCTAGCACATTAGATGAAGAAGACAAGGGCTGATTAGCTGCCAAAAGTTTGACATAGTGTCCAATATATTTAAGCGATCTTTCTAGACCTGAGCTGAAGGCTTTTCATGAGGGTTGCTCTGTACAGATTACAATACTTCTACTTACACTGTTCATACTCGTCGGTCATTTAAGACAACTGAGCATTTCTTATAAAGCTTTCATTGGTGCAAAGTAAACCAAAAGACAGTCTCAATGATTATTTGTAGTTGTAGGGCTTGGAAGATTACATACTTAGATATTTTCTGCTGGCATCGTGACCTATGTATCACCTTGTTTGAGTAGTATTATGCTTTCCCCTTCATGGTCAGCTCCCTTTACTGCTTACAGGAAACAGAAAGAGTCATTGGCATGGACACAGCAAAAGAGGTGATGTACCAGCAGTGGATCCTTTTGGACTATCCCTTATGACACTGTGTAGCTGCTCTCAACACTTGCTGAAGTTGAATAGCAGGGGAGAGACTAACACAGCACCAATCTGTGGTCCAGCAGAAAACTGCAGTGTTATGGATGCTCTTAAGCAAGCTAGTTACATTTCAACTCTTGGTCCCTGATACTATTTCGAGACTATTTAGACATAGCAGTTATGATCTGGGAACTGCCTGTCATTCAAATAAAGCAACAAAGACTCCAGAGAAAACTCAGACCTATAACTAGCAACTGTTGGGATGACAAGAAGCTAGTTTAGAATGACAGAAGAAGTATATTGGGAGGACGGCAAACCTGCAAAAAATATCTACCCTGGCAGTGTTGGCATTTGATGACAGTAGCATGGCAGATCACCTTGTACTCCCAATGTATGTTTCTTAACTGAGAGTTTGATTTTATAACACTAAAAACTATCTCAACATACACATTTTATCCCATTTGGATATATATATATTTCATTTTTAAAAGAACATCAACTCTATACTGAAATTACTGAGGGTATACCTAACTTCTTACAGGTGCAGTTTGAACAAAACATGGATATGTTTCTGTTACTGAAGTTGGACAAAGTTAACAATGTTGAGTTCAAATTGTCATATGTACCTGTGCATTTATGAAAACTCTCAGGACATCCTATTCTAAGCTGAAAGAAATTCTGCATAGAAAAAAAGTCTAATTCCTCTTCTCTTTAAAACAAACAACCAACCAAACAAAAACAAAACAGAAAAAGTAAAGTCCTGGTTATATGGTGTAAGTTTGGCCTGGAAAGGAAAACAAATATTGTTTTTCTTGCAGTTTCAGGGCTGGTTCCTATGATAATATCAACTGAGCTTGACTGAATTTCATATGAAGATAAAACTGTGTTTATATTAAACTAAACAACTTTTTTTGTGTATGAATGCATATAATAAAAACATAGAAGAAAGCTGTTATGGGATATGTAAAATCATTTTACTGTTAGCAAAATTCGGCAGATTGCCATAATAAATTGAAATATGAAAATAATAATTATGGTCAATAGTTAAAGGCTTTAAAAATTCAGCTTATCTATGCCTTTAATTGAAAAATAAATGAATAAGTGAAAGACCCCCCCCCAAAAAAAAAATTCCCAGTAACAAACAAAACTGACAAGAAATATCTTTAATATTAATGCAACCTAAATATGATCCAATCAAAATCCAATACGAATAGAAAAATGCATACACACACTCAAAACCAGCTAACCAACCAACAAAGAAAAAAAGCCAATAAAGAAGGAAACAAAAAAGGTGGACAGGCTGGAAAGATTGTCAGGATGGAACGAACCGGAAGAGCTTTAAGAAAAGCAAGTGTAGAGTCCTGCACCTGGGAAGGGGTGCAGGGTTCAGGATTACCTGCTGGAGAGAAGCTCTGTGGAGAAGGACCTGGGGGTCCTGGATGACAGGTTGGCCATGAGCCATCAGTGTGCCCTTGTGGCCAAAAAGGCCTATGGGATCCTGGCGTGCATTAAAAGGAGTGCAGCTAGCAGGTCAAGGGAGGTGATCCTCCCCCTCCACTCTGCCTCACCTGGAGTATTATGTCCAGTTCTGGGCTCCCCAGCACAAAAAAAAAAAGACAGGGATCTCCTGGAAAGAGTCCAGTGGAGGACCAAAAAGATGAGATGAGGCCTGGAGCATCTCCCCTATGAGGAAAGGCTGAGAGACCTGGGTCCGTATGGCCTTGAGAAGAGAAGACTGAGAGGTGATCTGAAGTGGGTTTACATGGCAAGATTTTGGTAGCAGGGAGGCATAGGGCTGGAAGCTGCCCCATGTTAGATAAGGGCCCCAGTGCTGACCAGATCTGAGCCAGTAAGTGACATTTGTGCCTCTGTGAGAGCATATATAAGAAAGGAAAAACAAAACAAAACAAAACAAAACAAAAACAAAAAATGCTGCTTCACTGAGCTGGGAGAGTGAGAGGAGTGAGAAACAGCCTTGCAGGCACCAAGGTCAGTGAAGAAGGAGGGGGAGAGGTACTCCAGGAGCTAGAACATAAGTTCCCTGTGTCCTGTGGTGAGGACCATGGTGAAACCGGCTGTCCCTCTGCAGACCATGGTGTGCCACAGTGGAGCAGGGTTCCACACTGCAGCCTCTGGAGGAGATCATGGTGGAGCTTGCAGTGACAGAGGCTGAGGCCTGTGGAAGACCCCTGCCAGAGCAGATTCTGGGCTGGAGCTCTAGCCTGTGGAGAGGAGACCTCACAGACGCAGGTGACCTGGCAGAGGCTGCTGCCTGTGGGGGACCCAGGTTGGAGCAGTGTGCTCCTGATGGATGGACCCTGTGGTATGGACTCATATCTGGAGCAGTTCTTGAAGAGCTGCTGCCTGTGGAAAGCCCAAGCAGGATCAGTTCAGGAAGGATGGCATCCCGTGGCATTCTGTGGGAGGGACCCCACTCTCACTTCTCACTTCTCTAGCTTGTTAGTAATAGGCAATAAATACTACTATATCTCCCTACTCTGAGTCTGTTTTGCTTGTCACGATAATTATTGAGTGATCTCCCTCTCTCCCTGTCCTTATCTCAACCCTTGAGACTTTTGCATTGTATTTTCTCCCCCTTTCCCTCTTGGGGGGGGGGGGGGGGAGAGGGTGGGGGAGGAGAACTGGGGAGAGAGCAGCTGTGGTCAAACTCGGCCACGCACTTGAGTTAAACCGCCACAGGATCTTATCAATGCTTGTAAATACTTGAAGTGTGGGAGACAAAGGGATATGGCCAACTTCTTTTCAGTGGTTTGTGGGGACAGAACAAGGGGCAATGACCACAAAATGAAGCACAGGAAGTTGTGGTTGAGATAACAACAGATCTGACCAGAGTGTTTTAAACTAAAATTGGTATAAGTATTAGAGCTGCTTAATAGTTGCTAATCAGAATGTTGATTGCTTTAATCTCAAGTCTTCTGTGCCTGTATTCCAAATGGAGTTTTATAGCACATTACTTTCTGTATGTGATCCCTGTCATGCTATTTATCCTTTCTGGGCCCTGGTTTAAGATCATTATGGTACTGTGCGGTGTAACAATAGCTTACGATATGATGAAATATCTGGGCATGACTCTAACTTGGTATTTGTACTCAGCACTGCCGTCGATTCTGTACTTTGGAAACTATGTCTCGGAAACTGTGATAAATGACTGAGTCCCAAATAGGATTCTAATTAAAGTTTGTAATTTATTAAGTGAATAGAGGCAAGCAAACAGCTCTGGGTGCACCGGGAGTCTCTGCTCCACCAAGACGCACACCTATTACATCAGGCAGCTGATTTTTATACTCCTGGACTAATACATATTCATCACTATTCCTAGAAAATACAGGGTTATTACAATTAGTTCCTGGAATCTGAACCCTCCCCGGACACATGCGTATCAGTCTCTGGTGGTCTTTCTGGGGGTCTCTTGTGCTGAAGGCTCATAGTCTTCCTCTCAGGCTTTGTCCTTCAGTCGTCCTTCAACTCTCCCTTTCTCCTTATTTGGTGGAACTCTTTGCTGGATATCAGAGGCGTAGGCAGCATCCCATGCAAAAGTTAGCAGTTTCCTAAAAGAAACCTCCTTGGTCTTCTTGTCTCCCAGACTAGAGTCTCAACGTTCACCCTTCAAACCCTCTATTTACACAAATTGTTGGACCATTCCTTTGCATGATACAAGAACAATGTAAACTAAGCACTCTGTTTTTCTTAACTAGAAGGTTATATTTCATCATGCGGCCCTAGCATTTTTCCATACTGACAAGAATCAAATAAACACATTTCAAAATCCCCCATTTCCTTTTTTTCATGGTATTGATTCGTGGTTTTTTGTTTAGTTTGTTTGTTTTTCAATCAAGTCAATACTTGCCAAATTGGTACCAATTTTGGATCTTTTATTTTTATTGTCATCAGGGAATGGGTTTTCCCTTCCCCTATTTCTGGGTCAACAGGTACCACAGATATTTGCATTCCTTGTATAACTGAGTGTATTAATCTGGTAAAACAGGCTATTAAACATGGAATCATTAACAACCCTCCACGTGTTCCCAATACAACTATCCCGATTCTAGTAAGCCAACCATCACCCATAAAGTCCCTCCATAATTCTTTTAAATTGATTTCATTCCAAGTTTGAACTGGGACTTGTGCAATTTTCTTCATTTCTTTTTACAAGTTCATTCACAGCTTTTCCTTCATCATCAATCTCTAAACAGCATTTACTAAGTTTAAATTTTCCACAGACTTCTTCTTCTTGTGCTAGCAAATAATCTAAAGCTAAGCAACTTTGATACAAAGCAGTTCTCATATTGATATTTTTTGCAATTAATCCGAGTGCATCTCTGGTTTCATTCACAACTATTTCTACTACAGCTTGCAACCTAATTATTCTATTAAGCATATATATATTGGGGTCCTATAGCCCCAGGATCCATACTCCAACAAACACAACCCCAATTTGAGGGTCCACAGTAATGATAACTCCTGTCCCACGGATAATGTCTTATCCAATCAGTGTATCACGTAGAAGCCACCGTTCCACCCTTTCTAGGACATATGTACTTGGGCTGGTTACCATATCTTCTCCAACTCAGGTTTCCACAATCAGTATATGGGTCTTCATCTATAATATCACAGGCATCAAAAGTTATCGACACTGAGGTATTCAGGGTGGTTACAGTTTCACTTGTTCCAATTAATTTGCCTACTTTCAAATCTGTCTTCATTTCTACCCAATATTGATAAGGGAGTTCTTTTGGATCATACTGTCCTGGTTTCAGTTAGGACAGAGTTATTTTTCCTTCTAGTAGCTGGTAGAGTGCTATGTTTTGGATTAGGATGGGAAGAGTGTTGATAACATGCTGGTGTTTTGGTTGCTGCAGAGTGGTGCTTATACTAGGTCAAGGACTTTTCAGCTCCTCGCTCCGTCCTGCCAGCAGGCAGGCTGGGGGGACAGCAAGAGCTGGGAGGGGACAGACCCAGGACAGCTGACCCAAACTGGCCAAAGGGGTATTCCATACCATCTGATGTCATGCTGAACAATATATAGGGGTGGCTAGCCAGGGTGGGGGGGCCGGCTCTTGGGGTTGGGCTGGGCATTGGTCAGCGGGTGGTAAGCAATTGTATTGTGCATCACTTGTTTGTACATACTATTATTATTATTATTATTATTATTATTATTTTCTATCTTAATAATATGTATTTATCTCAACCCACAGGCTTCACTTTCCCGTTTCTCTCCCCCATCCCAGAGAGTGAGGGGGGAGGGTGAGCAAACGGCTGTGTGGTGTTTAGCTGCCGGCCGGGTTAAACCACAACACATACATATGGTCCTGTCACCTTCTCTGCATAGAGCATACTGAGTTAGGTTAAAAATGCAGCTTCCTATTTTCTGGCCTTTACAGTCATAGACAGTACGATACATCAATGTTTGGGAGCTCAACCATACTTTTCTAGTAGTTACTACACATTGACTGCATTTGTTGGCCGTAGCTTGGGCCAAGAAACTCACCTTAAGTAGGACTAGAAGAGGTCCCGTGATTGGCGGTCACAGCCTGAAGGGGTTGCAGCCCTTGGCAGACCTTCCCAGCCACAGCACCAGTTCCCTATCCGGTCTTGCCCTCTTCCCTAATCTTAAAGGGGTTTACATTGCAGATAGCCTACTGTTACCTTCAGGCAATAATGCTTAACTGATCCCTGTTATTGATAAATCTCTTCCCTTAATAGGAATCTATTCAAGAGTTTATCTGTTTACTAATTTTACTGGAGTAATTACAATAAATTTGGAGTAATTACAATAAAGGAGTAATTACAATAAAATTCCCACAGCAACTTAGCTTAAACTCTTATGAAGGCTTCTTCAAGTTCATCTGATAGTTTAGTTTCTCCTGGTTCCAATGTTACTTTCCACTCTTCCACTGGACCTTTTACTCGTGACACATGTCCATCCTTTTTCAGCAGTTCTCACAGATCTTTCCTTGTCAATAGATAAAAACTAATAGATGACAGTTAATAAATATCATCTGTTTTCTTGTTAAAAAAGCAAGAAAGGGTCCTTCCTAGAGGGGAGATGAGTTTTCTTCTTCCCATGTTTTTATTAGAACCCCATCTCCTGGTTTTAACTGGTGAATTGCAAATCCTAAAGGTGGTGTCTGAGCCATCATCCCAGTTTCTCTTAGCTCCTTTAATCTTCTACCGATGGTAATTATATATTTCTGGATACTATAATCCTCAACTACATTGTTCCTTAGGGGCATCTCTGGAGAATAAGGCATGCCATGTAATATTTCATATGGTGGTAATCCAGTCTCACTATGTTGTTTAGTTCTAATGTTTAAAAGTGCCAATGGTAAGCATTTCATCCAGGGCATTTGTGTATTGATCATTAACTTAGCCAATTGTTGTTTTATTGTTTGATTTATTCTTTGTACTTTCCCCGAGCTTTGTGGGTGCCACAGAGTGTGGTATTCCCACTGAATACCTAATGATTGACATAATAATTTTATTATTTTAGAAGTAAAGTGTCTGCCCTGTTCAAAATCAATGTACTGGATTATCCCATATCTAGGTATTAAGTGTTCTAATAACATTTTTACCACTGTTCCATGCCCCAACGGCCGAAGAACAAGCAACCTGAGATGGCAAGGCATCTCCTGAATCACCCCTAAACTCTTTACATTCCTGATGTTATCACCAACCATGGGGCTTGTCAACCCCCATGGCCACACTCCCGCATCTCCCCCTTAACATAAAAAGCACGATTAACACAAATTAAGAAAGCATGATTAACACTAACTAAAACACGGAGAAAAACTACCAGGCATACTAATTCTATCTTTAACAAACTTTGTAACTACATCCCTGGGAGAGGCAGATACTGAGTGCTGCCCAGCCGGGGGCGCTCTGGCTGCCCCTCCAACTCCTGGGGACCTTGTTTGTGGGTCCTGCACATGCCAGCTGGACCCTCCCAGATGTTGTTTCTTGTCTGAGCTGGAGTCCAAACCACAGAGGAGGGTGCTGTGATCATGTTAAGGCAGATGATGAGACAGCTGGACGGACTCATGGTGCTGACACCCATCTAGGACTGGCTTCTGTTAAAACACAAGCACAACCTCGGCCCCCAAGTTATTATAGTGTAGGGCCCTTCCCAATAACTGGTGTTGTAATTTTAAAAAAATTATTTATTTATTTATTTATTTATTTATTTTACTGTGACTTGTGCTCTTTCTTTAACTGAGTTTCTCCCAGATCTGTCTCCTAGATCTGTCTGTCACCTTTTCTCCTGCATGGACAGATGCAAAGACCTTCCTCTGACCATTGATTAAAAAAAAAAATAATTAAGAACATAGCATACTTTATCTATCTTTTCCTAGAGTTCACACCCCTACTCTCCCTTCTTTGCTTTAGAAGCTGTCCTGGTTTTAGTTAGGATAGAGTTAATTTTCCTCCTAGTAGCTGGTAGGGTGATATGTTTTGGATTTAGAATGAGACTAATGCTGATAACACACTGATGTTTTAATTGCTGCAGAGCAGTGCTTACACTAAGCCAAGGACTTTTCAGCTTCTCACTCAGTTCTGCCAGCAGGCAGGTTGGGGGTGCTGCAAGAGCTGGGAGGGGACAGACCCAGGACAGCTGACCCAAACTGGCCAAAGGGGTATTCCATACCATCTGGTGTCATGCTGAACAATGTATAGAGGTGGCTAGCTGGGCTAGGGGACAGGCTGGGCATTGGTAGCAAGCAATTGCACCGTGCATCACCTGCTCTGTACACATCATTATTATTATTATTTTATTTTCTGTCCCAATAAACTGTCTCTATCTCAACCCACAGGCCTTAGTTTTTCTTGTTTCTCTCCCTCATCCCAGAGAGGGAGTGGGGAGGGTGAGTGAACGGCTGTGTGGTGTTTAGCTGCTGGCCGGGTTAAACCGCAACAGAAGCATATATAAATTGAAACAAAGGAACACTTAAATAATACAACTGGACACAAAAATATATATTTTTAGAGAAATTCACATCAGTAATTGTATAAAGCTTTCTTCAGTACTAAGGGGTCCTGAAAATTTAGGACTAAAACATTAGCTTTGTAATGTAAAAAGGTTATCATGACAGTCCTCAAAGACCACTATATAGCACACTGACATATTCAAGGCTATCAGCTTATATTTCAGTCTGTGTATTCAAGTTTTGAGGTCCTTTTATGATTATGCAAACATCAGAAATATAATAGTATAATAAATGGTACTTATGAAAGCAGAGTTTTAGAGCCAATATTAATTTTGCAGGCTCGAAACACCCACTTAATATCTAAACAAGTATTTGATACTTCTGTTTGTTCAAAAATAGAATAAATGCACTTACATAAAAATAACTTTTACTGTTCAACAAGCATGCTCATGTGGTTTTTATATTAGTACAAACTTAAAAAACAAACAAATAAATCCACCATATGACTTTTAAAAATAAATGATACCAATTCACCTTTCCCCTACTTGAGTACATTTACATTAAGGCTTTGAATCATCCGACCCATGATTTTACAACATTATAATGAATGGGTCCACACAGATGCTAATATGTCTCAATGAGTCTCAGCATGAATAGAATTAAAGCTCACCACCTTAAGGAAACAGAAAGTCACATGCTCATGCCTTAACTATATTCCTTTTTGTCTCCAAACTAGAACATAAAGTTTAATAGTAACAGTATTTCATGGCAAGAGATGAGTACTTTTTTATTAATTATATTTTATTAATTAATATCATTAGTTTAATGGCAACATCTTTGGAGAAACTTTTTTTTTTTTTTTTTTTTTTTTTTTTTTTTTGTACAACACTGCTTTCTGGTGGTGATTCAGGCATGAGGAGTTCATTCAGTTCAACGTGCTGTAAATATAGCCCCACTTTTTCCCCTTTAATAGTTCCAGGGCCCTACACAGAGCATGCAGCTCACAAGCCTGAGCTGACCATGATAGACTCAACAGTCCCGATTCCACAGGTTATAGGTCCTTATTAATTTTTGGATATCCTGATTTGGCCATTCTATCATATAGTACTGAACCATTTTTAATGGAACAGGCTGCACAGGGAGGCTGTGGAGTCTCCTGTTCTGGAGATATTCCAGACCGGGCTGGGCTCCTACCTGTGCAACTTGCTCTAGGGAACCTGCTTTGGCAAGGGGATTGGACCCAATGATCTCTTGAGGTCTCTTACAACCCCTACAATTCTGTGATACTGTGATGCTCTGATTCTGTGAGTACTGGTGTTAGACTGTCCTACGTATAATATGTAAGGTACCCACAAGTATTAAGATTAGGACTAAACAGTCAGGAGTTTGCGCTGACATAAAAAAGATCACATAAAATTTAACATTTCTTTGATGAACTAGATAAAAACTTCTTGTAAGATTATATTGGATGTCTCATCTAACAATATAAATTTAAATAAAGATCATTGATCACATTTCTTTTTTCATTAATAAAACTGTATTCTATAATTTATTTAACTATAATAATCTAATACCATTATTTTTGCTGAAAACAACTACTGGAAATATGAAAACTGAAAGTAATAAAAACCTAACAGTAAAACCAGTGAAATAATGTAGCAACGTCATTTTTTTTCTCCTATATATGAACATTCCTTCATCAGATTTACTGGGTTTGTGGATTATCCTGCATTATACAGGAAATGCCAAGCCACAGAACTACGAAAGAAAATACCTAAATCCTTTTATCCTATATTTCAAATGTGAAAATAATTCATTTCTGGCCTTTTTCCAGATGATCAAAGTCATTCAGAAGATTAAGTTTTATTTCAATGAAATAAATGGACAAAAAAAAAATCTTATAGTATGAAAATATACTTAAATAGCATTTTTATTATTATAAAAATGCATAATACATTGTCCTTTTGTGTCACCTAGTTATTGATTATTAATACATCACAAAGCAGCAAAATAGAAATCATTTGACAGTGACATTATGTGAACAGGATTTGTTGATATTCTGAGACTGATGCAATGAGTCTGAGACTGCTTACAAGTAGCCTTTGGCACAGTATGACTTTGGACTGGAAAACAGTCCACTGTTCTTCCTATAACCTTATCTGGGAATGTGGTTAAAATCTTAAGATACCAAAAGAAAAAGAATTTTCAGCCTATTATTATTATTAATAATAATATTTTTTATTAGAGTTGTATCAGGATCCATCTGAGTCTCAGAAAGATTATTACTGAATGAAAACAATTCACTCTTTTCTCTGGAAATTTCAAGCTTTAGTTTCCAGCTTTTATAATGTCTTTGTTGTTCTTTTCTTTTCTTTTCTTTCTTTTCTTTTCTTTTCTTTTCTTTTCTTTTCTTTTCTTTTCTTTTCTTTTCTTTTCTTTTCTTTTCTTTTCTTTTCTTTTCTTTTCTTTTCTTTTCTT
>CM021733.1:56512085-56531758 GCA_011075105.1 Heteronetta atricapilla | reverse complement strand
AAAAAAAAAAAAAAAATACACCTTTGTTAAGAACATTTGTAAAGAGACAGGATAAGTGCCAACAACCTTCTCAGTAGGCAGACCTCCCAATAGGCCAGATGCATCACTGGAAAGTCATACTTTCTACAACCATGTCCAGTTTCTGTAACTAAATGAAAAATGTGTAATGTAATTCTATAAAGTGAACTTTTGGATCTCAGTAATCACCATTATTATTTTTAATTCTTAGGGAAAAAAAAAGTGTTAAACACTGGTCATTTGAAATAATGCTATGCACTCCAGGTGCAAACTAGAAGACCTGTGAAAATTTCTGGAGCATTTTATTATCTTTCTAAGTCTCACTTTATCACAACATGGACTGAAATATCTTCTAGAGAAGATATTGTGTTCACATGGAAGTGCTAGAAGAAGCTTTTATATTAAAAAGTACAAATCTATACAAAACCCAAACTGCAAACTTTCAGTGCCAGAGCAGCTTTCTGGGAATACAGTAAGTTAAAACAGGAAAGAAAACCTAATGAATTCAAGGGAAAATCAGTATCAGTAGTATCAGTATAAGTGAGGATTCCTAAGCCATTTTTTTTTTTGTCTTCAATTACCTTTTATACTAATGAAAGCACACTGTCATAAACAGTGTGCTTTCATTTTTTTTTTGTTCCTTTTTTTTCCTTTTTCTTTTTTTTTCTCTCTCTTTTTTTTTTTTTTTTCCTCTTCTCTTTTTTCTCTTCTTCTCTTTCATTGTCTCTCCCCCTCTTTTTCCTGGTGTATGTGTGATGTGTGGCACTAGTTTGCAGTTTGTTATTCTTTTGTAAGATGTTGATAGTGAGTCACAAGACCTTTTCTGAGTTACAACGAACAAACCAGCTGGCCTCTGGATTGGTATTAGGGAAACTCAACCTGATACAGCTTAAAATCACAGGCTACATGAATAACTGACCTTACAACAAGATTTTTAATATTCCAATCAGAGCTATGAGTGATGAGCATTTTGAAAACAGATTTAAGGGAAAACGTGAAGTTTCTGGAACTGCTATCAGGTATATACATGATGACAATATACAACATAACCAAAACCATGGCATAGTAAAGGGAAAGCAATTGATTTAAATTAATGATTTGTGATATTTAACCATTAGCTACAGATCAAATTCAAAAGTAGTATGGAATGTTTCAACTCGAGTTTAGGTTAGCAATACACAAAAGAAATCATGAAGATGATAATTTTGAATAAAACTCTCCAAACACAAATTAATCTCTACAGTCATGATATTTTTCAAGCATCTGCACAATTTACCCGCTGAAGTAATACAGATACAATATATTTAGATTACTTTTCTTCTCAGACTACAATCTATTATTTTCATTTTAATTTGTTACAAAATCTCACTGTTATAGTTTGTTTTCCTCAAAAGTGATAACTTCTTTGCATTACACCTAATCTGAAAGTCAAACCATATCAAACTGTAGCATTCTATATTGTGATAGTTTAACTGACAGTATATTAACCAATAAAGTTCACCATATAATTACATAGTATGATTATATTACTGCTATTATCATTTGTTTTATTCTAATATACTAATGCAAATTATTAAAAGTCAGAGAATTGATACATGAGTAAACTGAAATGTAAGACTGATCTTGGCAAACTGCATGATAAAATCCCCCTAAGTTATTTAGGAGAAAAGTAATGGTTGCAGAAACAATATATATTATGTGTCTGAAGATGCTAAAATGCATCTAAAGAATTTTTCAGATGTGCTAAATTCAGTTTCTGACCTAACCACCAGTACTTAATTTGCTCAGCTATGTCATTGCTATAAAAGATGAAAAAAAACCACATTGTGAATGACTGCATCAGAAGGAGAACAGTGTGTGCCTTCTGTATATGATTAATCTATTGAATGGAACAGTTTAATGGGGTATCCTGAATAATTAATTAGGTGTAAACTTCACTTATTTCATTTGGTGACTTCTTAAATTGCTATAAATCATTACAAAATTCTCTTTCTATGGATTTGCATGTAGGTCTAAATGTCAAACTATGTGCTATCTCCAAACAAATATTTGGCAGGCAACATTTGTATTTTTTGATGTACTGATTTACATTATTGATTTTATATTAACCAAAATTACAGTAAGAATACATTAGCTTATAACTAAAAAATAAAGTCAACCTTCCATAAATTGTTCTACTACCAAAATATATTTAACTATGTTTTCATATGTATGTTATTGTGTGACTGTTCTGTAGGGTAAATATATGTTCATGCTTAAATAAATGCAGTTTTAAAGGAAACAGAATTAACTGAAGTAATTTTACTTTTAAGGGATCTGTAATACAAATGTCTTTCAATGGTCTGCAGATCCAATAAGCTCAGTGTACAAGTAATGTTATCAATATGTATGGTGTTGAATTTCTATAGCTTTAAACTCTTGCTAAGATCTGAAAAAGTAAGCTGTACTTTACTATCTCTATTAGCATTGGTGGTGACCCAAGTGCATTATCAACTGACAACGCCTCTTGTACATACCTCATAATGAACCGTAGTGGGAGCAGAGTTCAGTGAACACCCCACAAACACTATGCTGCTGACTCATGAATAGATCCAAGTTGACTTTGCCAAAGAAAAACATTCTAAAATAATCTTCATTAGTTCAAACAAAGGAAAAAGAAAATAAAATTTCTCCTGTAGTGTTTCAGAGAGCTCCCAGAGCTCCTAGATATCATATTTAGTCAAAATAGGGATTCATATTAAAATGTCAGTTATTCTTTGCTTTTAGAAACTATATTTCTTTATCTACATGTTACTTGCAGTGTTCGTGTAAAAAGCTGATATTCATTATCCTGCTTGTAGAAATTAAAGGCAAAGTGCCACAAAGGGAAACTGATACTTTTGTAGGTTATTGATTGATTTTTGTCTTGGGTCTCAGGGAAAATTAGAAAGAAAGACAAAATTCTGTGAAACTCCAGCAAATAATTGTATTTCCTTCACTTTCTCAAAAATTGAAAACACATTTATGATTTCCAGTTGCATAAGTTCAAAACATCTATATATACATATGTAAAAATACATATATATTTAGATAACAGATGCAAAGGAATACAAAAACCAATATAAATACTCACATACTTAGGTTGTATATTGATGATGAAGGTTCATGCAGTTACATGAAACAAGGTAAATGTAATCATGCCAAATTAACCTATCATATAATGGAAAGAGAAAAATTATTTGAGTAAAAGACCACAGAGGGAAACTGTTCTCTCTGCTCTGCACATGTTCTGAAGTCTGTTTATGTATAAGATAATAAAAAGAGAGAAGTTTTCATTTTTTGTTTTTGGAAAATTAAGGTACAATGCTAGGCTGACTGCCATCCATTAGTTTTTCAAGTGACTTCACTTAGTGCCAGTGTTTCACCTTCAAAATGGGCTTTTCATAAATACTATGACTCAGAATAACTTTGCTCCCAGTGAGGCAGAGGAGAATTTTGCTGTTAATTTCAAGTGTTAGAAAGTAGCCATCATCAATTTTTGATCAATGCTGTAGAAAATCTCACCTAAAACATGTACCTTTTTTACTTCATTCTTGATTCTGAATAATCATAGTGTTGTTACAATGTACAAACTAATGGTTCAAAAGACAGAGGTTTTTCAGTGTTATAATAATTTTCAGCAGTAGCAGCATAGGTCTTTCATACATTGACCAGCTGTTCATTTATAATAATTGTGGGCAACGGGCTTGGGAAGTCTCTTTGTTTGTTCAGACTCTTGAGAATGTCAACAGGAGCACTTGTTTTGATGTGAACATCTGTGCCAGACTAAGAAAGGCCAGCCTAAAGATACTGAGTGGCCATCAGGTGGTAAAAATGGCTTTTAGCCACTTCTGACCTTATCAAGATTAATCTCTTCCAAGTGAAAGCTTTTACAACTTCTTTCCAGTGTTTCACAAAATCTGCTATCTAATTCATTCATAAAGGTTATCTATAATTTTTTAATTTTCTGTGCTCTGAAAGAGACTTTATTTCAGGTCATTTAACATATATTTTTTTCCTCACTGAATAATTACAACACTCTTCCCTGTGTACTCTCTAGTTCTTCTGAAACATTGTGTATAGTCTGTAAAAGATTTAAGAACTCCTAAGCCAAAACTTCCACCCTAAGAAGGCAGAAATAATCTCTTCAAAATTTGAGTAACTTCAAACCCTTCAGTCTGACAATAGCAAAAGCAGCAGCAGCAATGTTAACTACAGCTTTGAAAATAAAGGTGTTATTATTTTTTTTCCCAAAATTTATAGCTTGAAATTTTGAATATATTACCATTTTCCTCCCAGAAGCTTCACTGTCAGTTACTAAGTAAAACCATCATTAATCACAAGTAGCTATAGTCATGTGCAGATTGTAATTTGGTCACACTGAACAAAAGACGAATGGCATAGAATACTATTAACAATGATGGTTTTAATGTAGACATTTGTCATTGATTCTGGTTCACTTGATATGACTTTGGGATAAAAACAGGGGAAAATTGCCTTTCTGTTGAAAATTTTATTGGTATTAAATCATAATTTTGGCAGAGATGTGCAAATAAGACTAGCAGAGCTTTCTTTTCCCATTTTTTCCTCTTCTAAAAGACAGAATTACAGAGGAGACAGAAGAACCCAGATGCAGTGCAATTAGAAAAGTGAATGCAGATTAGTTTCCATCTATCTAATAGCTAATAATAGAAGCACAGTTTTGTCAAGCTATCTATTTATAGGCATTGTTCAGCTTACCCAGCTCATCAGAATAGGTAAGATTATATAAGACAGAGAGAGATCTACATACACTTTCAGCAAAGGCGTGTCATTTTGCCTCCTACTAAAACTCTTCCAATAGCCCTGAATAGAGCCAGGGCACTTAGACTGACGACACACTTAAGAAAATCTTCACTATCTATTTTTGTTCCAAGGTATCAGCCAGAAATACAAGGAAATTGTGAGGTTGTATGACAAGAGAAAGAAGAAAAACAAAACAATTATATAATTTTCTTGTAGAAAATCAACTGTGCTGCATGTGTTAAGCATCTTTTCTGTTCTCTAAGTTAACCTTAAAGTTGTAAAGGAGGCAGGAGCAACACAGCAGAGAAAAACATCTATATTTCAAAATTATTATTAAACCTTGATGAATATATACACTCTTAGAATCCAGTCCTAATTCTCCATTGGAAAAGAAAAAAGATATTTTACATGTAAAAGGATAGAAAATCAAATATTTGCCACTCTTGCTTTGGTATGTACTCTGGGGGTGGAATCTAGAAAGTTCATTTGTGACTGCAGGAGGTTAAAACATAATGGTCCCATTTCAACTCAGCCATGCAGGTGCACACTGTGAAGAAGAGGTTATTGTGCAACATAAACCTGAGATCATAGAATCATAGAATCATAGAACATGTTGGAAGGGACCCATAAGTTGGAAGGGACCCATAAGATTCAACAAGTCTAACTTCTACTTGGTGGCACTCTCTAGGGAACTGTTTAAAGAAAATTTAAAGCAGATAGGGAGAGAGAAAGAAAGAACCTTAGTCAAGGGGATTGTAGATGTCACAGATCTGCAAGTCTAAAGTAACATTTGTTGTGGTTTAACCCCAGCAGGCAGCTAAGCACCACATAGGCTGCTAATTCACTCTCTCCAGATGGGGTGGCAGAGAGAATCAGAAAGGTAAAAGTGTGAGAATTCATGGATTGAGATAAAAACTCTCTTTAATATGTAAAACACAAGCAAAGCAAAAAAAGTAATTTGTTCATTGATGAAGTTCACATAAGCAAATGAATGATGTTCAGACACTTCCAGGGTAGCAGGGCTCATCATGCATAATGGTTTCTTGGGAAGACAAACACCATCCCTCCAAACATTCCCACCTTTCTTCTTCTTCACCTCAGCTCTTATTGCTGTACTTGATGTCACATGGTGTGGTATATCTCTTTGGTCATTCTGAGCCAGGTATCCTGACTGTGTCCCCTCCCAGCTCCTGGTGCATCCCCAGACTACTCACTGGCAGGGCTGCATGAGAAGCAGAAAAGACCAGAAAAGTCCTTAACTCTGTGTAAGCACTGCTCTGCAACAACTAAAAACATTGGTGTTTTATCACCACCACTTTCATCAAAAAATTCAAAAGAGAACATCATATGAGTCTTTGTGAAGGAAACTTTCCCAGTCAAAAACATGACAGGATTCAAAGACTCACTTGTAACGGTCCTGGTTTCAGTTAGGACAGAGTTATTTTTCCTCCTAGTAGCTGGTAGGGTGTTATGTTTTGGACTAGGATGAGAAGAGTGCTGATAACATAGTGATGTTTTAATTGCTGCAGAGCAATGCTTACACTAAGCCAAGGACTTTTCAGCTCCTCGCTCTGTCCTGCCAGTGGGCAGGTTGGGGGGACAGCAAGAGCTGGGAGGGGACAGACCCAGGACAGCTGACCCAAACTGGCCAAAGGGATATTCCATAGCATCTGACATCATGCTGAACAATATATAGGGGTGGCTAGCCAGGGTGGGAGGCTGGCTGCTCAGGGTTGGGCTGGGCATTGGTCAGCAGATGGTGAGCAATTGCATTGTGTATCACTTGTTTGTACATATTATTATTATTATTATTATTATTAACTTAATAAACTGTCTTTATCTCAACCCACAGGCTTCACTTTCCCATTTCTCTGCCCCCATCCCAGAGAGGGAGGGGGGAGGGTGAGCGAACGGCTGTGCGGTGTTTAGCTGCCAGCTGGGTTAAACCACAACAGTCCTTGTGGTGCCCAATGTGGGGCATGAAGGGTTGAGATAATGACAGATCTGACCAGAGTGTTTTAAACTAAAAATGGTGTATTAGAGCTGCTTAATAGTTGCTAATCAGAATGTTGGTTGCTTTAATCTCAAGTCTGCTGTGCCTGTATTCCAAACTGAATTTTATAGCACGTTACTTTCTGTATGTGATCCCTGTTGTGCTGTTTATCCTTTCTGGGCCCTGGTTTAAGATCCTTATTGTATTGTGCGGTGTAGCAATAACTTACGATATGATGAAATACCTGGCCATGACTCTAACTTGGTATTTGTACTCAAAACTGTCATCAACTCTGTACTTTGGAAACTATATCTCAGAAACTATTAACAATTACACCTACTGCCTTTTTTCATCAGGGAGCCAGTCTGTGGAGGGGACAGGGGAATATATTTTTCCCTACTTGTTCACTCTCCCTTACTCCTTCAGCACCCTCTTATCCATGAGCTAGTTACAGTAACTCTCCAAGATGTTGAATATCCTTGGGATAGGCAGACCAGCATGTTCTTGTTATGTCTCTTGAATGTGATTCAGGTTTTGTTTAATGTTAAACAACTACTTAGGAATCTCATCCAGAGATCTGTCCTGAGGCAGATCTCTGCAGCCGCTCCTGCTCCTGCAGCCGCTCCTGTGATTTAGTATAGGTAGCAGAATACCTTAAGATTCCTGCAAGTTGGCACCAAAATGAATTTTCAAATTTCTTGTTACCCCTTTCTTTAAGTACTCTCTTAAGATTACATGGAAAACAATTTTGTCTTGATGTCTAACTCAGTTCATAGAAAAATTCCAACATAAGATGACATTGGTGAACTACAGCACTATAGAACACTGGATAATTCTGTATACAGTAAGGAAGAAGTTTCAAGATTTTTATCCTCTGTATACACCTTTCTAGGATATAAAGCTGCTTCCCTGAGTGGGTGAAGACACCCAGCTAGGGAGTCATGGCAAAAAGGAAGTCCTGCTTTTCTTGTTATTCCTCATACATAAATGAAAAGTGTCTCAAAAAGTAAACTCAACAATTATCAAGTGATTCAAAGAAATAATTAGTGAAATGTACATTGTTCTTAATGCATGTTCTGCAAACCTTGCCTTTATGCTTTTTTCCCTGCTGTATTTCTGCATTTTTGAGATTTTTTTTAAAATTTATTTTTGGTGCAAAAATATAAGATAAACCACTGTCATGTTACACATGTTATCAGCTAATCCTTCTGAGTTTGGCATAGGAAGACTAGAGTTGCAGTTGTAAAGTATGGTTCTTTTCAATTTGTGTCTGAGTGCCATGTAATTGGAAGTGTATTTGGAAACTTTTGCTCTTAAAACTTCATGTTAGAACTGAAGTTTAAATGATTTCCCCACAATTATCACTTCCATTACTGAAGTCACGCAAGAAGACCTCTAGGTTTCCATTGATCAAAATGGAGAATTTCAGTGATCTTGGCAGCACTTTTGGAGAAAAAACCTTCCCTCAGGAGCACAAATGCACCTATAACTGGCCCAATTAGAACCAGCTGATAAGTATTCAGCTACAAAATTTGCCTAGTCTTGTATCTGATTAGGAGAGAGTCAGAACAGCATTGAGGAAAAATCTCTGAACAACTTCAGGGCTCTGATGATTTACTAAAATCTTTAACAATACAGTTTATGCTTCTGTATATTTTCTCTGTCACTGCTGCAACTGTGATTTATATAAAGGGAGCCTGTGTCCAGTCTAGAAATATAGACTATGTTGTGCAATCACTTCTGAGCTGTTCTGCTTGCAGTGTACTTTGATGAATAATACTCACTTCACACAGAGAGACATTCCCAGCAATCTCAGAATTCAGGAGGGAAAGGAAAAAGTCTACCCTGTTTACTTCTAAAATTGTTTCTATTTTCTGGGGAAGGTAACCACAAATCTGTGTGTGGTGGCATGTTTCTACTCCATGCTTCAGAAAGGTCTTGACTGCTGTAGGCTACTATGATCTTACACATTCCTAAGGCCACAAAAAAGGACACACCATTGGCACTTATATCTGTAATAATAAAGGTCCTATTTAGATGTAAGATTAAAATAGCTCTTGTGATGAGTGTTGTGTATTTAAAGTCCCTGGAATGCATTTAACTGAAAGAAGATAGTGGTGTAATTGACAATCGTTACTAATAAGTTTAACCTATGCCAAAATCTTTGTTTGAGCAGGAGCATTATCTCTGCTAAACTGTCAGATTGAAAGCCACAGAAAAGTTTGATGAACATTCTATAGACACTGGATCAGCGGCTATTCTGGCTAGTGTTTTTGTCTTTTTTATTATTATTATTTTGTTGTTGTTGTTGTTATCCTTGCAAGCTCCTTGTACAATATAGCTTGAATAAACCTGATAAAGATGCAATTTAACCCCTGAAATCTCAACACCCTAATCTTCAAATTTTAACAATGATTCCACTTGTAATAACTATTCATTTGAAGGTGCTACTCATATCTCCAATTGCTTCATACTCTTTTCTTACTTTATGTTGAATTAATTATTTGCTCTCAAACAATATCTATGTTTCCTTTCTTCTTATTACCTCCAAGTTAGTACTGGTGGTTGATAATAACAATTTGTTAAGGGTAGTATATTATTATTATTATTTAAAAAAATATATTATTTGTGATTTTGCCCTTTTTGACAATATCTAAATCTTAGACCAACAGAACTTTTAATTTTCCTTGGCTTTAAGGGTTATATGGTGGCATCTGGGAAGAAAATGAATAGGTACTAGACTGTTACAGCTGGGGTGACACCAGATCTGGGGTCACACCAGAGATCTCTTCTGATGCTGAGGTTAGATTAGATATGACATCAGATATTTCTGTGTGGGGTGTTTAAGACTGGCCAGAAAAGCAGAATTTGTTTTTGACAAATCATATCAATATTTATGGGCTTGGTTTTGTCCCACATTGGAAAGAAAGTGAAACCAGGTTTTCTACATCCCTGCACTATGTTCCCCAGCCTACAAAGCCAGTCTCCTGAAACACTGGGTTAGCACTGTCCCACCTCATTTAAGAACTGACCATTAGGTTTACCTGGAAGGTATGACCACAGTCCAGTAGTGGTCAAAGTGTCTACCTTGTGAGAGAAAACTCCTGTTTAAATTCTGCTGTGGGAAGGGATTTATTCTTTGATCCTTCCTCACAGTAGGTGCATGTTCTTCCTGTTGATGTCTTTGCCTCCCACAGAAATACCCTTTCTGTGACAGAAATACAGACTTGGTTTAACTACTGTTAAAAAATATTCTTTGAACAATGGCAGCAAAGAATCTACACAGTGGCATACAACAAAGAGTACATATTCACTGTGATACATAGACATGTAGACATGCTAATGTTCATTTTCTATGTCATGAATAATGTAGTCCCCCTTCTCCTTCCTCCCCCCTCTGCCTCCCTCCCCTGCAGCTTACATGTTCGCCTAGGGATTTTTTGGAAGACTGCTTAATCAGATATAGGTGATTCTATTCTATAATCACGCTTTCAGCAGAGTTTCAGACTAGATGGCAAACTACAGTGCTGACACAAAGTTAGCAGATTAAGTCCCAGTTATGATCCTGTAAAGAATCACTATTTCATGAACCTCAGAGTGAAAGCTGTATGTATACAAAATGAGAAACAAACAAACAAAAAAAAATAAATAAAAATAAGAGAGAGAAAGCATCTTCCATGCTGAAATTGCAGCTTCCTGAAAACCAGTGGGATTCTTTGTGGCTGATAAATTTTACACAGTTAGAGCTTTCTGAAAACAAATCCTTTGAGAGAATCTGCTGCTGTGACTATATAGTGTGTTAAATGATTTTTAAGCCCCTTGAATTCTAAAGACATTATTTAGATCAAATAGAGTTTATTTCCAGCAGTACCATTTTTTCTTGTTATCTTCTTTTAAGAAATGCTCTCTTAACTTATCTCATGCTAGATAATTGTATTTTTATAACCAGAAATTTTTTGTTTTGAGAAGTAGAGAACTGTTACTAGAAGTGATAAACCTTTTTTAATATTAAATGTCATTATATAATTGAATCCCACAAAACCGTGTTAAAGAAAATAGATAATTATTTAATAGCAATAAGGAAAGTCCAAATAATTTGATTTCTAATGGTTACTAATCATGTAACCATTTAAAAATATTTTTATATATTATTTCTATTTTATTTATATATATATATATATTATGCTTCATATGATAGGAAAACGGATCAAGTATTTGCTGTTACATTATTCTATTTTTCTCAGTATTTGAGCATATGTAAAAATCTAGTTTTGCTCACCAATTACTGATATGTATACTATGAAAAATTTGGAAGAGGAGCATTTTCTTTAGAGGTCCTTGTATTAAGCACTCCTATATCTAAATGTTCTTTGGCTTTTTGTCATTCACTGGCTTTATCAAACACTTGCACTTACAGAACAATTTGCAAACGCTATTAAAATAATATCTTGCCTAATTCCTGTGTGAAAGATAAATATCATGCCATATTCTTTAGAAAATATAGTTGGAGTTATGTAGGCAATAGAGAGAATATGGCAAATCAATGTTTTCTTATACATATTTATCTGTTTTTTTCTCCTTTTTTCACTTGACAAAAGGCAGGATTATCATGTCACTTAACATATCACTTAACATATATGATTATGCAGACAGTTTGAACCCATTCTAAATTTATAGTTACACTATACACAGTCACAACATGATGATCCTTGTTTTATGTTGTTGTAATCCCTTTAACATTATAAAGCAATGCGAGACTAGGTTGCTCATCTTCCAGGTTCTTGAGCCATTCCCAGGCTGGCCAAGCACCTCCACTGAAAAAGAAGGAGGAAACACATTGGAGGGGACAAGGCAGTTACTTTGAGGTGCAGGATACAGAAAGACTTTCTTGAACAATGCCTCCCAGATGTTCTCATTGGTGCATCTTTCTCCACTTTGGGAAGCCTGATGTGGTTCAGTCAAGAGCAAATATCTATAAGCTATGGTTTATCCACATATTACTGTGGATTCCTCTCATATTGTAAGTTTGTTTGCTGGACTCCCACTGTTATCAAGAATGTAAAGGAAATAAGGGAAGATAAAACATCTTATGCCAGACCAAAATATTTTTGTTACAGTTCTGTTATATTTGACCTGCAAAATTGAATACTAAAATAGGGCCAGATAGGTCAGAAGTCCTGTTTTGCAATTCTGGCTTCTGATGCAGAAGAAATAATGGAAACTCTCTCAGTCAAATTCACAATAGCAATAACATTTAGTGAAGGATCAAAACCTCTTTCTCTAACCTGCCAGCATTTTTTTGTAGAAGAAATGGTAATTACTAGCCAAGATTTTAAAAGCATTTGTTATGATTTTTTTTAAGTTACTATTAAAAAAAAAAAAAAAAAGTTTTCCTGTTAGTGTACATTCAATAGCAGACTATCAATGTACTACTATCTACCTACAGTTTTTGTTTGTTTTTATTTTATTTTTTTTTCCTTTTTGATCCATACCAGTGTAGGTAGTCATCTCAATTGATATCTACAACATAATTAATACTCTGAAAGAATCACAGAATCACAGAATGGCCGAGGTTGGAAGGGACCTCTGAAGATCATCTAGTCCAACCCTCCTGCCAAGCAGGATCACCTACAGCACATTGCACAGGATAGCATCCAGGCGGGTTTTGAGTATCTCCAGAGAAGTAGACTCCACAGCCTCTCTGGACAACCTGTTTCAGTGGTCTGTCAATCTCCCAGTAAAGAAGTGCCCCCTCATACTCAGCCGTAACTTCCTGTGCTTCCTTTGCCTCTTGTCTTCTCACTGGGCTCAAAAGAAAAGACACTGGCTCCATCCTCTTGACACTCTCCCTTCAGATATTTATACACATTGGTGAGCTCTCCCCTCAGTCTTCTCTTTTCCAGAGAAAATTTCTGGAAGTTATTTCTGGCCCAACTCTCTCAGCCTGTCCTTGTATGACAGGTGCTCCTGACTTCTAATCATCTTAGTAGCTGGACTTACAGTAGCTTGGACTGATATCCTCTGGACTTGCTCCAGTAGCTCTGTGTCCCTCTTTTACTGGGGAGCCCAGAACTTGACACAATACTCCAGGTGTGGCCTCACCAGGGCTGAGTAGAGGGGGAGGATCACCTCCCTTGGCCTGCTGGCAACACATTTCTGAATGTACTTCAGGATACCATTGGCCTTCCTGGCCACAAGGGCACATTGCTGACTCATGGTTAACTTGCTGTCCACCAGGACTCCCAGGTCCTTCTCTGCAGAGCTGCTTTCTAGCAGGTCAGCCCCCAGCCTGTTCTGGTGCTTGGGGTTATTATTCCCTAGGTGCAGGACCTTGCACTTGCCCTTGCTGAATTCACAAGCTTCCTCTCAGCCCAACCCTCCAGCTTGTCAAGACCTCTCTGAATGGCAGCACAACATTCTGGGGTACCAGCCACTCCTCCCAGCTTTGTGTCATCAGCAAACTTGCTGAAGGTGCACACTGTTCCATTGTCCAGGTTGTTGATGAATAAACTGAACAACACTTGACCCAATACTGACCACTGGGGGACACTGCTAGATACCAGCCTCCAACTAGACTTTGCACCACTGAGTACAACCCTCTGAGCTCTGCCATGCAGACAATTATCAGTCCACCTCACTGTCCACTCATCTAGGCCACACTTCCCAAATTTGTCTATGAGGATATTATGGGAGACAGTGTCAAAAGCCTTGCTGAAGTCAAGGTAGATCACATCCATCACTATTCCATCATTTGCCCAGTTAGTCATCTCATCATAGAAGGATATCAGACTGGTTAAACATGATTTCCCCTTGATGAATTTATGCTGACTACTCCTGATCACCTTCTTATTCTCCACATGCTTGAAGATGACCTTCAGGATGAGCTGCTCCATCACATTTCCAAGGATGGAGGTGAGACTGACTGGCCTGTAATTGCCTGAGTCCTCCTTCTTCCCTTTTTGAAGACTGATGTGACATTGGCTTTCTTCCAGTCCTGAAGCACCTCTCCTGTTCTCCACAACCTTTCAAAGATGCTGGAGAGTGACCTAGCAATAACATCAGCCATCTCCTTCAACACTTGTGGATGCATTCCATTAGTCCCATGGATTTGTGGATTTCAAATATTCTTAGATGGTCTATGATCCAATCCTCTTTGACCAAGGGAAATTCCTCCTTTCTTGAACTTCCTCTCTTGTTTTCAGGGTCAGTGGGCTATCTGGTCCTAATATCACTGAAGCTAAACGTTACAACTGAGCTTTAGTGCTTAATTTACTAAGAAATAGTATGAAATGGTCATTAATTTCACCAAAAATTAAACATCTCTTTTCATGAGGAAAACCAAGACATTTACTTTTTGAGCTGTTTTACTTCTCAGTTCTGCCTGAGAAGCAACACCTAAAGCTGCTATTCATTAAGTTCTTGCAGTGAGTATCCTGATCTTGCTGCAGAATCTGATTTTCTTCCACATTTCTTGCAGTAAAACAAACTCAATTCTCAGCCAATAAGCTTTCTTTCCCACTCCCAGCTGCAAAGAAGATGTTTATGATTCAGGCTATTGTTGCCTGTGTGTTACACATATAGTGTTGGAAAAGAGTTATTTGTATCAGCATCATTTAATTTATTTATTTATTTTAGCCATACACCCACTACACAGTGACTTTCAAAAATGGACAATATAAATTCCACACTCTATTTGTTTTCTTTGAGTTCCCTTATTCCATACAAATGGAACAACAGGAAACTTATACAGCACTAAAATATGACCTGTATGTTTTTATTGAAAAGTTCAATTTCAAAGACCATTTTCTTCTCCTTGTCCCTTAGAGGATACAAGCCTGAAGCAATGTCCCATAGGAGGAAGATGCAAGCTGAACTCAAACCCTAATTGCTTCAGGAGAAGGGAAGCATTTGAACAGCTGCTATCACAGAATCACAGAATGGCTGAGGTTAGAAGGGACCTCTGGAGGTCATCTGGTCCAAACCCTGTGCTCAAGCAGGATCACCTAGAGAAGGCTGCACAGGACCATGTTCAGGTGTTTTTTGAAGATCTCCAAGGAAGAAGACTCCACAGCTTTCCAGGCAACCTGTGCCAGTGCTCCATCACTGACACATTAAAAAAAGTTCTTTCTGATCTTCAGGCAGAATCTCTTGTATTCGAGTTTGTATCCACTGTCTCTTGCCCTGGCACTGGGCACCTCTTAAAAGAGCATGGTTCCGTTTTCTTTGCACCCTCCCTTCAGGTATTTATATACATGGATAACATTGCCCCTGAGACTCCTCCAGCCTGAACAGTTGCAGCTCTCTCAGACTCTCCTCATAGGAGAGGTGCTGCAAGCCCTTCATATCTCTGTTGGACTCCAGTGTGTCTAGGTCTCTCTTTTACTACGTGACCCAGCATGAATCATGATGATCAGCAGGTCCTAATCAACACTTACACAGCTCAGGATAGCTATCAAATTGGTAGGGCCCAAGAGGTGGATCTGGGAGTGAAGGAAGAGGTTTGAGTTATATGGGGAGAACATGAAGGAGAAATAAAAGACTTGTGGAAAGGTACAGGAAGTGCCATGGTGGAGGTATGAGAGAGGGAAGGCTTGCTGTATTGCTGTGTGAACAGAAAGTACAGAAATGTAGTCTTCTTGAGTTAGCTGCCCCCTGGATCCAAGTAGAGAAAAACTATTTTCTCTAATTGGATATGTTCAGCCCTTGTAGCAGAGATGTCAGAATCTGTGGTTACATACAATAGAAGTTCCTTCAGTATGTTAGGTATTAAAAAAAAAGTATTTAGAAAATGGACTTTGCATCTATTTAGTGTATTACTTGTACCTATAATGAAAGCAAATGACCAAATATGAGGAGATGATTGTAAAAAAAAAAAAAATCCAACAAGGCAGAAGTGCTTGCAGGTGATGAGGAGGCAGCTGGTCTGCCAGGAAACAGATGAAATGCATTTTAATCTTTGATCATTTTATAGCTTCTCCTTGTGTACTTGGTGCTACTTTTTTATGTATTCTTTCTGCCACATCACTTTTATTTATTTCCTCTACCAATTTATTCCCTTGTGTAACAGGCACTATTGCTTAGTTACCAATTAGTCACAGCACTCGTACAATTTACAGCTGCTTGTCCGTGGGTAAATTTAGTTCACACCATCTTCACAGCTGGACATGGATATATTAGGAGTAAATTTGTTTTGTATAAGTATCATACAGTACTTTTGATCTCAAAGCTGGCTATGAATATAAATAAATATATTTTAAAAAAATAATAATTCCCAAATGCTTTTTTAAAGTTTATGGGGTATATTTTTAAGGACATGTGTAGGGTTCAATGAATAAATTTTATTACTGGTAACATGATTTGGGTATTTATCTCCCCACACAGCATTTAAAATCTCTTAATAACAATAATAATAAAAAAGGTCTACTAATGACATAAAAAGGAATAAAAGGAACAAATTTGAAAAAAAAAAAAAAAATCTCCTCTGATTTCAGGTTTGTATTACCAGAGAGTGAGCCATTTGCAGTATTTTCCAAACTCAGGTAACAAAGTATCATATTTTTACTCTATTTTGCCTTAATAGATAAATTTTAACTTCCTGTGTAACTTTGGAACAGGTCTGTTCCAATAACAAAATCTGCTTAATTCCCATAATATCATGTAGGCACTGATCTTGCAATTACATTTGCACAGATGGACTCCTGCATCCAGATTAAACCCACATATGCCAAAGAGGCTCCACACAATGAAGGCATCAGCTCACGGAAATCCAATTGCAATATCAAGATCTTAATTCCATTTAGTTTTGTCTCTTCCTAATGAGAGCTGTCAATTACTTATACTAATTAGGTAGCAATGGATGTTAATGGGTTAAGATTTCAAATAAGCAACTTCAAAACTATATGAATGAATCATACAAATTTCTTTGCTTGTCTTTCACCATATGTCCTCCTTCAACACCATGTAATTTGTTTTACATATCTTAAAAAAAGCATATAATGTACAGGTATTGTATTTGACTTTGAAGACTTCAATGGTGATGGAACAGATCTTCAACTGTTGTTACAAAAGAGAGAATTTATTTAATATTAGAATTAGATTTGAAAGTGAAGTTACAGATTTACAAGTAAAAATGCTCAATTTTTGAAATCATTATTTATTTTACTTGTTATTTAGTATTTTTGTTATTTATTTTATGCTGACAGTGCTCTCTTCTGAAAAAAAAAAAAAAACAAAAAACAAAAAACTTTCTTCACTAAATTGCTCTTGATATGTATGTCAGTGGGAATGAGACTGTAATGATTATTTTGCTTATATGATTCACCAGTACATTTCTCATATTGATTCACCAGTATGATTCACCAGTACATTTCTCATATTTAATGTTGATGTCATTTATTAATATTGGTAGAAATCTGTAGGGGGTATCTATCATTTCCTCATAAAACAGCTATCATACAAATACTTGGGGTTAAGATACAGATTTTTATCCATCTTCCTCAATTTAATGCAACCTTATGCAAACAACATATTACACTATGCCTCTTAGTATGCCAGACACTTGATGTATTCTGTGAAGAAAACAAACTTAAGTTAAGCAGAAATGCTTTCACACCACAGAGTGCTCAGTAGCTGGATCAGGTCAGCATTAGACAATTGCAGGTTCCGATATTTTAAATAGAGTCTTTGAAGAGAGCAGTTAAATAACTGCACAGATCTATTCATTTTTCCAAACAGAGGGAATAAATGGTAACTACTGACAATACGTACAAACACTGTTCTTCCAAGAATAGCCCAGTGTGATTAGCTCTCAGTAGATCGTCTGTTCTTTTATGAACTCTTGAGTGGCTTTTTGTCTGTATGCATTTACAGATAAAGCCACTGTAACTGAGCACAGCTGATGACTCATCTCACTGAGTTCTGTACATCTGTTCCAAAACAGTTCATTGTTTTGTTGAAAAAAAGAACAAACTTCTATTTTTAAGAAAGTCTGGGTTCACAACATTGTTATTAAGAAAAAGCTCAGGCAGACATCTTATAGTCTTAGCCTGTGACATGAAACCTGCTTCAGCCTAACAGCAGTACTCAGTCTAAAAATGCCTTTTCAATATTGTTTTTCTATCTGTTGACTTTTCTTTCTCTTACCTAAATGCAGAATTCAAAGCATTTTCCTCTCTAAATCACATTTTAGATTCAAGGGATTGGGGATGATTCAAAAGTAATTGGAAACAGAATGCAGCTGGAGTGCTCATCTAGTTCATGTATAATAAGGACTTTTACTACTTGTGCCCATTCCTGGTCTTTTGAAATGCAATATTTCAGCAAGCTATTTAGCTCACACTTCTTTAAACAACTTCTCTAAAGGATACATGCAGCTAAAAGGCCAGGAGTCTAACCTTTTATGTAAAAATAGACAACAGTGTATTTCTGCACTATTGAAGAGTCTGGAAAGATAATTAAAAAAATATTATAAAAAATAATACTTGAGCCAAATCGTGTACTATATCTTAAAAATTTTGATTACCATGGATAAACTTAGATCTATGGCTATTGGTGTATTATAACAGAATACTTTAACTTGAAGCTCAGGTGTGTAAACTTAAGTTTTCAACTTGTTTAATACTAATTTGTCTATAATCAGGAGAGCTTTAATGCTTAGAAGTGAAAGTGTTTAAATATTTGTTTAACTTCTATACAGTAGTGTCAACTTGATGATGGCTAACTTAGAAGTGAAATAGGATAAAAATTTGGAAATTAATGTTGTAAAGCTCATCAATTCTAACAAAATTTTGGTATAATTGACTCTGTCTTTGAGCTCGGAAATGGGCTTCTTGTCTTCAGAAACTTCTTTATACTGTTCTGCAAAGATCATACTCAAACACTAGATCATAACACTTTTGCAAGCAGTAAAATTTTAATTTTCACTGTGAATGTATTATGAATTTATTGATATTTTAGGACAGTGACTGGAGACCAACTTGCTTGGTAAAATGACAGAAGTGGACATACAGGTAAAAGTGTTGGTAGTTAACATTCTTTGGAATAACAAATAAAAAACAACTACAGCAGTAGATGATTTCTCCAAAATCAAATCAAGCCAAAAGGATTGTATAATGGTGGATGAGATAACTAACTGAAAGAACTGGATGAAGTCTTCTTTGCATCTCCTGTGAGGGTAGGTGTTAATTTGCAACACAGATTTAAAATCAGGTTGGGGGGGGGGGGGGACACAACACGACTTTTTTCTTCCTCATGAAAGTTTTGAAGTAGAAAATAAGATTTTGCTCACTGCAATATAGAAAGAATTGAACATTTTTTCCTATCTGAAAATATCCCTTGGACTTTCATTTATATTTTTGGCCTGCTGCATTTAGATACCAGTAACACAAGAGCCCATAAGATGTCAGAGGAAGACAAGTCTGATGAACACCAGCTGCATCTTCACATTAAGTGTCTTCCCATGAAAGGATGTCCCAAAATTTCACAAACAGATCAAGTGACAAATGAAAGCTGAGCTTTTAAAAATCATTGGGCATATAGGGAGGTCATTGAGAATCTCTCAGTATTCTTACAGTTGGGAAACAAGCTCAATTTTATTCATGGCTCAATTACTGTTGTGTTGACACTGACTTTTAGCTTAAATAGCTATCTATCTTTCATGATACAGTTATATCTGTAGTCTTGTCCCTGCTAAGTTTCTGCTTCATTAAACTAGAGATCATGCTTTTTCTGCTTGTTTGTTTAATGTTTTTTTTTCCTTCCTTCCTTCCTTCCTTCCTTCCTTCCTTCCTTCCTTCCTTCCTTTCCGTCCTTTCCTTCCTTCCTTCCTTCCTTCCTTCCTTCCTTCCTTCCTTCCTTCCTT
>CM021733.1:56488254-56512075 GCA_011075105.1 Heteronetta atricapilla | reverse complement strand
TTCCTTCCTTCCTTCCTTCCTTCCTTCCTTCCTTCCTTCCTTCCTTCATGATGCTCTTAGTTTTTTCCAATGCCTACCAAGGTCTTACTTCATCTTCTGAGATTGGAGCACACTATTCCAGCTGAAGTCTTTTCAATACCTCTCACACAGTAACCAGTGATTTTTTGGGTGCCTTGTAAACCGAAAGTGGTGAGTGTGGGGTTTGTGTTGCTGCTGTAAAAAACACGAATGACAGGTTATTTGTTTCAGAAAACATCTCCAGTTTTATTTTTTATGTTATAAAACCTTTAACAGTTTGGTGATGTTTTGATATGTAACACCTTAGATGGCTTGAAACTCCCACAGCTTTGCACAGCTGAGGGAACAAGACGAGATTTCTCAGTAAAAAACAGATGCTAGTCTTGAACCTGGAATTTAGTCCCTTAATGGATTCTCTTTCAGCCGAAGTCAAGATTTATTAACCTTTTAAGCGTACTGCAAAGTTTGTATTTCAAATCTACCAAATTTTAAGGAAAAAAAAAAAAAAAAAAAAAAGAAAAGCTTGTTGACAGGTACAAGCTGTTTAGTCCAGTTGGGCAAATATTTATTTATTTCATATTTTGATTTCACAGGAAAACAAGACTTACATGGTTATACTGCATGTTTGGCTACATGTAAGTACATACACATATCAAAGTTATCTATTCATTTGTTCCCCATAACTACAAAACCACTTTTGAATTGGTTTCTTGATTTAAAGCAATTTGACTGAAGGGTAATGTTTACACAGATTATTAAATTCCTGTAGCATTTTGTGAAAGTAGGTGGAAGGGTAAAAGGTGGGTATCAATTCCCCTCCAGTGGTGGGAAAAGTTGCACTGTGAATTCAGCCTTTATAAGACACCAAAGACTCCATGGTTAAGAGAAATACTTTATGAATGCTTGACCTTGGGAAAACTTCAGGAGTAATTTTATCTTCTTAGACTGACTTCCATAGGAAACCCAGCTTCCTTTGTCCTAGAGCCTGGGGAACCACTTTGTTTATAAACTGTGTTAGAACTAAGCAAAACTGTATATTTTAAATATTTGATTAGGTATTCTGCTCTTATATAGGTATGCCTCTTGAGTTCTTCTGAACTCTTGAGATGTGTGAGGCTGAATAATCAATCACAATATATCTATTTATACACAATCACAAGTTCCACATCTGGCTGCATGCCTGGGCACCTGATTATTTTTCTGGAGAAACTGTATAGATTAAAGACAGAAGAGCATCTTGTAGAAGTAAAAGCATCACAAATATAGTTAAAAATACTTAGAGCTCAGAGGAAAAATAAAGCCTGGTCTTTACTCTTGGGGTTTAGTTGAGGAATTATTTAAGAATCCAGAGGAGAGATGACAATAGAGCAAAAGGAATAGTAAAAAAGAATCACAATTGTACAGCGTGAACAGAGAAGTAAGAATGAATAAAACCATCTGTCAAGCTCATGAGTTTTTGTGCCTCTGGAGAATGTTGTGGCCATATCCCTTCCCCCAGGCTTGGTCATTAGCAAACTTTTTACTTTTGAAAACAGTGAAAGACTATTTAGTGGTGGTGGTAAAGTGCAAGCCACAGAATGAGAGAAGTAAGACTTTTGGATCAGTTAGAAAGCATGCTTGTTGTTCTATGTGCTAGTCATTTCTTAAAAATATCTGAACTGTCATTACTGAAAACTTTCTCCTGTCAGAGACTTTCTGTATCTCTGACTTCTCCTGCCACGTTGTGTGCTTTCATTAGAGAAAGCAAACAAAGTTCAAATAAACAAATATCTCTATCTGCAATATTTTCATTGCATTGGGCAGGGATTTAGGTTTTTACTGACTGGTTGTAACTCAGTGTCTCCAGTATTTTGTTTTTTTCCTCCTTCCTATTTTTTTTTTTTTTTTTCTTATTAAGCTTTCTTTTTGACTGGAATTCAGACACTGGGAATTTTGAAATTCCTCTTAATTGCATACAGTGAAATGAGGACTAAACTTTTAATGCTTCTTGTAGAAACAATTTCAAAAAATTCATAGAATAATACTTATATATGTATATTTTATAGGAAATATGTTTATTCACTAGAATTATCTTGCCACAGACATATATATTCCATAAAACTTCTCTCTCTCTCTCCCCTCTGTACTGCCCCTAATCTACACACATATTTTGCATAGTTAAGCACTTCATTTAAAGGGGAATCAGTCTGGAATCTGAAGATGAAAACCAAGAAACAGTATTACTGCATTTCACAGAATATTCTTAATTTATTTGGAATGAAATTGTCCTTTTGTCACCTTCCATGTAATGATTCTAGGTTCCAAAAGGAGACTGGAACAGAATATTGCTCAAAACCACTTGCCTGATTAATTTTTAGTTTTGGGACATGGGCTATTTACTGTGGTGCTGGCTCAATAACTTCTACAGGAATTGTTCTCCTGGCTATCTGAATGAAGCAGTGAGAGAGGCTCCTTATGCAGCATGGTGTTGTCCTCATGTGGAAAAGAAAAACACTTGTTCCTTTAAAGTGTCATCCAGTCTGAAAATAGCTGGGACAGTGAAGCAAAAGAAAGATTTGCTTACTGCATTTGTGCACATGTAAACCATTGCCTGGCTGATATGTATTTATTTAGCAGTCTTACCTTTACATGATTAGCTTCTGTTCTTCATTTCTATCCCTTGTAATGTTATTTTGGTTTATGATTTAAATCACCAAATGCCAGTTTAAGATGATGGAAAATTGTCTTTTAGAAAAAAAAATGTTCTTTTCCTCCTTAGTTTTAAAGAAATTGTCGTCAAGACTTACTTGTCATATTCAGGAAAACATGTTTTTTGTTTTTTGTTTTTTGTTTTTTTTTTTCCTTTCTATGAGGTTCTGACGTTGCAAACATTAGTTGCCTGCATGAGAGCAAAAGAAGAACTCTTCTACAGCCCCCAATAGTACCCTGATATCTATTTTTGTTTTGTCTTTAACCTGTACATAAATCTCAGCTTGTAATGACCTGTATCAAAGCTATGTGCCTGTGCTGAACTCATGAGAACATGCTATCAAACTCATGTGTGAGACTTAGACTTTAGAACATGAATACACTTTTGTTGCGTTTCTGATCCCACTTTTGCCCAGTCAATACCTAGCAATGTTTTGACTGAGAAAATTCCAGTTGTTAAAATTATGTCTACCACTGACTGCTTTGGCTTTATGCTCAAAACCTAGCATTGAAAACAGCTCCTGGATATGCTGTTTAGATGTATATTAATGGTATATTTTATTAGAAACATACTAGATGGATTCAGAGTTTTACAACTCTTGTTTCTAGTGAGGTGCTGACAGGAAAGATTAAGCTTTTGGGAATATAACAATGCTGGGATTTGTTCAGCTTCCAACTGGAGAAGCTCTGTTTGCACACAACAGTCATTCCAAAGAGGTCTGCACAAACAGCAGTCCTGTTTAGAAACTAGAAAGCTATCAGTGGGCAGTCATTTATAGCAATGCCCTTTTTTCCTTTATAGATCAGGACTGGATTGGAACAGTGTACCTAATCTGTCAGTTCAGTTTGAGCTTTGACCTTGGGCACTTCAGATATGGGAACAAAATGGATCACCTTAACATCTCCTTGGATGTGGAAAACACAGTGACAATCTGAACTTTGAACAAAAGATATTCCTTCAGAAAGCTGAATGTCTTGGAAAGATCAGAAGGTTCAGTAAAAACAAATCCAGATTTATGAAATACTGTTACTGTTGAATGCACTCACACACAGACAGCTTGTGGTCTGTGGGTCCTCTACCCTTTTATAAATCAAAACTTCTGAACTACCAGCTAGTCTTGATGAAACATTTGGCTGATGGCTTCATGTTGTGGAGAAAAAAACATGTAACATATCTGATCAGAAGCTCACCATGGACTCTAAAGTGAACTACTCCTTCTGAAAAAAAGATGTTACTGTGAGAGACACATAATTCTTTTAACATTTAGAACATTTTGAGGAAAAATATTCTGACCCTGAGAATACTTGTCAAATATGACTTGAGAGTTTCAATATCACTGCAAGTGCAGAGAGCTTAAGCAACTCATTATTCTTAAGTACCTACATAACCTGAAAGACTTTTCTTCGTTTGAGGAAAAAATTTAAAATAAGATTTCAGACGCCTTAAAAATACACAGTAATTTTAACTGTGTTTATTTTGAAAATTCATGTTGGGGTGGACATTAAAAAATAAAAAATAATTGTTTTCCCAGATGTCCTATTTTTTGACAGCTGAAGACACTCACTTCAAATGCCACTTCTGCTCACTCTTCTCGCAGCTGTGATTCTTGCCCCTGATTCCTGAGGTCTTCCTGGTCTTTTCTTATCACTGCAATTTCTACATCAGATCTGTCCCACCTGAATCTTTGCCACTTCCAAGGAGTGCATTTCTTTCACAGGAGTAGGTGAATAAAGCTTGCAGTGGGAAAGAAAGTGCAGCCTGCTCTTGGTGGCTACCACCCCCAGTGAGAGAAGCAGATGCCAGGAAGGGGTTAAGGAATAGGTCTGCCTCTCCATTAGAGCAAGCTCTAAGGAGGCAGGCCTTTTGTTCTGGTATGCTAGAGTTGATCCTTTCACTGGGAGAAAGGGTCTAGTTACCATCAAACTCTTGTCATATTCCCCCAATTCTCCTCAAAATATGATAGTTGACAGTCTTTTAAGTGAAGGAGTTAGGTGTTTCAGAGAAATTTGTGCCAATAATTCACAGCTGGAGTAAGGAGTCATTTGTGTTCAAAACAGCTCACGGCAGAACCTTTGAGTGTTGCCAGAAACGGGGGTGGTGTTCCTGACCATGGAGCCCAAGGGTGGAGGAGCCTACCACAAAGGGGCCAGGTGAGGCTCGGCTCCTGGGAGCTGAGGCCCTGTGTTTTGATTCCCTGGCAGTAGTAATGACTTCCACCAAACTCATCCTCAGAGGGGACTGTCATTTTAGTGAAGGCAGTGGTACTGGAAACATCTTCCTGGTGTGATGAGATGGTGTAACAAGCACTTTATGGAGGCCTGTGCTGAGCTCTGGTGTGAGCTATGCACTCTACAGGTACCTTAGTACCTGTACCTTAGTACCTTAGGCTGTAGCGAGGTGGCGGTTGGTCTATTCTCCCACGTGCCTGGTGACAGGATGAGGGGGAATGGGCTAAAATTGCATCAGGGGAGGTTTAGGTTGGATATTAGAAAAAACTTCTTTACTGAGAGGGTTGTTAGTCACTGGAATAGGCTTCCCAGGGAAGTGGTGGAGTCACCATCCCTGGAGGTCTTTAAAAGACGTTTAGATGTAGAGCTTAGGGATATGGTTTAGTGGAGGACTTGTTAGCATTAGATTAAAGGTTGGACTCGGTGATCTTGGAGCTCTCTTCCAACCTAGACTATTCTGTGATTCTGTGAACTTCATGGCACATGAGGGAGGAGAGAGCTTTGCTAGTCAGGGATGTAGCAAGAGTTTCCAAAAGCACGTGAACACATAGAAAATGCAATGCAATCAGCCCATACTGTCTTCTAGTCTCCCCAGAGTTTTTCCAAGTGTGTGTGAAAGCATTTTTTTTGTGAAGACATTTTTTTTTTTTTTTTTTTTTTTTTCTGTCTTGGTTTTTAAAACCAATGCTGGCAGTCAGAAATGACATGCCTGGGGGCTTGCTCTGACTTGGCAGCAGAAAAACTTTACAGTTCACCAAAGTGATGGAGGTTGAACTCTGCCATCATCTGTTTTTTCCACTGTGCCACTCCCTAAATATCTGGTGTGTCTGTCCTCTGCCTGCCTTCCTGGCAAGAGTGAGAGCACAGGGACACATTGCTCCCCACCTTGGAGCTACCAACTCTTATATCAATCCTGGAAGCAAGTGTCAAAAATCCACTTGTAGATCAATAAATCAGTAAGAATTGCTGACTAGTGATCTCTTTTGAAACCTAAGTCATTAAACGGCTAAGTATGTCAGGATGCAGGTGGGAAGAATTCCATCTCCTTTCTGGGATTCTTACACCAAATTCCAGCAGTAAGGCAATTTTACAGATAACTTCCCTTTTTTGTCTACATAGTAAAAATCTCCTTCTAGACAAAATGTCCAGCACACAGCCAGAGAAATACATATATGATGAGTGAACAATTGGCTGATGGGTAGGGCTCAGAGGATTATAGTAAATGGGGTTATATCAGGCAGGCAGGCTGGAAGCCAGTCATTTGTGGGGTTCCACAGTTGTCCATTTTAGAGCCAGTTTTCTTCCATATTTTACTAAATGATTTGGATGCAGGACTTGAAGGTATACTAAGTAAGTTTGTGGATAACACTAGATTGGGAGGAGCACTTGACTCCATTGAGGGTAGAGAGGCCTTGCAGTGAAATTTTGACAAATTAGAAGGCTGGGCAATCACCAGCCACATGAAGTTTTGTAAGAGCAGGTGCTGGATTCTGCACCTGGGAAGTCCCAACATGTGAGGAGTGGCTCAGGTCACTTGGTTTGTTCAGCCCAGAGCAGAGCAGGCCAAGGGGAGGCCTCATGGCGGACTGCAGTTCCCTCACAAGTAGAGTGGAGGGGCAGGTGCTGAGCTCTGCTCTTTGGGGACAGCAACAGGACCCGAGGGAATAGCATGGAGCTGTGATAGGGGAGGGTCAGGCTGGGTGTTAGGGAAAGGTTCTTCACAGAGAGGGTGGTTGGGCACTGGGACAGGCTCCCCAGGGAAGTGATCATGGCACCAGGCCTGCAGGAGTTCAAGAAGTTGGACAATTCTCTCCAACACATGGTCTGATTTTTTGGGTGATCCTTTAGGGACCCAGGAGTTGGACTCAATGATGCTTTTGGATCCCTTCCAGCTCAGGGTATTCAATGATTCTATGATTAATATTTATTCGTTTTTAATGTTTTGGAAAAGTCTTGAGTTGCCAGCCTTTTACTAACTGAATAATGTCATGCTGAAAGATGTAAAATTTATTTTGACAACTCAAATCATGTGGACACTGAGGAGATGACAGTAAGACCAGGGTGATGGGTGGTGTCACCCTAAAATCCAAAAGCAGAGCAAGGCACATCTAAAGGTATCCATATGGAGAGCTCATCCAAGGAGGTTCCTGACCATCCTTTGCTGCTGTGTTGTGCATTCATGACCTTCTTTAACACCAGAAGGTACAGCACTTCATTAAAACAAACAGGATTTGTAAGATTTTTTTTTTTTTTTTTTTTCCCATGACTGTGAATACAGCAGCAGCTTTAATGCTAATATTGGGATTTAAATAGCTGGCCTTACAACAGTCAAACAGGGATTAACCATACTTAGCTCTGCAGGAACATTTAGATCTTTAGATCAAAATGAGATACTTTAGAATAAGTCTGTTGAAACTTTGATTTTGATCCCACGAAGATCTTGGAATGAATGGGAAACTTATTCTTATTTCTGAATAATTGATTTTTCTATGTGTGATAATTGAAAGGGTGTTAGCAGAAGTTTTAAAGGTCATAGAGCAATAACAATATAATTTCAATATCTTAAAGAAAACCATGCTAAAATTCAGTTAGCTCATTCCCTTCTTCTTTAAAAGATATATTTAATAGAATATGATGTTTCTTAATATTTAGCAAGTAGGTGTTTTGATTGCATTTATTAAGGCCTATAGTTTAACATATGCTTTAAACACATACTGCTTTAAACACAGCAGGAGGAAAGCACTTTTCATTTTATCCTTCCTAAATTTTTGTTTTTATTTTCATCATTTCCCAATACGCTAACATCCTCAGAAACATTAACAATTTTGATCCTGTAATATTAATGAAACACATCGGCATTGTGTTGTAAGTCACTATTTCTATCTTATCTCTACAGTATTCTGGCTTCCTCTCCCCCTCTATTAGATTAACTCAGCCCCCAGAGTTGCATTGATTTTATCAGTGGTGTTTAAATGTTACTGTTACTGAGGGGTTAAGCAGGTAGGATGATTGCACTAATAAAAATTGATAAGTAGTCAGGTTATCCTTTCTAATTTATTGCCATGGCAACAGACAGCACATGTGGCTTGTTGCTGAAGAACAGAATGCTAATAATCTAATGTGTCTTACCCAAATGAATATATAGCACAGCTTACTAATACAATGTCTTGACATTGTATACATTACTGAATAGCAGCATGCATTAATTCTGCATCTAAGTTACTTGATGCATATGCTCTGGAGAATAGGAGAAATGAAAAAGCACGTCTACTACATCAAGTTCTTCATTAAAATAATATATTTTAAATAGTATATACAGTGAAAGATCCAATTCTCCAACACTTGTATATTTCAGTAGGTGGTTGGTATACTAAGAAAATACAGTAATGCATAGACATTGTGAGATAAGATGGCATAAAAATAACCAACACAGCACAGGAGTTCAATTAAGCAATGATCTCTGGGAGAAAAAAAAAAAAAAAAAAAAAAAAAAAACAACAACAACAACAAAAAACTGCTAGTCATTACTAGCAGTTAATGGTTGGTTTGTTAGTTAATGGCCCAAGGCAAAACAGAGCAGTTACGCCTCTAACAAACTGGTTGTGAATTATGACAACTATGGTTTTGCTGGGGATTTTTCCACCTGTTACGACAGTATATGATAGTTTATGATAGAAATAATGTGTTTTTGAACAGTAGTTGTTACACAGGATATTAGTGGAACCATCATTTTTTTTCAAGGAAATACACAACTGATTTTCTATAAACAAGGAAGGAAAATACTATTTTACATATATATATATATATGTCTTCTACATATATAATAATAGACATGTATTTCATATTAAATAGATAAGATATGCTATCTATGTTATGTAATAACATAGAGACTATATATAATGTATGAAGCATACATAACATATACATACATATACATAACTTCAGGCTTTTGTCTAATATCCTCTGTATATGCTTCAGTGAATTGGTATGTTTTGAAAACTTAAAGCCTCTGCTTAATCTGCACTTAGCAATGCCATCATTAAAATTCTTAACCTAAAATCTTGTACCAGTCACTGTTTGGCACTTTGATCTGAAAATTAATGTATCAGTCATGTTTTCTATTAAGGCCACAGGTTTTGCTATGACCAGGATAAACTATGCACCCAAACTCATATGATTGAGGCTTGAAACAACGGTGCTGGGGAATATAGTGTTCTGTCTATTTGAAATGAAAGCTTTGCTACATTGAGATGGATATTTTCCTCACCAATATTATTGGGTTACAAGCACGGTCTACTTGCAGAAAGCAAAAAGTGGTGGAGTTTTAATCAACTTCTTGGAGATTTAAAAGTATCTTGATAAATTGAAATGGTTGGTGAAAATTACCGTGATGTTATAGTAAAATGAATCTGAGGTGAGGCAATTTCAGATAAGACAGGAAGCCATAAAGCTGTCATGAACATAAAGCAAACTGTATTTACAGTACCAGTACTATATATTCATTCTGAAAATTTTTATGAATACAATTCAGTATTATATAATAAAGTACCAATTTATATACGTGCAGGTGTAGGTAGGATGCTAATTCTAGGAATGGCAAATTTGGACTAGATTGAGTTCTGGTGTTAGCTCTATTCATATTTATATATTATTTTTTTAGATATGAAAAAATAAGTCATTTTTCCAATCATCTGCAAGAATGAAAGTGTCCTATATGATCCTCAAAGAATGGGAATTTATATATGAAGAACTTCTAAACTTTTTACATTTGAATGTTATTCTGAAATATGTTTATATGTATATATATGCATATATGTGTATATCCATGTTTATGTATGTGCACACCTAAACACACAGCATTACATGTGAAACAAGAATGCAAATATATTTACCTCCCAATCTCAACAGACTAAAGAAGTGCATGGCCAATCTTCATATATGCATATGTACTGTCTTAGTGTTAAATACATATTTGCAATTTTTTCCCACAAGACTCCTGGCATCATACAACAAAATAAAGATCTACTGTACTAGGTAGCTGCTTTATCTAAGTTTTTATTTTATTTTATTTTATTTTCTTTAAACTGACAATGCTCTGTCTCTCTTTAAACAAGCAGTCCAGTAGAGCTTTCAACTTGAGCCTTATGTTACATTTTTTTTTCTTTTATTTATTTATTTTTTCTTTTTCTTTCTTGTAAAGTGCTTGTGCTCTGCTAGTGAGACCTGCTTCACCAAGCAGAATTTACTGGGATCGCAAGGAAAGTTGCTGCTGTGTAGATCTCTAGTGAGTCTGAAAAACAAAGTGATTGAGCTATGAAATGGGGAGGAGAGGAGGACAAGAAAAGAAGAAAAAAGAAGGAGCCTTTCTATAAACCACTGCATATTCTTCTAAAGACTTGTAGAAAGGAAAAGATTTGAAGTTCCTAAGAGATACCAAACAAGCGGTATATAAAAAGATGAACTTGATATACTGTGGAGAAAAAGGCATGACCATTGGACTGAATTACATAACCAGATGGGCACACCTAAATGCCATTTCTTTGAGCACAGGGATAGAGAGTATTGCCCTCTTGTTTTTGAAGTACAGTACTGTATCTGCCTCTTGTTGGCAATAGAAGGAAAGTGGGAAGTTTTCTACTAGAATTCAGAAAAATGAGGGTCTGAGTAAGGCAGGAAGACATGCAAAATTAAAGAAGCAGATCAAGATGACTATAAAAAAAAAAAAAAAAAAAAAAAAAAAAAAAAAAAAAAAAAAAGGTTGATAAGAAGCAGGACTGTAAGCCCTGGTAGCAGACTGAGGTAGAGAGCTGAAGAATGCAGGGGTTAAGGATGTTACTGAAATCAGCTCTGAACCTTCAGAAAGCATTCTTACACTGTGCAGATCTTGGTCTGTGCAAATCAGCTCAGACATCAACTACTGAAGGAAGACTATAGAGCACAGTAGAGTTCCCTACTCTGAAACTGTGGCTCTCTAGAACTTCATATTTCCATATAAATTTAATATTTGACTAGTTTGGTCTGTTTCTCCTTTCCATCTCCTCTTTCATCTAACCAGTTCTCAACCCTTAGTCTGTTTGTGCAGCCATCTCCCCCCCACTGCCAACCCCCTTGCATCTCTTAATCCATCATATTCAGAGTTTGAATTTAGCAGGCGGTAAAGCCCCTATTACCACCATCTGATACAGACCATGACAAGGGAAAAGCAGTGTTGGCTTTCTCTCCCACCTTCTCCAAACTACACCTATGATCAACACTTACATTCCCTAAAGCACCAAAAATAGATTTGACAACAGCTTTGTAGAGTGTGTGCACATTATATATACTGAACATATACTTAACAATTACGTCTATCTCTTTCTGTTGATGTATGAGTTTAGGTGTTATTTTGTTGCACTCCACAGTACACTGAAATTCAGCTCTGACTATAGATCCTTAAATTCCCATGATCTGTGAATTTCACAATGACCTGGGGATAAAATGCATTTCACCGAGTAAGAAGACCAAGGTCTTTACTTCATAGCTCTTGCTTTCTGGGAAATTGTATTCTGAGAAAGAATGCACAAGTTCTAGTTCAATCCTAATCAATTCCACTGTCATGATTACATTCAAAAGGTGTTATTTTAGTTGAGACACATTACAGTAGCTAAAGATGAGCCCTCTCTTCAACTCCATTCTCAAGACCCATGAGTCTCCATAGGCTTAGTCCCACTTCATGTGATGGCTGGCTCCTGTGCTGCTCTGCTCTGACTAGTCCACAGCACACAGTCCACACTGTACACTGAATGAAACAGCCATCCTCTGTGAAATATTGCATGAGATTATACAACAAAAGACAGAATCATAATGTACATGCACTGGAGGGCAAAATTAAGGTCATGTAGGTTATTCTTTAATGATTTCTGATTGCTTCTCTTAATTTTTGCACAGCACCTATCTTGTTCCTCTTTTAAAGACCCTGTTCCCCCTCCAATGCTCTTTCTTATCCAACCCTGCCTTTTTCAGAATCATGTTTCTGCCTCTCTTTGTTCCTGTCTCTTGCCCTTATATTGATATTTTCTGTACTTGCTCTCTATTCCTATTTCTCACTGCTGTTTGAACAAACACTTCACTGCCTAAGGCTGCTGTCTCCTGACAAATACAACTCCCCACTTTCCACCCCACAACCCCATCCCCGTATCTGACTCTGCATTCTCGCTAACTCTAACACAAAATACTTTCAGATGTACAGAAGACTTTCTGATTTAATTTCGTCTCCAGACACAGAGAGGAATTTGAAAAATCCTGATTAGACATGATCTGAATCAACTAAGAACATAAAGTACACATAGCACTAATAACACTGAAAACTTATATAACATTTTTAACCATGAAGGTGTTTTACAAACACTAAGGGAGTGATTTTTCAGAGCTCCCATGCACTCATTGCTCATAGGACTTCAGCTTTTTTTTTAATTATTATTTTTTTTTGTGACTGCTCAGTGCTTCTGCAAAAGAGAATCTATCTAATTAGTGTTTTAATATTACTACAAAAAAAAAAAAAAAAAAAAAAAAAAACACAACCCTCTAACTATCATTTTATATAGAGAGAAGTAGAATTATAAAGAATAGTGGGTGTCAAGCTAGAGTGTAGGACTGTCATATTATTTTATGTTTGGAAAGCAAGGCCATGAGACTATATACAGAAAAGGACTCAGGTCTTAAACTGATACATTAAGTGTCAAAGTCCATTGAGCTTCTTGAAAATTAACTTTCTGGGGATGTTGTTACTTATATTTCTTCCACATGTATTTTTACAACAGTCAGAACTACTAGTTAGGTTTAAGCCTTATACAGAGGAGAACTAAAATAAATATGAAACCCAGTGCCTTCTTTTAGTCAGTAATTCAATGGTTAGGGTGCCTATACAGACTGTGACAGATCTCCCTTATCCTAATTAGACCCCTGAGGTTTGACACTTAGTGGACTTATGAGAGTATTAATAGCAATATTTAACCTTACAGGGAGAGAACATAATTCCAAAGAGGGAGCCTAACCTGGGTCTTTGGTCATCTTAAAAAAATACTCCTAATGGGGTTAGATTTTCTTGTATGTTGATTTAAGTTAGAAAAAAAAAAAAAAAAAAAAAAAAAAGGAAAAGACTGATATAGTACTGTACTTCAAAAACAAGAGGGCAATACTCTCTATCCCTGTGACTTTTGGATAGCCAAAATTGCAGGGGAAGTTGTGCTTTGCCCCTACACTTTAGTTCTGCCAATACCGAAGCAATGTCTCTTGACTCTTAACAAAGATTTAAGTACTTTACTTAGTGGATTTTAGAAAAAGAAAAAAAAAAAAAGGAAGTAAAAATGTAGAAAATGATATACCACATAGAAAGATCACTCTTCCCTGCTCCAAAGCCAAGATTTGCTATAACTTATGTGTGCACGCACATGAGTGTAAATAATTCTAGAAAATGTTTGAAATAATCATCTGAGAAATAAAACACCTGTATGGAAATCATTAGTTGCTATTTTCAAAATTTAAAAAAGTTTTAAGTAACAGAATAAAATGTCTTATAGTGGGAAGATGGTGATATATATGTCACTGGTAATTATAGAGTCACAGATTTTGGAGAGTTTTTGGTAGTCTTTGTCTTTTTTTTTTTTAATAATCTGGGAAAATATTTGCATTCAGCTTGAGAAAATGTATATATTCAAGACTAACCTGTAATTAATACACGCATTGCTTTTGGAGTGGGAATTCAATGTTTCAAAACAGAGCTGTAAAATGGGACTAGGGATAGAATGGGATTTAACAGAAGACTGAAAATAACTACAGTAAGTCTTAAATCTGAGTCAAGGATGCTAGAGAAGGGAATAGATAAAAAGTGGCAAAGCTTGAAGAAGAGCTGGGACTCACTAACACTTGCTGGGCAAGATTTGACACAGGGAGACTGAGATTGGAAACTGGGAGAAAAAGGAAAATGAGTGATGGAGGGAGTCCTGGAGGAACAAGATGTCAGGGATGGAAAGTAGGTGGTGAATGGGCAGATCCAGAGAGAGAAATGGGTAAGCTGTAAAATACCCCTTAAAAATAGCTTTACAGTAGCAAAGTCACTCAATGAAATCTTAAAAGATACAGAGAAAGAATTAACCCCTGCAAACACAATTTGTTGTGGAACTAATTCCCAGGGAGCTCTGTGGAGTACAGAAAGCCTCCAAGACCATGAGTGATAGCTCTGGGAAAATCACAGTCTTAGAGACTGTGACATGTAATTAGCCTATACTCCTTGTGGCTAGAGCAGTGTATTTATTGCATATCCTATCTTTGATCAGAGTCTGATATCTTGCTCAGGCGATAAAGGTGTATCAGTCTCTTATACACAAGAGGATATCATAGAATCACAGAATAGCTTGAGTTGGAAGGTATCTTAAAGAACATCAAATCCCAACCCCCTTGCCATGGACAGGAATGACTTCCACTAGACCAGGTTGCTCAAAGCCCCATCCAACCTGGTCTTCAACACTTCCAGGGATGGGGCATCCACAGCTTTTCTGGGCAACCTGTTCCAATGCCTCATCACCCTCTGAGTAAAGAATTTCTTCTTTATATCTAATTTATATCTAATAGATATTTAATATCTAATCTAAGCCTACCCTCTTTTAGCTGAAAGCCATTTCTCCTTGTCCTATCATGCCACTCCCTGACAAAGAGTCCATCCCCAGCTTTTCTGTAAGCCCCCTTTAGGTATTGAAAGGCCACGTTAAGGTCTCTCCAGAGCCTTTTCTTCTTCCAGAACAACCCCAACTCCCTCAGCCTGTCTTCGTAGGAGAGGTGCTCTAGCCCCTTGATCATCTTTGTGGCTCTCCTCTGGGCTTGTTCTAATGCTTCCATGCCCTTCTCGTGCTGTGGCCCCCAGAGCTGAACACAGTGAGTCTCCACAGCTGGGGCCTCATGAGAGCAGAGCAGAGGGGGAGAATCACCATCCTTGACCTGCTGGCCACACTTCTTTTGATGCATCCCAGGATACTCTTGGCTTTCTGGGCTGCAAGCGTACATTGCTGGCTCATGTTGAGCTTCTTGTCAACCAACACCCCCAGGTCAGGGGGTGTTTCTCCTCAGGGCTCCTCTCAATCCATTCTCTGCCCAGTCTGTTTTTATACTTGGGATTGCCCTGGTATCAGATTATATGTTTTAGTGCTAAGACTATGATCATGCAAAATTTCTGATGTGATGTTATACCTGCTGCTGTGACCTATCTTTGTAAAGGAAATCCCTTTTCAATTATCAAGCTCTGCTGAAATAGTTCAGGTGATCTCAGTAAAGTAGTGATAACATAGCTGGGTGACAATTCTTTAGAAGGTGCTGGAAAATGTAGAAGCAACTACTGATGTTCTAAAGGAGAGGTTTTGCTATGTCCTGTTTCCATTCTAAGCTGTAGAGCAGTGGCTTGGCCTGGGTTGGGGCAGGAAAGAGAATATCTCTGTACTGCATTTGGAAGCTCTCCTCAGTCCCCCGTTTTCAGGTAGTACAGTGAAAAATGTTCTGGAAGTGCACCCAGAGTATGCATGAAGCTAGGAAGATCAAGTGTCTTGCTCCAATGGGACGTATACAAATTCTGTATAATACAACCAGGTGAAAAGGCAGGGGAGGACTGTGACATTTTATACATACAGTAGTTGTGCAACTACTGCTCCAAAGCCTGTACGCCTAGTCAGTCTACATCTGGTTTTGCCTGGGATGAAGAAACAGGGTACTGTTTGTGGATAATGGACTTACATTACTGCTGATCTCTGATGTACAGATTTTTTATTATTTTTTTTTTTAAGGAAGACATTACTGTTATTACAGTTACTGAGAAAACCGAGAGTGGCTTTGCAACACAGCATGGTGGGAAGTTGGACTTCAAAATTAATTGGAATGGGGAAAAAAGTGAAAAGTATTCCAAAGAACAATGTTATTGAGGGGTAAATGGATTGCTGTCTTCACCTTCTGATTTCATGAATTGTTAAATCTCTCATTATTTGTAAAACTCAGTAAGTGAGAATGAAAAGAGGATCCATCACACAGACTCAGCCTTCCCTACTGCCTAAAATAACAATAAAAAAAAAAAGAAGAAGAAGAAGAAGAAGAAAGAAATGAAGAAGAAAACCCTCTTAAGAGAAGAAAACAGTCTTGTATAAAGGTGTATTCCGCCGCTCTGTTGTTTTTTCTTTGATTTTTCAGAGGGAAAATTCATCTTCTGGAATGCAAGCATATCTTCAAAAGGGAATTTTTCTTTGGAATGCAAATTATTGTAGTGATGCTTTGCACACCACTCAGGGAATGTAGTAAAGACATGCTGATCCAGCTATTTTCATTTACATTATCAAATACTCTTGTATTTGTATGGTCATGACTTTCTACAAAACAGATAAGCATTGCAACTGGAAATTTATTACTGGGGAAACTAAGGCAAAGCTTGCCATCCATGATCACGCAATCACTGATGAGTGTGTTCAGCTTATGTACAAACCTTCTCTTGGACTGTTAGTGAACTGCTTACAGATATTTACACTTGCATTTGTGGGATCAGTAACTACATGAAGTACTAGTATGAGTGTGCTTATGTTAGCATAAGATTGTCCTAAAGAACAAATCTCAAAACTATCCACATTTCTGACCTCTGCATCTGCTTGTACAGGCCCCTCAACATTGATCTTCCCTATGGTCAGCAGCATTCTGGAGGGACAGAGCCTCAACTTGCTTCTAGCACATATCTAGACTCATGTTTCGGAGGTAGGAATAGCTTCTCTCAGCTACCTGCAGGTGTCTTGAGGTCACCCTTCTTAAGCATAATATGGGAGTTTTTGGCTTGGCTGAACACAGTGAGTCCCCACAGCTGGGCCCTGTGAGAGCAGAGTAGAGGGGGAGAACCACCATCCTTGACCTGCTGGCCATACTTCTTTTGATGCATCCCAGGATAGTCTTGGCTTTCTGGGCTGCAAGCGTATACATTGCTGGCTCATGTTCAACTTCTTGTCAACCAACACCCCCAGGTCAGGGAGGTGCTTCTCCTCAGGGCTCCTCTCAATCCATTCTCTGCCCAGCCTATATTTGTGCTTGGGATTGCCCCAGCCCAGATGGAGGACCTTGGACTTTTTAATCTCATGAGGTTCTCACAGGCCCACCTCTCAGTCTGTCTAGGTCCCTCTGGATGGCATCCCTTCCCTTCACTGTGTCAACCTACCATGCAGTTTGGTGTTGTTGGCAGACTTGCTGAGGGTGCACTCAGTTTCACTGTCCACATCACCAAAGAAGTTGTGAAACAGTACCGTTCCCAGTACTGACCCCTGAGGAACACCACTCATCACTGCTTTTCACCTGGACATTGAACCACTGACTGCAACTCTTTGAGTATGACCATCCAGCCAATTCCTTACCCAACTATCCATCAAATCTGTGTCTCTCCAGTTCAGAAATAATGATATCATGGAGGATAGTGCCAAATGCTTTGCACAAGTCCAGATAGATTATGTCAGTTTCCATTCCCCCATTCACCAATGCTGTAACCCCATCATAGAAGGCCACCAGATTTGTCAAGCAAAGCAACTGACAAGCAAAAGAGCTGCTAAAACATTTCAGTCTCACCCTTACTGTTGACCTAGACAACCCTGAGGTAGCTAACAGCCATTTTATAAATGCAGGCCTTTACATTAAAAAATATTGATCATATGATCACACTCACTTTTCCTTAAAGATGATCCTGAAGCTTCAGAGCAGAGACCTAGTTTGCATTGTGAAGAGACTTTTCCCATGGAGAAGAATAACACTTCTTATTTATCACACTTTTCTTTGAAAAACTACAGATTAAATATATATATATATATATTTTATAACATCAGTGTGACATGGCTACGAAAATTCTTATATTGCTGTGACATTACTTTACATATGATTTTCCAGAGATTAGTTTGTGTTTCTTTGTTTGCCTTAGCTCCTGCTGGTAATGTTTCTAACAGACTTTCATAGTGACTTGTACTGAGTCTCAGTGGTATCAATGCATGATAAATCCTGTAACTCTCGGTACAATCTCAGTACTCCAGGCTATGCCCAGTTTTAGAGCAGAATCATTCACACTGATCTTCTACACAGCACACAACAGCACTTCATGAAAAATTCATCATGAAAAATATTAGGACACATATATGCCATCTCATCAGGGAAAAGCCATCAGTTCACTACCTAATGTGGAGTTCCACTGGTAAAATCAAAGATTCCTCAATTATTTGGTTCTGGTTTCTCCTTTCCACTTAGTCTGTATAGATGAGAATTTATATTTGTGGGGTAAGGTATCAGATTTGAACATAATTTATTCCTGGTAAAATCTTATTTGGAGAAAAATAATGTAGATTGCTAACTTTATGGAACACAGTAGTACATATATCAAAAATGAAGTTAGACAGAAATCCCTATTCTCAGTGTAGAAGTAAAACAATATATATATATTTAAATTATATTTATATATTTGTATTTTTTATTTTATTTTAACAGGGTTTTCTTTACAGGCCATATAATTTACTGATTCCTTCCACACAATTAGATGTACGATCAAATGATTGCTGCCATTCCTCTATTTGACAGAGCAAGCATCCACCTCTTTCAGGGTATACTTCATATCCTGTAAGCAGGGAGAAATCAACAGTGTAAGGTAAAGTCAGAGCTGCCAATTGCAACTTTACACATTGACAAACACATCTCTATCCTGTTTATTTATTCAATGTGTGAAACAGTTTCCTTTACTTCTTTGCCAATGACTTTGTTTGCTTGTTTGTTTGTTTGTCTTCCCCAGAAGGGCAAATCCTCCTTATTAAATATTCCTATAGCTATTATGAAATCATGCAGAAAATCACTTTTCTTTTTTTGCAGCTGCTCCACCCCTTTCATTATGCTTTGCACACGTGAGAGTAGTCCATGGAAGAAAGAGGTTGTACCACTCCCAAAACTGTGTATGCAATCCTTTCATATTCTCTCCTTCTGCCTACTTAGGGAGAAAGCTGCTCCTATGAATTGACCCATTTGCTTATTCCTAGGTAGCTAGTACAGACAAGATTATTGTGGTCATATGCTTATGAGGAAGGAATGTTTATGAAGTTAATACTGAACTAAACAACAAATTTGAGTTATTGAAAATCAATATTTTTCTCAAGGTGCCATCTGTGGGTGCTTAGCTGCAGACCAATGATGCACTAGCTGAGTCTGATGCATGAGATGCTGAGACACTGCTGGGAATTAATTGGTGAACTAATTAGAATTAAAAATTAGCAAACAGAATGAAATTCTAGAAACAGGTCTATCTGTGTGGATATTAGCACCATAGCAATTTCCCTTTACACTGCCAGGCTCATGGAATCAATCTATAGCCTATAAGTAAGTTCAGAGTAGACGGCCCTCTGAAATTCATGTGTAGTAGAATTTCATGTAAACATGGAAGACTAGCATAACATAATCCCTTGCTTTTCTGGCAAAATTCACTCTCAGGCATACTGAATATAACAGTTGTTTACATTAAGGAAGTAGACTGTTCTATAGAGCAACACCATTGTTAAATTCCCTTGCAGATGGTTTACATTTATTTGTAGAAGACAGAAGAAAAACTCTGTCTGTCATGGTGCCAGTTACTTATGAAATCTATAGCATTGCAACTGTAGCTATGCAGATGCCAACTGTGTCTTTTGCAACATAAATTAAAGAAAGTTAATAGTGTTGCTTGTATATATTTATTGCAACTAAATGCATTTTTTTTCCTAACTTACTAAAAGACGATCTAAAATTTTGTGGAAAAGAGGACTTCTTTTTTCCAGTTTCTGTGATTCACTTGGTTCATCCTTTTCACTGTCTTTTCCAGCACTTGCTGGTCAACTTCACCTATTGGTCACTGGGTTACATTTCTGTCTGCTGTCTGCAGGATACAGTACAGCCTTCACAGCTGTGCTCTGCTTCTTTCAGGGTATGCCTCATGTCCTATAAGCAGGGAGAAATCAGCAGGGTAAGGTAAAGTTCACATGAAGGATCTGCTTATAGTAGACAGAAAAGATTCACAATAAAACAGTAGTTGAAATACCTTGAGCATCTAAGGTCCACGTTAGCTCCAGAAAAAGTCTTTGGAGGTACTTCAAATGTCTGAAAAATGTAGATTGAGAGCATAACCTGAATAACAAGCACTTTAGCAATATACATTTAATAATACATTTCATTGTCAAGAATGTCCAAATAGGTTTCAGAGAGGCAGAAAAAGGGGAGGTGTAGGAAAGGCAAAAAAATAAAATATTATCTAGCAAAATGATCCCAGCAATATTTTCACAGATTCTTTGCATTAATTCCAGAAAAGACAAAACCTCCTAGATGCTTAGCTACCATTTGGACCTTTCCTTTGAGAGCAGACTCTTATTACATTACATCCAACAAAATAATATAAATACTTATAGGAAGAGGGAAAATGAAACCAATCCAGGCAACTACTGCCAAACAAAGAATGTCATCAAACATCCGGAGCTTCCAGTCTTCTTTAGTTGTGTTACTAAAAACATACACACTTCTGAAGCTGTCACTGCTATGAGCCCCTGAAGAGGGAAGATTGAGAAATATGTCAATAAGACATTGTGTAGGATAGGGACTAAAAAAAAAAAAAAAAAGAAGATATTTTGCTGTTTTTCTAAATCGATTCACCAAAGTCCTATAATCAAAGGTCTAAAATTAACTTATTGCTTTTGGCTAGTCTTATTAGCACTATCAGTTTCCCAGAAAAGATTCTAAGTAAGGCTATATTTCTGTTGTTCAACTTGTGCATGAAATATCTTGAGAATCTTCGTTCCAGTAACTAGCAGTCAGAATTCATGTTATAGCCAGCTTGAAAATGGCTAAATAGTGGTCCTGCCTATTTTTAGCTTCATACAATCCATGCATTCACTATACTTCGTGATATTATTGCATGCTGACCTGGTTTCACCATGACTTTATTCCGAGCTACCACTGAGAACAATTCCTCTCTGTCACTTTGTAGGTTTGTTAGAAGCTGCTTAGGGGTCCCCTATGGCTCATCTTTACCTTGTCACATCTGGCAGGGGCATTGGAAACCTTTACTCAAATATATTTGTTCTGTTAGCACCTTGAAGGTTCTCATGATAGTCTCAGAAATACCAGATCCAAGTATAACAGTCCTAGAAATATCAAACATGTAAAAAATACCATTGAAATACAGAGATTCCAATCTCAGAAAGAATCTATTTTTTCCCTTTTGTCTAAAGTGGCCGATAATTTATATACAACACTTTAACTTACAAGATTCATTTTATTTCTGCTCAATATTATTTGTCACACTCAGACAGAGTCTGTGTCTTATGGCTAACTAACTGTTGAGGCCTCCAGATATCCAGATTATTTAAACATCATACTGCACTTAGGTAATGTAACCTTTGTGACTGGCTGTTGTGGTTTAACCCGGCCAGTAGCTAAACACCACACAGCCGTTCGCTCACCCTCCCCCCTCCCTCTCTGGGATGGGGGAGAGAAACGGGAAAGTAAAACCTGTGGGTTGAGATAAAGACAGTTTATTAAGATAGAAAATAATAATAATAATAATAATAATAATAATAATAAAATATGTACAAACAAGTGATGCACAATGCAATTGCTCACCACCCGCTGACTGATGCCCAGCCCAACCCCGAGCAGCCAGCCCCCCCACCCTGGCTAGCCACCCCTATATATTGTTCAGCATGATGTCAGATGGTATGGAATACCACTTTGGTCAGTTTGAGTCAGCTGTCCTGGGGCTGTCCCCTCCCAGCTCTTGCTGCACCCCTAGCCTACCCGCTGGCAGGACAGAGAGAGGAGCTGAAAAGTCCTTGGCTTGGTGTAAGCATTGCTCTGCAGCAATTAAAACATCAGCATGTTATCAACACTCTTCTCATCCTAATCCAAAACATATCACCCTATCAGCTACTAGGAGGAAAAATAACTCTGTACTAACTGAAACCAGGACACTGGCATGTAGTCTGTGGCTGCTGTCTAGAGTTCAGCTACAAGCATCATTTAGGAGCATCAGGATCTAGAACACCTAATATCCAGTTTGTGCATAGTCCACCCTGAAGAGTGGGGCAAGACATTTTGAATAATCTTTGTGAATATGAGGGAAAACTGAAAAGATCTGAGCTTTTGCTGAACTTTTGCTATCAAGCATAGGAACACCTGTAGCAGAACCAAGGTAGTTGTTACCATAGGTACTGTATTTCCCATAGGCCTGCAATGGCTGACCATCAGTTTGGTACAACAAACAGGTACTGTGCTCTTTATGCAACTCTCCTGTGTTCAACTAATTCATTACATTGCACTTTCCCTTTATCTAATATAGGTGACGTTTATCAAAGCAGTTTTTCAACAACAACAAAATTCTTCCGTTCTTCACCCCCCGTCTCCCTCCCCCAAATTCCTGAGGCTAGCTTGCTTTTGGACTACAAATTAGCTAGTGTTGTCATACTATAATCATCTCGAAGTTAGCAATAACAGTTAACAACTGCTGTCTTTTAAGAAATAACATTTTCTGTTTTAGTTATAAAACTTGGTGTATAGTGTGCTTAAGAATTATGTTGTCTTCCTCTCTGTGTCTTTACAGTTTTCATAGTAGATTCCTTCATAGCTCTGTTGGTTGTAAAGTTTTTTATGTATTACTAGTATCATGGTCAATGCAGCAGACATTGTTTTGCCTGAACTATTTTCTGGTCTGGGCTATGCAGGCAATGCCCCATTAAACAGTCTTCTCAATACATGCCAGTAACAATATAAGAATGCTCTTTTTGGCTTCCATCTGACCTTCCTTCACAAGATACAAGAGATAGTTCTCTATCACAGTGACTGCACAAACATAACTACATTTCAAGTGCTGAATTGGAAATAAAAGTTTAAGAGTTATTTTATAACATTTTTTTTTTTTTTGTATTTGAATCAATAGTCAATTTGATTTTTAGTGAAAGAAAATGTTTCACTTCCAAACACACCACAGGAATGAATTTTTGCTGCTTATTATTTTGATTTTCCTCATTTCATTACCTGCCTTATTTAAAAAAGAAAAAAAAAAAAAAAAAAAAAAAAAAAGGAGATACCATCAGCCTCTTTCCTTGAACCTTCAGATTAATAATTTTAATCACATTATATATATATAAAGATATATGTGTGTGTGTGTGTGTGTGTGTGTGTGTATGTATATATTTCCTGATCAAATGGAGATATATATCAAGCAAGGTCAGAAGAAACTGTTTTGGGGAGAATGAGAGGTGGGATATGATGCCATAAACAAGATCCCTAAATGAACTGAAATACAAGAAAAACTCCAGCAATACCACAACAGCTGCCAGCAGTTGTCTGCAAAGGAAAGTCGGGAAAAGCAGACAAAATCCAAAATTTCCACTTTAAGATCAAATTAATTGCAGAGCTTACTCTGCTTCTCTAAATTACCTATCTAGTAACCTAGTTATTTGTCAGTGTCTGTCTGTAAAACAGATTTTCACAATGTGCTGACAGAAAACAACCTGGTAAAACCTGAGCCTGCCAGTTGTACACTAAAAAATAATTAAATATAGAAGACATTATAGGGTTTTATATACATTTTCATACTGATTTCTATCTCATAGTTGTTCTGCTTGTCATATGAACAAAATAAAAAACAAACAAACAAACAGAAAAAAAAGCCATTGTTTTTCCCCTCTAGTAGCCAGTCCTATGAACGTCCCCTTGATCTGGGAATGTAGCCAAGATTTTTTGTTTGTTTGTTTGTTTGTTTTTGGGGGTGTGTGTTTGTTTAGATATTGCATTCAACCTTATTAGTAATGTAGGTGCTACTGGACAGATTAGGCCTACAGGGACACATGCG
>CM021733.1:56455953-56488154 GCA_011075105.1 Heteronetta atricapilla | reverse complement strand
ATTTTTATCTTGATTTATGTAACACCTTTGGAAATAAATAATCCTTTTTGTTTTGCCCTCTTTGGGATGCTATAATCTGCAGATTGGGGGGTTGTGTGAATGCAGCCAGTGATTTTATACAGACATCTTTGTTACAGTGCTATAAAGGATCTGATAAAATGAATCAACCCTGACTAATAGATTCAGGGTTCATTTGTAGAGGAAAAAGAAATGGAAATCTATTTACCTTGAAGTGATAACATATCAGAGCCAAAAAAACAAAGAAACTATGTCTTCCTTTTTATCATTGTTGTTTGTCAGGTAGAAATACAGTTCATATTAAAGCTTAGTGTCAATACTTGCTACATGTAAATTTTTTTTCATTCTACAGATAACATGATTTCATTTATTTATTTTTTAAAATTTTTGGATGTTAAATTAGATTTTTTCTTAGAATCATCTTCAGACTACAAACTACTTTTATATTTTCTATTTTTCTGAATAGAAAAGCTCAATCTTTCAACAAATTTTGAGAAATTACTCTCAACCACAACAATTTCATTTACTTGTGGCAGTAGTCAAATTTATAAGCCTTGTTATAAGTCTGGTCTCTGGCTGATTACTTAAAACATCCAAGGAACTAATTCTATGTTATGTACACATGGCATGTGAATATTCATAATTTTAGGCTCCAATTAAATGTAACAGGATTTCTCCTGTGAATAAAGTTAAACAGATCTTAAATGGTGTCAGGATGTGCCACCTTTAGTCAACCAGTATCTGTAGATAAAGGGTTATCTGGCAGTTTTGCTACATTGTGTTGGTCTTCTATGAAAAATCATTTATGAAGTTATCTATAAGTAGTAAATACATCAATCACTCAAGATGCTAATATCCTTTTGTTTGCCACAAGACCATAACTCCTCAAACTGATTTTTTTCTGCAAACCTTTTCTTAATTATTCAAAGCATTCTGCTTAAGATCACTGAGCCAAGACATTCTCTGAATTGTTCATGTGCCATCAACAGTTAAATTTGGATATTTCTGAGATTTAATTTGTTCAAGTGCAGAAGATACTACTCAATATCCTTTTTTTATTTTTTTTTTCTTTTAACAACCCCCCCCCTTTTTTTTCTGAATAAGAGACTTTTAATTCAAAAGACTGTTGACAGAACTGACATGAATAGATCACATCAAACACAATATGTTGTTCCTTCTTTGGAACTGTACATATTGTTTTTCTTTCTCTGTGGATGTTTATTTGAAGGATGAATAGGTCACTCTTAGCAGGAGAGCTCATCACATGAGTGCCAGATACAGAAGACAGATGAGTCAGTTCCACACAGACTACAAATTGTGCATGCAGGATAAAACTATATTCATATTTGCATTTGACCTAAACTTCAACTTTCAAAAATAGGTTTAACAAAAATTATTCTGAAATTCATAAAATGTTTTGCAGAAAGGAAGCAGTTTAAGCAAACCAGCTGAAGAACAAAGAAGTCTCTGCTGGTAGGAAAAGAACACATTGAGAATGAAATACTGTATGTCAGGCTGCATGAGTTTCAGCCTGTATTTAATATACACTTCGAAATGTGTTTATCAGATGCATGATTGATTGATACTGCTGCAATGTTCAGATCTCAGTCACTGTCCAGTCATTGCTTGTCATTGTAAAATATTTCTTGGTAGAGAAAATCACACCATTTTTGTGAAGAGTGCAGTACAAAACCTCTGTCTTCTCAGTGCCTTTCTTGCATATAGTCCAAATAAATCTTTTTTTTTTTTTTTTTTTTCTCTTTCATTGTTTCTTCTTTTTTGTTATGTTTATTTTTATTTTTTTACACACATTATTTGGATACAGGACTGTTGCTGTCTGTTTTAACAGTGTGTACAAATGAACACAAGGTGGAAAAGTCACACAGTTCCTTACAGGAACTGCAGCAAAGTCTAAAAAAAGAAAGCTGCAGTGAACAAGAGCACAATGCTGAATACGACACTCATATTTGTATTCTTTCTTAACTGTCTTAAGAAATGGGAGCTGAGGGACATGTGATCCAAAATATCTCTGTCCAGGGCTATTATTTTGCCATAATAGAGGCATTATATTATTTACATGTGCTCAGATTTCAGAAGCATAATGGATGATGAATAGTATAGCAAATAAAGATTGTGAAAATAGGTGAGGCATGATTGCAGCAGACTTTCAGGGTGATGGGTACTCTAATGTGCACAAGTTAACCAATTAAAATGGAATCACAAATAAACGTAATCCCAAGAAAGAGGCAAGTGATTTTGCAAATAGCCTCATGAAATAAAAACGTGTGCTTCAATACTTAGGAGGGTGGGTGTGAGGGCAGGGCAGAGCTGGGTAGGGCAGGAGAGTAGGGGGAATAGTCTAGGGGAGAGTAAGGGAAGAGGGAAAAGTATCAGCCAGCCTACTAGGTCAGCTCATTATACCCATTTTTATGCCATTCATGTAATTGGGAAAGGGAATGTGGGTCCATTGAATGACCTACATTAGCAGCAGATTTCTGTATTCCTCTAGGGCAGCAAGCAACCTTTTTAATAACTGTTGAAGTCCAGAGAGTGCTGTGACTTCATTAGGTCAGAGTTGTGATGGGAGATGCCCCTGACAGACTGGCAGAGACCATAACATGTAAGCATACAAGGATCCTTTCTTCTGACCCATTTGCTTAGCAAGAGTCACAGTGTTTCATCAGAGTGCCACGTAAGTTCTGCTAGCTCATTGTGCCAGATGTTATAGACCCAGGAATCCTAGGGAGATGATCTGACTTTCTGGTCAGTGACAATTAGGTGCAACATAGAAATGCTAGTACATTAGGAGAAAATATTTAGACTGAACATCATGATTTTGTTTGTTTGTTTGTTGAATTGCTAATGAAGCCAATTTCATCCTTTTAAACAATCAGCAAATTCAAGTAAGTTTCATTTTGTGTAACACCTGTAATCTTTGTTTAGAGCAGGATAAGAACAGCTGATAATTATAGTTGTGGATCATGGGGAACAGATAGTCCCCAACCCTTTTTGCAAGCAGTAGTGAAGTTAGCTACCATTGCAGAAAACCACTTAAAAATCAGAGAAACACACCTACTAGGAACTTTGGAAGAGGGGTGGAGAGGTTGCTAAGAAAAAGTTGATGAGAAAATGAATGCATCTTGAATGGTTAATCTTGAATTGATGGTGCTGTGAGAGCAAGAATTCCATCTCATTTCTCTTCTGTTTCTAAACAATTGAAAGCTTGAGGATCATGGCCTCCCAGAAGATCATGTAAGGTTTCTCCAACAGGTTATACCAGCTAAGTTTTTGTGCAAATTAGAGATTGGATATACTGTCTACACTGAGGTCAGCTGCCTATAATACAATGTTTCCTTCATTCACACATATGTCCCTAGAGTGGTGTCATCTTTTTATACATTGTTTGGTTGTGAATTGTGACCATCTCTGTGATAACACATAATGTACTCAGAGCATTTTCATCATTATGTCAGTTGCTTTAGTGATTGCATCACTTAAAAAATTGAGTGAGATTCCTTTTCTGCCTTTTCTTTCCTTCATACTTTTTCTCAACTGAATAACTTAAATTGTATTTTGTGTTCTAATTTTAAGCACATATGGGCATGAAAGATTTTTAATGAAGTTCTCAGTGCCTATATACCTGTTTCTGACACTTTCATACAACATCCCATAGAGAAGAAATAGACCTTAACATATGTTAAAAGCCGTGTAATCCAAAGAGTAAGTGTGAAGCCATTCTAAGTGACACTGCTCTCTTTTCCACATCCGTAAACAAGTTGGGTGTAATTTCAAAGCAAAATACTTCTACCTGCTGGTTTGCTTCACTTACTGGCAAGACTGCAGAACAAGACTGGTCATTGCAAAGCAGAATTATTTCAAAGAAGAATGATTCAAGCTTCCCCCCCCCCACCCCCCCTCCCCCTGCCGCCCCAAGATAAATAAGTCTATAGGTAAGTATAATAGTCTTCATTTTCTGTGCATATGTAAATCGTTCTATACTTTCAGCTCCCTTTGGTGTGTGGCTGTAAACATTTATTATTTCTGTGCATGTATGTCAGACTGTTTGCTTTTTCAGTCCTTAAAACTGTGGGAAAAGTAGCCCCTTTAAGTTTTTCTGTTTTGAGAAAAACTGAAACATCTGCTAAATGTGAATTTCTGGTTGGATGTGCTTAGCAGCAGAGACATTTGAAGTGAATAATATACAGGGCCGATCAGTATACATGTTTTCATGCTGATCATGTCATCCTAATCTGTCATGTAGTCTCTTAATAACACCATGTAAAAATAGAACCATTTAGTGTAGAACTCTGATTATTTTCCCTGTGTTAAAATGGATTTATTTTGAAGAAGTTACTGTAACTTTTTTTTCTTCTTTTTTTTTTTTTGTAATGGAACAGAGAATACACTAAGGCAGTAGGACAACATGACTCTCATTGACCTTTTGTTCTTATCCTGGGTTATTTCTCTGTGCCATGAGGCACAGAGAAGAATGAGTTTTACATTTTAGTATAGGGTGTCTGTGACTGAGTCAGGAATAATTTCCATATTTGTGAAGAAGACAGTGTACAAAACTCACATCAGGGCTGCTTAAATGGCCAGCAAAAGCTTAGCATAGTTTCAATGGCATTTCATTCTATACAGACTTCTACACAGACTTTCAATGTCTCCCCATCTCAATTCCCTGTTCAAATCCGGATATTTAAGGAAATACTGTGCTGTCAGCATCGAGGTAGCTTTCCTTCACCTTCTTTCACCACATGGACAGACTCTGTGTTGGGTTTTATTAATGGATTTCCAGAGTCTTTGGGATCTTGTCTCTGTTTTAACACAAAGCTTCCCCTTTTCTTTCTGTCACCATTGGACATCATCTGTAAAAACTCTGCCAGGTCAACCTAGCAGAAACAAACATGAATTGATGAAGATTCAATTCAACTACACTTGGAATAAACTTCTACCATGATGTTATGTCTAGACTGCCATTAAAGTAGGAAAAAAAGCTTAAAACTGTTAGCTAGATAATGGATCTGTGGTAAACAAGTCATTCAAAATGTTTAAACTGAGTGCTGCTTGTTCAATAGTCTGGTTTATTTTGTTAGGTTCATGACAGCTAGTGAACCAAAAGCAAGTAAACAAACAAATTTTATTCCCTAAACTAATAGTGAACTCCCATGCACTGCTGTTGTCTGAATTTTTCATAGTAAAAAGCAATGTTGGTTTTGAGATTAATGAACTCAGTAATGCTTGCAGTGCAATCCCAATTTTTTAAGCTCTGTATCAAGTTATTCAATTTTCTAGGCTTCAGGACTTCCAGAAACACCACTGTGTTATTTTGGACCTCCTGAGATTAATTTTCATTGGAATGAAGCATCATGGTATGATGATGTGCATCATAATGTGACTACAAGATACAAAAATGCAAGGCCATCTGGTGATGCAATGTTATGTATACATACATATAAAATGTTATGATGCATCAGTGCAGAGCTACAGTGGTTCTCCCCCTCCCCATAAGACATATCTGAAAGGTGTCAGTTGTGTTTCACACTGAACATGTTGCCTGCAGGATGATGTGGCAATACTGATGGACAACTGGAAGAGACAGGAGAGGGGAGGGGAGAGGGGAGGGGCGGGGAGGGGCAGGGCGGGGCAGGGCGAGGTGAGGCGAGGTGAGGCATGATTGATTCATATACAAATGTGTGCTTAAATGACTCACAATGGCTGCTGAATGTAGAAGACCATGCTTGAAATATATGAGGTATAATTTTCAAAAACACTTAAATATCTGTGTTTCTTTTCTGATGGATTCTAAATCCAAGTACGTCTAGTTTGCTGTTGCTACTGCCAGTGGATTATACTTATATGTTACAGTGCAAAGTAGATATGTGCAAGTATTGTCTACCAGAGCCTTAGGTGTATTGCTAGCCTGAAAGAAACAGACAATCTGCTTTAAACTTAGTTCAAATGTAGTGAGCATAACAGACCACTGCTAGTATGCTGTAGATATAGAAGCACACAGATTATCCATAATCTAAGTCATTTGGGTAAATAAAACTGCAGTTAGGTGATAAAGTGTTTTTATAAAATGTTCCCTGAACTCAGTATTTGTAAAGATGTTTGAACAGATCTGAGGTACTCTTTGCAGATGAAATAATTCTGATGGAAATATTTTGTATAAATGTTAATGTCTTCTTTTAAAGTTAAGAGAATCAACTTCTGTGACATAAGTGTGCTTATATTTTTATGAATTCTAGTATTGATAAAATAAAATCTTTAAAGAGGATTGCTCTTTTGAATACATACTCAAACATATATTTTAAAAGCTGCCTAAGTTTTCAAATAAACTTGCTTCTCAGATTGTACTTCTAGTCAATTTGGAGAATATTTTCTTTCAGAGAAATCTGTCCACTCATCTGAGCTTTTCTAAGGCCACTGGTTCAAGTTAACATGCAGTTTTCATAGTTGATTGATATAACTTTGAATTGTTTAAGCCTAAAAATATGTAATATGATCGTTGGTAGTTCTTGTCTTTCTATATACTCCATAGAATCTTAGAATGGCTTGGCTTGGAAGGGACCTTAAAGGTCATCTAGTTCTAATCCATCTGTCATGGGTGGTATACCTTCCACTAAATCAGGTTTCCCAGGGCTCCATCCAACATGTCCTTGAACACTTCCAGGGATGGGACCTACACAATATCTCTGGGCAACCTGTTTCACTGCCTCACCACCCTCTGAGTGAAGAATTTGTTCCTAATACCTAGTCTAAATTTCCTCTCTTTTAATTTAAAATTGTTTCCTCCTGTCCTATCACAATTTACCAATATAAAAATTAACTCCCTGAGATACTTTGAGAATATCTCTTTCCCTTAGTCCTACTGTAAAAACAAAATAAAAAAAAAAAAACAAAAAAACAACAACAAGTATGAACACAATGGTGGAGATTTTTTTTTTTTTTTTAATCTCTGTCACATTTTCTCCTGCTAAGCTGCTGTATCTGACTTTTTTTTTTTTTCATATGAAATTAACAGTCTGAACTAGTTCCATCTTCCATCCAAGATTATCAAGCACATCAAGCACAGCCCAAGATCATGAAGAAAATCACAGCTTTTGCCCCTCAAAAGATACTGTTGGTTAAGCATGTTAGGTATTCACATTCAGTAGACCCTAGAACTTAAAGAGGTAAATCAACTGAAACAAGTTTATCATATTTATATGTATATATATTTCTGTATCAGCTGTAATTGTAAGGACTTAAGCTGCTTTGATCATCATTTGTTTTATCTTTTGCCTTGTTTTTGTCTGTTTGTTAGTTCATTTGTTTTATTTTGCCTGACTTTTTTTTTTTTTTTTTTTTTTTTTTTTCCCAGTGTAAAGAAGAAAACATGATTTTAAATGGATTACAGTAAGTGCTTTAGAGAATATAAATTTCTTTCTGAATGGAAATAGTGCATCATTTGTGCTCAGTTAGAGGAAAGGCATTTTCAATTTTCAGGCATAATGCTGGTCAAGGGTTCCTGCTGATTCATTCTGAGCAGGGTGAGTCAGAGCAGCTAAATTAAGTTTCTGCTCCGAATCATCATCTATAGGAGAATATTTTACTCCTCTGACTATAGACAGAGCTTAAAGATATTAGGCTAAAATTATGGTTTGCCAATATCCATTTCCTAAATGTCTTTTTCTAAAGTCCATTCAGCTCTGAATTCCAAGATATAATAGATAAGACTAGGTAAATTGACACTTGACATTTATTGGATGTTCTTGAAAAGGGCATAAAGGTGGAATTTAAATAATCCTGGAAGTATCTTTCTCCCATATTTTTGGAATACTAATAAGTATTTTTACTCTAGAAGCACTAACACTGTTTCTGTTATACAGTTAGGAAAAAACAAACAAACAAACAAACATAGAATTACCAGGCTCAAAAAATACATATATGTTTTGCAATCCACAAAGAATTCTTCAAAATTGCAGTTAGAATTGTAATTTCTTATGTTTATTTTCCAAGAAATTATATATCTCACTAGATAGAATTTGTAAGCAGAGTTAAATAAATGGAGCTGCCTTCAAAATATGATTGCAGAATCCTTAACAAAATGGGCAAACATTTCCTCTGACTCTGGTAATAATGTCTTTGCATTATTTGGTAATCATAATGGTAATTATCATGGCAATCATATTTGGTATTTTTGTTGATTACACAACAAAATGTAGGTGGAATGCTGACAAATGGCTTAAATTGGTAACATTGGAGATGGACTGCATGTCTTAATTTGTACACAGAACTACTAGTACAGTACATTATGCAGAACTACTAGTACAGAAAAGTGTCTCTGTAAATCTCGTACAGTTACACAGCATTTTTTTTCAGCTCCAACTTCATCTAGGAAAAAACATACTTATCTGTCTATATGTTTATATCTTTATATTTCTATATGTCTTGAATTAAACTTTAAAATGACTAGCAAAAGCCAAGAATGTGTTTTTGCTTTTATTGGTAAAGTAAGAGATTTCTCACCTTTTCCAGATAATGCATTTCTAGTTTTTCCAGGACAGTCGTAATGTTTTTGTTGTTGTTGTTGTTGTTGTTTTGTTTTTTTCTTAATGCATTTTGAAGCAGTACATTTTTATCTTAGTCTAGGGAAGACCACTGAGTACTTCTTTTATCCCATTCTCAGAGACAGGAACAGAAGAACAAGGCAGATTTATTTGAAAGGGGCACAAAGAAATAGCATTCACTAATTTTCACTCTATGGAGTTTATTTTGAAATGTTTGTACCAGCCATGCCACCCCTCAGGCTCCTTTCTCCCCATTGGCCATGCAGTTGCATCCTGCTTTGACAACTCTTGTGTATTAACAGGGCATCATTATGGCATCATTTTTACAACTTCTTTCAGTTTGTTTTGATCTCATGGCTTTTTTCCTCAATAGAGTTCAATTGCAAGCAAAAATACGGGGCAAACATTTTTCTCATGGCTATTATAGAATATATATTTGCAACCACATTCCTGTCTTTCCAAGAGTGTATTGTATATAATAAAGAGAGCAAATAAACAATGTCTTTCACTGCAAAACACAAGAGACAGCTTAGTAAGGCTGTTCTGTGTCTGTTCCATTTGAGATTAGTAGCTGGAGAAGTTTGATTTGTACCACTTAAAATAACTATACATTTTAATCTGGCTAATCCATTTGAACACAAGGATGGTGCATTACAAATATAACATTAAAACCTGCTACATTAACAACTGTATTATTCAAGTCTGCAAAGTCAATATTTAATAATTAGAAAGTAGTGGAATCAATGGAACCTATGCATCATTATGTATCATTAATTTGGTATTCCTATTCCTGGATGGGCTCAGTCACCCCTATTCAGTTTATCAGGAGATATGTTCACAGGCTTGCATATTCACATCATTGTTACACTACTAATAGCAGCACTGATCTCAACAGAACATTACCAGGAAAGGGTCTCAGAGCTGTCTTTTTCTTATAAATTTCATGAAGATAGTCTGGTGAAAGATTCAATCTCAATGTAAATTAGGTGCGTCAGATCCAAATTCATAAAAAAGACAATTCAATTTTCAATTCTCCTTTTTTTTTTTCTCTACATTATTTTATGAGGTAAATATTCTCTGAAGATGCATATGGGTTCTTGGTTTGTTCTTGTCCTTCTCTCATTCTCAACAAACCTTCTTAAGCTTTCCCTCTGGGGTATCAGTCTTTGTGTAAACTCAATGTCCCGTGCCAACCAGATTGCCCTGTTGCTGTGTGCCAGGTTTGGCTCTGCAAAGCTTTTTGGATAAATTTTCCTCTACTGCTCTATGATTGTTCCTGATTTTTCTGGATTGGGTCCTACTAGAAGAGGTACAGTCTATAAGAAAAAGGCTCCTGGCTCTCTCCTGGCTACCTGGCTTACAGCAGCCCTGTGCAGCTGCAAACAGCAATTACAGACAATCTCTACTTGTAGGCTGGTAGCTCCTACTTCAAGAATCCTTGATGGTTGCTCTGTGAGTGTAAGGCATATACAATCTCAACAACACCAAAGCCTTGATAATGTTAACTATAGGAGGATATATATAGGAGGATAACTTCATCACAGGTATATTGCTATTAAAACTGAAAATGCCTCCACTAAGTATGTAATTTACCATGAGCCTAAGAACTAATCAGGTCTGCAAGGATATTCCAGGGAATGGCAAACATCTCTTAAGAGATATTTAAACAAAGTCTCACTTTTGAAAATTCACATCATCAAGCCATCTAAAGTTGGACAAAGAACAGCTGCTAGATTTTACTGAAAGCTAACTTAACACACATATTAATATTTAAACAGATATCTCAACTGTTTCTGGAGCATCTCCCAGAATAGTTAGCCTGGCCAGAAAGATAGAATAAGAGAATTACTACGTGTACATATGCAAAATTAAATGAAATCAAAAGAAACAAATTTTAAGCTTTGGAAGTTTGGGGCAATTTCTCTAACAGACAAGGGCAGTTTTATTGCTTATATGAATAACAGAACTTCATCTCCAGCAATTGAATATTATAGATGATGCCTTCAAAAATTGTTTTAAATGTGCCTGATTGTATACAATTGCATGAATTTTAGTCTATATACCAAAACCAGATGTCATTACAACTTTTTTTTCTTTTTTTTTTTTTTTTTTTTTTTTTAACCAGTGTGAGTGGTAGAAGAGGTAGTAAGACTTCTTGAATGCAGCCATCTAAGAATAGTGTGACTATTCCACATTTGCAACATTATCTTTTATTTATAAAGCTATGTTTTGCATTTATTGAATGGAGCAAGTGTAGGTTAAAAATGATCTTTCTTCAAGTGTCTGAAAATACTAGGCAATGTACAAACACAAAAATGAAAAATTAATTTGGAGTAGCACAGGAAATACAACCATTTACCATATGTTTGTATGTCTCTGTTACAGCTCTTGGCTTTTAAAAATCTCTCAGTTTTACTTACTTAAAGGAAAGAATTAGTGTAATAAGCTTTTAAAATGGGTAATTCTTCTGATGAGACCCAGGTTCACTGATAGCAGATCACAATGCCTTCAAAACATGAAATGCAGAGAATTACTCTTAGCTCTTATTAAATAAAAGTCAGTGTTTCTTTCATCAGTGTTTATTACTGCAAAAATGACACAGAATAAAGATATGAAGGGAAATTTAGGACTATTATGGATTTTTTCTCTCAGTGTAAAGCCATAAAAATGATAGTGTCAAGAATTGTAGCCTATGTAAACAGAAAATTTAATTACATTTAATTGTGACTGTTCAGTCAGTGGTAGAGCATTGAAATCCAAAAGAGAGCCTATAATTGCTTCAGTTGCATTGTCTGACTTTAATTAACATTAAGTTATATAGTGAATGTACAAAATTATCAATGAAATGAGGGGACACTTTTAAATTGAAATACATTACATTTATCCACAGTGGTAGAAGAGATCTTTAATGGTTAGAAAATTTAGGGGAACACAAGCAAACAAGAAAACAACAACAACAAAACAACAACAAAAAAATAACAAAAATCTCACCTTCCCTACTTTTTAGGTTAATTCAAGCAGTTAGGATGCAAGTTTTCCTTACATTTCTTTTTATTTACTTTTCCATAACAGAGATGAATGAAATTTTAAAAATTGTATGCTGCTGAGTTTAACATTTATATGTAGTGACTGAAAGTAAGTCTTTTAGTTCAGAAATGTATTAAAACGGCTTTTGCTTTTTTAGCTATCTGCAATTGAAATCCACCAAATCAACTGTAAAAAATCACTCTGAGTTTAATGGACAGGCCCTCATAGCACCATCATTATCAGTCTGATTCTGCAATTGACTCCACATGGGAGTCAACTGAAATCAATAAGGCTTCAACAGGGCAGCAGAAGCTGTCTACGCAAAGTCAATTGCTAGACTTATGCTTTTGTAACTAAGCATTGTGTTTGCATCAAAAATGCATTGATCTACTCATTGAGCTACACAGTGGGGGTCTCTACTCCCAGGGAAGTATGTCTCTTCTCCTGCTATGATTTATATCAATTTTTCTTAATTTATACATGCTCTGTTTTTTAAGACTTTTTTTTAATATGAAGTGAGTCACTATAATCACTTTGTTGGTGCTTTGAAGACGGTGTGCCTCTTTGCTAATGTTTTATATGAGAAAATGTTGATGAAAGGAGATCTGTAAATATATTACTGCTCTACAAACAACATGAATATAATAAAAATATGTGCCAAAACCTCTGCTATATATAAGTATAAATGGTTTAAAGGAAAAATATCTGAATTTTGCCTAATGATTTGTAGTAATGGCTATGCAATTAAATTTTGATTTTATTTTCTAGATTTTCTCCCTTCTGAGAAGAAATCAGAAAATCAAACTTTGTATCTTGACCTAAACAAATGCATGGTTACTCAAAACTTTAAAAGAGACTGAGGATGATAGCAATTAACTTATGCGAAAACATTGGACTTCATGAACTTTTCTGGACTTCAGGCTGCTTTAGATCTTAACTGTCATTTATTTATTTATTTATTTATTGTATTTACCCTTTCTGATTTGTCTACTCTAAGGGTTACTATACAGTTCCCCAGGATGAAAAAAAAAAAGAAGGTTCAAGCTCCGTAGCTGTCTGAAGATGTTTCCAGAAAAAAAAAAAAAAAAAAAAAAAGGCTCATCTTGTTGCTCAAAAGTAGATTATTGGTAAAGAGGGAAAGGGAAAAGAAATCTTCCTGAGTGAAGTTTGCTATGCTGAACAGATTCACCAAATAAATAATGTATGTCTTTTTTTTTTTTTTTTTTTTTTTTTTTTTTCTCTCTCTTTCTGTGGTTGTGGCTAAGCATTGGTAGAGAATAAGTAGAAAGGAATAAATTTGTTGGTACTGGTAAGTTATAGGTATGTGTAAGTCTTAAATACCAGGGGAAGGTTTATAAATGCTTATTTCATTTCTCAAATAACAGTTTAGATAGTTATATATTAATAAATACTATTTACCATTTTAGCCATTTGGATGTGTTTCATATCAAATATACTTTTTAAAGTAGTGTTTTGACTAACAAAAATGCATTTTAATTAACATGAAAAATGATCAGTAAAGACCTTTTAGACAATAAATAGAAAAGTGCTGATTCTTCCTTCAGCTTCATAACACAATCATTAATAATGACTTCTGATTACAAGATACAGAATGCAGGAAGTTACACCTATTTTTAATGTCACTTTTCAGGCAGTCAGAGATGCTGCTTACACTGCTAAAATATGCCCCAATAGACTGTACTGGTTGCATAACGTTAAAGAGAAAACAACCTCTGGGTAAAGTCTTTAATTTTATAATGGAATAACACAAGAAGAGCTCCCAAATCTTGCTACAGAATCTGTTGGGAAGATATTGTTGAATGAGAATGAGATGTCAACAATTGACATTAATAACAGAGGCAAAGTCCACTTTGTGGATGGAAGAGAGTGGGACTCACTAAAAATTGCTTTGCAGATATTCAAAAAGTCTGAGTTTAAGGCTTGTCTTTCCAACTGACTTAAATATTGTAGGAAGCATTTCATCTTTCTTGATATTACCAGCTTTAATTAGTCCTTGTTGGATTAGGTTGACAATCCCTTTTGAAGTTTAACTAGTGTATTTCTGCATCTTTTTCAGATGTATGTACATTCATTACTTTCACAACTTTCTTCCTTGGATTTGCTCTGTGGATGGCCCTGTCTCAGTCTTTTCTTGTTGTTGGAGTCAGGCTGAAGTGTTGGTTTTTGCAGTCTTCCTTCTTGTCCCTTAATAATTTCCTTTTCCTTTTCCATATCCATTTCCTTCCTTTAAAATGTTTATTATTATTAATATTTATTACTACATATGTATTAATCAGATTTTTATGACAGTTCTTCCTATATCCCATTGTTTTGCTCTCTTTTTAAATTGCATACTGACAGGCTTCTTCTTTCATCTGTGTCAGGAACTGCCTTTAAGATCTGAAATTTTCTGTGCTGCATTCATGATGTCTTAAAGTATCCATGCATGCTCCATCATTGTTTCCAGATGCAGTGCTTGTTTCGTCTGGCTATTGTCCACCACAACTACATCAGCCAGGTGACCTGATGCCAGGAATCCAGTGATCATCATGAAAATGAGAGGTGATGAATCTGGTATAAGATCAGGCCAGAAGCCCAAGAAACAAGTCAGGAATGACAAGGGATATGGTTCAGGGCCCTGGTTGGATGCCCTGACCCCAACTAACAGTTTGAGGGGGCCTAACCCTTGAGGGGTCCTGCTGTGATGGGTCAGGGGAAGGGTGTCTGTGGGTGCAGAGACTCCTGACCGCAGTCATAGCTGTTTTCTTTTCTGAGGACTGTCTTTAAAAAGGGAGGAAAAATGCAACCTTTCTGCTAAATTCTCATGTTCTCTATTTTCTGTTCCTAGGGCTGCTTAGATGCTGAGATCTCCAGCTTGTTGTGCTTCATCACTTTATTTTTGTCTCTCTAAACTATCATTCCCTTTTCTCCGCCTCAATTATCATTTATCGTTCAAGAAAAAAAAAAAAAAAACAAAAAACAAACACCACCAACAAAAAAACAGCAAACTATTTTAAGCACTGGAAAATTATGAACTTATTGCTTTTTTTTTTTTTTTTTTTTTCAGTTTGTCATTATGCAACATGCTTGTGCTAAAATATGGATGCATTTGTCAGTACATCTGTTCCACAGACACACTCTTCTTCTTCCATGTCTTTCTGTCTTCTTTTTCCATTTGTTGTAAAGGCTGTTATTTATTTATTTATTTATTTATTTTCTCTTATTACTACTTGTGTTTCCTTATTACTAATAATAAGTTTCATGACAGTTAAAAGGATATCTCAGCTTGCTATGTGGTAGAAAACAAAACCTCTGCTTAATTACAAACTCACATAATCAGATTTATTTTGTGTATAAGCTCATCACTTTTCTGATAAAAGTGATTCTGATAAAAGTGTAAACGTACATAATTGTACGTTTTTCATGAGGTTATTGTCCAAATAGAATGTATTCTGGTAAATAGGGTAATTTTTTACTGAATGGGGCTGCAAATGTTCTCTGAAATTTCAGCTGTAGACATATTTAGGTACTGGCATAAGGTTTCATACATGCTTTCCAGAGATGGGGAAACAACCCGTCATTCGGACTGTAAAGTCAGTATATCTATCTATATATTTTCATTTCATCTCAATTTTCAGCTCATTGAAGTATCTGCCAACAAGATACCTCTTTCCAGCAAGTGGAATATTATTCTTTATATAAAAAAACATCACATTGTGCCTCACATGGGATCCTTTGAAAGAGAGCAGAAGCTGTAATACTGTCATTAAAAAAAATCCAACAATTCAGCAATGGATTTACCAGTTTCCATTTAATGTTTTAAAACTGGCCTTACAGAAAACTGTATTTTGAGTTGTGAAAAGGTGCTGAACATCAAAAGACATGCAGTGATTGTGTTTGGATGCAGATATTATTTATTAGAACAGATATTTTTGAGAAATTTAGTGTTTGTCAATGAAAACAAGAATGTCGTTGTTTCCTTGTATGGAGCCTAATACAATACTGTAAGTTTTACTAGGTACTTTAATGCATTTTGGATTAAGTCCTTCATTTGTGAATGTCCAGTGCATCTGTAGATATTAAACATTTTATTTGACCTATCATTTCATTGCAGATCATCCTATGTAAAACCACTGCAGAATAAATCTGCTTTTAGAAACAGTGATGTTGTAGCATTTCTTCTAAACAGAAGCATGTTTAATGGTCAATATAATGAGCTCTTGGCAGACATTCAGCTTGATGATTAAAGAATTTCTGCCTTTACAATAACAATATTATAGGAGAAAATAGCATTAGGAAACTGACTACACGGATTGGCTTGCAATGAGTCATAGATTTGCAATTATGGTTCTGTAATTGCACAGGCATGACATCATAAAGCAAACTGTCACAATACAGTCTGAAAAGGTTTTTTTTTTTTTTTTTTAATAAAAAAAAATAAATGCTTCGCTACTTTAAAAAAGTGAGTAAAAAAAAAAGTAAGTAACCTGTGTGTTGCAGACTAGATGGTTAGATGTATCTATTGGCAGAATGAGTTTTCCATTATAAGCATTTGTATGTTCTTTGCTGAAATGGTCTTTACTGAAGAAAAAAAAAAAAAAAAAAAAAAAAAAAAAGAGAGAGACCTGTGTGGTCTCTTTTGGGAGAGATTTTTATTTTATTTTATTTTATTTTTTTTGTGGGCCTGGTTTTTATCTGCTTTGCAACAAAGGTCGTGAAAATCTAAAGTGTATAGCCAACTGTTTTTGTCATTGGTCTCCGATCTTATAGCTCAGAATACTGAGAATACTGGCAGAACTTATATCTGATAGCATCTTCCAATGTACATCTGAATTCACAGAATCACAGAATGGTTGAGGTTGGAAGGGACCTCTGGAGGTCATCTGTTGCAAGCCCCTGCTCAAGCAGGGGCATCTAGAGCAAGGTTGCTCAAGACTGTATCCAGATGGCTTTTGAAGATCTTCAAGGAGGTAGAATCCATGACCTCATTATGCAACTTGTAAATTCCTACATTGGGCTTCTAATTGCCAAACTCTGGTGTTCAAAATTCTTACCCTCCTGTTGACTAAATTTGAAGATATCAATTAGCATTAGCTGTGTTATGGTTCACCATCTTTCAAATGTTTTCCCATTCCCTGAATATGTCCTATGAAGAATAAAAGAGTTTCTTTTCTCAAACTGAACAAAGAAGTAGAATAAAGGAAGACACCACTATCTCTTAGCTCCAATGTACTTCTTCACTACAGAATTTCTGCCTGACCTACTTCAGTTTCCTGCCTGCTGTTTTTATTTGTTTGTTTTAAGAAAAAATTGTGAATAGATTTACACTGCTGACCTGATGTTTTTCATATGGACATAGATATAAACTTTAGAACCATTTTGCTTCATTATTGCTCTTCTAGTCTATTCTGAACAGATCTATTATTTTTCCTGTAGTTAATCCATTAACTTATTATGGGCATCCTAAAGTCATTACAAGTGGATTTCACTAGCCATTGACAAGTTTAAGGACTATGAATACCAAGCAGAGGCAACAAAATAGCTACGTTTACTTTAATTGCCCTCTCCTGTCATTTTTTGAAGAAAAAAAATCAGGCCTGCACTTTTTGCATTAGGAAACTAAAATTCACAAGGAAACAGCTTTCTAGTCCAAAGCACAATTTTCATTTTTTTGAGGAAAAATAAACAAACAACAAAACAAAACAACAAAAAGCAGGGTTTAATTTAACCCAAGTGTGAAAGTGAATCTGCTGAAGCTTTTCTGAAAACATCAGACAAATAAACCACAGTCAAAACCACCCTAAAATCTCAGTACACTGAGGTTAATTTATATTAGGTATATTGAGTTTAAAGTCATAGATATATGTCTAAACTACCAGACTATGGAACCTATGCTCCTTAATCTACTTGTATAGTTCAACGTGAGCTGGATCAGAACATGTGCTGTTCATGTTCTCTAGTTTTGACTCTGCTTATAAAAAACTTTTCCAACCAAGTGTTCTTCAAAACCTAGTACAATTCTGAAAAAAAAAAATAATAAAAAAAAAAATCCTCTTGATAAATAGATTTCTGATAAGAGAAGAAAAGCGAAACTTGGAAACTCTGCCACCCAAAATCAGTAACTTTTTCAGTCCCCATCTCCAGCATTCAAAATGACCTCTTTCATGTAAGATCAAACAGTACTGATTTTCTCACTCCCTGGATCCAAAGGGCTCTGAGATAAAAGGTTGCTTTTGGACTTTCTGTGATGAAAGGGTAGGACAGTAAAAAGAGTCAGTTGGTTTTGTTCCATTTTATTTTCTGGGAAAGAAAAAGGAAGAGCTCTATAAACAGTATGAAAAGCAGGGTCCAAGACAAATTCCTTGTAAGGTATTTGAAAAACAAATGTGAAACTCTGGAACCAAGGAACATCCCTCTGTCAGGAATTGGTATGGAGAGTTAATGATAGGAGAAAAACATTACCTCTTATTGCTGAGGTGGATTTAACCAGGCTAGAGAGCCTTCTAACAGTGAATCTCTCCCTTGCAGTCCTATTTAAAAACCTGGTATTCCGTCTTCTGTCATTTATCTCTGTCAATTGTCATTTTAATACTAAATTCTTTACCTCAGAATTTCTGGACCTGTCAAAAGTCCTATAATAAAATACCTACTTATCTTCTGTAAAAAAGGTGTCCATATATGCTGACACTGCTGAGATTATCATGCATTTTCTGGTTAGAAAAATGTATCATCACAGAACACGCTCTGCCTTGTCATTTTTTTTTTTCCTCCTTTTTGTGGCTAGTGAGGTGCTTGCTCTGGAGCACGAAAGTTTATCCCTGATCTACCTGGATGATATTTTTATCACAACCTTTTAAGTAACCTATCCCTTTTCTATGCTTTAGCCTTGGTTCATTAACTTTTCACCCAGGGAATGTAGTAAACAGAGAAAAATCAATTCTGACTCAATCCAGCTCTCTAAACTTTCTGGAGTTCTTGTTCAACACTGAAACCATGACCCTGGAGACTCCTCTTTCACAGAGAATATATATTAACTTTGTCAGTCAGTCTGATTAAATCTCCCATTCTCTCTCTCTCTCTCATGTCTTCTAGGCTATTTTTAGCCCCTTTTTATGCCAACCCGTACTGAAATGAGATATCACAGAAGCACACCAGTTTTACCCTTAGGAGATGGCTGCAGATATTGCTTGATTGACAGTTATTCTATTTTCCTTCTGAGTTTGTTTTTACTCCCATCACCTTTTGTTATTTTTTTGGAACTAGAGCCATGCCCAAGTAGGAAAAGTGAGACAATGAGTAGGTCCAATTAAAAATTCACATTGTGTTGTTCTATAGCAGTAAGAACTACAGTATCCCTTATTGTAAACTACCTGGGGCAGTGAGTATTTTGGTTTCATAGGAAGTCTGAATAAGGCACAGCTCCTTCAAGACCAGAGGTAATTAAAGTTTGTCCCACAAATAGTATATCAGAATGGAATTTTTAAAACCTGCAGAGCAGAGCAATAACTTTTTCTTGCATTGTTTTATAACCTACTACATGTAAAAAAATAGACAAGACAAAAACTCCAAACAAGAGAGCAAAGCTTTCTCAAAATCTTTCTCAGCAAATGTTTAAACTAGTTTAAATCTGTAGAGGGAAAAAAATAAATAAATAAATAAATTAAAAAAAAAGCAACTAAGCAACTAACCAAAAAAAAAAAAAAAAAAGAAATATTAATTTCACATAAGAGAAGGAAGTGTTGTTCAAAACTGGAATAGCCTGTCTGTTCCCTGACTTAAGGAGTGCCACCTTATGTTGTGTTCAAAACTGTTTTTATTACAGTTATAGTCTATTTGCCTCATGTTTTTTCTAGATGACAGGCAATATATGAATACATTAGTTTGGATATCATTATAGCATAGCCTAGGTTGATTAATTCTTGCAAAGCTGCCCTATAGCTGTCCTTTATTGCTCCTAGAACATGATTTGGCTTGAAGGTTTATATTTGGCAGTTTATTGTATCAGGTATAACCCTGGTATACAGATGTTTGAAAATTTCTGTATTTATTATATAGCAAGGCTTCTGAACGGTTTCATACTATCTAAACAACATTGTTTGATAACTTTGTATAGAAATGAGCAATTTCACAAAATATTTATTAATCTCCTGAGTGATAAATTGATCTCATTGGTAAATAGAGACTCTGAATCACAGCTTGGGCGTTAGAAAATCCTTTTTGAATGTGAACACAGCCAAGTTTCAGAATGTCTTTGGCTCTTTTAGAGTGATTCTGTGCTACAAATACTTATATGAATCTGAATGTAATAATGTGTTGTGGGATCTGTTCTAATAAACTTGTGAATTTATGTAAGAAATCTGTGGCCTATCAATTCCACCCTTCCTTCATCATTAATTTTATACTTACACTACTTCCTTAAAATTCCTTAAAATCTTAAAAATATGGCAAAATGGAAGACTTGAAGATAGAAAGCTAGAGCCTCTAAACTTTGCTTAGAGAAATAGCAGTGGCAGGTCTAGAAACACAACTGGAAACAAGACAAATATTGTATTTTCTCTGAATTGATGGAAAAAACATTAGGAGTACATTAGAAGAAAATTTGGACGTGTATTTAGCAAACATATATTAGAGGGCACCATTAGCAAACATATATTAGAGGGCAAGATGATGCCCATTTTACTTGAGGGAGGATACTTTTGTCCTGTAGCTCATTCTATACATGAACGCACACAGCAATTTCTACAGCAGAAGAGGCCAGTAGGTCCATCCAGTTGATCCTATCTGTACAAGTGGTCAATGCAGAAGCTTTGGAGGAAGTAATAAATGTTGTGTACCTAATTCTAAAATAATATACTAGAAGAAGAAATCTCTTCCTGACAGCAACTGTTGAACAATTTGTGTCCTGAAACCATGTCTGTGAACATATTTTAAATTTTGATTCTTGATGAAAATATCTAACTATTAAAAAGTAAACACATTCATTAAAGTTAAAAACATCTCTGAAACACCATGAAACCTGTACTGGATTTTTTTTTTTTAATTTTTATTATTTTTGTTAAAATGTTATAGATGACACTAGTGTAGAACTTTCACACCTTAAAAGCTGTTTTAGTAAGATATAATGTCAAAGGCAACTCTCAAATGAGCAGGTGTAACTTTATATTTGTTTGTTTTGTAATTTAATCATGATCAAAAGTTATTGTTTACAATACTGTGAAGGAGCAAAGACAAAACACTGTGAATTACAGTTGATAAACCTGTACTTACAATACATATTATTTATTTGCCTCTCACAGGATGACAGTATTAATATTATGAAATGCTCTATATTTATCTGATGTTTCTATGTTTACCTGGTGTTTCCTAATGAAGGTATTATTATTATATACTATCAGTGTGGTATGCCATGAGTCCTCAGTGAGTAAGTTATATCACCATTGCACCCATTAGTCTCATTATCTAGCATTTCATTCCATTTAACTTAGCTTTAATTGTTCTCTGAGTGATTAAATACATGTGGTGGTTCACAAAATGATCTATTAAGTAAAAAAATGAACCAGATAATTTGGAGATACTTTAAGATTAGTGTTGTCTTCTGGAAGTATTAGGAAGTGCAAATTTTATTGAAAATTTTATTTCTCCTATCCTCCTTTTTCTTCCATTTTGTCTTAAGTCCCACTTATAGTAGTGGGACTCCTAAAGGAATTGACATATATTTAAGCAGGAAATTATGAGATGACGTACAGAATACCTTACTCAGTCTTTTCATTTTTATTTTTCCTTTTTTTTTTTTTCCTTTTTCCTTTTATTTTTTTCCTTTTTCCCTTTTTCCTTTTTGTTTCCCTTTTTCCTTTTCTCCTTTTCTTTATTCCTATTCTCATTGTGCTTTTGTTTTTTTATTATCCTTTATTATAATCCTTGACAATGATGCATAACAATGTATTTTGTTACAATGGCAGATGGAGGAGAACAAGAACTGCAGGTCCCATATTGTATTCTAGTGGAGTGAAAACCTATGACAGGAAGACAGTCGGATGTTAATTTAGCACTCTGACCCTTTTGTTCTGCGGGAACTTATAAAAACAAAAACAAACAAAAAAGGCAAACAAAACACACCCAACAACAACAATAACCAAATAAAAAATAACTAGCAAACACACAAAACCCTACCTTTGAAATAAGTACACCGTAGAGGAACAAGAAAGCTCATGACTTGAAATTTTGTATTACTGTTTAAATGTAGGTTTCATATAGCTATCCATAAAATAAATATTTTAAATTACAACTATTTAATTTTATGGAGTGGAAACCTTTATTTCTTCTGCAATAGAATCTGAGTGAAGAGCAAGAAAGAGAATACAGGAGCAAGAATACATAGATGTCAGTTTGTGACAACTTCTGTGTGTTAGTGACTAGGACACTAGGTGGAATACAGACCAGATTAGTGGTCAAAATGAAAAAGCTGTATGTCAGATGTTTACTGAGTAAATCTGATCACAAAGAAACTGTGTCTTTAAAGACATGATCACCAAAAGATGTTGTAGGAGTCAATTAATGTTTATTGACTACTAGCTGTCACACTAGATTTAGATCTATCAAAAGTTTATGAATAGAACTGGTCAGAAAATGTTTTAAAAAATAAAGAAAATCAATCAAACAAACAACAACAAAACAATACCTTTATTATTGTTATTATTGGAAAATGCCAGTTCATTGCAATCCAAGGTTTCTTTGCAAATAGGCTTTAACCAGGCCTGACTTGCTCTCTTGGATCACGTATGATGAAACAGAGCTCTTGCCGGTCAGGAGTCAATCGCTACCTGTCTTACTATCATGTGGTAATCCTGGCATCCAAAACTTAGGGACAAATTGTCCCTAACTGATCCTTGACAGATAGCCCAGGTGGGGCCCAACTTCAAAGCACCTTCCAAGAGAAAGGGCCTTGCTGAGGTTCATTCAAGGTGTCTTCAGAGCAAGTTTCCCCAAGGCCAATAGTGGTCCCCAAGGCCATTCATTACATTTTCTCTGAGCTGATCTGGGACCCTCAGCCAAACTCACATGAACAGGCTGGGGGAAAAGTGTCTGCAGGGCACTGATACATGTTCAGCTGGAGTGTAGGTAACACAGCTCTACGTGGAACACAGACTTTAACCTACATTTTCTCAGAAAAGTCCCCTAATCACTAGCGTTTAATGACTGTGGGATCTTTTCATCCAAAACTATCCACAACTGTCTCCTACCAAACCTTCACTGAACTCTGAGATAGTTAACATACAAGGTGCATTGGGGTACTGGTCAGATTCAGCAGAGTTGTTACAATCAGGCTGTGATGCTTCAGAAGGAAACTCAGAAAGAATAATACAGGAAATCCAACAGCTCTGAGTATAAAGTGTTATCAGAAAAATAAATTCTATAAGCTTATCTAGAAAAGGTGTTGGCTTTGATTTGGAAAAGGAACAATATATTCTGCAACTTTGGGTGCAAAATGAATATGAAGTTCAACATATATAAAGCATTTGGAAGAAGTCACTTCTATGTTCATCCCCCAAAACTCCAAAATACATTGACACTCCAGGGCTCTGACAAGAAAAAGAGAAAAAGTTTTTGAATAAACCACTGATGAAAGGAGATACACTTAGCAGAGCACACTTTTCAGAAAGTAACACTGGCATTTTCTAAGAAGTATGCCACAGTCCCTTCCTGTTTCTGAAAAAAAAAAAAAAAAAGTCTAATCCAGTCTTGTAATACCTGAAGCAGGACTTGGTGGCTGTTTTCTAAGAAGCAGCTGATGTTCTAGGCAGGAGGACTTTGCAAGAAGCAAGTATTGAAAAAGTCAGTACACTCTCTATTAGGGTAATTTGGTTTTCATGCATAAATGTTAAATGCTGCAAACAGTGTGAACTTACAGCAGAGTGAGTCAGATCTTTTCATTTTAGTGAAAGTATGGTCACAATCAATTGTTACTTTTATTTCTGGGAAGACAATTTGGCAACGAACATGATCAGGAAATTGAAGGCATGCTATCTTCAGAAAATGAGCCACAATACACTTCAGGAGAATTCAAACAATCGACTGCCAAATAACAGGAGAGTAACACCAGCACTGAAGAAACAAAAAGACTTACAGAAAATGTGACACAAGTGGGGATGATGTTACCTGGCAATGTTTAGCCATTACAACCCTGTTTTCCATGTTCCTTCTGAGCATGGAAATTTAGAAAAAAAGATTGATGAGGTGGAGGGCTAAATTCTGCTTCTCATACAGGCTATGTCATAGTTAGCTCTTGTTCATCACAAAAAAATAATAGACAGCAGAAACAGCCAAGAGGATAGTAGTAAACAGACTACTCAATGCAACAGAAGAAATAGTCATCCATGACTATGACTTACTTTACTTTAACTGTGCTGAGAAGGCCTCAGAACAGTTAAAAAACAACTGCAAAAGCTATTTCAAAAAACAAGACTCCACACTGGTTGTACCACTAACCATGGAAGATTTCTACTGGTCATCAGAGTTCAGATCACTGCTGAATTTTTTTCTGGACATTCACATAGAATCTGCAGATATCCCATATGTCCCCAGCAACAGGCAATCTGCTCATGTCCTAAACACTGTGTACAGTGTTTTCAGTGTTATTGTCTCGTACAAGTTAATAGAGTCAAAACCCATGTGAAAAACAAGCCGTCCATCATGCAAGTCTGGAAGGCCACAAAAATAGGACAAAGTCCCTTACCATTGTGATTTGTTCTCTGATTTTTATAAAGTTTGAACAGTGTGAATATCAGCACATGTCAAAGGAGTTATAATAGTGGTCACGGGTAGGATTTAGATATTGTTTTAGCTGCTACAGTAGTGTTTAATTGACAAAGGAATTACTATTTCACATCTGTAAGTGCTTGGAAGCAAGAAGAACTGAAAACCTAGATGCCTAAGTTGTTGGGTATGTCTTGAAATCTCTAAATCCTCTTTAAAAGTCTGGAACTTTTCCCCTAAAATATCCTTGGTGCCCACTAAAGTCAGAAAAGAAAATGTTGGTATAAAAAATGAAGCAGGAGTAAAAAAAAAAAAAAAAAAAAAAAATCCAAAAAAAAAAAGCACACATACCACCAACAAGCAACAACAACAACAACAACAAAACGCAACTGAAAGGTGTTCAGGACATCTGCATGGGAATGAAAGATGTGACATAAATCTGAGGGGTGATCTGCAACCATCCGGAGACACAGCTGGAGGCTAAGCTACGACATCCAAAGAGTCCATCCCTACACCTGTAGTCTTAAGCAGTTCTCCAGAGTCCATTGGCTGTATTGATGAAATTGCCATTCACTGTAGTAAGATTCTATGTGCCCAAATGTACCTCTGCTAGTCCTAAACTTCTTGCATCTGTCCCTCGGGACATTCCTGTAGTATGGAGAGATGTTTAGAAGCTTGTATGACTATACTATCCTTCCAGCATTAGTAAATATAGCATAGGCTGCAGCATGGTAGAGTGTTTTTGAAGTTAACCAAACCAAACTAAAACCAAAAAATTCTAATAATAAAATTCCAAAAATAAACACGGAATACAAGCATGATCCTTATTGATAATCAATGCAACTAAACGCAAAACAGTATCAACAGAATGTCTTTGAATCCTGCTTTGAAGTTTAGGTCTGCCAAACTAGTTAGTCACCAGAAATTAAGCAGAAAACAAAAGTTTCAATACCATTTTTTTTCTACTTTTGTATAGGTTTCCAGAAAGTTTTTATTAGAAAAAAAAAAAACAAAAAAACAAAAAAAAAAAACAAAAACAAAAAAGAAAACAATAACAACAACAACAACAACAACAACAAACGAGTAGAAAGCCTACTTTGTAAAATCTCATCTGAAACTTTTATAATTTTTAGCAGTTTTAAAATTAATGGAATAACCTAACAAGTTAATAATTATTGTTTTTAAAACATAAAGACCTTTAGAGGAATAAGAAAGGTAATGAATTCAGTACTGTGGAAAAGTTTATGGCAATGTAGGCAGTAGATGGTTGCTATTATATCTCATATTTTCTTTAGCAATCTTATGAACCTTTTACTTTTCAGAGAGTACTCTTTTTTGCTGCTTTTGCTCCTTGTTCAATACACTGACATTTAGAGATTAATTTTTTCTCAGTGCAACAGGAAAGTTGATAAGATTGTAATTCATGTTGGCAAGTATGTGTTCATTATATTGTTTCACACTTTAAAGGTGTATAAGTAGCAAAATAACAGATTTAGTCATAAGCTTCTGACTAATTGACAAAATACAATAACAAAAAATGTCTGAATTCATTTTCCTTTGAAATAGGTAACTTTTGTAGTGTTACTATCATTATCTGGAAATATGAAAGAAGAAAGCCCATGCTGTCTTATTGTACAAGTGCCTAATCTCTTGAATACCATGGAAATGACAATTTAGTGAAAATTTATTTTTTTATGAAAATTTGGAGCTGTAAGAAGAATATTATATAAGTATAATGGATAGATTCATATCCAGAGATCTGTCTTTTCTTTTTGTTCACTTAAGGTAACCATTGGTTTATCTCAGAAATACCTCAACAACTGACTTGTGTATGCATGGCTGGGTAGACCATACATACTGTCTTCTCCATACAAAGGAAGGTCCATTTTGGCTGAGTGCCAGATAAACACAAGTGTCTCCTATTTTATAATAATAATAATAATTAGTATTATTTGGTAAAAAATCAAAATAGTTAATTTCAAAAAATCAAAGTACTCATTTAAAAATCTGTCTCCTCCCTCTGTTCACCTTCAGGTTATAAATTAAATTCTTGTTAACCTTATTTTCTTCAATTAGTTTGGTATCATGCCTAGATTGCATATCCTGTGATTCACTCTGGTAATTCTTATTTTCTGAGTCATGACTATTGAAGTAGAAAATGTTCTATTTTTCTCACTTACTAAATGTAAATTTAAGTATGCTTAATTTTTAGTTCCATCTTTTTATATATATATATATATTTTTTTTTTTCCTTAACTCTAAGATTTTTCAGTATCAATGATTAATAAAAATGTTTTCTGAAATGAAAATTTAAGCTACTGACATACATACTTTTACAAAATGAAATTTCAGACATAGGAACTTTGTACACATGAAAAATAGACTTCCTTTTTGACAGATTTGTTTATTAGTTGTATCATCTTTGATTTTAAATTGTGGGAGAAATAATTTCCACTGGAAGGAAAAAATGGTTTCATGACACATTCTGACTGTCTTTAAGCAAATTTAAGTTTTGTGACTGAATATGAGTTGATTAATAATTTATTAGAAAAGAAAGGAACTATCATTTGGCTCTCTTGTACAAGATAAGATTTGGCTATTTATTTATTTATTTAAGTTCATGCTGGTCAATTCTCAAAGTTGAATGTTAATATTGAAGTGGACACATGGAAAATCGTCTTGTACAAACCAATTTCTACTGTCCCCAGATCTTTTACCTTGAAAAAAGAAAATGTGCTTGAACTAAAGTTGACAGACTTTCCATACCCTTAACCCTGGTGGAAAAATGCTCTAAGTAGTGGATGAATCATTTGTTTATTTATTTTATTTTATTTTATTTTATTTTATTTTATTTTATTTTATTTATTTTATTTTTATTTTTTCCAATAAAGGTAAAATTAGTCCCATTCAAAAATGTTGTCTAGCAGCAGCAAATTGTGGCTGCTGCTTTTGCTGCTTTATTGACTGTTAAGATACCTTTGAGTATGGTTGAGAGAGTGGGGAAAAAATAGAAATATTATTGTGTAATCAATTTCGTATGTTGCAAGGTGATAATAGAATTGTAACTTACAGCAGCATTTTGTTCTCACAAATCATAGATGTTTCTTAAAGGAACAAACAGCTCACAGATACTTTCATGATTTGAAATACTTCTTTTGAATTCCTTGGTGCTTCACTTTATTGTTTACTTCTCTGTTAGCTTTGAGTGACTGCCAGATCTATGTTGATTGCTTGTCTTTGACACATAACTCCTTCCTGTGGCTAACATCCTTCCTGATATGCTCTGTCAAGTTTTGGGTTACATTGACTTGGGATATGGATCTTCTGTTGTCTTATCTCTACCTATCAGATAATTAATTAACCTCTCTGGTAAGCTTTGTATTCTTCTCAGTCTTTGATGAATCTTACAGTTTATCACAACTGCAATTCATTAATATTGCAGACCCTTTGATTAAGACTGTGTCCTCAAGGCTCCGATGTTTTTCTTGTATATTTTATGCAATAAAAAAAAAAAAAATACTCTTTCCCAAATCGGCAAGTTGTGAATCAATGTTTTTGTCCTTTCTTGCATGCTTACTTCCTATTTTCCTTTTCTTTTTATAGCAGTTAGTGATACCTGTAACTTTGTTATTCTTACCTATTTTTACTCCTACTGTTCTGTTTGACTTTCCCATAGAAAACATTCTCAGAATATAGACAATTTTTATGTGATTGAGTTAATGTCTTATCAGAGTTTTGTATCCTCTGCAAATAAGTTGAAAGCCTGAGTTTCTGTGGTCTTTTGGATTGATGCTTGGAAGCTGGATTTAAGTACGTCTACTGAGTATGCTGAGGTGATAATTCAGGTGAATTTTATAGTAGAGATTAATTACTCTTAAAGCACTAAATTTGCCCTTTCAGTTTAATGATTTGAAGTCATCTTGGAGATTATTCTTAGCCTTGCAAGCTTGCTTTGCTAGGTCTTTTTCACCTGCATTTCTGTTTACATACTGATAGGAGTAGGCATAAATATAGGAAGCTATTCTCTGAGAGGCCAGAGCAGCATATCTATCAATGTGGAAAAATGTTGATGCTTACCTGAAAGAAGCCTACTTTTTTTTTTTTTTTTTTTTTTTTTTTTTGGTTAATGTAGAAAAGATGGTGTTGTACACATTTTTCATATTTGTAACTTGTGATCACTTTTTCAGCTCTTATCAAGAATGTTGTCATCTTATGATGAAAACTAATCTAATTTTCTATCTCAATTGAAACTAAAAATTCCATTGAGTTGTACCAGTAACATTCTGTCTGGGCTGAACTTGGCCACCAAATGACTATAAGGGGTTTTCAGTGGGGCCAGAATTTCCAATGAATTCACTTCTGAACAGTTTCACATCCAATGATTCCAGCTCACATCTTACTTTCTCTGCTCATACCTGTATGTCTTTCAAGAAAATTGTGCAGTATTTTCTTGTGCTACAGCAATAGCAGCAGAAGCTTAGCAAAAAGCTTGAAAAATGTCTCCCTTATCAATTTGTGTGTGTGTGTGTGTGTGTGTTAGCAGATGTCAAACCCTTGACTCACATTATTTAGTTTAACAGTTGGGTAAAAGTTTCCAAACCATCTACTGGTATGCAGTGATATCCGTAGATGGCCAGAAATTTCAATAATAATGAATACCTACAACTGCAGCCCACTTAATATTCTCTGTATTCTTATGAGGAATGTAATGTTCCCAAATAAGCTTAAAATTGCACACACTGTGCAATATGTCTGACTATTCACATCCAGAATTCTTTAGAAGTAATAAACCTGGATTGTAGCTTAAAATGTGATATGACTCCCACCTGTATGCTGCCTATTCTTTTGGCACTTGGCACCACAAATTATTTTCCACTGCTTCAGATGACAGGCAGAGCCCATCTGAGGCAAAATGAACAATTTCTGAGTGGTGGGCTTGATAGTGCAGGTGACATTAAATAATTAACAACTTCTCTTTCAGAACCATGCCTCATGCTTTAATTAATATCGCTTCTTAAAATAAGAAGTTGTTTACCACTGCTGCTTCTGCAAGCTGATTGCTGCTTGCAAAAAAACATCTGAGACATGACTATGCCCAGGGGATTGCTTTCACTTCATTGTTTATAATGACTACAAACAAAGAGCTGCAAAAGCTCATCTTGCCATGAGGCGTCCTGACAATCTGCCAGTTTAGTCACCAATAATAATGAGACTGGCACAAGCAATAAACTCAGCACTAATCTAATGAGGGCCTTCTTCAATCGCCCGCTGATACTGCAGCAGCTGCTGAACACCCAATGTTTAGGACACACAAAAGAGATGTATGCTTCCAACTACCTGGAAGTATAGTGAAAAGTAATTACCCCCTCAATATGGCTGTCTTTGTTAGCATCGAGGAGCTATGTCACTTTTTTCTCTTTCCCTTTCTCACCTCTCAGAGGTGAGCCCTGATCAAGCAGTGGCAATTTCATACCGGCCAGCCCTGATCAAGCAGTGGTATATACTGGCTGGGGTTCCCAGAACATGGAGAAGGCTGGAGAAGAGGCTGAGCTGGAGCTGGAGCAGGCACCCACGCAGAGCTGAAGACATGTGTGATTTACTGAGCAGCCTGTGCAGGGCCTGGGTGATGTCACTTCCGTCGCTTAGTTCCTGTGGTGAATGCAATTAGGAACAGATGGGCAAATGACATTATTCCATTGCTAATGAACTTCCCTACTGGGGAAGAGGACAGTGCATTACCCTTTTGTACTTCAGACTCTTACTTATCATTCTTAGTTTTCTCTCTCTCTCTCTCCTCTCTCTCTTTTTTTTTTTTTTTTTTTTTTTTTTCCCAGCATAATTATTACACATCTGTGATTTTTTTTTTTTTTTTTTTTTTTTTAATTTTTACATTCCTTCTGAGATAGTTAACTAATTCTTGCCCAGTTGGGAAAGCTTGGAGAAGGAGACAGAAAAAAAGAAGTTTTCTTTCTAAATGGAAACAATGTTTTAATACACAGCTTAAGAGAACAAGAAATCTGTCCTAGCTCAAGTGCTTCAACACCATCTTCTGCTTTCTCCTGTTCCTATTACCCTCTGCTCCAATGAGTTTTCTAAAACCAGCCTTTACAGAAGAACTCATGCTAGTGCAGTTTATGCATCAGCTTAGATGCATCTGGAAGAACAGGTAGGAAGCTACTGATTTGGAAAGGATCAAATATCATTTCTACTAAACAAAAGAACAAGAAAAAGAAAACCCAAAAAACATTTGTTCTCAGGTTTTATATTTCATGGTAGTAAACCAATAAATAAGCATTCTGTCACCACTAAAATATGTATCTCAGCATCAGTGTATCATGAAGGGGGTGATGATAAGCATTAAACTGTAGTTCTCTTTTCCCCCTTCTAGTGTTGAAGGGGAGGAAGGAACATCTATATTTTTAAGAAAAAAAAAAAAAAAAAAAAAAAACAAAAAAAAAACACTTTTTTCCTTGTAGTTTCTTCATTCTGAAAATGCATGTTCATATTTTTGGTAAGAAATCTCTATGAAGTGTGTCAATAGTGAATATAAAAAAAAACCTTATACAAAATTGAAAAGAGAATAACTTCAAATATACAATCAGTGGCCTATTGTTTCTCTACATTTTTGCTCATGAAAATTGTAAAGTCTATATTTGGATTTTAAATTTGTCCATTAGTTACACAGCAGCTGTAATATATAAATCTCTACTCTAGGTCATATTTTAATCTTCCACTGTTACTTCCACTATTACACCATTAGGAATTTGGCCTAACTTTAGTCACCTTAACGAGGTAAATAAAAAAAAAAAAAAAAAAAAAAAAGATAATCTCTACAGATTATTCCATTTTAGTCTCAGCAAGAGTGAGAATGAATCATTTCGTGGAGTATTTCAGAGCATTTATGTTAGACATCTTAAAGGTAAACTGTGTCAGTGACTTCATAAAGAAGGAATAAAAAAGTATGTTATGTCATAATGGAGACTGTAAATGACTTAGTAGTGAGAATAAAATGGAAGAGTTAATGTCTTAATACTTTCTACAACTGCAATTAATTTAAAATGGTTTAAAAATGGGGGTGGGGTGTTGGGCATGAAACAGCCTTGAGCTGTAACTGCTAACTGCTAACATTGGATTTAATCTTGTGAAAGCATTTTTTGGTGCTGTAACTTTCCAGGAGTGTAGAGAGACTTATGCACTCAAAGTACCACAAACTGTTAATGGCTTCCACTAAAACAGATGGCAACATTATGATCATTTTTGCAATTAATGCTGACTGCAGATTGTTCTTGAGGTTGCAGTCATAGTTCTCCATCTCTTATGCTGTTGCAGTACTATTCAGTAATAGAATTTATTTTATAAAATTCTGATAACCCCTTCTTTCCCAAGCTACTTTAGATGTTTAATATATTTGGGAGATGGTATGGATTGCCTTCTGCTACTCACATGTCAAAAGGTCTTGCAAATTTAGCACTGTGTTTCTCCTGTGACCCAGAAATTTACAGTAATATCTCCTTTTTGCCCTGGAGGCAACTAACCTTTTTTAATAAAATTATAGGTTAGTAAACTAAGAACATCTTAAAAATACACCTTCTGAAACAAACTGTGCATTGTTGGCACAATTACACCTCTGTTTTATTGAGTAAGTGAATATTTTATTTTGAATTATCCACTTTTCTCACCCTCTTTTTCATTTCTATCTAATCTGAAGAAGTATTTTCCTTTTCTTTCTTTTTCTTTCTCTTTTTCCATTTCTTTTTCTTTTTCTTTTTTCTTTTTCTTTTTCTTTTTCTTTTTCTTTTTCTTTTTCTTTTTCTTTTTCTTTTTCTTTTTCTTTTTCTTTTTCTTTTT
>CM021733.1:56442127-56455943 GCA_011075105.1 Heteronetta atricapilla | reverse complement strand
TTTTTCTTTTTCTTTTTCTTTTTCTTTTTCTTTTTCTTTTTCTTTTTTCTTTTTCTTTTTTCTTTTTCCTGTTCTTTTTCCTGTTCTTTTTTCTTTTTCTTTCTTGTTGTGTATATGATTCTCTTATAAGCTTACATATGATTCTCTTATAAGCTCACATTCATCTCACTGATTGAAATTATTTTATTAATAACATTTATTAATTCCATATGTCCAGCAAAATCTATGTGTACCAGGGATCTGCAATAAAGAAAATTACAATGCATTCAGAAATAAAATAAGCATGCTGAAACTGGAACAACCCTTCTGTCTCTTGGAATTAGTTTGGTGAAAGATGAAAAGATTGTACGTTGTTTCATATTGAATCTAACTGGAAATAGAATCAGTGCCACAGTCATCCAAACAGCAGGGAAATGTCATGTGTCATTAAAGGGAAATGTGAGACAAGTAGGCAGGAATGTTATGCAGGCTGATAGCACAACTTAACTTCAGAATTAGCAAGCTGAAGATAAAGCAGCTGAGAAGGATGTTTTCCAAAAATAGGTTCATTGCTGAGAAAAAAATAAAGGAGTAAAGGGATTGAGGAATACCTCTGCAATGGCCCAGCTGCAGTTGCAGCCAGTTAGCTGTATTAGTCAGCTACAGTATCTCATCTCCATTCCCACATCTATGCTACAGCATGCACAATACATCTGGGGGGAAGATGAAGTCCTATAGGGCTCAGGTGCCAGGGAGCTGCTAAGAAGTTACAAACCCTCCATAGGTAGCATCTTAATGTGTAGCCTTAATGTGTAGCCTTAATCTGGAGCCTTAATCTGGTGCCAGGAGAGTCAGTCTGCCCAAGTTCAGTATTCAGAGGAGCATGATATTGACCTAGGAGCTTCTTTCCCCACAAAGGAAATATTTCCATGCCTGAGTAGCACTCTTTCCCAGCTGAATATTTAGTGGGATCCTGGACCTAAATGGTGGGCCTTCCAGAGAAAGAAAGTGCTACTGGCAGGCTGCACCTTGCCAGTGTGAGAAGCAATTGTCCCTCCAATAATCTGCTGTACTCTGGAAGGTGTGTCTTCCAAATGCAACATGGAAAAGAGCACAGAATGGAAAATTGGAAGAACTCTGAGGTGCCTCATTAAAAAGCAAAGAAGTTTTATGAAATTCAATTTGTTTGAAAACCTAAGGAAGGGAACTGATTTCTGCTTTCAGATCTTATGAAAATGAACAATTTAAAATGTAGGTTAGCAGGGTTCAGATGTTGGTTTTTCCAATGGTGCCATTGCAGGGTGCACATTGGAACTAGGATAGGAATCCTTCATAGAGTCATATCACAATAATAAGCTGATAATTTTTTTTTTTTAAATAAATATATATGTAACTTTTGTAGTGTTTTTTTTTTTTGTTTTGTTTTGTTTTGTTTTGTTTTTTTTTTCTTTTATCTCATTGTTGAATGCCTTTGCTGTGTAGCTAATGAGCTAATGTCTCTGTTTCCTTGGAATTGTTCTAATAAAATAGATAATTTATAACAATGTCACAAAATGATTTTACCATTCATGAGCCACAGTGGGAAGTAATCGTGCTGTATCTTTGTAAACAATGAACATTTTAATAACAAGAAAGTAGTTTTAAGAGGATTTTATTATCACCACAAGAGAACAGCAGAGATTTAATCTGCAGCATTGATGATCAAATACGGTACTATTCATAGTGAAAAAAAAGGTCATAGATAAACCTTTTCCAATTGAGCATCACTGAAATGGTAAAAACACGTAGTGCATTGAATTCTATCATATACCTTGAAGATATCTTTTGAAAGATTTGTCTTGTTTCAAACTTAAGAGTTTCTGGTCTTCAGGAAACATACTCATTGGGGCTAAAAATAATATCTTGCTCAGTTTTATATTTGCTAAGCGAAAAATATGTTCACTAAAATAGAGTAAATAATAATAATAATAATAAAATAATAATAATAAAAAACTTCACAACCAGAAATCTCACATGGGTTATTGTGACAACCATGTGAAAACACCAGTGAAGGTTTATCTTAGTAAATGACTTCAGAAATCTAAATATATATCAAAGTTTAGATCATATACTTGCTATTCAATTGAGATAAATGAGGCATCTGGAAAGACAGATCAATCTAAACAGATTTGTTTGGCATAATTAACATCTGCCTTTCTTTTTGTCTTAGGAGAGATTGCTAAAGAACCTTTTGTTTAGTCTGGATACAATTTGATCACTGATACTGTACATAGAAACCATATGTACAGCATACCTAGAATTGTATATATATATATATATATATACACACATATATATATATTGTATATACTAATGTGGCTTTCCATTTAAATAAAATCAACAAAATAAATATTGAGCTGATGTATTAGAAGGGGAAATAGAAATGAAAACAAGGAAAAATGGTCCCTGGAAAAACATCATATAATTTCTTTGCATTAAGTTCATTCATCTGTGCAATGGGTGGATTTATATTGACCACATAACAATTGTGATTTTCTTTTTATTAATATTTGGAAAAAAACTGTGACATTCTCTAATTAAGTGGATATGCAAGTACCTGGTGGTGTTATTTATCTCTTAACCATTGACATTTATAAGGCTTCAGCTTTTGCCGTACTGGTTGAGATGGTGTCTGATAGAAAAATGTATCTGGATGCCAGGATCCAGTTTACTTCTCCAGGTGAAGAAACAATCTGCTCTCTCCATGTCCAACAAGACAAATGTTTGCCTGGTTTGTTCTTAGTGATCTTTAATATTATAGATGTTACAATCTTTCCAGTAAAACCACTACATTGATTATCTATCCTTACCAGCATTCTTTTCCTTGATGTTTGAATACTCATTGCTGCAAAAGAGAGGATTTTCTTCTTCCTCCCTCTTTCTCAACATTCTTCTAGGCTATCCAGACCTGGTGGATATCTTGCTTTGTGGACCATCTCCTCATGACTTCTAACAATTTTGATTGCTGTCCACCAGAGTCTCTCCAGTCAATCAACATTATTCTTGAAGTCTCAAAACCTGGAGATGAGTTTATAACAGAAGCTTTATTAAACAAACTAAAGCAATAAGATTACTTCATGCACAGTCTTGCTGTCTATATACTTGTATGTATATCCTCAGTGTGATTGCTCGACACGATATTATTGACTCATATTCAGCTCCTGATTAAACCTAAGGCCCACAGTCTTTTATAGGATTTCTACCCAGACAGTAGTTATATAGTCAGTATTTGCAGCTGATTATTTCTGGCTAAATGCACTATCCTGCATCTGAACCTTAATATATCTTAATAAGAAAACACTGCAAGACAGAAAAATTAAGTTATGAGAAAGGGTCAGATATGTTAGTTTTTGTTGTTTTTGTTTTTGTTTTCATTTTCAGTTAGCACATACTGCTTGCTTTCATTACTTTTGCCAATGGAAACATTATTTCATATATTTATTAATTTCAAAAAGAGTTAACTGAATAAAAATTTATTGAGTAGTAAGGTCATTGTTCAGAAACTGATTATCTTGAGACTACTCAAAGAAGTCTGGTCAGAAGGGTGCAGTAGAATCAGAGGCATTTGCATGATATACTAATTTAATAATTAAGTGACCAAATAACTCTTTTTGAACTCCTTTCCACTGCCTTTTATGGCTGAAATCAGCTGGACTCAGTTTTGTACATATCCAGTTTGAGCTGTCACTTAACATTCCTGCATTTGGCTTATTTTCAGAAACTTTTTTTGTTGCTAATTTATTTTCAAAAAAAAAAAAAAAAAAAAAAAAGCTGGCCATTGAACATATTCTTTTATCTTTGTAGTATCTATCTACCTATTTATTTATTTATGTATTTATTTATTTATTTTAAAACTGACCATAGCTTTGTTTCAGTAGTCCTACCCAAACAGAAACTTAATTATCAGCTACATCTGCAGTAAGGTAAAATTAAATTAAGACTCTGGTTTTAAGTAAAAACAAGAAAGCAAACAAACAAACAAACAAAAACGGAAGAATGTTATGCAAAATTGTTAACTTATTATTCTGAAGTTTTTATAATATTAATCTGTAGTTTTTATAATATTAATATTTATAATATTAATCTTAAATATTAAATATAAATATAAATATAATATTAAAGATACTGTAATTGTCTTGGTGTATATGATAGTAAGGAATTTTTATTTGTTTTATGTTTTATTTTTAAATTTTATTTATTTATTTATTTATTTATTTATATTATATGCTTTAACTCTTGTTTAACATCCACATTAGTTCCTTGTTTAACATCCACATTAGTTCCATTCCCCTGATTTGCTTACCCAACATCTTTATTGCCCTATAACCTGCATTGTCACCCCAGGAGCTAGATAGATTACATTTCATAACTATCACAATATGTAGTCTTTCTTATTTTCCTATTTATGCAGTGTCACTAAACTTTTGTTTCTCCATAGACGCAATGTCATTATTTATGGATTTTGAAGTCAGAACACTGTGATACAAAGAGCATAATATTTTAACTTATATAACTACAGCATAAAGACTTATTTCCCTGGTTTTGAAATCTACACTTTCCCTTTTTATGTGTTTTAATGATAGTCTGGTTGGAAACAATGAGACTACCTGGTTTGTAGTCATAACACATTACACTGATAGAATTAATGTCCTTGGAAACATGGGTCTCTCATGAGTTCAAAATGTTTGCTTTTCTGCATGGTCAGGTTTTCTATTTTTTAGTGTAATTGTAAACTGCCTATATTATACACACACACATATATATACACATGCATACATACAGATTTTATATGCACTCTACATACACACTAAAAATACATGCAGATATTTATACACAAGTGCATATATATATCTGCATTCCATTAGTCAATTACATTATATCTGTAATTATTTGTCTGTAGCTTATACTCATTACTAGTTGTTATTACAACATAGTGTACTAGAGGAAACTTTTTTTTTTTTTTCATTAAGCTTTTCATTACTTTTAACAATGAGAAATATGTTGTGAGAAGTTCCTTCCAATCTCTGCTGGAAGTTTATGGTTCTATGCTGGACAAGGCGTGTAAACCATACCTGTTTCTAGCATAAGTACCATTTTCCTTCTTACAGTCACCAGTTCTGGTTACCTTTCTGGCCATGGTGGGAGCCATCCCTTTCCTCGGATAACCAGCACAATGTACTATGGCAGTAGTGCATTTTTTTCCAAGTGTGAGGGTCAGGAGAAATCCTTAGATGAGGTTGCTATGGCACTGCTGGACTGTTTGCACTTTATCATGAATGCCATGCTATAGATTCCCTTTTTAGCTTTATTTTTATAATTAGTGGTTAATTTACTGTGACTTAATTTTCAACAACGTATTTAGACTTTGCACACTTCATTTAAAGGCTACACCCTTATTATCTTCAAATCCATGTACAGATATCTGCAGGGAATGGGAATATTTAAAGTCATCTTTCTCAGTATTGATAAGGGCATAGAAGCAGTGTTTTTTTTTTTTTTTTTTTTTTTTTTTTTTTTTTTTTTTTTTTTTTTTCCTGTAGGAACTACATACAGTGCATTGAGCAAACTGACCCTGTTAGATGTGTGGGATATTCTGACAACTGGAAAAACTGGAAAGCTTTTGACATTGTGATAAATGTCTGGTAATTTTCTCCTTTTTTTCTGATCTCGGGTCTTAGATTTTATCTGACCCATCTTAGGAATTTTACTGTGGCAATTCCTACAGCCCTTGGTTACCTAGTAAGAGTGTCTTGCAGGGGGTCTATAAACTATCACCCACCCACGAATCCTATAGGAATCTCTTCGGTCCTTCACTAGCCAAGTCCCTCGCGGGAGATTGGAACCACGGTTAGAAGACCTCCACACTCGCTTCGGAACCAGGTTCTGTCTCAGTCACACTCTTACACACACAGGCAACCGAATCCCACCCAACCAAACGGTATATGCTTAATATTCACGACTCCGTCGTCTTCGTTCGGATCTTTGCGCGCAGAATTATGTGTAAAAAAAACAATGCTGCAGCCGGCAAGGGAGTTCATAAACAATCAAATTCTTTGCTTGCCTTTATTCGGATTTGAGATGGCATTAGTCCCAACCTGACTCAAACAGGAGCCACTGAGTGGTGGGGCGCCCCTCCTAGATCAAGTCAGAGTTCGGGAACCAAGACCCTCCCGGATGAGCCCCCAGTTGTGATAAATGATTAAATCCCACATAGGATTTTAATCAAAGTTTGTGATTTATTAAGTAAATAGAGGCAAGCAAACAGCGCTGGGTGCGCCAGGAGTCTCTGCTCCACCAGGACGCACACCTGTTACATCAGGTGGTTGATTTTTATACTACTATACTAATACATATTTATCACTATTCCTAGAAAAGGCAGGGTTATTATAATTAGTTCCCAGAATCCGGACCCTCTCCGGGCGCATGCGTATCAGTCTCTGGTGGTCTTCCTGGGGGTCTCTTGTGCTGAAAGCTCGTAGTCTTCCTCCCAGGCTTTGTCCTTCGCTCGTCCTTCAGCTCCCCCCTTTCTCCTTATTTGGTGGATCCCTTTACCAGACATCAGAGGCTTGGGCAGCGTCGCATGCAGAAGTCAGCAGTTTCCAAAGAAACTCCTTGGTCCTCTTATCTCCCAGACTCAAGTCTCAGTGTTCGTCCTTCAAGCCTTCTATTTACACGAATTGCTAGACCCTTGTTTTGCACAGTACAAGAACTAATCACTCTGTTTTTCTTAGCTAGAAAGTTACATTTCATCATGCAGCCCTATCATTGTTCCATACACCACACGAATCAAATGAACACATTTCACAACATGATTTGAGTTGTGAAGCTAGAATTTGCTTACAGCTTGCCTCCTTTCCCACCTATAGTTAGATGACTCCAGAAAGTATTGTATATTAGAAAAACTTGTCCAGCTCTTCTGCAGTCTTTTGCCAACTGACAGTTAAGATCTTTACTAAACATAAAGTCCTTTATTAAATGTTAGTTCTTTAAGATCTTATTGAATTAACAAGGACTTACGGTATTTCACATAATGGCAGTACTGAGAATTACTGGGAAAACAGAAATTTCTGAAGGCAATATTTTATGGTATATGTTATAGTGGTTCACATCTCTCTGTACTTAGAAAGGGAGTAGATTACTGTTGAACTGTTTTATATAAAACAAGGAAATACCTAGTTGGCTTTCCCACAATGAGTATAGGATAAAGGTGATCAAATTATTTAGATCAGAAACTATATGTAGTTTTAAGCATATTAGAGAGAGGGACAGTTTTGTTGGTACCAAAACAACAAATCAAAACTGAGTATATTAATTTAGATGTGTATTATATCTTGTTAACATTTTTCTCCTCGCCATTTTCTGAATCTGGAATGCCTATGGTATGGAAAAACGGCCATATTTGCTAAAGGAAATATTGCGTAAAGAACAGGGAAAGACTTTAAAAGCCTGTTGTTTCTATTTCTTACCCATTTATCCTTCCAAGATTATTTTTGTAAATAAAATGTCATTGCTGTTTTCTCAGTTTTTTCTCAACACTTATTTGCTGTTTTAAGCAGATCTTGTTTATTCTATCTATTTAGCAAGCAGTAACAACAGTTAAAATTGATCAAATTTTCTAAGTCTGACCAGTAGGAGACAACAACTAGATAAGTTGACCATACTGAATTACCTTAAATATCCTGTCTGGCTCTGACTTAGGCCAATAGCAGATATTTATAAAAGAGTAGTATTTGTAGAATACATCTTCATTATTTTGTACTCTCCAAACATTTTGTGATTCTTTAGTTTTTGGAAACAAAAGTTTTAGAGTGAAAACCACTGTGTTTAACACCCATCTGTCAATCCTATCTTTCTTCCTGTCAGTAGGATTACTCCTCAGAAGAGTAATTGCGTGCACTGAGATACCACTTGCTTAGGCAGCTAATTGATTCATTTGGCAGCAATGACTTGGGGGGAAAAATAAAAATAAAATAAAATAATAAAAAATATAAAATAAAAATAAAAATCTTACTTTTTTGTAGTGAAGACTTTGCCCAGACTATGGAAAGGAACAGGTATAGTAACCAAATTAAAGCAGTCTTAGAGGAGGTGGCAGTGTTCCTGCTCTTTCACTGATGCATCAGAAGAGCCTCTCTCACACTTATACTATCCAAACTTTCTAAGACTTATTAGCTATTAAGTGTAGCTCTCCAATGAGTTTTAATGTAGATGTAGCCTGTAAAATTAAGATCTGCAAAAGCTGTTCAAATTCAGAATGGTAGTTTAGGGCTTATGTCTAGTTTCAACACTGAACAGCTGTCATTTAAGACTGCAGAGCAGTTTAAGAAGAATAATATCCATTCTCTATAGTAAATGTCCCATCCATGTTGTGACTTTTATCATGTCTTCTCTTATGAGGAGATTTTGGATAGTGTTTGTGTGTCATAACAGACAGACTATCAATCATATGTCCTCATCCATATATAGCTCTGAAGTATTTAAGTGTGCATTTACATATCCATAACCCCATTAAGACAGATGAGAAACATGTCTCACAAGGAACTTCTTAAACCAACAGATCCATTCCCTACAGCATGGCAAAAATCTGGGCTATCCCTAAAACTCACTGACTGATGTTAACTATTTAATCTTGAAGAGCTCCAATGAAGGTGATCAATCATTCTCCCTCTGCAATTTATTCACTAAAGCTTAGCCTGTTCTTATAACGATTTTGGTCTTATTTAACATATTTCCCTGTCTCTAACTTCCCAATAAACCTAATAGCTCTCAGCCAATGGAGGCTAAGAAAGAATAATTGCTTATTGTCCTCTTTGTTACATCCCCCAGTATATTTTGTTAGTCACTATGTCTTCCCTCAGTCTTTTATTCTTAGATGGTTTCTTGTGGGACTGGTTTTGTAAATGCTTAAACTTTGTTGTTGTTCTTGATGATTTTCTTTGAACTCCCTAATTTGTCTGTTATTTTTCGAATGTAATGCTTAAAACAGTGTAGGACTCCAACTGCTATTTAATAAACAATAAGTAGCACAAGGAAATTAACTCACTTGGCTTTAGATTTATCATTCTTGATACAGTTTAATACACTTTACCATTTGTTTCCTTTCTCCCCTCTTACCCCCACCTTTTTTTTTTGAAAATGCTACTTTTTTATTTATAAAAGCTTTGTCATCCATCACAATCTCTTGTCCTCATCATTACTTGCCTTCTATGTTGAAGCATGATTATTCTCATGCTTTTAAACATCAATTACACTTTGTCCCTATTGGGGAGGATTTTTTGTTCCTTCTAGCTATTAAGTTATTTATATTTTATTAATTCTAGTTGAAATTTATTAAGAAGTTGTCTCTATGTTTACACTCAAAAAAAAATAATTATTGTTTTCTTGAAGCTTAAAATAAGTTTTTTTTACCATGTGTTTTGATATATTCCACACCACAGCTAATAAAAATATGAAATGGTTTAGGGAGGACTCCATGAAGAAACTCACTTGACATTTGTGTTAGTATAACATCAGATAGATTAATAATTACTTTAAATATTTGACTTTTTTTTTTTTTTTTATCAGTTGAGAAACACTTAACTCCTTCAAATTTTCTGTTGACTTTAACTGTAAGGCTCAAAAAATAAAGTAGTTTAGTGTTAGCAACTTGTAATCTCCTTCCTTAGTGTTGCTAATCAGCTGAAAAAAAATGAAAATATGGGGCCCTAAACTGGCTATTCTATCAAAGCTTTACTACTATTTCTAGCAGGTAGAATTCTGAGTCACACCTATTTCAAAGTAGAATCAAAACTCCTGTGGCTTGTCGAAGCAAGGTATGAGATGGGATTTCTGATTCTTTTGCATGTGTGCAACAGGGAGAAAGACTGGCTGGGGAGAGGAAATTTGGAAGAATGCGGGAAAAAAAAAAAAAAAAAAAAAAAAAAGGGTACATGCTGACAAGTTTTCAACTCTTTGTTCAAAGATGGCAGGTGTGTTGCTCAGGAATTTCCATGTGGCCCAAAGGTAAAAATTTGATTGATTTCACTCCCTTATACTCATTTTCTTTTTATCAGATTGTTTACAAACTTTAACATTTTTGAGGAATTATAGGCCACAAAATATCCTGTGTCGTACTAAAATCGTTACAGGACTTCATCCCTTTGGCAGGCATCTTTTTCTTTCTTTTCTTCCTTCCTTCCTTCCTTCCTTCCTTCCTTCCTTCCTTCCTTCCTTCCTTCCTTCCTTCCTTCCTTCCTTCCCTCCTTCCTTTCTTCCTTCCCTCCTTCCTTCCTTCCTTCCTTCCTTCCTTCCTTCCTTCCTTCCTTCCTTCCTTCCTTCCTTCCTTCCTTCCTTCCTTCCTTCCATCCTCTCTTCCTTCCTTCCACCCTTCCTTCCTTTTTTTATCTCCCTCTCTCTCTCTCTCTCTCTCTCTCTCTCTCCCCCCCTCTTTCTCTCTCTCCTTCTGGCTTTTTCTCTTGGTGAGTGAACAAAATGAGCCTTCTATTAACAAACATTTTTAAAATCATACATAGCACATAGCAGAAGAAAATACATCACAGTAATTTTTAGTATGCAATTAGTTTTCGGTTATATTTGCAGTCTTCCTGTTATGATATCTAAAACTTTACAGATATTATAAAGGCATCACACACACACACACACACACACACACACACACACACAAAAAAAAATCTGTAACTGTATGGAAGTTTTATGAGATAAACATCTACAAAAACAAACAAACATAGACTTGGCAAGGATCATAAGGGAGTTCACCCCATTTCTCTGAAATAAGATTGTATTAGATAATGTTTACTGATCAAAACAGTGAAAACAACATCATATTTATAAACTGTTTGATTGTTTGCCTTGCTCATAAAATTTGCTCATGTAAATACAAATCGAAATTCATAATTTAAAATCTCTATACCAAAATTACTCTCAGTTTCTTTAGTGAAGGAAATGTGAGAAAATGATTATATTTTGAATATAATCTTTCATTTCTTTAGGACCATACTTCAATGATTCTGGAGGCAAATAAATAAAAGTATGATGAATGGATATATACATAAACATTTGTACTCTACTACTGATAGTGCTGGTCTTCTGCACAAGTGTTATATGGTAAACAATAAAACCTATACAAAAACTTAAACTATAGAGCAGATGGACTATATACTGCCTTCTGCTTGGGGAAAATACTGAAAAAAAAAAAAAAAAGAAGAAAAAAAAAATAATATTTATTTTAACTTATTTTCAATGAGGTAATTTTCAAGCTGCAATAATTTAAGAGACAGTAAACTTATATGTACATTCACTGTGGTAGAGGAACTTAGGAAAATGATGCATCCTAAATCTTGTACTGTCTTTTGTTTTATAGACACTGTACTAAGTATATAGGTCAGAAGAGAAATAGTAAATTGTTCTCTGTCTTTGTCTGCTTTCAAACAGACAACATTCTTCAGATGCTTTGCCTACAATATCTTATCCTTTGTTCTACTGAGCTGAAGAATTTGAAACTGCTAAAAGGTGCAAGGGAAAGGTTGCATCTATGGAAATATAATGACAAGTTTCAAAATATGGATCAGCAGGTATATATATTCAAGAAATAGAATCAAAGGCAGGCACTTAACTATCCCCAAGAATTTGGTCTTCCTTCTTCTAAGAATTAGTGGAAATTATTCCTATGTCCAGTCTTCTTCTGCCATATCTATTTAAACGTATTCTGGCACTCAGCCTTCTATGCAGAACCTTACACTGTACAGTCATTGTCCCTTGATGCTGGTCTTTCATTCTGCTACTGCAGTCTGTAATGTAAACACCCATGGTAACTTGTGCCACTACTATTGCTATTTTATGACTTTGAGGAGAAATATATATATATATATATCTTTAGCGCACGTCCATTGTTATAGTATTTATTATCTTTATTATTTTATTTATTTGTTTGTTTGTTTGTATTATAAAATTGTAGCCTCCAAGAATTGAAAGTGATGTCTGGTTTGTCCAAATTAACTTGAATTTCCAGATGGGATTTTTTCTGACATCCAGTGAACTCTGACAACTTACCAAAGATATTAATCATTTTATTGGCTCCTGCCAATTATTCTGTTGAATAATTATGTTATTAGTTATATATAATATTGTTTTCATGAGTGTCACTCATAAATGACCAAAAAAAAAAAAAAAAGAAAAAGTCTCCTCAGGTTTCCAAGAAAAGGCCAAATCAGCCTTTAGTAGTACGAAGCAGCAGTGCTCAGTATAAAAAAATAAGGAGAGACTTCAACAGACTCTATTCAGGCCATTACTATTTCCTGAGTATGAAGATAGCTCAGTGGCACCAGCATCATTTAAAAGAAATGTCAGGAAACATTTTGCTCAAATGTGAAATATTACAATTTTCAGATTTGTGAAAATGGAATTTGGGCTTCTATGACAATAAATATTCTTAGTTCTTAAGGTGTCAAACACATACGTTCAACTTGTTTGGATATTTGATACACCCAAAAAGAAAAACATAAGTGGCATATTATATGAATGTCATCTGGCAGTCTATTGCTGAGTCAAGATTTGGTCTTAAATATTCTTTAAAATAATGTTTTTTGTTTGTTTGTTTGTTTTTGTTTTAACCAGTTTTCCACTTTTCTCACTAGTTCTTTTATTAAAATAAAGATATATACAGAAAAAAAAAAAAGTGGTTTGTGTTCTGTAATATTAGCATTGCACTTTTGTTTTTAGTAAACAGTCAAAAGAGCCCTAAGAGCACAATGAATATTTGCACATATTTGTCTGTGCTTGAATTTGATTATGTCATTTTTTAAAATAAAACTTTAAATGATCTACAGTCTAGTTACTAAGGCTTTTTGAACCTTGAAGCACAATCTTCAAAGAGAGAAATGTCATTAAAATAACTCTAGTACAGAAATCTCTAAAAGTTTTCTCAGAATAGAAAAAAAAAAAAAATTATATTATTCAAAATGTCATTTCTTGCTGTGAAGATCTTTTTTTTTTCTTTCTTTTTTTTCTTTTTTTTTTTTTTTTTTTCCTGAACAAGAGTTTCAAATTCTTTACTAGTTTGACTATAATTGATGTAAAGCACTGCCAGCAATCATTTCTGCAGTGTTTTCTTGGTATCCCCAGGCAGAGATCACTGTGACCAACTGGCCATTTTCTGTCTTAAAAGAACACCTCTTAAAATGGTAATCATATGAAAATAATAATCATTTGTCAATTATATATATATTCACATAAATGAAAGCTTTTAAAGTCCTTCTTTCTCAAATTTTCTAGTAAGCTGCCATGTTATTTTTACTGATATGATAGCTATATTCAGTGTTGCACATCACTGTTGTCAAATGTACTGATAATTCCTCTGATGTCAGTGACAGAGAGATTGTGTCTTGATGGTAAGGAAAGCAGATGCCTTGGGCATGTTGAAACTGAGAAACTGGATTCTCCAAGAGAGCAGCCACATGAGAATTTTGAGCAGTTACCTCCCAAGCAGGAATAGGTGAACTGATTTAGAAAAAAATGAGAACTGACACCTTAGCTTAAAACTAGTGCCAAGCGTGGAGAATAGTTTGCAGAATTATGCATGATTTTTTATTATTATTTTATTTTATTATTATTTTTTCCCAGTTGTGTTATTTCATTTATGTTTTTCCGTTTTCCTCTAGACAGGTTTAGAATAGACATGTATCAAGGAAAAATGTCAATATGCAGATTCAGATATGGATATTGAAGGTATAGGTGACCATAATTTCACTCAGGCTTCTGTACAAAAAAAAAAAAAAAAAAAAAAAAAAAAAAAAAAAAAAAA
>CM021733.1:56383673-56437029 GCA_011075105.1 Heteronetta atricapilla | reverse complement strand
GAAGGGAAGGGAAGGGAAGGGAATGGAAGGGAAGGGAAGGGAAGGGAAGGGAAGGGAAGGGAAGGGAAGGGAAGGGAAGGGAAGGGAATGAGGAACTGACGAGAGAATAAAAGAAAGGATAGGAAAGTAAAGAACAGGAGAGGTCTGTATGCGTATGCTGTCATTTTTTATTATTTTTTTTCAAAATTATCTTTGGAAGGAAATCTCATTATGACCACAGTTTCTGCTTAATAACTGTATACTCTTTGTCTTATTAGTCACCATTATTCCCCTGTTATTTAATACTGAGATCTCCTTTCCTGTTGTTTTATTTTGGCTTAGCACACTAGAACTGGCAACATTTTTTTTTTCTAATTACAGAAAATACAAATCTTTCTCATAAAAGTGTTTTTGTTAGAATATTGTTTATATAATAACTTCCTTAAAAACAACCCATCGTATAGTAATATTTCTTACACTACTTCATTTCTTAGTACTGAACAACGCTTTTGAACTTGTTACTATTTATTGGTTGCTTTAGTGTTCTTGTGTTAAATTTAATTAAAAAAAAAATCAGAATTTAAAGGATTTTCTTCCTGAAAAGTAAACTTATTCTTTCTTGATGTTTTAGGATATTTCAAAATAAACATTTAAAAGTTACTCAAAATTAAAGCAGAATCCTAGATTGTTTTTAGGAAAGAGTGAGGATAATAAATAATAATTAAATAATACAAAAATCTTGATTTTGTCTTAAAACTTTTAATATCCCAGGGGTACATGCTGAAGTTATGTTGTCACATGTTGGTTTCCCTGCCATGGTTTACCTTTCAATAGGGAAGTGTTATTATTTTCCATGTTTGATGTACTGCTTGTTTTTAAAGATGAAACCATGACCACTGCTTTCTGACCATTCAAGAATATACAAGGGCATAGCAAAAATGTACCAGAAGCTTATTTTCTTCATATTTTTGAAGAAATGTGCAGCAAGTAACATCTTTGCTACTTACTGTATCTGAAGATAGAAAATTAAAAATTTAACTCGGTCACATGTCACTGTATTTGGGCACAAATCTTAAACTGAAATCTACGCTTCTACAGCCATTATTTATCAGGACCATACTACCATACTACCTTTGTTATAGTAGTTGTTGCCTTTTTAGGCACTAATTTGAGACATTAATTTCTATTGCCTTTTTTTTTTTTTTAATTTCTATGAAACAGAATTTTAATTAAAACAAAACAAAACAAAACACGTCAGCAGATCAGTTCAAAGAACAGAGCAAAGTAGAGGACTGGAGAGAATGTCTTCAACTCAGATTTGGACTTTGATGTCATCATCAAGAGATAATAAAATTTTACTGATATACAGCTATGTTGAACCAAATTCCAGGGTGAATGGTTGGAACTTAAATATCAGAGTCCTTCCCCAGGATAAATATTTTTCTTCCAGGAAAGACAGGTACAACATTGTTTTGTCATTGTAGTGCCACAGCCCTGTGGCCAAACTCTAATGCAAATTTACTAGGAAGCTATTTTTTATGATTTTAATATTTTTTTTGGGCTACTTCAGTCATACCAGCAAATAAACTTGTGTTTATTGATTATTGTAAAGATTTGGTGGCAAACATACTGGTTAGTGGTGACAGTGGTCTCACTGAAAATTTGCTTATTAAAATTCCTTATTTTTCCTTATTTATCTTAATTCCTTAATTTTCCTTATTTTTCTTATTTCCTTAAAATTACTTAACTTTCCTTAATTTTCCTGATTTTTCTTATTAAAAAAGGAAATCAAAAAGTTAAGTGAAGAGCAATTCATATGAAGTGGTATAAATTTAAAGTTCCTAAAACTATTCATAGGAATAAATGTTTTGTTTAGTAGTAAAGTCAGGATCAAGATGAAAAATAATAATATTGTTTCTGTCTCTCAAAATGCTTACTTTAAACAAGCACTTAAACTTCCCTGTGGAAATAAAATTTTACAGCCTCAATACTAAGATGTTTCTTAAAGACATGCCACATTAGATACAGCAGAATAAGCTCGTTTCTTATAAGAAAAAATGCTTTTTTTTTTTTTTTTTTTTTTTTTTTTTTTTTTTTCCTCTGTAAGACAAGTGGCTTCTTTCTACAGAGAACACATTTAGAATAGAGTAACAATATTTGAATTGCCCTTCAGGTGCTTTAGACTTCGGTAGTGCCACTAAAGATTGCCTAATTTAACAAACAATTAACCATAATTCGTCACCATTTCTGATAATACATTTTCTGTTTACACTGGTTTGAGGTCTATCCAAGTTGGCATATTGGGGTGGGGCAGAGCTGTGTGTGTGTGTGTGTATGAAAATACTTAGTTCCTTCCTGAAATATCGCTTCTTTGTCCTGCAGGGCATTGGTGGTAATTTCCTCCTGCAAGGTGGGCTTCTGCATGTTTCCCAACCTGAACAATGCTCTACTTACCTCCACTCAGGCTTAGAAGTACAGTGAGAGCAATGGAGGTGAATACATATTCTCATATTAGTTCCAAAGTACCCATTAAGCTGTAACAGGAGGAACAAAGAGTATCATTAGCTACTGCTGTAAGGTAGGGTGAGTAATATCATGGAGGTAAATATAGATTTGTGTATTGGTAAATATAGATTTGTGTATTGGTAAATATAGATTTGTGTAAATATAGATTTGTGTATATTTACACTTGGTGGTTGTGCAGAACCATGAAGATAGCTCATGCATGTGTTTCCTTGCTTTTATTATGTTCCTTCTACCAAGAACTGGAACCAGTTATGTGGTCACTCAATGGAACTTAGTTGCCAGTGTCAAAATAGGACATAATGGCTCAATCCTTTCTTGTCCCAAACTGCAGACATGAGAGAAGGATCACAAGTGGAAATAAACAGATCAAATGTCTAGACATTGGCAAGAACAATATCACACCTGGGTTTCCTGACTCTTGTTCTTGCTTCTGCAGACCTGTTCTTATCAACCGTTTAAATACCTCTCTGTGTGTGTGTGTGTATGTATGAGACATATGGGAAAGGAGAGAGAGAGCGAGAGTGAGCAAGAGAGAGAGAGAGAGAGCAAGGCAACCATAGCAATTCTTGTAAATATGGATTTAGTGTTAACATATAATGCAGAACAGAATAGAATGGGAAGTGATCATTAGAAAGTGTGCTAAAATACATATAAAAAAAAACAAGTATATACAGTAAAAGATTATGTATTGAAATGCTGCTGACAGAGGAAAGGGAAAGGGGATTAGGTGGGAATTACATTAAGATCATATACTAGCTAACTGAGATGACACAGGAATAATAACTGAGCAGACACAGTGCCACAGTAGTTTATTAATATATGTGAAAGAATTTGACTGAGCTATTAAGTTCCACTTGTAGTAAATACCAAGGGCATGAATCCTCAATTAATTTTTCCATATAGCTTTAGAGGGGCTTCAGGGCTTGTCCAGATCATTAAGATTGCTTTACAGGCCCATAACAAAAAGATTATGAAGAAGACAACATCCATATTATCTTGAATGCTCACCTGATGTCATCTCCATGTTTAAAAGACTTTGTATTATAAATGTTTTGCCTTCCTCAGCCCTCCCTCATTATTCTTAGACAAGACCTACTGAACTCTGTTGGTGTTTTCTGATGAAGAGAATGAATCTGAAGATGGATGCCAACATAGTACGAGCTTGTATCATATTTCTTTAACACAAGGAAATACGTTTATTTAAGCGCGGAAAACCTTTAATCACTTATTTTTGCAGATACATAATTATTGACCTTGCTGCCTGCCTTGGTGGTTTTTTTTTTTTTTTTTTTTTTTTTTTTTTTTTTTTTGTTCATTTGTTTGTACTCTGTGTGTGTTTATTTGTTTGGTTTTGGCACAGAGTAAGTCTATGCTTGCTTTTTATCTACAGCAAAGTAAAGCTGTCTTCACAGAGCTTGTGTTCCTCTTCCCATGATTGCATTGGACAGCAGGGTAGTCAGGGCTTCCTGCTTTAGATTTCCTTTTGTGCTCCTGAAGAAAGGTGGTCTTCAGGAAGTGGGAAGAAGACAGCAAGCATTTGACTGCTAGTGGTCATTCACATCTGTACGATTTGCTCAGGGTTCATATCAAAGTTAAAACTGTATCCTGACTTGGGAAGATCATCCCATATCTCAGCCAGAAAGTGGTACTTGGAGTTATTTGCTGAAGAGAAGACAAGGAATTCAGCATATGACATATGGCAGATGACAAGTTAGAGCTTCCCAAGAAAATAGATTTTCAGTTTAGAAACGTTTTTAAATAAACTTTTCTCCCCAAAACTACAGTCTGATATACAATGATCAGCACCTGGTTATTTTGTAGAATAGTTTCCAGTATGTTTCTCATACTTCAGATTCTATATGTTGTAATTATAAACATCTCTTTAGAAGAATAGTACTATCAACAAATATTACTGTTGAATATTCAAAGAAAACAAACAGAAAATATGAAAAGACAAAAGAAATATTGAAAAAAAAAAAAGCATATTTCAATAACCAGGGAAGTTGTTTGGGTTTTCTATTTATATTTATGAAATTCTTTATAACTACACTCCTTTGAACTTCTATGTCATGGTATTATTTCATTAACAACTGAACCTGTTTAAGGCTCAGTGAATCACTGGAGAAAATGGAAGATTTATCCATTATATTTTTTTAAGCTCACAAACTGCATGATAAATTTGTGCATATTAATTTTTGTTCTGAGGTTCGAGACATTAAAATGTCAGAAAGAGCTGCTATTATTTTCTCAACATTCTTTTTTTTTCAGTTAAAAACAAAAACACAGTACTTTTGAAGTTGAAGCCTATCATATTAGCTTATGGTATACTATTTCTATGCACTACATTTTAATATATTTGCACTGATTTTGCCAATAACACAAATTATATTAATGTATCTCTAATTATAATGTACCTAAATCAAGTGTAATCTTTTTCTTTTCCAGTATACTTCCTAAGGAAAAAGATTACAAAAAAAAAAAAAAAAAAAACTTCAAACTGTTTTGTATGGTCTAAAGTAAGCATTTACGTGATGAATTAATGAAAACATCTTTGTCATTTCATGCATGAGTCTAAACATCTAATATTTGCTTTTGTGCTCTTTATCAAGTTAAAGACTCATAGTTAACTTATTCTTGAGAGCTGTGAAGCATGTATTTTATCACATTAATTTCTGATAGAGTTCAGTCCTGGTTTTTGGTCCTGTTAGCTTTATTTATATCCATAGGACTAAGCTTTTATACTTATTCTTACATTATATATGGCTGTACAATCTATAGAGAAAGCCACAAGGGGTGGGGAGAAAATGATCTTTTCTTTCTGTAATACAATTACCCATACTGTATGAGATTTAGCTCATGCTGTATGAGATTATAGCATACTGTAGCTGCTGTAGAAAATAGGCAGTGGGTGTATGTAAATGTGGACTTTCCTGTCATGATGCTACTTACAGTCTCCCGGCTATGATCTCAAGCTCTCCTGGCTACTACTTACAGTCTCCTGGCTATGATCTCAAGATCACAGAACTAATATCCTCTTTAGTTGTGAAAATAGGACAGATTTTGATCAAAATCTCTCAGTAGGAATGGTCAAAAATTTGAGCAGAAAATTGAAAGAAATAGACAGAATCACAGAATGGTTGAGATAAGAAAGGACCTAGATCTAGAGATCCAGGTATCCAGGAGGGTTTCAAATATCTCCAGAGAAGGAGACTCCACAGCCTCTCTGGGCTACCTGTTCCAGTGCTCTGTCACCCTCACAGTAAAGAAGTGTTTTTTCATACTCATATGGAAATTTGAAACATTTAAAGAGCACTTCTTCCAAGCTTAGGATTGGTGTATTTCGAAGAGTAGGCAATCAAGGAAGGGGGGCAGGAAACCTGCGTGGATGAGCAAGGAGATCATCAACAAGATCAAAAGGAAGAGGAAGGCCTATGAAATGTGGAAAAAGGGCCTGTCCTCTTGAGAGGAGTATAGGAGTGTTGTCAGAGGCTGAATTCTTTCAACCTCTCTTCATATGACAGAAGCTCCAATCTTCTAATCATTTTTGTAGTCCTCCTCTGGACTCACTCCAGAAGTTCCATGTCCCTCTTGTACTGTGGAGCCCAGAACTAGAAACAATATTCCAGGTGGGGCCTCACCAGGGATGAGCAGAGGAGAAGGATCACCTCCCTTGACCTGCTGGCAACAGACCTCTGAATGTACCACAGGATACTGTTGGCCTTCTTGGCCACAAAGGCACATTGCTGGCCCATCGTTAACCACCAGGACTCCAAGTTCCTTCTCTGCAAAGTTGCTCTTCAGCAGGTCAGCCCCCAGCCTGTATTGGTTCATGGGGTTATTCCTCCCTACGTGCAGGACCCTGCACTTGCTTTTGTTGAACTTCATGATGTTCCTCACCACCCCATTCTCCAGCCTGTCCAGGTCCCTCTGAATGGCAGCACAGCTCTCTTCTATATCAAACATTCCTCCAGTTTTTGTCATCAGCTGACGTTTTCTTTCTTCCATTATCCAGGTCATTGACAAGTAAGTTAAACAAGACTGGACCCAGTACTGACCCCTGGGGGACACCACTAGCTAAAGGCCTCCAACTGAACTCCACTGCTTGATGATCACAATCCTCTGAGCTCTGCCATTATGCTCACTGACTGCTCACTGACTCTCAGCTCAGTCCACCTCACTATAGATGAGTATCTATCCTGCATTTCCTGAGCTTGTCTATGGGGATGTTATGGGAAACAGTATCAAAAGCCTTGCTGAATTCAAAGTAGACAACATCCACTGCTCTGTCCTCATCTACTCATCCAGTCATCCCATTACAGAAAGCTATCAGATTGGTTAAGCATTATTTCCTCTTGGTGAATTGATGCTGATTACTTCTGATCACCTTTTTATTTTCCACATGCTTGAAGATGACATCCAGGATGAGCTGTTTCAGGGATGGAGATAAGGCTGACTGGGCTGCAGTTACCTGGGTCTTCCTTCTTGCCCTTTTTGAAGAATGGAGTTATATTGGCTTTTTTCCATCCCTCAGCCACCTCTCCTGTTCTCCATAGCCTGTCAAAGATGATGGAGAGTGTCAAAGCAATAACATCTGCCAGCTCCCTCAGCACCCACTGGTGCATCCCATTAGGCCCGTGGATGGGTGTCAGGTTTGCCTGAATGATTTCTTACCTTATCCTCCTTGACCAAGAGAAAGTCCTCCTTTCTCCAGAATTCCTCTCTTGTCCAAAGTCTCTGAGATTCCTGAGGACTGGTCTTAACACTGAAGACTGAAGCAAAGAAAGCATACTTTTCTCTTACTGTTGGAAGAGAACAGTTCACACAACTATTGCTTCTTAATATTCTCTATACAAGGAAGATACTGAATTATCAGTAAACTGTAGCTTGTTCTGAGGCTGTGTAAGTAATAAAAGTTTCAAACTCTTTAAAACACTGTGATGGAAAATAGAAATCCAAATGAAAGTCAGGCATTTAAAAGTTTATTTTATTCTAAGTTTTGTGGGTGGTCCTTTATGGGAATAGGTATTTTGGGCACATGCCAGCATTATCTTCATTTTGCCTAGTTTTATTTATATATATGTATGCATATGCAAATACATATGCATATATAGTTTTGTAGTATAAGTGGGCTGACATGAAGCAATATAAATAATATCAGCACTTTGTTAGATGCAAACTTCTGAAATTTTTACAACTCCATTTTGACTACACAGTTGAAGAATACTGAAAAAATCCATGTGATCTTGAAAAACATTATTTATTATAACCACAAAACAAGTTTATAAATGACATTACAATACACTGTGGGTTGTTAAATAGTTTTTTTTTTTTTTTTTTTTTTTTAAAAAAAAAAAAAAAGATTAATGAGCAGCAAATAGTGAATAAATGAACTGTACCTTGACTCCAAATCTCAGTTTACACTTAGGATATACTGTAATAATCTAAACTTGTCACGCAGCCATGAAAGTGCTAAAAGCTTTCAAAAATAAACATATCCAGATGACAGAATCCACTTTACTCTGAGGGTAATGGATCTCTGTATTAAATACAGTAACATATCTATGATAAAACATGTGGAATATATTTTCAAAACCAATCATAGTGCATTGTCTAAAGGTGTTTAAGGAAGATAGAAATACCTCAGTCTTGTTAGATGAATTTTTACAGACTCAGGGCTACAGTTACAGAATCACAGAATCATAGAATGGCCAAAGTTGGAAGGGACCTCTGAAGATCATCTGGTCCAACCCTCCTGCCAAGCAGGATCACCTAGAGCACATTGCACAGGATGGCATCCAGGTGGGTTTCAAATATCTCCAGAGAAGGTTACTCCAGAGCCTCTCTGGGCAACCTGTTCCAGTGCTCTGTCACCCTCACAGTAAAGAAGTGTTTTCTCATATTACTATGTTTCAGTCTATGCCCATTGCCTCTATTGCTGGGCACAACTGAAAAGAAACTGGTCTCATCCTCTGACACCATCCTTTCAGATATTTATACACATTGGTGAGTTCTCCCCTCCTTCTTCTCTTTTCCAGGATAAACAGGCCCATCTCTCTCAGCCTGTCCTTGTACACAGGTGGACACAGTATTCCAGGTGTGGCCTCACCAGGGCTGAGTAGAGGGGAAGAATCCTTGACCTTCTGGCAACACTTCTCTGAATGCACCCTCTTAACACAGTCATTGCCTCTGTGTAAGTGTAAACATTTGTAAATGCTTATAAGGAGGATACTCACATCTGAACAAATTGTAAGCTCTCTAAGAATGTTCTTTGGGAATTTAGTTCAAATTGCTTTACTAACTGTTGTATAAGGAATTATTCTAACCTTGTTTCTTGTGTATTTTTGTGTTTTACTATTAATAGGAATCCCAAACCTAGAGTGAAAGGAGTGTATCCATTTGCCCCTCTTCAGGTGGGCTCCGCTCCTGCCAGAAGCACCATTTCTTTGGATACAGATTCTCAGGTTGTTTCTGAATACGTGTTCACTTCTGATCCAAGCAAAGTTCCACTCAGAATGTTCTGGTGATTTTCATTTTCACTCTTCACTGTTATGATTTCATCATCTTTATATTATATTATTATATTATATTATATAATTATATATTATTATATATATATTATATTATTATACTGCTGTACTTCTCTGTAAAGTGGCTAGGTAAAAATAGTTCTACTTAACTCAGCTCTACGTCCTCTGGGTATTTGGAGCTGCTGACCAACATAAAAGTATTTTCAGTTTTACTCCTTTTAGCCCTGCAGAATTAACACAATGTGCTAATTGTGGTCTGAGAGAATGTATTTATTTCATATATCCACTGAAAAAGTTTCAGTTACTTTTCAGTTACGTCATTTCAATCAGGACTAAAAGTAAAGAAGGAAAGCCCTCTTTGATCATAGAGTATGGAACTACTCTGAACTAGAATACATTAATATAGAGTACCAATGTTAAAATTGTTCTTAGCTGCTCTGTGCTCCCTACAATGTGATTACTTATGGCTTGACGGCTCAGATAATATTTTATTATAATTCTCCTTTAGTCAGAGTCTTTGGGGTTAGATCTTTGCTGTTACTGTCTGCAAATTGAAAAATCTGCTAAACAGACTCTTCCAGCTCTTCCAGTTAACCCTGCCTGAGTTATAAATGGGAGCCTCTGTCAGTCTTTTGGTCACCATATATTTAGAAAGTGTTCCTCTCTGAGCAGCTGGATGTGGTGGTTTTACTTGGGTGGGCAGCTGAGCTCCACCCCAACCACTTTCTTACTCCCCCTCCTCAAAGAGGAGCGGGGAGAAAATACAATGAAAAGGACTCAAGGGTTGAGATAAGGGCAGAGAGATCTCACAGTAATTATTGTGACAGGCAAAACAGACTCAGCGTGGGGAGATAGTAAGATTTATTGCCTATTACTAACAAGCTAGAGAAGTGAGAAGCAAAGGAAATAAACCAAAAGCGTCTTCCCCATCATCTGCCCTTTTCCACCTCCTCCCCCCGAGCAGCGCAGGGTAATGGGGGAATGGGGATTATGGTCAGTCTATAGCACTTCTCCGCTGCTCCTCAGTCACTCTTGTCCCCTGTGCTGTGAGGTCCCTCCCAGGGATTCAGTCCTTGCCAAACTGATCCGGTGTGGGCTGCCCACAGGCAGAAGCTCTTCAAGAACTGCTCCAGATATGGACCACAGGGTCCATCCCTCAGGAGCAAATGGCTCCATCCAGGATCCCTCACGGGCAGCAGCTCCTACCAGGTCACCTGTTCCTCCGTGGTCTCCTCCCCACGGGCTACAGGTCTGGCCCAGAATCTGCTCCAGCAGGGGTCTTCCACAGGCCACAGTCTCCATCGGTGCAGGTCCACCTGCTCCACCATGGTATTCCATGGGCTGCAGGGGGACAGCCTGCTTCACCATGGTCCTCACCACAGGCCACGGGGGACTTCTGCTCTGGCACCTGGAGCACCTCTCCCCCTCCTTCTTCACTGACTTTGGCCTCTGCAAGGCTGTTTCTCCCTCTTCTCACTCTCCCAGCTGCTGCATGGTGCAGTGGTTTTTTTCCCTGTCTTAGGATCTCACAGAGGTGCAAAACAACATCACTTATTGGCTCAGCTCTGGTCAGCAGTAGGGCCCTTACCAAACATGAGGCAGCTTCTAGACCCTTCTCACAGAAGCCACCCCTATGGCCCCCTGCTACCCAAACCTTACCATGTAAAGCCACTACACTGGACTCTTCATTTTACATATCTGTTTTGTGCTTTAGGATCCTCAGTCATGTCATCAATTAAGGTAAATTGAGAAAGCTGTCTTAATTTCACTGAATGATCAGCCCAAGTTGCTACATTTTTATATACTTGTTACTGTGGTACTCAGTCAGGTAATATTAAATAAAGTCTGGATGTCATTGGAGAGAAGCAATATGTTAAGAGAAATAAATTGTAACGATATGACTTTCTCAAGTTCCAGGGAAATTTCAGAAGTACTTGACATTCAATGCTAAACTTTCAGTTGCAGGATCCGTATTTGTTCAGATCAGAATAAACCCTCTAGGGAACTCAGCATATGATTTTTAATAGCAGACTTAACTGCTATACCTGCCATTTCTCTTTCTGCAAAGTAATCTTTAAAAAACAAAACCAAACCCAAAACACCACAGTTATTGTAGAAATAATATATATAACTGTCAGGACACTCTTTTTTCATGTCCTTTCTTTGTAAGTACACATTTTTTTTTTTTTAATTTCCTAATCTGCTAATGCTCTGTGGTGTCATAGGTCATGGAGAGGGCAGCAGTGCCCAAGCATCAAATACTGTGGAGGACCATGAGTAAGCTCAACTAGCAATTTCTTGTACATGTAAGCAAGATTCCTTTTGCTGTCATCATTATGACAAATACACTTGTTTGGGGAAGATAATGAAAAAAATATCTTCTCCCCATAAACCTGAATGAACATCTTTTTTCTCTCTGTTGCTGTGGGTGGATGATTCACATAACTTTCAAGGCATATATTGAAAACCTTGCTGCAGTGAAATACTTAAAAGTGTCAGCATGTTTCTAGGCAAGTGCAGGATGAGCACCAAAAAATCCACTGCAAAGGCAGTGATTAGAAATATGTTTACAGATTGGAGTGAATTTTTAATGACTATGTACTTCTGTCAAACACTTTACAGGATCCTCTCTGGAAATTTATACTATTCAAAAACACTAAGTATCTTAAGTTTTGAAGCAGAAGTGCACACAAAATCATATGTCTAACATCTCCTTGGACTCTAATATCACTGACAATGACACAAGTTTTAGCAATCACAGCTGATGATACAGTAGAGTGGAGAAAATGACATACAGTACAGAAAAGAAAGAAGAGGAGCTAGAAGAAATAGCTTTGGGGAAAGTCAAAGAGTGAAAAAAAAAAAAAAAAAAAAAAGAAACCATGAAATTTAGAAACCTGACAGGCCATCAACACCATAGTATGGAAAGGAAGAGTGAAAAATGACACTTGGAAGATCTGACCACAAAAGCAATCACAAAATGCACAAATGGGCATTCTCTCCATACAGCCTTTCTCCTTCCCACACTCTATCTAGTTCTACATATCAAGACCATGTAGTTATGGTAGTTTAAAAAGAAACCAAAACCAAACCAAACCAATCAACCAAACAAACAAAACAAAAAAGTTAAAGACTACTCAAGTATATGGTATATCTCTCTCAAACAGAGAATTTCACTATGTAGCAATTTCATCTGAGTGAATGAGAATCAACAGGGAAAAATGAAATTAGAAGGAAATGAAGATAAGTAATTGGAGGAAAAAAAAAAAAAAAAAAAAAAAAGATGTCATGAATTGAAAATTATTTTTGCTTTGAGGTGCTGACTCAAATGCATAACTTTCCATAACAGCTGTAGTAACAATAAAACTAGACCAGAATTTTAGTTATGAATAATAATAAAAAAGACTTTTTTTTGCTTCATGTGCTTCAGAAATACCCAATTCTTCTGTTTATGAGTAGGAAAATAGAAAATCTGTGCTATTCTTCTTTCAGATTTTGAGACTGTCTCATATATGAAACCTGAAAATAGAAAATGAAACATATCAGTATCTAGCTCACTTTACTCTTTCTTTATTTTCTTTATCATTCAGATGGATATCAAAAGAAATAAAATTTGAATGGAAACTGGGATGTTACCTATAGTCATTTTTATACCAATAATCAAATGGATAAGTACCAGATCTTTTTTTCAGGATTCATTAAAGAAAATTTATCCAAAAAAATAAAAAAATAAAAAAATGCCACTGCACATGGATGGTAAAGAAAATAATCAAATACATTGCTAACATAAGGAGTTGGGCAGTAATAAATTGGTATCTTTTGCTGTTGTCTTCACAATGTCAGGATTTCTTATACTGCCTGTGAAATATATTTTGAGAATTTGTTTCTTCATTTCCATTTTCTGAATGTTCTCTTCTGAGAGTTCACTATCATTCTTCAATTGCCTCTCCAGCATCACAAATCCTGTTACACAAAGGATGTTGGGACAGATTCACCTGCTAATATATATTAGCAGGACTCATAGATGATGGCACACAAGGATTGTCAATGGTGAAAGTTACAAAGAGGGAGAGAGATGGGGGGAGCAAGAGAGGAAGGAAGGGAGGAAGGAAGGGAGGAAGAGAAGAGGAAGAGAACAGAGAAAAAATAAAAGTGAAAAAGAGAAAAGAGAGAAAAGAGAGAAGAAAAACTCTACCTAGTAGCTAGTCAGAAAGAGCAGTGATGGGTCCAGTGATAGAGCAGATAGATCCTCATTTGTGTGTCCATTCCTATGTTGTTGGTGTTGATGGCTAAGGCACTAGAGGACCAAAGGACCTATTCAAAAATCTTTTGCCATTCTTACAAAATATTTAAACACCTTCATGTCAGAGGTTTGGTCATTCTCACAACTGCTCAACCAAAAGGTTAACTGCTCCAGAAGAGGGACTTTTCCTTCCTAGTGGCTCCCAGGAAGGCCTGCCTTCAGGAGTCTTCAAGACTGCAAGAAAGACTAAGAGAGCAAAGGCTAAGAGAGCTGGGGCTGTTCAGCCTACAGAAGAGAAGGCTCCCGGGGGACCTCATTGCAACCCTTCAGTACTTAAAGGGACTTATAAAAAGACGGGGAGCAACTCTTTGCTCAATTGGATAATGACAGGATGAGGGGGAATGGTTTTAAACAGAAAGAGGGGAGATTTAGATTAGAGGTTAGGAGGAAATTCTTTATTCAGAGAGTGGTGAGGCACTGCAACAGAGAGGTTGTGGATGTCCCATCCTTGAAGGTAATCAAGACAAGGTTAGATAAGGCCCTTAGCAACCTGATCTAGTGGATGGCATCCCCGCCTATGGCAGGGGAGTTGGAACTAGGTGATCTATGAGGTCCCTTCCAACCCAAGCCATTCCATGATTCAGTCCTATTGATGAAGACCACTAAGCTCTGGTAAAGCTTAAAGCTCTTCTATCTGTTGTTGGCTTTGCTCACATTCTGGTGCTTCTATGATAAATGTTTTAAAGTAGATTTTTTTTTCCCCATAGCATATCTTTATTGTACCAGAGATTACAGACTGATTTCCATTGTAGCAACATAGGTCTATTGTGTTAGGTGAGCACGAATTAGTGTGAGCACAAATAGAGATGATTTTCTTAAATTATTCAGAAAGATTAGTGTGGTGGTTTTACCGTGCTAGGCAGCTGAACACCACAGTCACTCTCTCACTCCCCTTCCTCAGATGAGGAGGGGAAGAAGTAAAGGAAAGAACAACTCACAGGATGAGATAAGGATAATTTAATTAAAGAGAAAAAAAAGTATATTATTAAGGAAATATTATTATTAATTAAACAATTCAACTAAAGAGAAAAAAGGGAAAGGGGAAAAGGGAGGGGGAAAGAGAGTAATAAAACAAATCAAGTAAAGGCTATGTGGAAGTGCAGAGGAAAAAAAAATTACTCTCTACTTCCCAAAAATGAGCGATGCTTGACCACATTCTTGAAGCAGGGTCTCAATGCACGTAGCTGGTGTTCGGGAGGAGGACAGAAGTTTTCGCAGTGAGAGACCACCACACCCCCCTTCTTCCTTTTTCCACCTTTTATTGCTGAGTGTGACATCATATGGTATGGAATAGCCATTTGGTTGGTTTAGGTCAGCTGCCTTGGTGATGTTTCTCACTTTTTTGCCAACTCCCTAGGAGGGTTAGAGAAAGTCCTGATGCTGTGTCAACACTGCTCAGCAGCAGACACAACACCAGTGTGATACCACTGCTGTTCTAGCTACAAGTGCAGAGCGCAGCACTGTATGGGCTGCTGCAGGGAAAGTTAACATCCCAGACAGACCCAGTACAATTAGTCAAAATGCCAAAAAAAAATACATGGCTTGTGAATTTACTTAAAGTTATATACCTTATTTGCAGGTGGTTATGAAATAATGTCTTTCTGTGAAATAGAGTCAATGTTGGATATTATGAGGCAAACACTTTCTTCCTGACATGTCTTTAAAATATCATTTGGGGGTGGGGTGGGGGGGTGAGGGGGAGAGTAGGAGAGAAAAGAAAAATAAAATCAAAGTGCTAATTGAATAACATGAGAAATGCTGTAGTGTTCTCAAGTTCTGATATTGTCTGATAAGTGGGGGTAGCTTTTTCATTGATTTTTCTTTTCTTTTTTTCTTTTTTCTTTTCAGTATGTGTATTTTATAAAGGATATCCCGTATAGCTGGATATTACATTATCAACAAATCAGTCATTCACTGGGAAACACAACTCAGAGTCAAATATACCAAATTGTTATTGTACCAACTAAGAGTGACAGAGCATTCTGAAATGTGAAGACAGCTTATAAGTGTTTGCCATAAAAATCCAGTTAGTCAAAGTCACTTTTCCCCACAAGTAAGGTGTTGGAACACTGCGAAATAGCAGTTCTATTTTTGGCTGACTCAGATAAGGGATTTGAATTAATGTATCCTGCCCAGAAGAACACCTGAAAAAGCAGGCCACATAGTCATTTTTATGCTTTGCTCTTGTCCAATGAATATTTAAATAGTCTGTACAGAATATCATGGATCTGGCAGAAAAAGCTGAGGAAGAGCCTTTCTTCTTCCACAATATATGGTGCTGCTTTAGTAACCTCTGTGTGCTGTAAATGGTCAGATCCCTACACAAGAAAGATCCTGACCCTGTGCATTTCATAATTTTAAATGAATTCTCTGAGCACAGGATTATTAGATAAAAATGTAAAATAATGATACATTTTGCTATCTGAAATACGGCTTCTCTGCTTCTTATTTCAAATATTCCAAAATAAAATATGCTGCTTAAGACTGAACAAAATGTTTTGCATAAACCCCAAGTGACTGGGTTTGTTTTCAAGAAAAAGGAAAAAGAAATACCCTAAATGAAATATTTATGTTTTAATCTAGCGTTGAGATAAAATGATACATCTCTTGAATGGCTCTAATACATAGGTCTGATTTAAAGAGCTGGTGACTATCTCCTCTCTATTTGACTTTAACCCAGGTGCACTGGTAAAGGCTGAGATATGCTACAGCTCTGAGAATAACCTCTGGAACATTAAAAAGCTGGAGACATAAATGTCAGCAAGTTTAAGTAAACAAAGAGAGTGTTATGCTAATTTACACTAGAAAGATCTCAGTATAGAATTTGTTGTCAGGCTCAAGGTGATGTTGCAAGGTCTTCTTATTTTCATTTTATACAGTAAAGGAATGCAGTTAAAAATAAGTTAGCCCATAGCTGGTGTTCATGTCTTAAAAATAAAAGAAAGAAAAAGAAAAGAAAAAAGAAAAAGGAATGAAAAAAGCAAGAAAAATAATAATAAAAAAGGCTCTGTGACTTTTGTCATTCTAAAGTAAATACCCAGTATTAATTATCCTACAGCTATCTGAGACAGGTACCTCTTACAGGAAAATAAATAAATAAATGAATAAATAAATAAATAAAAATAAAGTATGATAGCTATCATAGAGAAATTTGAAAGTTAAAACCAATTTACCTGTAAGTTAAATTCTACCTTCAGTTATATCTAAATCAATTTTTGGACCTACTACTCTGAATACATACTTAACAGAATACATACACAACAGAAATAGAAATAAATTACTGTGAGTGTATCAATGCAGTTCATTGCTATTTTATGTCTGATTACAGGGAGAAAATTATGTCTCAAACCTAATCTACTGGACCTCCTAAAATCACAGCTGTGGTATACATGGCACTGAAGAATATGACACGAACAAGCAATGTACTGTGGAGAAATTAATATAATGGAAAAAATAATTATAGTGACAGAGAAGTTGTTTTCAAGAGAATGAGGGTTGGGGGGAAGCATAAGAGCTAGACATTAATTTAAAATTTATGCAGTGGGTTCGTATCTGATATTTATAGGATTTAAATGTTTCTCTATATGAAACTGCTCACCTATTTTATACAGAGGAAGAATTACCCACAAATATTTTAATATGATGAAATGAGTGAAAGGTATAGAGGATATTGGGTTGGATCTAATCCGGAAAGCACTAATCTGCCTGTTTATCTAATGCAAAGTTGTTCATCTGTGGAGGGCACTGGGAGGTGCACATTCTGCTGAAAGAGATGTTGAGAATCAGGAACACAAGAGAATTGATGCTAATGAAGATGACAGCTTGAGAGTCTGCCTGCTGCATAAAAGCAGAGCACAACTGCTTAAGTGTCCCGGGTTAAAACCTTGTCTTATAAACTGTGTTGGACAAATATGAGACAGACTCTGCATGTGATATGATGTTAGCATATCAAGAAAAAAAAAAAAAAAAGGAAAAAAAGTCTGAATAATTGAATCTAAAAGATCAGAAGAGAGCTACTTTAAAGCACTTGTGACTTTGTGGATGGCATTGAAATGCAATCTTTTAGGAAAGAAAGTTGCATAAATACTAATCAAATAGAGTTTGTATATCTCTTCCTTGATTTTTCTTAATTAACAAAGGAAAATTGAATGAAGATTTTAATAAACCCCAGACTGTCTCAGCTCTTTCCTTACCCTAAATAGACAATCATGAATAGATAGAGAAAATCAAGACCCCTTCAGTTCCTTTGTCTTCTCAACATTAGTTTCTTCATAGAATCATAGAATCATAAAATATCCCGAGTTGGAAGGGACCCATAAGGATCATCAAGTCCAACTCCTCACACCACACAGGTCTACCCAAAAGTTTAGACCATGTGACTAAGTGCACAGTCCAATCTCTTCCTGAATTCAGACAGGCTTGGTGAAGTGACTACTTCACTGGGGAGCCTGTTCCAGTGCGCAACAACCCTCCCGGTGAAGAACCTCCTCCTGATGTCGAGCCTAAACTTCCCCTGCCTCAGCTTAACCCCATTCCCGTGGGTCCTATCACTGGTGTTTATGGAGAAAAGGTCTCCTGCCTCTCCACTCTCCCTCGTGAGGAAGTTGTGGAACATGATGAGGTCCCCCCACAGCCTCCTCTTCTTCAGGCTGAACAGGCCCAGTGACCTCTGCCGCTCCTCATATGTCTTCCCCTCTAGGCCCTTCACCATCTTCATCGCCCTCCTCTGAACACTCTCCAACAGTCTAATGTCCTTTTTGTACTGTGGTGCCCAGAACTGCACACAGTACTCAAGGTGAGGCCGCATCCGCGCAGAGTAGAGTGGGACAATCACTTCCCTCGACCAGCTAGCAATGCCATGCTTGATGCATCCCAGGATACGGTTGGCCCTCCTGGCTGCCAGGGCACACTGCTGGCTCATACTGAACTTGCTGTCAACCACGACCCCCAGATCCCTCTCTGTGGAGCTGCTCTCCAGCGTCTCATCACCCAGTCTGTACGTATAGCCAGAGTTACCCCATCCCAGGTGCAGGACCCGGCACTTGCTTTTGTTAAACTTCATGCGGCTGGTGATCGCCCAGCTCTCCAACCTGTCCAGATCTCTTTGCAAGGCCTTTCCACCCTCATCTGAGTCCACAACTCCTCCAAGTTTGGTGTCATTGGCAAATTTGCTCAAAACACCTTCTAGTCCTACATCCAAATCATTTATAAAAACATTGAGAGGACTGGCCCTAAAATGGAGCCTTGAGGGACCCCACTAGTGACCATCTGTCAGCCTGATATGGCCCCATTTACCAGAACCCTTTGAGCCCTGCCCGTCAGCCAATTGCTCACCCATTGGATGATGTTTTTGTCTAGTTGTATACTGGACATTTTGTCCAGAAGGATCCTATGGGAAACCATGTCAAAAGCCTAACTGAAGTCCAAAAAGATCACATCAGCTGGTTTCCTTTGGTCAACTAGCCAGGTGATCTTGTCATAAAAGGAAATCAAATTTGTTAGGCAGGACCCATGTTGGCTGGGACAATGACTGCATTTTCCCCCAGGTGCACTTCAATAACTTCTAGCATCATCGTCCCCATAATTTTACCAGGCACTGACGTGAGACTGACAGGTCTGAAATTGTTTGGGTCTTCTTTCTGACCCTTCTTGAAAATTGGTACAACATTTGCCAGCTCCCAGTCTACCAGGACCTCTCCAGATTCCCAAGAAATGAAAAATAATTGAGAGAGGTCCCACGATGATGTCAGCCAGCTCTTTAAGCACCCTGGGATGAATCCCATCCCATGGACTTGTAGGGATCCAGGTGGAGCAGCAAATCCCGCACACATTCAGGGTCAGTTGGGAGTTTATCATTCCCACTGTTACAGTCCCCCAGCTCAGGGCACCCTGGGTCTCAAAGCCCACCATCAGCATTGAAGACAGAGGTGAAGAAGGCATTAAACATCTCTGCTTTGCATATGTCCTTGTCTGTGAGGAGACCTTCCCCATCAAGTAGCGGACCTATGTTTTCTTTGGTTCTCCTTTTTCTGTTCACATATCTAAAAACCCTCTTTTTATTGTCTCCCGCAGACATGGCCTGCTTCAGCTCTAGTTGGGCTTTGGTCACATGGATTTTTTCCCTACAAACACGAATAGCATCCCTGTATTCCTCTCTCGTCCATGTATTTGTCTCTCCACTAAGAATAAAATACTGAGTTCCTGCCAGATCTCCCTGTAAGTGTTCACTACAGAAAAACAATTATACTGGTGCACTTGGGTCTTCTATTTCTTCTGGAGATGGATAGAATATTGGAATAGCCTCTGGTCTTCTTAATGTTTTCTCATCATGCCTCCTATTTCGCAATCCCTGACCCATCTCCATCATACTAGGAACTTACTTTTAGGTTTTAGATCAAGTATGGCATGACAATTTTTTTTCCCCTCAACTGTAATTAATAGTTCATTTTCTAATTCCAAATTCTTCCTTTTTTTTTTTTTTCCCAATAAACAAATAAATAAAACAAAATAAAATGAAGGAATGAAGGATCAAAAGAAATCAGAAAATATCTGGAGTTAACTTGACTGTCACTGTTTTTAATTACCACATTTTTTTTTTCCTAGTTCCATATTGTCTTATTATAACAACATTTTTAAAACTTTAGAAATATGAATTAACCCTCTACCCTTCAGGAGTACTCATTTTACAGACATATTTGCATGTCCCAGAAATTCTGTATTTCTGTATACTTCTCAAGGTTAACTCTAAACTGCAGAATTTGGAAAGATTTTTCAGAAATTGGATCTTGGTTCACATTATAGATAAAATGTGATTGCATATAAAAAGCACACATTTATATACCATCTCAATGTGTATTTTATTCATTTATTTATTTTTACATATTGATTTCCTCTGCAATCCAGGTTCTGTCAGCATGCAGGAATGTCAGAATCCTCTTCATCCTTTTGCTGGAGAACTAGAGAACATTCAGCTGTAATCAGAGAAACCACGCTCAATTTTTTATATCACAGATGACAATCTTACCACTTTGAGTTCTTTTTCTAGAATACCTACCCCTATTTGCTGTTTTGAGAATCCATGCCAAATGATCATTCTTGTCCCATTGTTCTTTCCCATTTCCACTATTCTGTCTTTTTTTAAAATAAGCTTTCTAAAATAACCTGCTATTTAATGATAAAATCACTCTAGTAGTTTGCAAGATATGCCAACAAAGCATATCACAGTTGAGCATATTGTTATTGAAGGATTGTTTATTTTGGATTTGTAGCAGTTTTGTCATTGCAAACTTCAAAAGGTTAGCTTTGTTTCTGTAAGAAAAAGGGAAACTTTTGTAATCACATTCTGGAAAAAAAAATTATTGTCCCTTTTAATTTTTACATTAAATTTGTTTCTCTTGAGATTTTGGGAACAACGATTCTAAGGTCAAAGTCTGAAATAACTCACTGGTACAACTATTGTCAGCCACCTCTTCTAGTAAGCTTACCATATGTGAAGCTGAAAGCTCATGCATGAAGTTCCAAATGAAACATTAGACCCTAACTAAGTGTTAAAAAACAAAAAGTCCTGTTGACAAATCTGTATTATGCACTATTCACTTTGCACCGGGGAGGTTTAGGTTGGAAATTAGGAGACATTTATTCTTAGAAAGAGCAGTCAGGCATTGGAATGGGTTGTCCATGGAAGTGGTGGAGTCACCATCCCTGGGGGTATTCAAGTAAAAGTTGGACCTGGTGGTTAGGGATATGATTCAGTGTGTGACATTGGAAATAGGATGATGGTTGGACCAGATGATCTTGAAGATTCTATGATTCCTCAGATATGAGTTGATATATAACAATAATTCAAGGTTCCAGTTACTGAGAGTGGAAAAAGTACACATTTTTCATGATCACAGATGAAAATGTACTTGAACAGTTACTTGAACATGTAAATGGCAAACAGCGTAGAACGGACATAAATGGCAAATCATGTCAGAGACAATATATGTAAAACAAAAATGCTGATTGCATATGTCCTGGTTTCGGTTAGGATAGAATTAATTTTCCTCCTAGCAGCTGGTAGGGTGCTATGTTTTGGATTTAGGATGAGAATAATGTTAATAACATACTGATGTTTTATTGTTTCAGAGCAGTGCTTACACTAAGCCAAGGACTTTTCAGGTTCTCACACTGTCCTGCCAGCAGGCAGACTAGGGGTGCAGCAAGAGCTGGGAGGGGACAGACCCAGGACAGCTGACCCAAACTGGCCAAAAGGATATTCCATACCATCTGACATGGTGCTGAGCAATTAATATGGGCGGGCTGGCCGAGGTGGGGGGACCAGCTGCTTGGAGATAGGCTGAGCATCGTTCAGTGGGTGGTGAACAATTGCACTGTGCATCACTTGTTTTGTACACATTATCATTAGTAGTACTATTATTATTATTATTATTATTTTCCTGTCTTCTCTGTCCTAATAAACTGTTTTTATTTCAACCCACAGGCTTTCTTTTTTTTTTTTTTTCCTGATTCTCTCCCCCATCCCAGGGAGGGAGGGGGGAGGGTCAGTGAACAGCTGCGTGGTGCTTAGTTGCCCATTGTGGGAGGGACAGTGTGTGAGGGACAGTAGGAGGGACAGTGGGTGGAGCAAGGGGTCACAAGTACCTGGGGCGGTTGCATGTACAGGTATAAGAGGCTATGTTACGCAGCAACAAATTGGCACTTGAGCTAGACACGTGGTGTCCATCTCTGGTGTCCCTGCTCGGGGAGCAGACGTTTAGGCAGCCAATAGATGTTGTCTCTTGGGCTGGGATAGCGTGGAGAGAGGCAACATCTGGTGACCCCGACATGATACGGGGGCAGCCGCCTACTGGGTAAAGTAGTGGAAAGCTGATAGCCATGGCATCCATGGATCAGGTGGTGAGTACACTGAAGGGGCTAGGTAATCAGTGCAGAATCGCGCTGAAAAGGAAAGAGATCCATCTGTTGCTCCAATGGATGCAGCAGCGGGGATTTGCTGATTCACTGTCCAGTTGTCTGGAACAGCGAACATTAGAAAAGGTGGGGGAAGACCTTTGGGTGGCTGCTTGTAATAGGAATAAGGAGGCTCTGGAGTTGATTCCCATCTTTGGGAAGATACTCGAGACCTTTAAGCAGGCAAAGGAGCAACGTTCTATGTGGTAATTGGCGGCGGGAATGCTTCAGGGGCCTGAGCAGGGGTCAAAGATGGAGGCGCAGATCACCCCATCAGAAAAAGAAGCGCTCGAGAAGGAGGAGGAGGGGACGCAAACAGAGGGCACCGATGGTAGTGAGGTAAAAACAGAGAAGGATTCAGGGAAAAGCGGGTCCTCGCCAGGGGAATGCAGAGTACATTGGTGTGTGCCTATCTTTAGAGCTTCTCCACCCTTGGGTCAAGCCACAGGGGACGGCTCAGGTGGGTAGTGGGCGATGGAGGGGAACACGATAATCAGATTCCTGATGCATGAGGTATCAGCGGGTGGGGGTCCTGCTTCCACCCCCCTGTTTACGCTGCCCCCACTGCTCTTCTTTGACCTCCCTGCACCCATGTCAGGGACAGGTCTGTCATCATTGCCTCCACCATATGTGGGATCGACAGCGCCACCCACAGAGGGAGAGGAGACCCAGGGATGGGAACACAGGCAGGAGCATCCCCGGGAGGAACAGGAGGAGACACCTTTGTCAGGGCAGGCAGGATTGGTGCGCAAACAACAAGAGGAGGCAGAAAAACAGTTGGAAGACCTGCAGAAGCGCATGGAACGGTTGTTGAAAGAGTTCACTAAGATGCAGATTCAAATGGGGAATGCGGCAGCAGCCGCCGAGACACAGGCGAGGGAGTGGGGAAAAGTGAACCAACACGGGAGCTGGAACGTGGTAGCGCGGGAGTGTATCTTGAAAGGGGTTCAACTTCAGCCCGAAAAAGTTCCTTCAGTGGGACCGAGTGCCTATCCAGTGATTATGCAGGGACAGGGGAGACGGTGGGAGCCCATAGACAATAAATTGTTGATGCAGCTAAAAAAGGCTATTTCGGAGGGTGGGATTCACCCCGTGCTGAAAGAATGACTGATGTCAGAGGCTAGGGAGATATTTTGAAATGCATTAGCTCCGTTGCCTGCTTCCTGCAGTGCAGCTGAAATGATTGAGATGGGTTGCAGCGCGGGACGACAACAGGAAGTGGAACTGCTGACTATGGTGGTCTAGGTTGCTCAACAGCCACTGCTTGCAGCTTTGCAAGTCATGGTGGGGGGAGCAGTGGCTCAACCACACTGTTTGTCCAAAAAGGAAATGGACTCAGGGCGTACGTCCGAGAGACATCCGCTGTTGGGTCTGCAGCGGACCCCATGTTGCAAGAACTTGTCCCAACCACAAAGACACAACACAGCTGCAGGGAAATGGGGGGGCTCAGACGAGGAGGGGAGCACCCGCCCAGCAGACAACCTGGAGCTCCCAAACAAATCCACGAGTGTGGTCCGGGGCGCCATGGCCCGAACTCGATCAGGGCGAAGGGTAGAGGGGTGCAGTGTGACATTCCCTCCAATGATGGTGGACGGCTCGTTTGTTGCCAGCGGGAAGTATGCAACAATCATGGTTGTAGACAGCCCTTCAGTACCTCTGCGCTTACCGTGGGGAGTTTTCCTGCTTTGTGGAGGTGGTTGAGCTTAACTGATTATTCCTCCTAATGTGTATGGCGGACCCTGCGTGCTTGGGACATGAGCAATCAGTCCGTTCGCACCTGACGACATCAAGAAGGCTATGGCAGGGACAAGGAGCCATCACAAGCGCTCACTGAAAGACCCTACACTAGATCTGGACTGCGATGATGGATGGTATTCGAATACTCAAGCACAGACAATTGTTGAAACGCTTTTCATAAGGCCGCAAATTGTCCAGAATACTGAGACAATTGAGCGGCTAACTTGCTGGGCTTTGAAAAATGCTAACCGCATGGCGGATGCTTTGGCGAATCTCACTGACGGCATGGGAGCTCTTAAGGAAGGTTTATCCTCAACTAGGTTGGCTGTAGATTATTTGCTTGCTTGAACAGGAATCGGTTGTTCTGAGCTGGAAGACGCTGGTGTCAGAGGGTTCTGTTGTATCGACTGGAAGAAGAATGCGACAACGTCTATTGAACGAGCCAAGAGCATGACTGAAAAATTGTTGGAGAACACGTATGGAGACCGCATTAACCAAAACTGGTGGGGGAAGGGCTGGTTAGATTGGCTGGGGACACCAGCCTCATGGTTAATTTCCTCCTTGTCAACTGCACTGTGGGTATTGATTTTGTTGGGTGCTGGTGCACTCCTCTTGCCCCTGCTTCTTCAACTACTGTAACAGCTGCTCGAAAAGCGAGTCCTGTGAACAGTGAATATTAACCTGCTTCTCCATAATGGATGGCAGCATCTACCACAGGAAGAAGAGAATGATCGCTTATAGCTAGAGCTATACTATGATAATCTCCTTTGCAAAGGGAAAAAGGGGGTAAGACTAAAAGGGGACATGATATAGCATAAGGAGGGGGGAGATGTAGGAGGAAAAGTGGGAGGGACAGTGGGTGGAGCAAGGGGTCACAAGTGTCTGGGGCGGTCACATGTATAAGAGGCTATGTTATGCAGCAATAAATTGGCACTTGAGCTAGACACGTGGTGTCCGTCTCTGGTGTCCCTGCTCGGGGAGCAGACGTCTAGGCAGTCAATAGATGTTGTCTCTTGGGCTGGGATAGAGTGGAGAGAGGCAACACCCACCAGTTTAAACCACAGCAGTATAGATATAGAATGAAATTAAAATTGCGATCAGATTTGAAACACAGATAACTAATATCAAAAGTAAATTCAAAGAAATGATATCAGAGTTATTCTGTTAGGGTTATTTTTTTTTACTGAAGTTCAGCAACAAAGTTTTAAGGATTCAGACATCTGTAGATAGCAACCTGTGTCTCATTGTAATACAGGTAACTAACCATGATTTTAAGATTTTGTCAGAGTGCGAATAAGGGATTAACTGTGTTGGTTACTTGAACTACTTCTGATCTTTTGCCCTTGGAAGTCCCTCAGTCCTCTGTAAATTCTGCTTAGCCCAACAAAATCATATATCGAGGTTGTGTGTAATAGTGACTTATATGGTAAATTAATGTTCATAGTCATTGATTATTCTTTCTCTAATGGCTATCTTGTACTGTTTCTTATGTTATCTTATACTAAGAACTACACCCAGGCTTACTGAAGAGAAGTATTATTACTGACCAAGAAAATAAAAGAGAGGTAATCATACAAAAGGTGTATCTGGTCTGAAGCTTGAGTCTACTGCAGAATTAGTTATTTCATAATTTCAGAGTAGAAAGCCAATCCTTTCACGTAGGGGTAGGGAAAGGAGGGTCAAATGAAAATTGTCCGTTGAAAGCTAGTAGAATTTGAAAGGAACCTGTCTAGGTTCCATAGAAAGTATTTCTTACTTATACTAAAATTACACAGAGAAGAGCAAGGTACTTAATACCTTTTTCACCTTAGTCTTTATTTGTAAGATTTGCCTACTGCACTCACAGGGCCCTGATACCAGTGGGAAAGCATAGAGCAAGAAACATTTACCCTCTTTGAAGAAGGATCAGGTTAGGGAACACTGGACATACATGAACCCACAGGGTCTGATGAGATGCACCCAAGAGCAATGAGGAAGCCAACCATTGTCATTACAAGGTCACACTGGATTACTTTTGAAAGATTAGTTTGAAGGGAACTGCAGGCTAGTCAGCCTTGTTGAAATCCCTGGGAAGGTGATAGTAGAACTATTCCTAGAAGCTACTGCTAAAAATATAAAGGACAAGAATGAAATTGGAGTAGCCAGCATGAATTTTTGAAGGGGAAATATGTTTGACCAGACCAATAGCTCTCTTTGATGAAGTGACTAGCTCTGAGGACAGAAGGAGAGCATCTGATATTGTTTATCTTGATTTTAATAATGCTTTCAACATTGCCCCCCATAATATTCTCACAGACAAACTGATAAAGTACAGACTAGGACAGTGAGATGCATTGAAAACAGCCTGAACTGCCAGGCTCAAAGTTTCACAATCTGTGGCACGACATCCAGCTGAAAGCTAGTGGTATGCTTTAGGAGTCCACAGTGGACAAATGCTGTTCAGTGTTCTCATGAGAGACTTGGATGACAAGGGAGAATGCACCCTCAAGAAGTTTGCAGACAGTATACAACTGGGATATACCACTCGGCTGATACATCAGATGGGATACCTCTATTCAGTGCACCCTGAGAAGGTTGGAAAAGTGGGCCAACAGGAACTTCCTGAAGTCAACAAGGGGAATTGCAAAGTCCTGTCCTGAGGAGGGACAGTCCCATGTACCACTGCAAGCTAGGGGCCATCTGGCTGGAAAGCAGCTTTACAAAGGAGGACAAGGGGTGATACTAGACAATAAGTTGGCCAAGAACTAGCAATATACCCTTGCAGCAAAGGTCAGCTGCCTTCTAGGCTTCATTAAGATTAATCTTGCCAGTAGATCAAGGGAAATGATTGTTCCCCTGTGCTCAGCTTTTGGTGAGACACATATGGAGTTCCAGATATGGTCCTGGTACCAGATATGGTACATGTCTGAGAGAGATGGCACTGTGCAGCTTGGAGAAAGACTCAAGTGGATCTTATCAATGTGTCAATATCTGACAGGTGAGTGAGGTTAAGAAGACATAATTTTGTTTTTAAACATTAGAGTTTTTGTTCGTTTTTTTGTTTGATTTGGTTTGGTTTGTTTTTTAACTGACAGGGTGGTCTAATACAGGGTGCCCAGAGAGGTTTTGTGTGGAGCTATGTTTAAGTGAGAAGGGACATGATTTAATTATAATGAGCACCTCAGGCTTTGAAGGAGTGTGAAGATAATGTAGGCCCAGGGCTGATAACCTTGAGTGATGTTATGACTAGAATATGCAGAACTATGTGCAGGTGGAGAGACACTACTCCGCATGAACAACACCATTGTACCAATCACATTAGTGCTAGAGACGTGTACAGAGAAGTTGGACCAATCATAAGTTGTTGTCGGTGCATGCTGTTGTTAGTAGCCTATATATTCTTTGTTAGAACTTGCAATAAAGGAGAATGATTATACTCGCATCAAGGTTGCATCGTTACTCCGGGACTGTCTCCCACTCCGACCTCTGGTAGCAGAGGATGGTTTCTCGCCAGATAGTTCAGCTCGACTGAGTTCTCCGAGACTGCAGTAAGCAGCTAGAGGAGGTGAGTGGGAAAATTAACGGCTGAGAGGGAGCTGCTTTGCAGACACAGGTTGGGGTCGCTCCCTGCCTCTCAGAGGAAGCTGCAGCCGTGGAAGTGGAGGCTGCAGCAACGTTGCTTGCTGGAATACTCTCTAAGAGAGGTATTGAGACAGCGGGGAAATTAAACAGCTGGGAGGAGTGCTGCTTGTGTGCATAGTCAGCACAGACACGGACCTTGCCTCTCAGGGAAAAGCGCAGCCATGGAGGTGGAAGCTGCGGTGACGTTGCTCATAGGAATTCTCTACAAGAGAGGTATTGAGACAATGGGAAAGCAACTGGCTAAGTTAATCAAGTAAGGACAATGATGGGGACATTTTAGAGAGACTACCTTGCTGTTCTCTATTAGGGAATGGCAAGAATTAGGGAATACCATGTGGGAAATGACTATAATGGGAGATTCAAAAGATGAAAAGGAAGTGAAAACTGTCCACGAGTTGTGGTGTACAGTATTAGAGATGGTAAAAACCATGAAGGCAGAAAGGGAAGTAGCCTGTGTTGCTGCTCAAATGCTAGTCCCAGGGATGGCCCCTATAAAATCTGGGGACTCTGAAAGAAAACCCAGGACTCCTGCGCATATCTTTGGGCTCCCTGCGGTTAAAGGAATGACCGGGGTTCCATGCTCGATGGTCTCCAAACTCCTATCGCGCATTGTCGGTGAAGGGCCAGGTAACGGGAAGTTACCTTCACCGGGAAGTCCCGCCGGACCCACCATGTAGCGCGGAAAGAGCGGAAGTTGACGGGGCCAGGCCAAAGCAGAGATCTGAGCCGCTTGCAGAAACAACACCTCAGGACGCCCAGGGGGAATGTCTTGTACCGCCCGCAGGTGAGGGAGGAGAAGTGTGTCGACCTCCGTCCTCGGCTCCTCCTCCTCCCCGCGAGTTGAGCGCACCGTTCAGCCCGGAGGTGCAGGAGGCGCAGCCCCGCCGGCCGCTCGCCCTTTCCGGCTCTCGGCTCCCCCCTCACCGCTCCCCCGGGCCGGCCCCCCACCCCCCAGCACTCCAGCCCCTCTGCTGGCGCTGCCGCTGGCAGCTCGGCCAAGGATGTGGGTGGATCCCCTGAAAAGCCAGCCACAGACCTCAGCAGCCAACACAAGAAACTCAATAAATCCCAGCAGCTGAAAAAAGTTTTCAAAGAATATGGTGCTGTAGGGGTGTCATGCCATGTTGAAATTTCATTAGTATCTCTAGGAATCTTCTACCTGGCTGTATCAAGTGGTGTGGATATGCCTGCAGTTCTCTTCAAACTTGGTTTCAGTGAGTCATTGCTGAAATCCAAATGGGTTGCTGGTACAGGCACATTTGGGTTGGCATATGCTATTCAAAATTGCTTGCTCTAGTACGAATCAGCATTACTGTAGTTTCTGTGCCATTTAATTGTCCGATACTGCTGGAAGATTGGTTTCTTCATACCTCTCTACCCCAGATAACTCTGTGATAACTTCTTATGGTTTTTACTAAAAAAAAAAAAAAAAAAAAAAAAAAGGAAAAAAGGAAAAACAAAGAAAAAAAGGAAAACAGAAAAAAAAGAAAAAAGGAAAAGAAAAAAAAAAGAAAAAGAGAAAAGGAAAAAAGGAAAAGAAAAGAAAAGAAAAAAGGAAAAGAAAAAAAAAAGAAAAAAGAAAGCAAAAGAAAAAAGGGAAAAGAAAAAGTAAATAAAAGAAAAAACGATAAAAAAGGAAAAAGAAAAGAAAAAAGAAAAAAAAAAACTAGTATGTTTGAATATTGTATTGGACTCGCAATATGCTGTAGATTATGCTCAGCGCATTGAGAAGGCACATTTGAGACATATCCCAAAGGAAAACCTGTTTCAAAAATTTAAAGAGATGTTATTTTTGGTAGAGCAGCGAGTGCACCTGTATTGTCTTATTCACATGCAGAGCCACACCAACACATCACACCTTGAAAACACTGCTAAATAAACAAAAAGGGGGAAACACCTGGGAAACACCACAGAACAGGTTGGGAAAGGCACTTTACGTAATGAATCACGTAGCATTACCTTTTCCTCACAAAGAGGTACCACCCATAGTAAAACATTACAAAAGTATGAATTCTGCACTGTCACGGGTGCCACAATCAGAGCAAGCCTTGGTGATGGTAAAAAATTTAAATAGAGGTCTTTGGGAGGGACCCCAGCCTCTAATAACTTGGAGTTGAGGATATGCTCGTGTCTCCACAGGTCACGGATCAAGATGGGTACCAGCAAGGGGGTAAGGCCATGGTTGGCCTCCTCCTCACAATCGCTGCTGTCATCGGTTATTGTCAGCCCTGGGTCTCCATCCAACCATGCTGCAACATCTGGGTCACCCTCACCAACATGACAGGACAAGAAGCGATGTGCCTGTCCCTGGCTAGTGTTAACAACCCATTTATGACATGTCTGGTGGGGATCCCGGTGGGTAACAAAGACTGGACTGTCTGCTTGCTGTGAGTGCCCCTAGAGCCACAGGAATTAGATATTCTGGGAAGTGTAACAGCCACACCATGTGCAGGGTTCAATTACTTGGGCAAAAAACAGGCCATGAGGCAGGTCGTCGGTGCCGTGCTTGCTCCTTGTTGTGGTGCATCTCTTTGGTGTGGTTGTACAGATCTATGATAGCATCATTCCTTGTGCCAGGAGCCGCTCTGCTTGGCTGTGGGATTGACTGTGGAACGGATGCCCCTAGGTGCACCCTGAGCATTTTCCTCGGAGGGGTCTCCACTCTCAGCCGCTCACCATGGGAGTAGACAAGGACCTCCTGAAGCCATGGACAAGTTATTTTAAGTGATACTTTCTTGTAGTATGAATGAAAAGCACAAGAGGCCTCTTTGCGTGATTGTGTGATTGTGCTGTGTGAATGAGAAGTAGCATCGGTGCGAAGCACTATCCTATTTTTACCCTGTTGCTTATTGTGCCTTGCTTATTGCAATGTCTGCAGTGTTAAAGGTAGTAGATCAAGCCTGGGTTGCTCAAAAACAAGAAGGGGGAACTGTGGAGCTATGTTTAAGTGAGAAGGGGTATGATTTAATTATAATGAGCACCTCAGGCTTTGAAGGAGTGTGAAGACAATGTAGGCCCAGGGCTGATAACCTTGAGTGATGTTATGACTAGAATATGCGGAACTATGTGCAGGTGGAGAGACAACATTATTCCTCGTGAACAACACCACTGTACCAATTATATTAGTGCTAGAGACGTGTACAGAGAAGTTAGACCAATCAGAAGTTGTTGTCGGCGCGTGCTGTTGTTGGTAGCCTAAATATTCTTTGTTAGAACTTGCAATAAAGGAGAACGATTATACTCGCATCGAGGTTGCATCATTACTCCGGGACCATCTCCCACTCCAACAGTTTTGGAGTCTCCAACTTTGGAGATACTCAAAATCCAACTAGACATGGCTCTGAGCAACCTTTGAGCAAAGGCTGGACTACATGATCACCAGAGTCTCCATTCACCCTCTACTATTCTGTGACTTTGTGATGCAACACTGCCCAAAGGTGTCTGCTTTAAACAAGACCATAACACTTGGTGGACCTGTACAGGCTTATAAGAGGATTTGATCCCAGCTAGAAAAACAGTTACAATCTAAACTTTACTCCATCTAAATTTTATAAAAAAGCTGTTTCACAGGAGGCTTTTAGAATGCAGAACAAATAGTTCATAAATTCTGGGAAGGGATTAGCAAAATTATATGGAAATTTCAGAGAAAAAAAATGCAACAGGTACTGCGTAATGTTGTTTCTATTTCCTAGTGTTAGACACTAAGAATTGTTTAATATGTGTTAGAAGACCTTCATGTTCACTTTTTGTCTTCTTTGTTGAAGCTGAGTGTCTTTCTTCCTTTCCTAGAGTTCCTCATTTAGAGTGTCTCATTTCTCTGGTCTTATTAATCTTTACCACTATTTCACAGTGCAGAAAGGCATCTAATACTCACTTATACGGCATATATATACCTTTATTTTTAAAATTGACTTTTGTTTTCTCTGTATAAATACAATTATTTTATATTATAAATTATATATTGTATAATATATATATAATATTATACTATACTTATATATTATACCATATAATATACATTATATTATATATATTATAAATTATATTATAAATATAATTATTTTATATATGAAGAAAATGTATAATTGAGTCTATTCCCCCTTTCCTTCCCTACACACACAGCATAGTCTTGCTTTGTGTGTTTGTGTGTGTGTGTGTGTGTGTGTGTTTGAAAGCCAAAATAATGTATTCATCTGAACAGCTGGGTAACTTTCATGATACATGTAAATCAGTTTAAAAAGTAACAAACTTCAGAAAAATGTGGCAAAACCCGACAATGGCTCAAATTGTAGAGATAATACAAGCCTCTTATTGTTCAGAAAATTGTGTTCATTGTCTTTTAATTTTAGAAAATTAATTTCAAAAACATAAAAAAGAGATGTATTCCTTAGCATTATGGTATGTTCAGGAATTCCATTTTTATCCTGTATCTCTATTCGTTTGGGAACATGCAGTGAACCAGCAGTACAAGGTTTTTTCAGAAACTTGGCAAAGTAGGATAGTGTCCTACAATGACAAATAAAAATAAATAAATAAATAAAGAGGCACGTTTCCAGTTTTCTATTTACTTGTATGCTTATTTTTATAATACTGTAAAAAAAAAAAAAAAGTAAATTTGAGATGAGCGCTGACCAGAAAAAAATAAAACCAAATGTACAAATAATATATTTTAATGCTCGAAGCTCATTTTCCACATGGACTGATGCAAGATATAAAAACTTTCTACTTGTTGAAAAACAAACATTATGACATTCAAAATTACACAAACAACAGTTTAGAACAATGTTGAAGAAAATGGTGGATTTGAATTTCATACTCTTATTTTAGCATTGAAAATTATTGAATTTTCCTGAGTTAACTCCAGAATAATTTATGGATTAAGGATTAAATCCTGAAAAATCAAAGAACTGAAACTAATCACACAGTATCATTGTTCTTAAGTAAATATTTTACTGGGCATACAAAACTGTTAGTTACCCTTGGTACTCTTCTCTAGAAAAAAACCTTGGTACTCTTCTCTAGAAAAAAACAGACACTACTAACATTTCTATTTATCAAGTCCAGGCAAGACATCTTTTCCTCCTGTTTTCTTCTAAGTGTTCAGAAAGTAGTATGAAGAATTCTGAATGAGAAATGAAGATAATCCAGTCTGAGTTCACCATTCGACCACATACCCAGGAGTATACATTACATGCTGAGCTTAGTTCGTCTAATCCTCCAGATAACTAAATCTTACAAGTAGTACACTGCTAATAATATAATTAAATTTTATGGCTGTATTCTTCTAACTAGCCTGTAAAAATACAACACATTATTATGACCAGTAAATAGTTGTGGTAATAATGAGAAAATTAACGTCTTCAGGCCTTTTGAAATATGGTGAGTGCTTGGTTAAATAAATGTTTGCTTTAAAGTTTGAAAAAAAAATGGAAAGAATTATATTTATCAATGTTGTTATATTTCTACAAGGAGAAATTCAGCAGACATGGGAATGAAGAAACAAGTTTCTCACACTTTGTTTAGCTTATTATAATGATAAGCTATAACTTATTTAATTGTAACCTTTCCAAAACCTCAAACACTACCTGGTGATCCAGACAAAATAAAGTGACAGAATAGAACTGGAACACTAGTAGGAACTTGCTTATTAAAACTGAAATAATTAATTAAAAAGTAGGTTGTTTATTATCATTTACACCAAATGTGGTGTTTTATAGAGTAAACCAGATTATTAAATAGCATTCACCATGCAGGTTGTGCTTGTGAATTTTATAACAAAATGTGACACAATTTAATTTGCGAAAGTGCAAAACTACACTTTTTTTTTTTTTAATTCAGATGTCACAGAAACATCTTGAATAACATCGTGAATTATATTACATTTCTACATTTTCAAGAAGCATTTTCAAGCATTGTGTCTTCAGCTGATTGTTCTTTTCATTGTTTTATGATTTTGTAATCATATTTCCTGTAACATCAGTGTGTCTGAAATGATTTTGATTCCCTACCACTTTTCATTTCTACATAAAACTGGCAATCTGACTTTTACAGCTGCCAAGAACAGGTACAGGTTCTAGCTCCATCAATCTTATTCTCAAGCAGATAGGCTTAACACTGACCCCATTAGCACTGATATCAGCACATCACAACTGCAGGGTCATACACTGCATACATTTAGGAAATTATCCTCACTTAAGACTGCTGATCTCCCAGCTAAGGATTATTTTATTTTATTTTATTTTATTTTATTTTATTTTATTTTATTTTATTTTATTGTATTGTATTGTATTGTATTGTATTTTACTTTTTGGTTAGAGTTCAGGTCTCATACTGAGAGCTGTCATAAATTCATATTTTCTGTGGAGTACAGTTGCATAACATGCACACAAGCTCAGGCAAGTGGAAACAGCAGTGGGCTTTTTAAGCAAAATTCAAGACAGTAACAGAAATGTAATTGAATTTTTATGACTTACACTGTAGTTTAGTAAAAACATCATTTTTTAAAGACCTGGTTTATGGAGGTTTCATTTAACAACCTTACAATCTTATACACTGCAGTAGCTGGTTTTTGCTTATTTTCCTTGTCTAATTTCTGAGGTGAGACGCTTGGCTGGAACCCACTCCATTCAAGTTCAAACATTTCACTAAACCCAGAGGATCCTAGATGACCCCCAACTTCTGCCTTATCCACCTTATTTAGTACCCAACGGAAGGGTTTGTCATTTCTAGACAGTGATTTGAGTCTCTGGAGGTATTGTTTTGTTGTCTTAGACTAAGAAGACCTCATTGACTGAGCTACAGGAGATGGACCTTTGAAAATCAGGCACTGGTGGGAGACTGTCTATTTATTTATGTAGCATGTAATAGCAACTACATAATTACTCAGAAGTAGAAACCTGATACAGATCTGTAAAATATTTTGGGTTGGAAAATAACAATATTTTGGCAAGAATACTCTTAAGGTCAAAGTATTCCATTCCACTGTAATTATACATTTTCAATGATATTACCTAAGCTCATGCCTAAGGACTTTTTAAGTAGCAGTGCATGTTCAGTGACAGGGGAATTAATCTCACATTATCTGTTGAAAAATAACCCCCTGAAATCTAATCTGTCCACCCTTTCCAGTCTGTGGAGAGACGATTAGGGATGACAAGGCATCTCCCCAGTCTTAATCATCTATCTCTATATGAGATCAATTGCCTTTTGGAAATGTACGTTTTTCCCCAAGAAAGGAAAAAAATTGATGAAGATGTTCTTGGATAACTAGACTAGTATCAGAGTACTAACTTTTAGACACCTACATGAAGCGAGTTGCATCCAAAATCTGTTGGTTGCCTAAGAGTTCATAACCTCAGGGGGAATTTAAAAGCATTTAAAAGTAAGATTTGAGCTCCCGATATGTTGTTATCACAAGTTCAGAGCTTCTATCCATCATTTTAGTTTGTGAATAGGTTCCAGCAGTACTGAAATGAATTACATTGGTCATGTGCTTAGTGATCTTTCCTATATCCTGGATTTCATTTTTAAACATACTTATTTGCTCACTTCTTGTGTTTGTGTAATGCATCACAGGAGTGACGATGTTTGTCATTAGTTAGATTTGGTACCTCATTAAAATGCAATGCATTAAAGTTGGTGATCTTTTTTATTTTTATGACAACAAGAAGAAACAATGTATGTAGACATAAAACAGAAGAATATAGAAGAATATAATTAATAATCTAAGAATCAGTTTATGAAGAGGAGTGCTATTCTCAAAACAAACAAACAAACAAACAACAAAAAAACAGGGCTTAGACTGTTCAGATTTTTACCTAGGTGTTGTATAGGAGAATAAGACAATCCAGTGAAATATATATATATATATATAAAGAAAATCTTTTAAAAAGGATTTTATTATTCTTTCTATTTCAATTTATTTTTCATCAAATCATCATGAAAAATTCAAAGAATGTTTTAGGTTTATATGTTTCAGTATTTGCCACTTCAAAGATATATATTACAGAATAGTTCTTTGACTCATTTAGTAAAACTATGCCACCTACCCTTTGCTCTGGAGCAGGGTCTGGATAATAAATTACTGTTGATTTGGATTTTCTTTGCATATATTTTTAAGTTGGTGTCTCATTTCTGTATAGCTAAATCATTCACAGTTCGTCCTAGTAAGAAGAGAGGAGAAAATGTGTAACTGAATCCCCTCTGCAAACAGGGACTACTGAAAGAATCTGTTGCTGTGAAGCAGAAGCAGCTGCCTGTGGCTGAGATTAAGTTTGAAGGTCTGTATTGTTGGGAGAGTGGAAGCCATGAAAAGAGAGTGAAATCCTCATTTTGATGAAATAAACAATAAAAGTGCCATTTATTTATGGTTAATATTACTCCATGGGATTTTCAGTTCTCAAGCAGAAAAATCTTCTGGCTCGACTAATATATATATGCACACACACATACATATCCACACCACTTTTATTTTCTGACGAAATGTATTTAATCAGATTCACTGTGTCTTCACACCTTTTGGACCAATGATTTGTTTCCCATTTTGAACATGTAATACACCAGGTACATGAAAATATCTGATTTATACAGCAACAACAAAAAAAACTCTTGGGTTTTATGGTTCTAGACTAACACAGGAATTTAGAAGCAAATAAGAAGATTTTTATTCCAGCAAACCAAATTTATATTCTTAAAGAAAGAAAGAAAGAAACAAAAAAAACATACACACACACAAAACAAACAAACAAACAAAAAAACACCTGAAAACAATGAAGCTTTGCCCACACATCTTCAGCTTCATTAAAAGAAAAAAAAAAAAAAAAAAAAAAAAAAAAGTTTTGTGTCAATAAATATTAGCAATATATTTATGAAATTAATTAAGAATTAATATAGCATTCAATTATTATGGAATTTGAGTTAACAGATAGAGGCATATATAGTTGATTGCTGAACATGAATAAATTGAATAAATCAGTCAATGGATTTTAATAAATGTCTGGGAGTCTCATGGAAGATGATAGGATAGTTGTCTTGACTATAGAATATTAATAAACAAATGTCAAGTCTTTCTGTTTCAAATCTGAAGAGAAAAAAAAAACACATGGATACTGGCAGAGGCTCCTGCTGATTTTTTGATACTACAGCATTTAGAATTAAGCCAACCACCCTGTTGTTTTGCAGTGCAAACTGAATGGGAAAATTAAGGGTAAATTACCATCAGCATGCATTATATTGTAGGCAGTCTCAAAATCTGTTCCTGGATGCAAGATCAAAGCATTTTACTTTCAGCAGATTTAACAGGAGGCCATTATGAACACTTGTCTAATGAACCATGTCTAGCTCCATGAACTATATCCAATCATGCAGGTTTTGAAAATACTGTGCAGAAGAGTCAGCTACAAAGTTATACTCAAGTTGGGATTTTTCCCCTGTAATACTCTTTGCTATTTCTGGAATCTTCATCAGCTTAAACTTTGCAGAATTACTCCAACAATATGTGTAAAGATCGCCAGATTTGAATGTGGGGATGCAATATAACATATGTACTGCTGGTGTTTGGAGTTCTTTACCTGAAACGCTGTATTTCTGCTTCCAACTCTTCCCCAGGGAATAACACTTCCAATTTATCAAAGCCATGCTGAGAATGTGGGAGTCACTGGCTCATCCCTAGATCACCTTTGGCTGAATGTTTCTGTTGTATGGTAGAAACATGTTGTATGTCTCATTGTTTCTATCATAGGCACTTGTTAAAAATTCACTTCTTTACAAAGGAAATAAAATAAATTTGAAATGTGTAGCTGTGCTTTCATAGAAAGCATTTACACTGACAACATCTACAAGCGTGTGTAGAGTGGATTGTACTGTCCTGTGGCTATATCAAAGATTTTTGATTTTTTACCTAATCAGAGGGTAAAAAGTTATTTTTTTTCTTTCTTTTACTTTTTTTTTTTTCCTTCACTATGACATATGATCAAAGTTCAGAGTTAATTTTTCCAAACAGTTGAGTGGGTGAGGCTAGTTGTTCCAAAAAGGGGCCCACATTTGCACTCGTTGTACCAATTTCAGGTTCACTGCACACTGGCAGGTCTAAATCTGCATGAGAAGGTGGCCTTGGCAGCTTGCCAAGGCAGCCCATCATGGCCACACAGCTGTGGCAGCATCTCAGCTCTTCAACCAGGGCTTTGTTCAGGGCTGGAAAATCCTGCCCTCCTGCTGAGCAGGGGTTCCACAGCAGCCCATGAGTATTCTCCAGCAGTCAAGCTCCCTCTGCAAATGATATCCTGCACCATTGAGTTCTCTGAAGGTCTGTGACCCACAGGATGTGCAGCTATCTACCCGTGGCAACTGATTAAGTTTGAACATCAGGCCTGGCAAGCCTAGCAATTGCTGAGTAGCCCCATACCTAAATTAACTACTGTCAAATGCCAGTTCAATTATAAGTGAAACTGTAAATGGGAGTCTATTAAATTTTCACATTTCTCCACTGAAGTGCCATCGATTAGAGAGGCTTTCAGAAGACAGTGACTGCTGAACGTGGAGCTGTGTAATGCATCATCTTCTCTCTGATAAAATTGTGTATTTAGTCAAGTAAATGTTCATTTCTTGCAGTGAATTCTGAGGCCATACAACTGCAGCCTGTTGAACTCTTGGCAGAGATGAGTGTAAAGAGAGACAGATAGCTTAATCACATATTGCCTGATCTCAAGATAAAACTGACATTTTTAATAGATCTGTCACATGACAGATTTAATATGAAAAAAATTCAGAGTGTTATTTCACTATTTTATTATAGTTCTTTTGCTAGTTCACTCTAACCTTCCGATGCATAGTTCAGACATACCCCCTTTATTTAGTCTTACAAATGAGGCTAGTGTTTCTGTGAGGAGACCCTCTTTCTTAAGCAGGAAAGCAGATGAGCCAAATGTGTCCTAGGACTTCAGGAAAAGTCTCTTGTGATTCTGAAGTTTAATAAATATTTTTGTCTTATTTATTTATTTGTTTATTTCTTTAACAACTATTAGGCATTTTTAAGATTATAGCAAATTATCCAGAATGAACATGTGTTTGGAAACCATCAGTATTGTGTGAAGGATTAGAAAAGCAACAAGGAGCAATTTATTATTATTATTATTATGTTGTTGTTGTTGTTGTTGTTGTTGTTTTGTTGTTGTTACTTTGCTATGGTCAGATTTTGTGAAAAGAAGAGGAAATGGAGAAAATTATGATCTTTATTAATACGCTTCTGTGTGTGTGTGTGTGTGTGAATTGCTCTTTTAGGATATAAACAAGTCTGTAGTGCTAGAATATGTTATATATATGTGTATTATGTGTATACATATACACTAATATACATGGTTATATACATGTGTATGTATGCATATATATAAATGAAAGAGTAAGTGTAAATTTATATATGTTTATCTGTGTCTGCGTACAATACGTGGTATATTTTTTTCTTTTGTGGCCCAAGTGTAAATGCATAACATATTTATAATATATTATGTTATTGTCCATGTATATATGTATATAAAGGTGTGGTTGTTTTCTTGGTGATTTTCCTGATGAATCAGAGGATCATTCTTTTGAGAAATATAACTGGACAGAGATATTTTACCTTATTTTAAGTTCCAATTATTTCATTCTTAAAAGGATGATAAATACCCAGATATCAAATATATTCAACTTCAGCTATGTGAGGGATTTGCGAGGATAGTCAAGAGTTGCTTGCAGAAATAATAGGCTTTCATTATTAAAGATAATAAAATGTGTTGCATCCTGCAGGGTGAAGACTGAGTAAGAAATAAATGTGATATTGACACCAAAAGACCTTTGTCCTCTGCAACCTGTCTGTAGAAAAAAAAAAAAAAAAAAAAGAAAAATAAGATATGAAAAACTATACCTCTCCTTTGTAATATGTACTTTCTTTTAATATTTGCATTCAGACTTTGGAACAGAAAATTGACTTTATGTTAATTCCCAAGACATTTTAGAAAAAATGAAATGCTTAATGATTTGTATGAGAAAGATGGTTTTAAAGGATATACTAAGTGAAGAATATTTGGAAAATCATAGCTTTATAATGTCTTGGGTTTCTTCCAGATGTTTTTTAATGTTAACATTTTAAATTAAACAGGTCTCTATTAAATTTTAGATAAGACTTTTCCAGAACCTTTGACTTGTCTGTACTTCACAGTTAGAGTTTCAGGAGGCTGAATTTTAATTTCTATTTCCAAATGTGATATGACAGTTTGTTAACCTATCTGTGCAGAATCTTCAACTTCTGTTTGATACTGGAGATACTCCATGAGTTCATGTATTAAGTCTGTAAAATACATTTTGGATGTGGGATTAATGTCCCTCTCTATCATCTTTTTACTTCTTTTTCTGTGTTGCAGTTTTAAAGAAGGGTGATCAGAGTGCAGTTAAACACAGATGATCCTCTTTTCAGGTGGTAGCCCCCCTGGACAGAACCCCTGTGCAGGACAAAGCAGTTATATGACTCCTGTGCAGGACAAAGCAGTTATAACTCCAAACAAAGTAATAACTCCAGGGAGTTGGTAACTAAGCAATAGATCAACTGCTGGAAAGCTTTGGTCTCCTAAAGATGCTCATTTGGGAACTTTCCAACAGGGCGTTTTCTGAATGCTGGTGAATCTAGTAGGACAATCTAGCAACATGTATGTTTAAGTCTGGCAGAAGAGAGAAGTGAGGAGGTTTTTATGTTGTTGTTTCTTGTTGTTGTTGTCTTTGTGTGGTCAAATATATGTATGGTAATATTTTCAATCGTATGACCAAGTAAGGAAGAAACAAAGTATTTGGAGACACTCTAGATTGACCCCACTTCTCGAAAGAAGCCCATGCATAGGCTCATGCATTGTGGCTGAATCTGACTGATGTCTTATGGTTATAATTCTTGAAGGTTTGAATGTTTGGAAGAAATTGAGATAGTGAATGCATTCCTTTTTATTTTATTTATTTATTTATTTATTTATCTTTGCTCTCTATCTTCTCAGTTTAACTGGCTTGTATGAGACATCTACATTGGCCTGGCATATATGACACAGGACCTAAAAGGCTATATCCTGCTTCTCCTTTTCTGGAATAACTACTAGGGATTTGATGGGAATTACAAGGGTGTTTCAAAAGGGACCAAACACCTGATTAAGCAACTGAAACTTGGCCGATATTTCATGGTCTAAATGAAGTTAAATGTGATCAGTGTATATGTATCAGTGTAAATGTGATTCTTGTGAATATGCTTCTACTACTGTACAACCTTTGTTCTACCTCCTGAGGAACACTGCACAACAGTGTTCCTCAAAGGGATGGATCTCAGTGGAATCTCACTGGTTTGGTTCTGATTCAGGCACCTTGGTGGCTGAAGGGCAATGCTCATGTAAATCTAATGCATATATATATGTATTATTTAAATGATTTAGTAAACCTACTTTTCTCTGGCATCAAATTATATGGTAAATATACAGTTTGGGGGACTAAGCTCAGTTCTTACATATTTACTTTTCTATTATGAATGTCCAAGCTACATTTTTATTCTTTATATGTTTTATTTGGTACTTGTTAGATTCATTACTTCTTTGTTTTTGCTAAAATGTAACTTATTCTGTTCATGGTTTGCTAGCAAGCAGTGAACAAAACCGTCAAGTAAGACTTTGGACATGCAACATAAAATGACCTCAGACTTCTATGTAATATTGCACAAGGGATGAGGAATATATAAATAATGCAATAAAAAATAAAAACAATAAAAAAGGAAAGAGGATATGAAATAAGTCAAACTTCCATATAGAACAGAAAGAATAAATATGTGCATGTAGAAGATTTCAAGTTATAATATAAATCCCCAAATTGATTTTTTTTTTTTTTTTTTTTTTTTTTTTTTTTTTTTTCCAGAAGTATTAATAGTCTGAAGGAGTGAAGGAGATATGGACTCTCTGGTCAAATTCCTCCTTACATGTATCTTTATGCTATCACAACTGTAATAGATGCACTATTTAAAGCTTGTAAATTGAAGGTGTTTTAATCACTTCAATACCTTAGGATGAGCTTTGAAAGCTAGGGAGGGAAATTTTGGAACTACAGGACTAAAGGAATATTTATGATTGCAATGATAATTAACTCTTAAGAACTAAACAGTCTGGAAAGATCAGGAGAGTTGCCACTATAATTCATTGAATACTTGAGAAAAAATCCTTCAAAATATGTCAGAAGGATTGAGTTTAAAGAACACCAGATGTATGTCAATGTATTCAAATAGGTATTCCTTGAAACAGTAAGTTCTATAGCATAGCCCTATACAGAATGTGAATAAGGGATTGTTAAATTGATGTACTTTTACCACATCTGAAATATCATATTACTTGTTTGTATTTAATAAATATAGGATAATATTACTAAATTTACAAAGAAATTTTCTATTACATGTGTATTTATCAAAATCTGATATATCTTATCGGTAGGTACATAATAAATGCAGAGTGATTTATAATTAATATTATAAATATAAAGTCCTGAAAAGACCATTAATGAAGTGAATCTTATTTTAATGAACTATCAAATGGAAAACTTTAACAAATAAATTTTGAAACATGTCTATAACTTCAGAATAACATATTTTAACAAGGTCTGCTTAGTCCTGATTTTAAAGTGAGAGGGATTCCTTCACATCTTTGACAGATTATGCAAGGATTTAATTATCTTCAAGGTGGAAAAATTTGTGTCTTTCTACTCAGTTTGTTTGTAGGTAAGTATGAAAATCTGATTTCATTATGCCTTTTTACTTCATATGAAAGAACTGTCTATTACCAACTAAATTCTTTTGAGATTGACTCTTTTGGAAGGCAAATATTGTTTAATTTTGACACCTGAAGTCATGTTTTATTTCAGTTCTGTATACTCAATATGCTCTATCAAACTAATTCAAATTCATCATTACTTATCACTCCCTTCTTTTGTCATACATGTTGACAAACAATACAGCCTATTATCACCGGAAAGTAATGTGCAATTCGACAAGAGAAGGATAACTGAAAAGTCACTTCAGGAAGTGAAACTTCTTCCTCCTGATCTTGTAGATCATAAATATCTCTGGTAGATGATTAAATGATCAGCTAATCTGAAAATGTAATATGGAAAAATGGATTGTATTTCTTATTAAATGTGTACAATGCAAAGAGTTCAGAAGAGATTGTTATTTTTTCTCTTGGAGGAATAGAAATATCATGCAGGAAGGAAAGAATTTGGCTCCATTGCATTATGTATTAATAAATGTCTTTGGGAAAAACAGAATAAATGGCAGTGAACAAAAGCTGCTCAGCTCTGTATGACTGAGCTGCTCCAGGATATGCTTCTGTGTCTCTGCTCAATCTCAGACAGCTCTAACTGGTACAGTGTAACTCTGCTAAATTATTACATTTTCTGTTCATAATAAACTAAACTGTAAAATGCAAATAAAACAGCCTAATCTCCACTGTGGCATTCTGCCCAAACACTGATGTTAACTTGATGAAATAATACATGTGTAAAACTAGAGAGGATCCTGTTCTAGAAAATTCAAGGGAGGAAAAAATAAGTAAATTACACTTTTTTTTTTCTATAAATTATGAATAGAAAATTTATTCTGCATATATATCCAAGCTATTCTATGATCTCTAAATTTGTTCTAGATTTTTTATCTTGAAAGGTCTGCAAATTCTATGTGGAAGAGGAGTGCTCACAGACGTGCCAGGAAGTGGTCTTCCACAAGGAAAGTAGTCTTGAAGGATCCCTTCTTTTGTGGCTTTTGAAGATAAATGGTATCTCGTTGTGTGTGTAAATTTCAAACAGACAAGCTAATTTTCCTTGCTGAAGTGGTTGTCTGTGTAAACAGAGGAGGTCACCTGCAGGAGGTAAATTTAGCTGACTGAAGATTAACAAAGCCATATCTGACCCCAGAATTGCTGCAGAGTGTTTCAGCCTTGTATCTCTAATGTATTAATACCATCAATGTAGGTTCAATGACTCATTCAACAACAGTCTACTAGTCAGAAACAGAAAAGGCAGAACAGATAGGACCAAGAGTGGTGGTGCAAAACCCTCTCAGCAAGGCAATCGGAGACATCCATGGATTCTCAACTAAGGCACAAGAGGAATGACCGAGTGTTTGTTGTACAGTTGTTTCATTCTTTCATTCTCTATGAGTAGCAGAGCTCAGATTTATTTGGAAGCCTAGCAATGCTGCCCTGTAGTATTTTTAATAGTTTCTTTCCCAATAGGTCTCCAGTTGTGACAAGAACTAACAGAATCCTGCACAGGTCCTGGGTATGGTTGAAATACCTTTTATTCCCACTTTAAATAATATATTAAAATTCTCCATGAATACAGAGTTCAACAGCTATATTATATTCTCAGCTACCTTCTTTTAAAGAAGATGCCCCTGCTTTCTAGGTTTTGCTGTATTTGTACTAAGCTCTGCTTATGTCTTCAGTGGTACCTTGTTTTTTCATTGTTCTCCTTGTTTAGCTTACCATTATGTTTCCTTTTTTTGCAGAAGAACTGCTCTGCATTCCTGCTGTATACTGTGGCTCTTCCTTGCATTACTGCTAACTCCACCACTACACATAAAGGACTACTGAACAATGAAAAATTAATCTGACAAATTTAGATTTCTTTAATGCCTCTGTTTCACAAAATTATTTTTGGAATGTTATTAATTCTATACTATATTAATTATGCACCTATATGACTACTTTTCAGTTGTAATCAGAATGTGTTGATCATTTGTATGAGCCTGGCTAAGTTATATGTTGTTGTTTCTGTTTTGCATTTGGTTGTATGCACAAACACTGGCAGCTAAGTGCTTGTGTGCACACGTATGTAGAGCCAAATTTCTGCATTGGCATAATTCCACAGTTGCACCATGAGAGAATTAAGCCCTTTACATTCAGTTTGCATTACTAGTTGTGCAGAGTTTAGCATTTACTCTCCATTAACATTTATGCCAGATCAGCAGGAGTGGAAAGAGATACAAGCAGAGCCAAACACATTTGTCTAAAAATTTGGTTAAGTAGTCATGGAAAATTGCTTAAAATAATAAGCTTTCCTACCATGTGTCATCAGTGATCATTAATAGTATTAATATTAGAATTGTTACTTTTCTTGTTCCCCAGATTTATTTTGCAGTGAGGCCTCTTAACTTTTACTGAAATGCTAATGTGTAAAGCAGTGTTTAAAATCTGTATTTTTTCTCTTTAAAAGATTCTCTTAAAGATAATGACTGACTATGGATAAGTACTTGAGTTCAACAATGACTATTATCGTTTCCAGAGAGCTCTAGAGCTGTAACTGATTTTCTTTTCATAATGGCACATGCGATTTCACATTGTTTTTCATATTCACCAGTCCTTTCAAACATTAATTATTTCATAAAAACAATCTTGCCAAATGGATCAATCACTATCCATACCTTTTAATTAAGAAAAGAAATAAATTTGCAGATGAAGGAGAAATTGACGATGACTCAAAGCTGGGAGGAAGTGTTGATATGCTGGAGGAAGGCCCTGCAGAGGGACCTGAATGGATTGGATCAATGGGCAGAGGCCAAAGGAATAAGGTTCAACATGGCTAAGATCTGGGTCCTGCACTTTGGCTACAACAACCGCATGCAGCGGTACAAGCTTGGGGCAGAGTGGCTTGAAAGGTGTGCAGAGGAAAAGGGGTGTAGGTCAATGCTTGCCTTAACATGAGCCCAGATGTGCCCAGGTGGCCAAGAAGTCCAGCGGCATCCTGGCTTGTATCAGGAATAGTGTCGCCAGAAGGTCCAGGGAGGTAATCGTCCTCCTGTATTCAGCTCTGGTGAGGCCGCACATTGAGTACTGTGTTCAGTTTTGGGCCCCTCACTACAAGAAGGACATGGAGAAGACCTGGAGAGTGTCCAAAGTGTGGTTGTTTTACCATGCTAGGCAGCTGAACACCACAACTGCTCTCTCACTCCCCCTTCTCAGATGAGGAGGGGAAGAAGTAAAGGAAAGAACAACTCACGGGTTGAGATGTTGAGATAAGGATAATTTAATTAAAGGGAAAAAAATATTAAGGAAATATTATTATTAATTAAACAATTCAACTAAAGGGAAAAAAAAGGAAAGGGAAAGAGGGAGGGGGAAAGAGAATAATAAAACAAAACAACTAAAGGCTATGTGGAAGTGCAGAGGAAAGAAAATACTCTCTACTTCCCACAAAGGATCAATGCTTGACCACTTCCTTGAAGTAGGGCCTCAACTCATGTAGCTGGTGTTCGGGAGGAGGACAGAAGTTTTCACAGTGAGAGACCACACCCCCCTCTTCTTCACTTTTCCACCTGTTATTGCTGAGTGTGACATCATATGGTATGGAATACCCTTTGGTTGGTTTAGGTCAGCTGCCCTGGTGATGTTTCTTTCTCACTTTTTTGCCAACTCCCAAGGAGGGTTAGAGAAAGTCCTGATGTTGTGCCAGCACTTCTCAGCAGCAGACACAACACCAGTATGATACCATTGCTGTTCTATCTACGAGTGCAGAGCACAGCACTGTATGGGCTGCTACAGGGAAAATTAACATCCCAGCCAGACCCAGTACACAGAGAAGCTGGTGAAGAGTCTGGAACACAAGTCCTGTGAGGGAACTGGGGTTGTTTGGTCTGGAGAAGTGGAGTCCCAGGGGAGATCTTATTGCTTTCTATCTACAACTACCTGAAAGGAGGTTGGGAGAACTGGTGGTCAGCCTTCTCTCACAGATAACCAGTGATAGTACTAGAGGGAATGGCCTCAAGTTGCACCAGGGGAAGTTTACATTAGAAATTAAGAGAGATTTCTTCTCATATAGAGTAGTCAGGCATTGGAATGGTTTGCCCAGTGAAATGGTGGTGTCACTGTCCCTGAGGGTGTTTAGGGAAAGGTTGGATGTGGTGCTTAGGGACATGGTTTAATGGGTGACATTGGTAGTAGGGTGATGGCTGGACCAGATGATCTTGGAGGTCTTTTCCAACCTTAATGATGCTATGATTCTATGAAATCTTTGGGCTAAGCTTTCATTTTGGCTCTCTCACTTGGGGGCTCATTTTTTTAATTGTAGAATCATAGAATGGTTTGGGTTGGAAGGGACCCTTAGGGATCATCTAATTCCAATCTCCTTGCCATGTGCAGGGACACCTCCCACTAGACCAAGTAGCTCAAAACCTATCTGACCTGGCCTTCAGCACTTCTAGAGATGGGGAATGCACAACTTCTCTGGACAACCTATTCTAGTGCCTCATCCCCCTCTGAGCAAATAATTTATTCCTTATATCTAATCTAAATCTACCCTTTTTTATTTTAAAACCATTACTCCTTGCCCTATCACTATACTCCCTGAAAAAGGGTCCCTCTCCAGCTTTCCTGTGGGCCTCCTTTAGGTATTGGAAGGCTGGAATGGGATCCCCCTAGGGTCTTTTCTTCCCCAGGCTTAGCAACCCCAACTCTCTCAGCTTATCTTCATAGGAGAGGTGTTCCATCTCTCTGATCATCCTCATGGCCCTCCTGTGAACTTTCTCCAACAGGTCCATGACCTTCTTGTGCTGGGGTCTCCAGAGCTGAACCCAGTACTCCAGGTGGGGTCTTGAGAGTAGAGTAGAGGGGGAGAATCACCTTAACATGCTGGCCATAATTTATTTATTTATTTATTTATTTATTTAATTAATTAATTAATTTTTTTTTTTGCAGCCACGGATATGGCTGGCTTCTGGGCTGCAAGTTCACATTGTTGGCTTGAGTTTCTCATTGACCAACAACCTCAAGTACTTCTTCTCAAGGCTGCTCTCAATCCATTCTCTGCCCAGCCTGTATTTGTGCTTGGGATTCCCCTGACCCAGGCACAAGACCTTGCACTTGGTCTTGTTGAACTTCAGGAGGTTTGCATGTGATTTCCCCTCAAGCCTGTCACGATCCCTCTGGATGGCATCCCTCTCCTGCAGAATGTTGACCACAACACAAAACATTGCAAGTCCCAGTACTGACACTTGAGGAATGCCACTGATCACTCATCTCCACTTGGACATTGAGATGATGACCTCAACAATTTGAGTGTAAACATTTTTTCCCTTTTAACAAATGGGGGTTATGCTTCCCTTCTTCCAGTCAGTGGGAACTTCATCAGACAGCTACAGCTTCTCAAGCATGATGGACAGTAGCTTAGCAACTTCATCTGCTAGATCCCTCAGGATCCGTGGATGTATCTCATCTGGTCCCATGGAGTTGTACATCTTCAGGTTCCTTAGAACATGGTGTCAAACCTGATATTCTGACACCTGAGTGTCCTTACACATTTTTGAACCTTTTATTCATTCACAAATGGAAGATCTTCTTTGTTCCGTGGCTCTAAAGTGATGGATGTGAGTCAGTTGAAAAAGCTGATTTGGGATAACAGAATAAAATTTACAAGTTTTAATTTCCATTTCTAAGCTCAGCTTTATATTTACTGCACCTATTCCTTAATGTGATCTGGTCAGTTTTTATGGCATAATGTTCTGTTGAATGTGCAACAAAATTACCTAATATATATATATGAAAGAAATTGCAAAAACTATATAGTATTTCCAAATTTAGACCTGACTTGGCAGGTGATTATGTTTTTTCTCCATTGCATTGCTCCATTTAAAACACAGCTTCTTCTTATAAATTCAATAGCTATTTATGTTCAAATATCTCAACAATAGCATGTGACCTATGTGTTAACAAGTGTAGGAGGGAAAAAAAAAAAAAAAAAAAAAAAAAAAAAAAAAGATTAACTAGGATTTTCAAAGGTGACTAGTGGTTTCATATGTCATTTGAGAAGCCTGGTTCTCACTGAAACCTGGTTCTTCACTTTAAATGAATCCCCAGAAAAGAGTCATTCCCCTTCCCCAATACTGTTAGTCACTTTAGAAAACTATTGTACTGAAATATTTATTTTTGCTGGTCTACCTATATACCTATCTGAGATGTACAGATACCATTGTAATCACTTTAGTCTGAGTGGTTGCTTTGACATAGCCACAGTCAAATCTCTTTGACCGACCAACATGATGACTGATAAACACATATTTAATAAGGTGTAATTGTGTCAAGTTTTATGTTGTTTGCATTACTTGATATGTTATGCTACTTTTGAGGCAAGATGCATTTGCCAAGGTCTTCTCTGATTTCTATAGGGAATGAATCCACTCTGGGCCTCAGGGTAGGGAATGAAGGATCTGGCAGTAGCTGGATAACCCAAGAGCTGGATAACTCTGAGGTAACCCAAGCAGCTGAAAGCATTGACCTGCATTCAAGCATACAGATTTTCCAGCTGCAGTACTTTTGGGGCAGATATTATTACATGCTTTTTCTTAATAGAGACATGCAGATGATTTAGTAAATTTTAATATAAGTGAGTGTCTGTTGCAAGTGTACAGTGTCTATACATCTCTCATATAGCATCTGCTGCTTTAGTTTTGTTAACCAAATTGTTAGGTTAAACAATATTCTCCATTTACTGCATAATATCAGTATATACAGTGTTTTTCACTGTAGTAGCATAAACACAGATTCTGCATAAACTTCAGGGAGTGTACATAATTTCAAACCAAATGCACAGTTATATAATCCTAGAAAGACAGGATTCAGGAATTGGCTATAATACATGTGCCCCCCAGGAGAAATTGAGAGATCCTTGATCTACAGTGATGTTGAACCTGCAAGAAGTAGAGCCATGTTACTGTGGTTATATATATGAAATCAGGTCTCATGTTGACATATTTGAACATAAATAGCTATTGAATTTATAAGAAGCAGCTGTGTTTTAAATGGAGCAATGCAATGGAGAAAAAACATAATCACCTTCCAAATCAGGTCTAAATTTCGAAGTTAGAAGCAGTTCCAAAAGTGCAGGACAATACTTCCCTGTAGACCAAGTGTCTTGTCATGGCTCTGTTCCACTCCCTATTTACTCTGCGTGATGCTGGGCAGAAGCTGCAGAAGGGAACAGCCTTTGCAGTGCAACTGCACAACATGCAACGGTCTGTTGCACAATGTTGACATACCCAAACATGCTGATGTCTCCATCAGGCTACAGTTGCACTCCTCCTTTGCTTCCTATAACAAACTTCCCAATGAATTTAACCTATTTTTTTTCTCAGTGAAATGATGATCCAAACAACTACCAATAAGGCAGCCAACAACCAAACAAAAAATATAGAGGAAAGGAAAATTGCTCTCATAAGCACTGAAAGTGAATGTGAATGTCTTCCATCTTGGAAGCCAAAAGAATCATCTCTCTTGCCACCACAGACAGAAAAGGATTATTACACCCTTAAGATACTCAGAGTGCTTGTGCCTTTGATGGCTTTGAATCCAAAATTCAACAGAAAAATTCAGACCTTACTCTGCTGATGTATCAAGTGTATCAGTATTTTATCCAGCTTTCTTCCATTTTCACATCCCCCAGTGCTTAAATGTGAATTGAACCATGCTTGAAGATGTGCAACAGAGAAAAAAACATTTTCAGCTGTAACCACTTCCTAACATGTGAACCCTGACAATCTTTTGCTAACACTCACAAATAACCTAGTTATCTCCTCACCTCAGCTTATAGGCACACTGAAAACCTAGTAGGTTTTCTTATGGTTAAAATAATATCTCCTACTTGTAAACCCTAGCACACTTTAATCACCACACATGGTATTTACCCTATTTTACAGGAAAACTCTCAATACAAGTAAATGTAATTTCCTCCAAGTTGAATATGGTTTTATGCACAAAGTTTTTTCCTTTATTTTGGAAGTTATATTAGAAAACTATGTCTCCATTTTGGATGGTATCTTATTATTTATTTATGTTAAGAGGTGTGATATTCCTTTGGTCAGTCTTTCTTTCCAAGCCCAGAATTTAGGTTCTGTAGCAAAAATTCTTCCTTATTCTTACAAATACTGTTAGCAACTTCTTTTGGGCTACCCTGTGTGTTTGCAGACATAATATCATTTGTTGACTTCTGTGTGAACGAGTTCATTCAGTGAGACAGCAATGTCTAGAACAGAAATCTAACACAAATTGCCCTCAAGGCAGTCACTAATCTCATCTGAACAGGTAAAGCACAGGCACTATAACAAAGAAGGTAGACAATGTTGTATCAACTTCATGTTGTATCAACTTCATCTTGTATCCGAGATGCACTCTCCATCCAAAGCTTGTATGCAGCTGGGATTTTCATAGCATCTCTTTCCTTTGTGGAATCTCTGTGAGACCTTCCTTATAATTGCTGTTTTCCCCTCTGTTGGTGAATTAATCATGTCTCTCCTTTACTTGGTAGCCTAGAAACAAAACTGCTTTGAGAGCCCTACCATGCTGTATTTTTTTGTTGTTGTTTTAAAGTGAGACAGTTAGAAAGACTTTTATATGCACAAACACATGGATATTATGTTCATGTAAGCCTCCTCTCCTTAGGAGAATAGGTTACAATGAAATTGTTTCTAGGAATTTAACACAGACAGGATCTTTGCTTATTTAGACAATTATGTACATTCTGAAATTTAAGTCTTCAAAACATGATTGCATGGGAAAATAATACTAAAAAAAAAAAAAAAAAGTATGTGCATTTCTTTTCTGTTTTATCAAGCTTCCTTTGTATCAGGAGAAAATTTAGATATTAGGTCAAATAATACTAATAATCATAGTAATGTAATGGTTGGTAGTCTGACATACTGGTCTGTAGGTGGTCTGAGGTGATGGATGCTGCTGGCAAGAATTATGGGTTCCACAGAAGTAACAAAGGACAGTGGATATATACATATATATATATACATCTATATATATATATTTTCCTCTGAATTCTGATTAGTATGCTTTGAAGGTCCAGATAGTTTAAGTACATATTTAAATTTCCAGTCAAAATTATTTTTGTGGTTTAACACCAGCAGTCAGCTCAGCACCACACAGACACTCTCTGAATCTCCCCAGGTGGGATGAGGAAGGGAATTAGAAAGGTAAAAGTTCAAGAGCATATGTATTAAGATAAATCACAGAATCACAGAATGGCTGAGGTAGGAAGGGACCTCTGAAGATCATCCAGTCCGACACCCCTGCAAAGCAGGATCACCTAGAGCACATTACACAGGATGGCATCCAGGCAGGTTTTGAATATCTCCAGAGGAGACTCCACAACCTCTCTGGGCAACTAGATAAGGACAGTCTTCTAGGTAAAGCAAAAGCTTCACACACAACCAAGGCAAAACAAGGAATTCATTTGCTACTTCCCATCAGCAGGCAGGTGTTCAGCCACTTCTATGAAAGCAGTACTCATCATGCATAACAGTTTCTTGGGAAGACAAATGCCATCACCCCCTTCTCCCTCCTTTATCCCAGCTTTTATTTCTGAGCATGGCACTACATGGTGTGAAATATCTCCCTGGTCAGCCTGGGTCAGCTGTCGTGGCTGTGTCCCCTCCTAACACCTTATGCACTCCTAGCCTCCTCACTGGCAGGGCAGTATGAGGCTGAGAGAGCTGGGCCTGTTTAGCCTGGAAAAGAGAACTGAGGGGAAATCTCATCAGTGAATATAAATATCTGCAGGGAGGGCATCAACAGGATGGAAACAGTCTCTTTTCAGTTGTGCCCAGCAAGAGGATGAGAGGCAATGGGCACAAACAAGCCTGGAAATTTCCACCTGACAGCCACAGCTGCAGCACCTGACCATGAATTACAGCAGGATCTCAGGCCTTTGCTTCACCTCGGGTGGCTCAGAACAGAAGCGGGACCAGGCCGCACCCACCAGCTCTCCCGAGAGAGGCTAACAGGGAGTGGGTGTTACCAGGTCCACAGCGACGGTACCCACGCCCACTGCCTAGAGACAGCCTCTGGGAGGGAAGCAACTTGTCACCACCCACCATGATCAGGGAGGGTCCAGCAGTGCGTGTACATGGGTGTGCCGCTGATGTGGCAAGGTGTGGGGCTCTGCATCAAGTATTGGCAGTCTGTGAGATTGCACACCTATCATGGTGTCCACTAGGCACAAAGCTCACTCCAGAAAGGCTGTGGTGACCCAGACAGAGGGCCTGCCTAGAGACATGGCAGTTCAGGCCTCTGGCTGCACGGAATGCCTGAGCCAGTTGCTACCAGGGAGCAGGGGAGAGGAGAAGGAGAGGAGAAGGGAGATCTTCTGTTCTCAGGTGGAAGGTCTGCTCTTCATGGTGGCTGAGCTCAAGGAGGAGACTAAGGAGCATCAGGGCATGTGAGCAGGAGACTGAATAGTGGAGTAACTCCCTGGTGTGCCAGAGAGAAGGGCACCAGTGGGATGCCTCCCAGAGGGTGGTGGAGCCCCTGCCATTTTGCTGTTGGGCAGAGGGAGGCTACCAAAATGATGAGGAGGGTCGGAAGCAAGTCCTGGTTCGGCACTGCAGGCAACCCCCCTCCCTACTTACCTCACTTCCCCAGGTGCCCCTCCGTAATATGTTTGAGGCCCTGGCTCTTGAAGGAGAGGTAGGCGAGGATGTGGTGGAAGGCCTGCCTATGAGGTAACATCAGAAGAGGCAGCTGACACCACTCCTCAAATCTGCCTCTGAAAGACAGACAGACAGACAGACAAGGAAAGAAGGAAGGAAGGAAGGAAGGAAGGAAGGAAGGAAGGAAGGAAGGAAGGAAGGAAGAAAGGAAGGAAGGAAGGAAGGAAGGAAGGAAGGAAGGAAGGAAGGAAG
>CM021733.1:56351168-56383663 GCA_011075105.1 Heteronetta atricapilla | reverse complement strand
GAAGGAAGGAAGGAAGGAAGGAAGGAAGGAAGGAAGGAAGGAAGGAAAGGTAACGGTAGTAGGAGATTTCCTTCTGAGAGGAACAGAGGGCCCAATATGCAGAGTTGACCCTCATCGAAGGAAAGCCTGTAGTCTACCTGGAGCTAGGACCAGGCATATCATCAGAACACTCCGCAACCTGGTGGACTTTACAGACTACTACCCGTTACTTATCTTCCAGAAAGGTGGGCAGGAAGCTGCATCCCATAGTCAGAGGTGAATGAAGAAAGACTTAAAGGCATTGGGATGGTTGGTAAAAGAATGTGGGGTGCAAGTCATTTTCTCTTCCCTCCTTCTGTTCTTGGATGATGATGTGGGACGGAATAGAAAGATCCGGCCCATAAACGATTGGCTATGTGACTGGTGCTACAGGCAGGGTTTTGGGTTCTTTGATAATGGCTGGTTTTATAAGACACCATGCCTGACAATAATGCGTAGGAAAGGTTTATCTCACAGGGGCAAAAGGGCTCTGGGACAGGAATTACCAGGTTTTACGGAGGAGTTCGTCTTGGTTGATGAGGGCTGGGTTAAGGACCCATTAAGCAAGCTGGACATCCATACATCCATTGGTCCTGATGGGATGCATCTGTGGGTGCTGAGGGAGCTGGTGGAAGGCATTGCTAAGCCACTGTCCATCATCTTTGGTAAGTCCTGGGCATTGGGAGAGGTGCCTGAGGATTGAAGGAAAGCAAATGTCACTCCAGTCTTCAAAAAGGGAATGAACGAGGACCCTGGTAACTATAGACTGGTCAGCCTTACCTCCATCTGTGGTAAGGTGATGGAACAACTTATCCTTGGCATTGTCTCTAGTCTTATCAAGGATAAAAGGGTCATTAGGGGCAGTCAACATGGCTTCCCCAAGGGGACGTCGTGCTTGACCAACCTGATAGACTTTTATGAGGATATTACTGGGTGGACAGATGATGGAAAGGCAGTGGATGTGGTCTATCTTGATTTCAGTAAAGCCTTTGACACCATCTCCCACAGCATCCTCACAGCTAAACTGAGAAAGTGTGGTCTGGATGATCAGGTAGTGAGGTGGACTGTAAACTGGCTGAAAGGAAGAAGCCAAAGAGTTGTGGTTAATGGGACAGAGTTGAGTTGGAGTCCTGTATCTTGTGGAGTCCCTCAAGGGTTGGTACTGGGACCAGTGTTTTTTAATATATTCATCAATGACTTGGATGAGGGAATGGAGTGTGCCGTCAGCAAGTTTGCTGATGACACTAAACTGGGAGGAGTGGCTGACACACCTGAAGGCTGTGCTGCCATCCAGCGGGACCTCGACAGGTTGGAGAGTTCGGCAGGGAGAAACTTAATGAAATATAATGAGGGCAAATGTAGAGTCCTGCATCTGGGCAAGAACAACCCCAGACACTAGTATAAGTTGGGGACTGCCCTGATGGAAAGCAGTGAAGGGGAGAGGAACCTGGGGGTCCTGGTGGACAGATGGATGACAGTGAGCCAGCACTGTGCCCTTGTGGCCAAGAAGGCCAATGGATGGCATCCTGAGGTGTATCAGAAGGGGTGTGGTTAGTAGATCGAGAGAGGTTATCCTTGCCCTCTGCTCTGCCCTGGTGAGACCCCATCTAGAATATTGCATCCAGTTCTGGGCCCCTCAGTTCAAGTACAGGGAACTGCCTGAGGAAGTCCAGAGCAGAGCCATGAGGATGATTAAGGGAGTGGAGCAACTTCCTTACAAGGAAGGCTGAGGAAGCTGTGTCCCTTTAGTTTGGAGAAGAGGAGAGTGAGGGGTGACCTTATTAATATTTATAAATACGTAAATAGTGTCAGAAGGATGGATCCAGGCTGTTCTCAGTGACATCCAATGATAGGACAAGGGGCAATGGGTGCAGGCTGGAACATAGGAGGATCCGCTTAAATATGAAACAAAACTTTTTTACAGTGAGGGTGACAGAACACTGGAACAGGCTGCCCAGGGGGTTGTGGAGTCTCCTTCTTTGGAGACTTTCAAAACCCACCTGGACATATTCCTGTGTCACATGATTTAGGTGATCCTATGTCAGCAGGGCAATTGGACTAGATGATTGTTCAAGGTTCCTTCCAATCCCTAACATTCTCTGATTATATAATCATATAAGACTCTACAAAGGAAATTAACTTTATCCCGTTGAAAACCATGACAGCTATGTATTTAATGTTATAACAAACTGAAATTCCAATTGGTGCAATTTAAAGATACACAAACAAATGCCTGAGGCTGCTTACTAAACAAGTCCTACCATTTACAAGAACCTGCAATGATCCATAGATTGCCAAAATCTCCTTGAGAGCTCCAGAACTTCAGAAATGGCACTTGGTTTGATAACCATCTAAGACAGTTAGGAACATGGCTTTGGTAAGAAGTAAAAGAATGTAAATATCTATTTACTTACTACCTTAGGTTCTTCACAGTTTATTTATTTTCTGCAGATTGACTTGTTGGTTTTCATTCTTTTAGGGTTGCTTTGCTGGAGATGGTTAATGAATTCTATGGTATAAATTCAGATATGAAATTATCAGTTGTGCTTTATTTAAACTATCCCCTGGAGACTTGGAAAAAAATATTATATATTTAAATAATAGGCTAGCAAGAAAACAATTTTGTTTAGTACATAGGCTTTACTGCTGCTCAAAGATAGGGTTAGATATTTATAATTCATTTCTGTTTTCCACATAGCAGTACAATGCTAATTTGAAGCCAATAATTTCAAGGTCTTTTTGTATTGGTTATACAAATGTTACACCTCTGAAAGCATATATACTGGCAGTCAAAGCATGTTGGAAAGCTTCAGATTTCAGGAACTGTGCCAAGGATTTGTCATACCAAATGTAGGGCAAGCCACAACAGGCACTTCAAGGAAGCCTTCTCAGTAGTTTGTAAGTAAAGATATTGATTTATTTCTTTTAATTACATTTTTTTTTTTTCTGGTTGCTAGCATACTGCAGATCGAAACATGGGAAATATGTGACAGAGTGCAGCACCATCAGTTTCTATCTTCATTTTGATCTTCATTTTGCATGGGACTCTCTTATCATTGTAATTCATGAGCTCTATAAGACTTCCCAAAAATGAGAAAAGAAGACAGAGAGGAGGAGAGTGGAGAGAAGAGGAGCAGAGTGGAGAGGAGAGGAATTATTTTTTTTCATAATGCCTGTCTGCTTACTATCTTTTCTGCTTGTATGAAGGGGCAGAACTGTGCTGCAGACTACTTTTCCCCCTCATTTGAAATTCCTTGGTTTCTATGGAAACAATGCTTTCTATTGTTATAGTTTTAAACTGGGAGATAGTAGCACTCCAGCATTTCAAACAAACAAACAAACAAACAAAAAACAAAAAACAACAACCAAACAAACAAAAAACAAACCAACCAGTAATTCAAGTTGTCTGTTACTGTGTGGAAAATGCTGTTTGCTCCTTGATGCTTCTAAATGTAAGTATATTCTGAACCACAATCCAAAGTCATCTACTTAACACCAAGTTACATATTTATTAAAATGTCTACTCTTTCTATGCAAGTTTACCTAACACATGAAATCTTCAAATATACATTTGCACTTCAAATATTTGTATGCACTATTTACACCTGCCAGCATTTAATGACTGAAAAATTCATGTCCATGATTCATCAAATTCATTGATTTACATGTACCAGTTATATTCTTCATGCAATATATACTTGCTCTACACAAGTGTAATTGACATTTCTCAAGGATTTTTGGTTTTCTGGCCTGGGTTGTTAGACATTCATAAAATCTGGAGACCAATATTAAATGCAGTAGGATGGTAAATCAGAGCTAAATTGATAGCTGTGATTGAGTGCACCCAAGATAGCATATTGATTACTCATCTTTCTGTAAATAAGGATGGTTTAAACAAATAATTTCTTAATCATTTGTCTATAGTTATTCTATTTGTAAAAACAGATTAAAAAAAAATCAAATTCTTAGAGAATTTATTTAGAATTATTTGGTATAAAAATCACAGGATGTTTTGAGAAAATAACACAATTTTCTTTCTTGACACTTATTAGTTTTAACTTCTTTATATATATGTATATATATATTCAATACAGAATGAACTTTCTGAACTTTTATTAAAAAATAATTTTAGAAAATAAAAGTGGAAATGCAAATTTTCAGCAAATGCAATTTTTCAGCAAATTAAATGACTAAAAACTAACCCCGTTTAAGTGTAAATATAAAAGGATATTATTGCATTTTAATAGCTCCCACAGGGAATGATTCATGACCCTGTGTTGTAACTTTTAGATGGAGGAAATAGGAAAAGTGTATTGAATTACTGCTGACATGGGTGCAGCCAATACAAGCACAGGAGTAGCAGTCAGTAGTTGTGATCTAGATCAGTTTGTTAGCCTGGTAAAAAACATGCATTTTATTAATATGTAATGTCCTACATGTAGAACCAAAAGATGAAGTCTGTATATATTAAAGATGATTTTTTCTTCTGGAAACTGAAGAAGTGATGAAACAGAACACAAGTTCTGTGAACTGTAAGAAGACCAAAGGGCCTAACATTGTCTTGACGTATAGAAAGGTAAGAGTAGGAGAAGACAGAGTCAATATGCCTTCTGATGTTGATAATGGCACATTAACTTCTGGAAGTCTGTGTTCCTTTCTTACCTTAGTAGAGGAAATATATTTAAAAATTGGATAGAATATTGAAAAGCACCATGTGTTGTATCTAAGCAGGAAGCCAAAAGACCTATTTCTAATTATTATTTATTTTATGAAGACAAAAATACCAAAGAATAATTTTGTCAAACTAGCAAAGACTAATTAGAATTTATATATAGCTATAAGGAAAAGTAACACTATAACAAGTCCCAGTGAGGTGTAATCAGAAGCTAGATGTGTTCATAAACAAGGCTGAAGACAAACACTTTCTGCAGCAAGTATGATTAACTAGTAATATAACTACTATAATTAACTAATATAGTATAACTACTATAAATAACTAATGTAATTAACTAGTATAATTAACTTGTCATGGTCTGGGATGTATTATTCCTGTCATTGAAAATGTTTAAATGAAGTATGAAAGTCATTTTATTTATTTATGTTTAAATATAAGCTGTAGTTCAGTTTAAAAGAGAAATTAATTCAGAAAACTGCTTTGTGAGGTACAAAATAGAAAGTCCTAATAGATAACCCCTTCAGTCCTTTTTCAGATGTTAAAACAATAACCAGTACATTCAACAACTAAACAGAAAGTCTTCTCTCAAAAGCCCTAACAAGAAAAGTGAGATATCCAGTGGACAGGTCTAGAAGAGCTAAGGATGTTGTAGTACAAGGATCCAGGTTTCTATAATTAGACTGTAAGTACATGTATCTTAATCTGATATAAAACCCAGTACTTCTGTGACTGTATCCAGTCCCACAAGCACAGCTGGAAACCCCAAGCTGGCAGCAGTCTGCACAATGGAAATCTATTTTTGAACATTGACAAATGTACATAAATGCATTAAATTTTCATTGCATCATCAGACCACTTAAGCCATAATGTTCTGCCCAATAACAACGTCAACCTTTACTCATGGTTATCCAGTAGGTCTGTGTGCAAGTGCTTTGCCCATTTGGGTAAATTAGCCTCTTTTTAACAGCTGGCTGATCTTTAGAAAGATTTAATTACATGTATACACTTTTGTTTTAGTGATCTAGGTATTTCCTCTTCTTTCCTCTTAATAAAACAGAAACTTCTATTCAGAATTCCTTAAATATTTATGAATACATTACATTCTTATCTGCTCTATAGTCTGCTTTCAGAAAATTTTATTGAGGTTACCCACCAGGTTCATGATTTCATGGTTCACTCTGTAAATAATCTGTGGGTTTGCTATTACTGCCATGTATCTGTATTATCTCAAAAGACAATCTTGCTGTCTCAGTCCTAACCCTTCTCTTCTTGATACCCTTTTCATTTTAAGGTTTTTAAATAGCAAAATCAAAACTTCATGGTGTGTAACTACTCAGAAATAGTCTCCATTAAGTGAAACTTAAAGGAGTTCCCATTTTCCAAGCTAGTGCTTTTATCTTTCCAAGAACTGTCATTTTGCTAGCAGTCCAAAGCAGTTTTTTCAGAACTGTTCCTATAACAGTGTGGTCAGAAATTATCTTTAAGCTTTTGACAGATGAGATGAATTAAAGATATACACTCTTCTGATTCCCTTCTTCAGGCAATTTGTATGTCATGGTTATCAGAAAACTTATGTATTACAGGAACCATTTTTCTTGGATATAATGGAATGCTACCTTAACATTTTAACAGTTGTTAAAAGTGACAATTTGGAGTGGATTTGTGTTTTAAGATTTTTTAAAACAACTAAAAGACCTGCACCTAAAGAAGTGGAAGTAGTTTGAACAGCAGCCTAAGAAGTTTGGACATCAAGAGTTCCTTTCCAGGGATTTAAATTTTAAGATACATGTATCTTGTTGAACCTGTATGAGTTATTATTTATGTATTCGTAAGAATTTTTCTTAAAATAAATAATACTTTATGTAGCAACCTCTACACCCAAGATAGTTTCTAATATCTTTATAAACCTTTATAACTATGATATTCTGGGGGAAAACAAACAAACAAGAAACTACAGAAAAACAAAAACAAAACCCGCACCTATTGCTCAATGTAATCAATGTGTGAATCCAGTGTAATCAATAAGAACTGAGGGCAGAAAATGAAGATGAGAGGAGCACATAACTCTTGAATATTTTGTCTGTATCTTGCACCTGTAGATATCAAGAACAGGGATCTAATGACAGCTAGCTAATATTAGGTATCTAACATTTAAAGTAATGGAAGTACAAAACACACAATGAGATTCCACATTTGTTAATAAGAACACTTTTCTGTACATCCCTAATAGCCTATGGTGTGAAAGGCAATGAAAAATAATATTTTAAGAATATTTAGAGCAGTTATATATATATGTTCTCAATTACTTTACTTAGTCTAGTGTTCTGGACTTTTATATCAGAACTCCACTTGAGGCAGTCAAGAACGTACTGAAATGAACTGAAAATATACTTCCACTCTCAGAATCACATAATAAAACTGGCAGTTGCTCTTTTCCTTACAGTGTAGGCTATTCAAAGCAAAGAAACACCCCATGGAGAATCCTGCATTAAGAATTCTGTTCAGCAAATGAACTTTACTCTTCTGGTTGGTCCTTTCCTTGGGAAGAGCAAGGGCTGAAACTACTTCTGAAATGGCCACTTGTTTGTAGTATATACACCTGTGACTCACCTCTTCTGTCAGAGCAGGGCTGCTCAGAACAATTTACTTTCTCAGACATCTTCTGTCATACTCAGTTATATAAAAGCACTTCATCAGGAAACAAAACAAAACAAAACAAACACACACACACCAAAAAAAAAAAAAAAGAAAGAAAAAACAAAACAAAAAACACAATTTTCTTCTTGTTTAGTTTGTTCTTTTAGCTCCCACAGCTCAAGTGCTCCCCAGGCCTTCTTTTATTAGTTTCAAATACTGGTAAGTATGTTTCTCCATGCTTCTTCAATGTATATTTTCAGACAAGATAAGGATGTTTAGTTGTGTTGAACCTCAGTCTCACAGAGGTTAGTAAGAGAATGTCATGCATATGTATGTATAGTACTGAAGGTTAATTAGTTATCTTAAATGTCTTATTTGAAAATGTTCCCTGTCTTATTTAAATAAAGTTCTGGTAGCATGAAACCTTTTGTTAGTATCCTTTGATACTAGTGTGGTGGTTTTACCCAGCTGGGCAGCTGAGCTCTGCCAAAAATGTTCTCTCACTCCCCCTCCTCAAAGGGAAAGGGTGAGAAAACGGGATGGAAAGGGCTCAAGGGTTGAGATAAGGAAAAGATCACTCAACAATTATTGCCACAGGCAAAACTCAGCACACACACAGACTCAGCACACACAGACTCAGCACAGGGAGATTAATGAAATTTATTACCTATTACTAACAAGCCAGAGCAGTGAGAAACAACAACCAAACAACAACAACAAAAACAACTAAAAGCACTTTACTCACATCCACCCTCTTCTATGTCACCCTCCCAAGTAGCACAGGAATGGGGAATAGGGACTGTGGTCAGTCTATAGTACTTCATCTCCACTGCTCCCTCAAGGTGACTCTCTTCCCCTGCTCCAGCATGAGGTCCCTCCCACAGAAGGCCATCCTTCCTGAACTTATCCTGCATGAACTCTCCACAGGCAGCAGATCTTCAAGAACTGCTCCAAAGTCTGTATGGTCTGAATGATGGGGACCATCTGTCAGGAGCAAACTGCTCCAACATGGGTCTCCCATGGGCAAGAGATCCCTGCGGATCCCCTGCTCCTGCATGGGCTCATCTCCATGGGCTGCAGCTCAGGCCTGGGGCCTGCTGCCATGGGGGCTCCGTGGGCCACAGCCTCCTTCAGGCCACATCCACCAGCTGCACCTGGGGCTCCCCACAGGCTGCAGCATAGAGATCTGCTCTGCTGTTGTACATCATGGGCTTCAGGGGGAGATCTCCACCATGGGCCTCTCCACAGGCTGCAGGGGAACTTCAGCTCCATGCCTGGAGCACCTCCTGCCCTCCTTCTTCATTGACTTTGGTTTCTGCAGGGCTCTGACTCACTGCTCACTCTCACAGGTGTTGTTGCATTACAGGTTTTTATTTCCCTTTCTTAAATCTGCTCTCACTGAGGCACAAGCAACATTGTGTATTGTTCGGCCATGTCCTGGGAAGCAGGGCCTCAAAATGTGGAGCGGTTGTTCAGGAGGACTGACTTCCCCCATGAGAGCCCCCCTTTTTATTGCTGAGTGTGATATCAGGTGTTATGGAATATCCCTTTGGTTGGTTCAGGTCAGCTGCCCTGGTGATGTCCCCTCCCCATCACTTGCCTATCCCCAGCCTCCTGGCTCTTGGGGTCTTGAAGGGAGTCCTGATGCTGTGCCAGCACTATGCAGCAAGACACAACACTGGAGTTATACCAGTGCTTCCAGCTACAAGTGCAGAGCACAGCACTTTGTGGGCTGCTTCAGGGATAGGTAACTCCATCTCAGACAGACCCAACACACCAAGTAAACCCCTTACAGATGTACATTAACCAAAGACCTAGAAGAACTCACTAGTTAATCAAATAACAAGATGTTTTTGAGACATTTGCTTTGTACTCGTCAGACATACTCAAATCCATATTTGTCCATATATGTGCTAATGTGCCAAGAATATGACATCCACCTAGCAAATAACACAAAAGCCTTAAGTCATTTGCTCTAAAAGTTGCTGTAATAACATTTTTGTGAAAAAGGAATTGTATTGAAGAGTTCTGCACAACGAATAGGTCTTGCAACACCAGCTGAAGACAAATGAAACATGTTAGTCTTAATATGGAATGGGCTGGAACAGACTTCCTTTCTTTTTCTGCTAAAATCAATTTAATTGATGTGGCTTCTCGTCTGAAAATATGTTTCAGACGTACTGTTCCTTCCAAGTTATACCAGTGACAAGATTTCACAGAAAAATGCATGAGACTTGTTCAGCATTCATTAAGCTCATAAGATCAATCTAAGTTATATATGTATCTGTTCATTTTTGAACTTGAGATATATGCAATGAATTCTGAGGGTCACCAAACATGACATTTCTTTAAGTCATCGGAAAAAAAAAAAAAAAAAAAAAAAAAAAAAAAAAAAAAAGCTTTCACGGATACTTTTTGATGTACAAAAAAGTTAAATCTTCATATCTTCATTTCAAAATTTCAGAAAAATACTTTGAAGAATCATGCAGCTGTATTTGCCATGTCATAGTGTTCTCCATTGTAAAATGTTGTATTGTAGCACAGAATCTGGTCCTGTTTCATTCACATAGAATTTAGGTCTCTATTTCTGTGAAGATTAATGTGTGTGTACACTCTTTGTACACTAAGGAGTTTCATTGATGCCAGTGGAGCTGGCTGCAGCACAGAAGACAGGCACTAGTCTTTTCAGGATCAACCATTAAACCTATTATATCAGGGCACAAAATTAGGTTAGATTTTACTCTTAGTAAGGTTAGTGAAGCCTTATTGCCTAAACCATTGTGGAGCGGCTGAAAAGAACAGCAGAATTTGACATAATGGATAAAATACTTTAAGGGAAGAGTGGATTAAGAAAGCTTTCCATGTTATTATATAAGGCAATTAAACCACCTCCTTTTTTTTTGGTGAAAGTCATTATTATTTAGTGTGATCATGTGCCAAAACCAAGTATTAACGGCTTATACTGTACACTTGAAAAAGTTCTGACTAATTTCAGCCAAGAACATTCTGCTTATTTTTTTTTTTTTTAGTTCTAACATTACCTGATATTATAAAAACAACCTTTAAGTGGTTCCTACTGTTCTCATACTCTTTGTTCTAGGCATACAAGGAATCTTGAATATTGTCAGCTGAAACATTTGTTTATATATGTTTTATTTTTAGCAACACCTAAAGTTCATCCTTCTCTGAGTGAGAGTATCAAGATTATAGGAAGATCAAAAGCTGAAGCAGAGAAAACTCCAAGAGTGAAACAATAAATAAACTTTTTTCAAAAAAAATCTAGCATTGTATATAAATTAAGCTGTCATTCAAGCTGCACTTACTTATACTGTGGTTTGTAAAAATCATTATTATGGAAAGAATAATGTATTTAATTTTCATGTGAATTACTTTGTAGTGCATCTTACATCTTATCTCTGTGATTTCTGAATAATCAAAGGGGGGATCAGAGTTCTCTTTAAAAATGAAAGAAAAAGCAATCTCCTGTTGAGTTAGTTGAGGAAAGTTTTCCCCAAACCGTTCAAAATAAAACTAAACTTCCATCTCTGATGAAGAATTTTTGTTGTTGTTGTTGTCAGTTATGTACTTTAGAAACATTTCTAGTGCTTTATTGCCAGTATTTAACAGTAACTGTAAGCTTTAGTTCCGAGGAAAATTAGCCATGTTTTTTGAAAATAGTGGAAGCAAGTTTTAGAGGTAGGAGCTTGACTGTTAGGTGATAATTATTATGGAAATATGCATCTTTTGTTGAAGTCAAACAGAAGTCATATTGGAATGAGAAACGTCATATTTATGATCTTTAGTGTGTGCTCATATTATAATTTTAATTTGAATCAGAAATGCACCTTTGAAACAAATTTCCTGGTCCTCTCTGCTCTCCATGCCTTACTTTACAGTGGTTAAAAGGGTGCAAACTGGATTTCGTACAAATGAAGCCAAATTGGAACACACATTCTAGGAGTGGTTCTAATGTGCTACAATCATTAGTGGTCAGTCAGTCAATATAGCCTTGGTGTACTTACATCATCTTTGTAACAGATATGCTTTTTATAACTGAATTAGAAATACTAATTCAGATATTAACACCACTTTACTGTCAAAGTTTACTCTCAAACTTAATTCAGACAATAAACACAAAGGGCTTCTGATTGTGTCAACTAAGAGGCACAGCAAGAAGAAAACTCATGGGCTGTAGTTCTCAAGGATGTATCAAACATAGATCTGGCCTGTGAATATTTGTTTGGCTGGACAGCAGAGAAACCCCAGAATGGTTTCTCAGGAAATGTGTGAAAACCATAAGAATTCTCAGAGAGCTGCAGCAGACTGTTTTGGTAGGTTCAGACTATACAGATGCTGGGCTTTGCCTGGATGCAAAGCCAAAACAGGTTTTCGCATATCTTCTCAAGACTGCCAGTTATTGGGGAGTTGACTGCTAGTTTATCTGGCACACTGATTCTGTACAATCATTTCCAGGAGAACTGCAGCGAGAACTTCATTAGCAGTGACTCTACAATTTTTCACATTCATATCCTCCTTTGAGCAATTTAGATAGTAGATTTCCGTAGACTTCAAGAAAAAAAAAAAAAAAAAAAAAAAAGCTATCTTACTATCTTTAGAGGAAATAAATGATCCCAGTTTCTTCCAAATATTTTTGTGTTTGTCAGAACATATCTTTGTATTTAAAATTAAATTCTACAACATTTCAAGTAAAAATATCTTTTGGTAAAAATGTGTTTTGGGGTGATAAAATGCTTAAAACACAACCCCCTGCTCAGTCAAAAATTAAGGTTTCAAACACAAGTTCTCAAAATATAGAGATACACGTAATGAAAATAGTTTCTCTACAAATTCATATCTGGCATCTGCTCCAAAACTCTCAGTGTTGATGAGTGACAAAGATATTCCAAGCTGTTGTGGGTCTAGCTGGATCCCTGGCCTTTGCAGCTGTCTTGGGCAAATGAGTTTATCTTGTCTGAAGTCAGTTTTCCCAGAGAAAACAGAGAGTAAAACCACAGACCTTGCTTGTTAAATGTTTGCAGTCAATGGATATTTTATAGAGGTATTGGTGATATTGTACAACTTATATCTTCATAACATTCCTGGTAATTGTGGTAGCATTGTTCTTATTTTATAAAAAGAGAACTGTTTCAGCCAATTCATCTATTATATTTTAGATGTATACCTCAGATTCAGATAAACCTAGGAGCCTTTTCTTTTAATTGTTTCCAAAGGTAGTATGGATAACCACCTCAGAAAGAAATGTCTACACTCTCTATCTGTAGGTAGTCCATCTACTGATAGACATTATCTGTGTTTTTTTTCAAACTGAGGTTGAGTTTGATCAAGTAAAAAGTGCACAACTAGCATACAGGTGGGAAGACAGAGTTAGGGTTTAGTTGTCACTTCAAAGGAAATATAAAGAAGATAAAGAATGCAGCTCTTTTTCAGGCCTTTCTCACCATTCAGAAAACAATTCTTTCAATGTCTTCAGTTCTACTCTGTTTGGTTACAAAATAAAAGCTTCTGGCAGTATTATCTGTTATGGTTTTATTTTATAGAGCAGGTTGGATTGTTCTTAGCTTAGGAAAAGGTTGAGAAATGCTTGCAGGGGGAATCAAAGAATCATTAAGTTTGGAAAAGACTGGCAAGACCATTTGGTCCAACCATCAACCTACTACCAGTGTCACCCCCTAAACCATGTCCTTAAGCAAGAAGTCCAACCTCTCCTTAAATACCTCTGGGGACAGTGACACTACTTCCCTGGGCAAATCATTCCAATGCCTGACTACTACTCAGTAGTAGACTCAGTAGTTGAGGTCTGTTGCCTTGGAGCTGGAGCCACCACAGCGCCTGATCAAGAATTACAGCATGATAGGCTGCTTCGCTAAAGCCCCTGCTTCACTAGGGCTGGCCCAGCACAGCAGTGCGAGCAGGCCGCACCCACCAGCTCTCCCGAGGGAGGCTAACAGGGAGTGGGTGTTACCAGGTCGACAGCGACTGCACCCACGCCCACTGCCTAGAGACAGCCTCTGGGAGGGAAGCAACGTGTCACCACCCACCACGATCAGGGAGGGTCCAGCAGTGCGTGTACGTGGGTGTGCAGCTGATGTGGCAAGGTGTGGGGCTCTGCATCAAGTATTGGCAGTCTGTGAGATTGCACACCTATCATGATGTCCACTAGGCAGAAAGCTCACTCCAAAACTGGACATCCATAGGTCAATGGGTCCCAATGGGATACATCTGCCAAAAGACAAAATAAATAAAATAAACAAACAAACAAATAAATAAAATAGATATTTATGTGCTGGAAAGAAGGTGATGTAGCAGAAGTAGCTTAGTGTTTTGGGATGAAGTGGGAAAGTGGTCTCTGATGCTTCAGGAGGCTACAGGCTGCTCTCACTCTTTTGTCCTTGCCTAACTTCAGTGAAGAGTGCATCAGTAGCTGAGGCACCATTTAACTTCTAAGATAACACTTAAATGAATCTAGCTCATTTAAGATCACTTAGGCCTTGGAGGCTTGATATGCTGCATCAGTCAGACATAATTTTTTAGCAGATTTTTATATTTGGCCAGTAGAGCAACCATGAACTGCAGATATATGTCAGACATACATATGATCAAAAATCAGGCCTTCCGATATTTATTTAGTTTAGTGAATTGGTTACATTCAACACTACATCACTAATGAAAAATAAATCTTTATAGGTGGATTTAATGAAGAGGAAAAGGATAAATTAAGATACTTTCTATAGCAGTGTGGAGAGTGATTGTTTTCTAATATTGCTGATTCTAAATCTAAAGCTTACACTACTACAAAAGTGTGTGAAAGCTTGTAGCTGACACACTAAGAATTATGATAGCAGAGTTAATTTTTTTCTAATTTGATTTCACATCTCTAAAACAGACTATAATATTAAAAAATACACTTTTAAGGTTGTTATATTAAGAATTTATTGAGAGAAGCTGATTGAAATAATGACTTTTTTAAAAAAAAATATTTATTGTTAAACACAGTTTAAATATGAGTATTAAAAGTTTCCTGAAACCTAATTTGTTGTGACCCCCACCAGAGGCCACAACAAATCCCAGACTAATTTCCAAAGGTCAGTATTTCATATAGTGTGCCCTGAATGATCGTCAGATTTTCTATTTTAATCTCATAATTGTTTATTTTTTATTTGTATTATTTTAATGTTTATTGTAGTATTTTTTTTCTCATTTTGTTTACACTTTCAGAAACACATAAGGCGATCTGTCAGTTAATATCTCTCATGTTGTTATTGTTTTATTAAGCTTAAATTAACTGCATCAGTGAAATACATAATTAGTTAAAAAGTTAACCAATTTATTTTCCAAAAGATAACATATTACTTTTTTACTAAGTCTTAATCCATGGCTAAGTGAAATTGTGTTTATCTATTCTATAATCATAGTTTACATATGTGAAAGGCATAACCAAAGTACATTCATTTAATGGAGTCAAAATACAGTAAAAGCACTATGGTTTCAAAGTGGTTTTATGCCTAAGTCAAAGTGGACATCCACTATGTTCAGTAAGCTTGAAGATCCGATTCTGATATGTCTGAAAACTGTTGAATTGAGTAAATTTGCTTTTATTTCTCCCCATGTTTATTTTCTCATTTTTATACTTTCCCATTCCAAATGACATTTCCAACACTGACAGATCATCTGTATTGATCATTGCTTTAAGAATGATCATTCTCATTAAATTGTTTCAAATGTAAGTAGTCTCTTTGACTTTTGTTTCTTTGTGTATGTTGGCATGGGTGGAATGGTAACTGTCCATCACTCTTAGAATAGAATATCCAAGTTGGAAGGGACCCACAAGGATCATTGAGTCCAACTCCTGGCTGCATACAGGACCAAAAAATATCAGACCATGTGTCTGAGAGCATTGTCCTTGAACTCCAGCAGGCTTGGTGCTGTAACAACTTCCCTGGGGAGCCTGTTCCAGTATTCAACCACCCTCCTGATGAAGAACCATTTACCGATATCCAGCCAGAATCACCCATCGCAGCTTTAAGCTTAGATCCTGTTACTGGTCACCAGAGAGAAGAGATCCTCTCCTGTCCCTATGCTCTCCCTCGTGAAGAAGCTGTAGACTGTGATGAGGACTCCCCTCAGCCCCCTATTCTCTAGGTTGAACAATCCAAGTGACTTCAGATGCTCCTCATGAGTTTTCCCTTCTAGACTTTGTTGGCCTTCTTTGGACACGTTTATATCTTGGTACCCAAAACTGCACACAGGTGAGGCCACACCAGCACAGAGTAGAGCAGGACAATCACATTCCTTGACCAACTAGCAATGCCATTTCTGATTCACCCCAGGATACCGTTGGCCATCCTATCTGCCAAGGCACACTGCTGGCTCATATTCAGCTTGCTGTTGATCAAAACTCTTTAGAAGAAGAAAGGAAAACAGCAACAACAACAACAAACAGAAACAACAACAACTACAAAACCACAATTCACATTATCTAGTCCTTAAACATTCACTTCTTGTTTTGAAGTTAATTTCCTATGCAAAGTTTCCATTGAAACAGAAAACCTCATTGCAGCCAGCATTCATTTATTTTACTACTAATTGCTATTCATTTGAAATCCTACATGTTAAAACACTGTGAAAATTGATTTGTGACTTCGAAATACAGTAGGCTTAATCCTATTCTAATAACGATATATTGCTTTTCACTGCTATCTGATGGTAGAAAGAAAAATATCATCTCTTAGAAATGATGTCATAGTTGTCACTCCAGAGCTTTTATTTATGCGGCATTTCTACTCCTTAAAAAAAATCGGCATCTTATGTCTCCAATGCCACAGTGATGTGTATTCAGAAAAACTGTAAATATTAACTAATGACAGTTGAATAACTGGGTTTACAGATATTTCACTGATTAAAACAAAACAAACAAACAAACAAAAATCCAACACCCTGCAGTATTCTAGGAAATAACTTCTTTTAGATTTTCAATAGGATTTTCATTAAATATCTTAATTTTTAAAATTCTCTCAACTTCTAGTGTAATTTCTAAATAAGTATTTTTGCTTCTAAAACACCTTTGTTTTGTTCTTATTAAGCTCTGTGAGGTCTTCAGAAACATCATTTAACATCAGTACAATATTGCAGAAATAAACATGTACCAAGTTTTGCATATAACTTGTAATTAAGAAAATATTTGAAAGATTTTATGACCTCCTCAATGTTAAAACAGGAAAAGTTGACTGAGGGTTAATTAACATCCTAGACCCTATATGATATTAGTACTCGTTTTGCATTGTTAGATTTTTGCTAACAGAACTATTTTATCTTTAGGTTTATATTCTTCATTAGTATTAGTATTATTGAATTTTAAAATATTTAATCGATTTTCTTTTTCTCAGCTAATACCTACACTAGTATAGAAGGGACAGCAAATGCACTTGAGTTAGTTAGGATTACATGACTTTTATCCTCATTATGTTTTGTTAACTCATAGTTGTCAGAAACTTTTTTTATTTTCAAAAGTATATTTCTAGAATTGGTATATGTGTGTTCTTTCACATTTAAAAGTAAGAAATTTATAATTCCAGTAGTCTCTTTCAGTTACATGTTTTTGTTATATTCCTTGCAAAGTATTTTCTAAAAATAATATTGTAATACTGCTATTGTGATGATGCCAGAAAAAAAAAAAAAAAATCTTGTCTCATTAAAATTAAATTATTTATCTGTTGGTAAATAATAGCAAGCTACACATATATGAGAGAAGAAAAAAATATATATTCTCAGATAGCTGTTAAAGCTGTTAAGTTGTTAAAAATAATTTAAATGTATGTATTTATTTGTTGCGAATAGTTTTAAAACTGCTTTATAATTACCCAGACAGACAGACATTTTTTAGACTTTTTTTTTCCTTTTCTTGAGTGATGGATAACTGACTATATAGAACTGATTATATGACTTAATAGAAGTACAGACACTTCAATGGTTCAGCAGGTATTTGTTTCGTTTTGAAGGCCATAATTCTTTAAACATTAGTTATCCATTGCTCATTCAGCAGTGAATAATATACAAAATTATTGAAAACTTATTTAAAATTTAAAATCTCCTTTCTTCCTATTCCTTGGACAGCTATTTCATTTAGATTGGTGTTCTTGTAGTGGATAAACTGTAGTATTTAAGAGATTTAGGATTCAGATCCAGATTAATGGTGATCACACAAAAGGTGACCACCTGTCTTCTCGTTTTTCTATAGATAGGTGTCTGTCTGTCCATAGGTATCTTAACTCCTCTTGAAGTCAAGGAAAATATAATCAGTTCAGTACTCAAAGAATGAACCAGTACATCCTGAACTAAGCAAACAGCCAGGATGGCTCATTAACATGCAAACAGCTATACCAAGATGTCCTCATCTCAAACTAAGTTTTATCTTAATTCAGTTGTCTAAAGGACTATGAGTCCATAAAATAATGAATTATTATGTGAAAAAACAGCAATAATATATGCTGTTCTATATTATAATGTAGCTATAGTGTATCAGTCTTTGCTTTTATATAGATTGTTCATAGTTTTATTAATCTGAAGCTAGAACTTCCTCAATTAAATACCATTGAGACAAGTTAGGAGTACTGTCTTGTACAGGTATCCAGGTGTTGTGAGGGAAAAGCCAGAATGAACCAAGAGAAGCTCCAGGCTTTCCTACAGAATTATCACTTTTGTGACATTTACTGATCATAAAAAAGCTTAATCCAAAAAAAAAAAAAAAAAAAAAAAAAAAAAAAAAACAGGTGTATGATCACAGAAAGCATTTGCATTTTATCCGAACTTTGAGTCAGAATCCTTTCTATCTGTGGGACTGGAGACAGGTTGGTATTTTGTGCCACTTTTTTTGCCTCAATATTGAGACTTCTGTTAGACTGAAAAGTTTCTGACAATCCATAGCGATGCTTACTTACTGTGTTATTGATGCTCACTAATGATAAAAAGAATATAAGGTCAATTTATTTCATGCAGACCATAAAACAGTTATGATCAGGTAACTACTTTTGATCAAGTACTCCAGGGTTTATAGCTACCACCTAGCAGTCATTGATTGTACATTCATGGTTCATAAAAACTAACATAATCTTTAATATAGCTGGAGAGGTCAGATTAACCATACTTAAGAATGTTTCTCATGCATATCTTCAAGAATGTTAATCACTCAACACTGATTAAAATCAGAGAAGCTGCCCATTTTGGAAAAATAATATATCCTGAGAAACTTTAAACGTGCATGCAAAACTGTTGTGTGAAGATGAACCATTGTTAACTGGAGGTGAGACAAAACCATTGTACATTTTTGAGTTCTTGGCATGTTTGTCCAATAGAAATTTCACATTAATGTATTTATAATTCATTCAGGTTGTACAACTCAGCACTGAAAAATTAGACACCCTTTCCCCACCCCCCCAGTAAATAAATAAATAAATCCAATTATGCTTCCATTATTGGCATGTCAAAGTCCTTCATTACCTGATCATTCATGATCATTATTATTATTATTATTATTTTTTTTTCCAAGAAAAAGTTTACCTTCATACATAGGGAGTTCATTTTATATTTACTGTCAAGGAAATGAGAAGACCTCAGTTCTACTATGGACTATCTGTCAGTGCTCTCCACACTGAACTTTATACATACTGTTTCCTGGGATTTCTTCAACAAAATATAGGTGATGTCACTGCAGGGTATTTCAGGGTGCCCCCATATTAGGTTCCTCAGGGCACCAATAGGGCCGAATGGCCCTGACCTGCCCCACCTGAAATCTACCACCCCATGGGCCCAGGAGCCCCATTTTATCTCAGCCTGGGGCCTTCAGTCCCTGTCTAAGCTATTATGAAAGGGATTCTATAGGTACATTTATCAGAAAAGAAAGGCCAAGGAGAATGAACCCCTTCTGGTGGATGAGAAGAGTGAACTGATAACAAGAGACATGGAGAAGGCTGAGGTACTCAACAACGTCTTTGACTCAGTATTCACTGCCAGTCAAGCTTCCCAAGTCTTTTGTTTCTCTGAACATGGAGTCTGGGGTAGCAAACTCCCAACCACTGTAAGTGAAGAGCAAGTTTGAGACCACCTGATGAAACTAAACAAGTACAAGTCTATGGGGTCTGATGACATGCATCCCTGGGGCCTGAAGGAATTGGCTGATGTAGTTGCCAAGCCTCTCTCTATCATATTTGAAAAGTCCTGGCAGTAAGGCAATGTTCCTGGTGACTGGAAAAAGGAAAACATCACTCATATTTTTGAAAAGGATAGAAAAGAGGACCCTGGAAACTATACACTGGTGAGCCTCATCTCTGTGCTTGGCAAGATCATGGAAAAGATCCTCCTGGAAGCAATGTCAAGGCATATGCAAGACAAAGAGGTGATCTGAGACAGCCAGCATGACTTCACCAAGGGTAAATCATGACTGACCAATCTGGTGGCTTTCTACGATGAAGTGACTGCATCATTTGACAAAGGAAGACCGACTGATATCATCTATCTGGAATTCTGCAAGACCTGTGACACAGTCCCACATGACACCCTGGTCTCCAAATTGTAGAGTTATGGATTTTATGGATGGACCATTCAGTGGATGAGGAGTTGGCTTGAAGGACGCACCCAGAGAGTGGTGTTTAGTAGCTCTATGTCCGGGTGGAAGCCAGTGATGATAGGTGCATATCAGGGATCTGTCCTTGGACACGTACCGTATAATATCTTTATCAATGACATAGACAGTGAGATCAAGTGCACCCTCATCAAGTCTGCAGATGACACCAAGATGAGGTACCTTAAAGGAGGTACCTTAAAGGAGGCTGTTGCGAGTTGGGGATTGGTCTATTCTATCACATGCCCAGTGATTGGACAAAGGGGAATGGGCTAAAGTTGTGCCAGGGGAGGTTTAGGTTTTATATTAGGAAAAACTTATTTATGGAAAGAGTTATTAGGCATTGGAATGGGCTGCCCAGGGAAGTGGTTAAGTCACCATCCCTGGAGGTCTTTAAAAATACATTTAGATGTAGAGTTTAGTGATATGGTTTAGTGGAGGACTTGTTATTCTTAGGTTAGAGGTTGGACTAAGTGATCTTGGAGGTCTCTTCCAACCTAGATGATTCTCTGATTCTGTGATTCTGAGTGCTGCAGTCAATAGAACAGAAGGAAGGGGTGCCATCCAAAGGATTTCAGGACAAGCCTGAAAATTGGCCCCACATGAACCTAATGAGGTTTAAAAGTCAAAGTGCAAGGTGCTGCACTTGGGCCAGAGCAATCCCAGATAGGAGTATAGACTGGGAGAAGAACTCATTGAGAGCAGCCCTGCTGAGAAGGACTTGGGGGGGTTTGGAGGATGAAAAGATTGACATGAGCTGGCAGTGTGGTCTTGCAGCCCGGAAGGCCATCTGCATCCTGGGCTGCATCAAAAGAGGAGTGGACAGCAGGTTGAGGGAGGTGATTGTCCCCCTCTACTCTTCCCTTGTGAGGCCCCACTTGGAGTGCTGCATCCAGGTCTGGAGCCCCCAACACAAGAAGGATGTTGATCTGTTAGAGCAGGTCCAGAGGAGGGCTACAGAGATGATCAAGGGCTGGAGCACCTCTCCTATGAAGAAAGGCTGAGAGACTTGGGGCTGTTCAGCCTACAGAAGAGAAAGCTCCAGGGGGACCTCACTGTGGCTTTTCAGTACTTAAAAGGGACTTTTTAAGAGATGGAGAGTAACTCTTTGCTAGAAACTCTTTGCTCAGTTGGATAATGACAGTATGAGGAGGAATAGCTTTAAACTAAAAGAGGTGAGATTTAGATTAGAGATTAGGAGGAAATTTTTCACTGTAGAAGAGTGGTGAGGCACTGGAATGTGTTGCACAGAGAGGCTGTGGGTGCCCCATCCCTGAAGGTATTCAAGACCAGGTTAGATGAGGCCCTGAGCAACCTATCTATTGGGTGTCATCCCTGCCTATGGTGGGGGGTGGAGTTAAATGGTCTTTGAATTCCCTTCCAACTCAAACCATTCTATGATTCATCCCTCTCTTGAGCTTCTGGATGGACCCCTTGGGCTGGTGTCTTGTCTTCAGCCCTATTTGCTGCTGCTCCTCACTGGATTCATTGGACCTAATTTATGGCTTGTTGTGTCTGAGGCTGTCATTGAACCCTGTTACAGGCACTAGGCTCAGCTCACTATGCTGGGCCCTTGGCATTTGTCCTGGGGAGCATCCAGGCCTCGCTGCTCCCTGACACCCAGATATCCAAAATTGAAGAGGAAAATTACTGTATTTCATAGAATCATAAAATCATAGAATCATTTATCTTGGAAAAGACCTCTAAGATCATCTGCTCCAACTTTTAACCTAGCACTGCCAAGTCCACCATTAAACCATGTCACTAAGCTCTACATCTGTATGTTTTTGAAGACCTCCACTCAATTACTTCTGGTAGAAAGTACCAGAGTCATAATGACTGGTAGAATTAAGGTTACATTGGCAATGCCTGCCTTCACAGATGGAGGCAGCTTCTCACTCAGAAATCTTTCTGTGGCATTTATTTTCTGCACATTCTCTGTGTAAAGGTGATCTCTTTGGCTTCTGCATTTTCTAGAAAAAAATCACAAACTTCACATTTTCCTTTGGAAGACAATACTTTTGAAGTAACTAAGGGACCTAGCTCTACTTATATTATGAAGGGCTTAGTATTTCATTGCTAGTTCTTTTATTCCTAGATATAAGGGAATTCATTACTGGTTCATACGCAATGATATGATTGCATCAATGTATATTACATCAGGATATGATTGAATAAATGCAAATGAAGAGAAAGCACACTCCATTTTCTAAAAAGGGGATATAGCAGCCAGTAATCTTCCTAATATACTGTGTTTTTGAGTGTAAACTTATGTGTTGCACTTTAGCAGCTTTCCTTAGAAGACCTCCTAATGGAGGACTCTGGTCCTTTAAGTTACTCAAGTATTCATTCAACTGTAAAGCATTAAGTCATGAGCCTGTCTATTGTTTCTTTCCACCTTGGATGAATTAAGAAAGTAGTAGACTTACTGAATATACAGCCGTTAGTTTTCATATTGCTTAACAGTATGACCTCAGTACTGACAAGAAGATATGAGAAGTATATCATGATTTACAAAGCAAGACTGTGGCTTGCTCAGTTAGAGTAGTACAGTAGAGTAGAGTAGCAGTACAAACAGGATGCCAATCTAAGTGATGAGTCTTTTTCTTGCATGTCTCTACCCTCTTCTATTTAAATGCAGGGCACAAATCAGTTTTGTCCCTCTAAACTCTGCAGTACAAAATTTACTTCCGTCACCTATAGACTACACATAAAACATAATTTGAAAATAGAATTAAAGGTTTGGATTTCCTCTTAGAGATAAATGTTATCCAGTATGGATTTTATTTCATTTTGAAAGTCAAGCTGAAATTCAGCTGCTGCAACTGTATTCATCTCTCTGCCATCTCAGCAAGTTTGTCCTGTGTAAATATTGTGATCTTAATAAATAAATACTGAAGCACAGCTGGTGTTGGCAAGATATGACTGTTAGACTGCTGCAGCCCTGCTATCACCAGTGGGTGTTGCTAATTATTCTCATAATTGGGAAATATAAGGAAGAGCAATACAGAGGAGAGTCAACAATGGTTGTAACAAAAATAAAAGGATGTTTGCATCAGTCCAGAACAAGGACCTCTGAGCACCATGAAAGAAGGCATTTCACCAAACTAGGTTATGACTTATTTCTTCATCAAGATAAGATTTAACAGCCACACTAATATAAATAATTAGCTACGTATTATCTCCTTAAAATTAATACCATTTGTTTGAATGGGCAAGTGACAGAAGTTGGAATATTTAAGGAAATTTAATAAAAAACAGCAAATATAAACTACAAAAGCCTAGGATGAATGAGTCCACTGGAAAATATATTCCCTATTTTTTACTCCTTCTCTGTTTTGCTGGGAGTATGTTAGTAATCTGTCTTTGAATATAAAAGAGGTACCATTTTGGCAGCTGCCATAATGAGGAAGTGGATAGTTTTCAAACTTATATAATGTCATGCATCAGAGAAGCAGTATGTGAGCTGACACCTTTCTAGCTAAATAATAAAAATACCTTTTTTTTTTTAATAGATGGCAGCTGAAGAGATATGTTGCATGAATGTTGCAGATAGAACATTCCGTGTTGATTGTTCTTATATTTGCTTTTCAGACCTTTGCTAACTGTCAATACAGATGCTGTTTTGACTTCTAGATGTGCTGTTGCCTAACTGAGTTGAGTGCCAAGTAGCTGAGGCAGTGTACTTCTCAAGTTTATTCACTTATTTTGAAGAAAAATGTATTCCAAAATTAATGTGTAAAATTACTCCAGTGTTAAAACTCTTAGATGCATAAAGCAGACATGATATTAAAATGACTGACAGTTTCAGAAAGGATAAATTAAAACTGGATGTCTCCAAACACTGCTTGCATATCAAAGTAGCTTCAGCTCCAATTATTTTTGGAGGAAAACTACAATACATTTTTTGTTTCTCCATTTCCTTTTCTCAAAAGGGAAGTCAAAAGACATTTGAGATGAACTTGATGCTGAACTGAGTTTCAGTTATGTGAATTACTTATTTTTTTAGTTATTCAGAGTCTATTAATGCATATATGATTGGGACAGAAATTCCAGTTACCATGCAGGGAATTACTGAGTAACATTAAGAATATTGAATAAAGAAATGAAGATTTATTGTCCAGTCCCAATAAAAGCAACACAAAGGTAAAAGTATAGGGGTGCAGTTATGCTACGACTCAAAGAAACAAACTGGGACAACTGAATGAGTTTGGATCTTTGTAAGTAGGTTAATAGTGTAGGAGTATGATAAGGTAATGCACTAAAAACAGGTATCTCCCAGTATGATTGAAGGAAAAGGGAAATGACGAAGAAAGAATGTGGAGGAAGCATTAAAAATATGAGTGTATGTGTTAGCCATCAAAACCTCCCTGACTTTGAGATTAGATTGTTATGTTTCATAAATATCAACTTAATTTGAGCAGTTGAAAGAAACTAAAAAGCGTGTGAGCTTTGCCTATGCACGTATGGAAAACCTATAGGGAGCTTGGTCCGTTACAAAGGAAAATTTGTAAAACTTATTTTTATTTTTTTATCTTTCAAAAGAACTTAGTTTAATGTGTATGTCATTTAGAATACTTTGTAAGACTTGACATAGAAATGTGTTTACAAGTGCTGTTTAATTCCCATACTAGCAGGCACATAGCTCCTGGTTTGAATACTCTTGTGACTGTTATAAATAAAAAAGATTTTATTAAGTACAACTCCACCATTCAAATAATGAAGATTTTCCTGTATTTTGGATAGTTAATTAGTGAATACTATTCAAAAATGAATCCCAAATCAGTGTTATTTCCTGTTTTCCCTGTACCTTTTTTTTTTTTTTTTTTTTTTTTTTTTTTTTAATGGTGTGTAGGGCAGCAGTTTCAGATCTCATTTGGTAATTGAACATTTTTATTTACTGGTAGACTGTTGCCTCAAATGAGAACACAAACTGGCTAGGGAGTTTCCTAGCTAACACAGAAAACAATAGAAATATTTTAAAATAGGCCCCATGGGGAAAGGCTTCATTATGATACCAAAGAGCTGTTAGATGGTTCTCATGAGACAAGGAGAAAGCTGAGGGATTAATTTATTTATTTATCATCTATACTAGATGTGGATGAGATCTTAAAAAACCTTTCACTTACAGTATGTTTGGTGGGGCTTTCTGAAGTCATGTGTGCAAATACTTCTAAAGTTTGCTTATTGAGAGAAGAATTTCAAAGGATATTTTAAATGTTTCTTGTTCTCTTCAAATACAGTTTGGTCTCACTGTGATACTATGTTATCTGTTTGTTTTAGATATGTGATGCCTTGCTCTTTGCAGATACAAACCATGGGCATATCTGGTTCAAATCCAGGGAGGAGGCTGTGAAGGCAGTGAGTTAAACCTTGGTAAATCAAATTTCTGAGAATGACCATTAAGCCATATCTTTCTAGAATGTTTTCTGTTTTCTTATCCCTAATAATATATCAAGAGAGATAAGTCAGTAAACAAGGAAAGCCAGAGACACAAGGAAGAACTCACAAGAATCTAGAGTTGCCTAATGATGCAAGAGAAAACAAGAAAAGAGACACTTTGAAATATGTCTGGTTCAGCTACAGAGACAGAGACAAAGTCATTTAACTTTTCATTCTATGTTACTTTTCTCCAATACTGAACTTGAAAATAGCCCTTAACTCAAGAAACTTGGACTGACAATTGTCTGAAACCATTTCCTTGGCATTCAGTGGTACTAAAAATAAATAAAAAAGAAAACTCAACACAATCTAGCATCATCAGGGAGGCTATTGGGATCGGGACAGAGAGAGACAGCATGCCACAAGTCTTGTGTTTCCTGTGTTTGCATCTTGAGCATGGTGAGCTGTCCTGGTCTCTGCATCTCAAGAAGAACATGGCAGAGAATGAAAAGGGACAATTAAAATGATGGAAGTGATGGAACAGTTGGCTTTTGAAATAAAATGTCAGGGACTCATCAGCTAAAAGAGTAAGGAGACATTACATATATAAGCTAAGTTTACAAAACCACTAAGGTGACAGAAAAAAAAAAAAAAAAAAAAAAAAAAAAGCCTTCAAGAAAATTGTAGAAGTTTAAATTAAAATAGATAAAAGAGCATACTTCTGCCTGCTGGCAAAGACCTTCTGGAATACTTTTCAATAGGAAATCAGAATTGGAACCAGTGGTCCAGTGGCCTAGACCTGGTGCCACAGCCTCCAGGCTGTTCATTCTGGTGATTTCCACCCAAATGGTGCTGACTCTGGTAGCCTGATGTAAAATGAGCATTTTACCTGTTTACCTCAGCCTCACTGTAAAGCAAAATTACTAATGAGCAAGCAGGTGTTTTGGCAATTTCAAAGTAATTTTTTGTGTGTGTGAGAAAGGGAAACAGTAAAGTCTTTCTGAAGACTTACTTTTTCATTGTTTATCTGTTTCTGTTTTTTGTTTGCTTGCACATTTATTTATTTTAAAGTATGGAGTCATATGTGATGAGATGGTAATTATGATACCTAACAAGAATACTAATCTAAGCCTGATAAAGTGATTTCTTTTCAGGATTCAGTCCTAATTGTAGAAGTTGTCAAAATGCTCATTTCCTTTCTGAACTTACTACAATACATTCAGTATAAGCAGTATAGTTTAAAAACACTCAGTATTTACATTTACTGAAAAAAATTATCAACTTCTTTACTTGATAGAATTTTTACAGGTTTTTATGACATCTATCATGATGTAATTGGTTCTGAATGCTTGTCTTTTTTTTTTTTTTTTCCCTTTTGTGGGATCATGACACAATAACTAAGGTCTTCCTAACAGTATTTCCAACTCTGATAAAACACTGTGGAGTTATCTGTGCAAATCTCAGCTTCTCACCTCTATTTTCTGCTTCATTTTCCAGAAAATGAAGTATCATCTTTAAAAAAAATAGCTTTTGTGGTGCAGACATAGGGTGGGATAGGCTTTTAGATATTTCTGGATACAGAGGAAGATAGAGTTATTTTTTCAGAAGTTTGTATTTTAAGAAATAGTTTTTGGGAAACATATGTGGCTTAAAATTATACTATGCACATATAATATTGTCCAAGCTTGACATTATAACAAAAATATATGTATATAAATGTGCCTGAATTGCAAGGATTTCCTGTTTTTGATGGGCCATCCAGGTGACCCAGATAATTATATGGGATTGTGAAATGTATCTTGATTTCAATATAATTATCCATCTACTTTTTGTGCCACAAAAAAAAGAGCGGAGAGTCCTGGTGATGAGGGGACTCCTTGCTGAGGGGCACTGAGGCTGCCATCTGCCGCCCAGATAACCTATCCAGAGAGGTGTGCTGTCTTCCTGGGGTATGTGTCAGAGACGTCAGGAAGGTTCTGCCACAGCTCATTAAACCGGAGGACTACTATCGTCTTGTAGTCATTCAGGTTGGATCCCGGGAAGCTGCTATTAGAAAAATGAGGAATATTAAAAAGGACTTTGCACCCCCGGTTAAGTTGTTGAAGGGATTGGAGGTGCAGGTAGTGTTCTCCTCTGTCCTCCCACTGGGAGACTGGGATGCAGATAGAAGGAGTAGAACAGGACAGGCTGAGGGGGTGGTGTCTGGATCAGGGATTTGGGTATTTTGATCTTGGGCCGTCCTTTGAAAGGCGGAGTATGTGGGCTGCGGACCAACACCAATTGAGAAAGTAGGGTGCTACCATTTTGGGGTGCAAGCTCTCTGGGCTGATTACTAGGGCTTCAAACTAGGTTTGATGGGGGAAGGGAGGGAAGCTAAAAGTGACAGAGAAGGGCTAGGGGAAGTCGTCACTACTGTCACTGTTGAAGACATGTAAAAACCTGCTTCCCTAAAGTGCCTGTACACCAATGTGCGGAGCATGGGAAATAAACAGGATGAGCTCGAGATCTGTGTTCACTCACGGGGCCACGATCTCATTGCAATCACTGAGACATGGTGGGACAGCTTGCATGACTGGAACGTTGTCATGGAGGGTTATGTCCTCTTTAGGAAAGACAGGCTGGGGAAGCGAGGGGGTGGCATTGTCCTTTATGTGAGGGAGCAATTAGAGTGTACCCAGCTCCACCTGGGGGAGGGTGAAGGACAAGTGGAAAGCTTGGGGGTGAGAATTAGGGGTGGGCTGATATGGGAGACACGGTGGTGGGGGTCTACTACAGGTCACCAGATCAGGATGAGGATGTCGATGAGGCCTTCTACGAGCAGCTGCTAGTAGCCTCACGATCACGAGTGCTGGTCCTCATGGGGGACTTCAATTACCCTGACATCTGCTGGGTAATCAACTCAGCCAGGCAGGCGCAGTCCAAACTGTTCCTACAATGCGTTGAAGACAATTTTCTGATGCAGGTGGTGGAGGAGCCAACGAGGTGGGGGGTGCTCCTGGACCTTGTTCTCACCAACAGGGATGGCCTTGTTAGGGATGTGAAGGTTGGGGGCAGCTTGGGTTGCAGTGACCATGAGATGGTGGAGTTCCATATGGAACTAGGCAGAGGAAGTAAGACTAAAAGCAGGATTGCTACTCTGGTTTTTCAATGAGCCAACTTTGACCTCTTCCAGGACCTGCTGGGGAGCATCTCATGGGCTAGGTTGCTTGAGGGCAAGGATGCTTGTGAGAGCTGGGCATTCTGAAGACTAGGAAATCGGGGAAGGGGGGCAGGAAACCTGAATGGATGAGCAAAGAGCTCATCGATAATACCAAAAGGAAGAGGAAGGTCTATGAAATGTGGAAAAAGTGCCTGTCCTCTTGGGAGGAGTATAGATGTGATGTCAGGGCCTGCAGGGACACAATGAGGAAGGCTAAAGCCCACCTAGAGATGAGGCTTGCTAAAGAGATAAAGGATAATAAGAACGTTTTTTTTCAAGTACGTAAACAGCAAAAGGAAGACTAGAGATAATGTGGGTCCCTTGCTGAACAAGGGGGGGTCCTGGTCACGGAAGACGCTGAGAAGGCAGAGATACTGAATGCTTTCTTTGCTTCAGTCTTTGTTTCAAGGACTCCCCCCTGGGTCTCCTCGCCCCTGGCAAGTGAACAAAGGGTCTGGGAAGGCTCCCCCCTTGTAGACGTGAGAGTGGTTCAAGAGCATCTGATTGGGCTCAATGCGCACAAATCCATGGGTCCCGATGGGATGCATCTGTGTGTGCTAAGGGAGCTGGCAGACATGGTCTCTGAACTGCTCTCTATCATCTTTAAAAGGTCCTGGAGAAAGGGGGAGGTGCCTGAAGACTGGAGGATAGCCAATGTCACTCCGGTCTTCAAGAAGGGCAGGAAGGAGGATCCAGGAAACTATAGGCCAGTTAGACTCACCTCTGTTCCTGGAAAGGTCTTGGAGCAGCTTGTTCTGGATGTCATCTCGAAGCAATTGGAAAAGAATGTTATGAGGAGTAGTCAGTATGGATTCACCAAGGGGAAGTCATGCTTGACCAACCTCGTTGCCTTCTATGATGGCATCACCAGCTGGGTAGATGGGCAGAGAGCGGTGGATGTCATCTACCTTGACTTTAGCAAGACTTTTGATACTGTCTCCAATGACATCCTGCTAGCAAAGCTGAGAAAGTGTGGGATAGATGAGTGAACAACAAGGTGGGTTGAGAACTGGCTGACTGGCCGAGCTCAGAGGGTGGTGATCAGCGGAGCAGAGTCTGGCTGGAGACCTGTGACTAGCAGTGTTCCCCAGGGGTCGGTGCTGGGTCCAGTCTTGTTCAATATCTTCATCGACAACCTTGATGAGGGAATAGCGTCTGCCCTCAGCAAGTATGCTGATGACACAAAGCTGGGAGGAGTGGCTGACATGCCAGAGGGCAGTGCTGCCATTCAGTGAGACCTGGACCTGCTGGAGAGATGGGCAGGAAGAAACCAGATGCGGTTTAATAAGAGTAAGTGTAGAGTCCTGCACCTGGGAATGAACAACTGGAAGTATCAGTACAGGCTGGGGGATGACCTGTTGGAGAGGAGCTCTGAGGAGAAGGACCTGGGGGTCCAGGTGGACAACAGGTTGACCATGAGCCAGCAGTGTGCCCTGGTGGCCAAGAGGGCTAATGGGATCCTGGCGTGCATTAAAAGGAGCGTGGCCAGCAGGTGATCCTCCCCCTCTACTCTGCCTTGGTCAGGCCTCACCTGGAGTACTGTGTCTAGTTCTGGGCTCCCTGGTACAAAAAAGACAGGGATCTCCTGGAAGGAGTCCAGAGGGGGGCCACAAAGATGATATGGGGCCTGGAGCATCTTTCCTATGAGGACAGGCTGAGAGACCTGGGTTTGTTCAGCCTGGAGAAGAGGAGACTGAGGGGGAATCTTATCAATGTCTGTAAATATCTGAGGGGTGGGAGACAGAAGGATGTAGCTAACCTTTTCTCAGTGGCTTATGGGGATAGGACAAGGGGAAACAGCCGCAAAATAGTACACAGGAAGTTCTGCACCAACATGCAAAAGAACTTCTTCATGGTGAGAGTGGCAGAGCACTGGAACAGGCTGCCTAGAGAGGTTGTGGAGTCTCCTTCTCTGGAGATATTCAAGGCCCATCTGGATGCCTACCTGGGCAGCCTACTCTGAGGAACCTGCTTTGTAGGGGGGTTGGGCCCAATGATCTTTCGAGGTCCCTTCCAACCCCTACAGTTCTGTGTATCTGTGTACTCCTTTAATGCTTTCCCTTCATACACAATAGCTATGGGGCTCAGCTGCTTCAGACTATCTGCCACTGAGTTTAATTAAAATTCTCATTAGCACAATGCACATCAAGATATTCAAAACTGTGGTGCATCCTGGATTGTGCAAATTACCCTAGGTGAGCTCAGGGGCTGAGAGTTTCCATCCCCAAACTTCTTTATAACATGTGAATGATTAAGGGAAAGAAAAAAAAGGAAAGGAAATATTAGTGGCCAGGACTTGAGGATATCAGTGGTTACAGACAGAAAAGAATCTAGTAAGTTTTCACTGTGTTATATAACTCCTCTTTTCCCAATTTTGTTGTCTTCTTTTAAAGTAGTAATTGTGTCAGACTTGACTAAAATCTAACATTCTTGAGATGGAATGTCAGCTTTTCAGTTTTTCCCAAAATTGTGAGGATGATTATGAATAAAATTATGGGAACAATATCCAGCAAGCCTCGGATTTCTTTCCCTGCAACAAGTTTTAGATGAAGATATGGTGCACAGTCTGTGAATTTCATTTCATCAAGTATTGCTGATGGTAACATTCTTTCACTGGTGTTGTTCAGAAGCCATTGACATGGTCAATGACACAAGCAGCAATGAGTTCATTCAGGAGAATGTCTCCACTTTCTCATCAAGAAGCCTTAAGGTATCAGAGTGGACAATTTTCTCCTGTAGCTCTATTACTTGGGCACTACACAATTTTGTACATGTACACCAATAATACAAACAGGGATATAGGTGATAAAGACAGATATAGGGTCTATTTATAGGGTCTATAAATTACCCAGTGGCAGACTAACAAACCGCAGCTTGGTTTTCTGAGGAAAAACAAAACAAAACAAAACAACAACAAAGAGAAAGTACACCTTTAGAAATCATTAAATCCTAATGAAATTAGATTTAAAGTGAAATCATGGAAATAAAAACACTTAGGCAGACTCGTTGAATAAATAAATGGAAATGAATATAGTGGAACACAATTTCTGAAACTATTCTGTAGGTTACAAAACATTTACTTAAAATGTAAGGTGATTTAACTCAATCTGACATTACAGTTTTGAAGAAGAATAAGTATAGAATTAGTTTAAAGTGTATGAGAACACAGCTAGTCTATGCAGTTTTATAACACTTTAATTTATTTAGAACAAGATATATGACAGTACATGTTGGCCAGTTGTTTAAATGTAGATGGGGCTCACAGTATAACTCTATGTGATAAGAATAAGGTTGGTTAATATCTGTGAAAAACAGGTTCATTCTAGTTCTGCACAGCAGTGGTAAACACAACAGAAGCTTCATTTGCTAAATAAATTATTGCAACAAGAAAGAAAGAAAGAAAGAAAGAAAGAAAGAAAGAAAGAAAGAAAGAAAGAAAGAAAGAAAGAAAGAAAGAAAGAAAAAGAAAGAAAGGTGTAGTAATAAATGAATTGAAACTGTAATGGATACTGGAAGTTTGGAATAAAAGTTAGAAAGGTGGCTATGTGCAGTAACTAATCTATTGCTTCACATTCTGCAGACTTTATGGCACTTCATGTATGACTTCTGATATCTGTAAATTCTATTCTTACTATATATTGTTTTTCTTCAGTGAAGTTAATCTATCTGTTTTCTTTATGCTAATTAACTCTCATTAGCTATAAGGAAAAAAAAAAGTTTCTAGATGAAATAAGAGAGAATTAGAAATAGCTCAGTGAGAACTTGGAGCAGTTTCCAGTACTCATCTTGTTAGAAATGTACACATGTCCAGAGGGACACAGGAATTGGGTGGGGATTGCTATAGTGAGGTGTAGTCTTGGGTGTAGAGTACAAACTCTGTTTTGTTTTTCTGCTCTTCAGGAAAAAGAAAGAAAGAAAGAAAGAAAGAAAGAAAGAAAGAAAGAAAGAAA
>CM021733.1:56275097-56348216 GCA_011075105.1 Heteronetta atricapilla | reverse complement strand
AAAAAAAAAAAAAAAAAAAAAAAGGCATTCAAAACATTACAGTACCACTGAAAAAACAATTCAGTTTGAATTGCTTCTAAAAGGTCAGCTTCTTGTAAATTTGATTTGTCCATAGAGGTTCTCATGGCTGGACTTCTTTAAATGGATCATAACATAACTTTTAATGGAAGGAATGGTCTTTGTATTTTTTCACCAAAGAAATGGAGAAGAATGGAAATTTCCACTAAAAGACATGGAGAAAATAGAGAAGTCCATTTTCAAGGATGTCTTCTTGAACATAGGTAAAGGTCAGGTCATTACCCACATATGGTACATTGTAGACATCTAGATTTAAAGTAAAACCTAACATTTGTAGATAAATAGATCATTATGCAAACTAAATAATAACAACAAACATTACATTCAATTACATTTCTATTGTGCTTTCCATTTCATGAACCACAGTGTCTTAACTGAGGTAATGTAGGCTGACAAAAAGCTTGAGTTTGAATCTTTCCTGTAGTCTATCTTAAATCTCTCTTGTAATAAGTTATTATAGAAGTATTCAAGCAAGGTCTTCAGAGAATCTAGACAGAAAGAGAAAATTTGTTAATTACAAGATTTATTTATTTTTTTTCCTACTTTTCCATTTATACTCACTGAAAGTCTTTGCAAGTTAAATTTTTTATGTGTTGAACTATATTCTATCTCTTCCTTTTGGCTAAAAGAATGCACTCTGACAGGAAGCTTTTCCTGTTGACTTGATCTAAATTTAAATTACTGCATGCCTCAAACCATGGGATGTGCTTTCCCAAAAGGTCTGACATTTGAGTCCAGGAATAGTGTGCCACATCTGTGAAACTGGATGAACCATTTTGTTCTCTGGAGCAAAGGGCTCTGGAGCAAGGGCTGTATTTTTACTAAATTGTAAATATCTCTTGAAAAGCACACCAACTTCAAAAGAGCAAATATTTCTGCAGGATTATACAGAAATAAACTTTAAAGTTCAAATAGACTTACTGATATGACTTGTTTTGTCCATTTATTTCCAATGTCTATTAATCTTTAGATAGATTTAAGGATTAGATAGGTCTATATTGGTATCTTTTTGGTAACTCAAATACAGTAACTCTTCCCTATTTTGAACACCAAATCTGCTGTTGTTTATAACTGTTTTTACAGTTTTTAATCTATTAATAATCTCAAATATTTTAATTGTGGTTGTGTACATGAGATCTGTTCTCTGCTGAGAACACTGTAGCTAAAACAAAGAAGGGTCCTTGTCCTAAAACACAAACTAATCTTAGTCCAACAGACAGGAGTACGCATTTGGCCTAGTAAAGATCCTCAAGTTTTGGTTAAGAGAAAGTAGTTCTTACATGTTTTAAAATAAATTTAACACTTTGACTTGAAACAAAATTAGTATAAAATAGACTGGATTTTTTTTTTTCATGGGGATCCCTAAACTTTTTCCTGAGTATAATTTTATTGGTGTTTTCATTTGGTATATTTATGCTTTAAATCTAGACATTTAGAGTTTAAATATAGTGTGCAACTTAAAATATAATATGCAACTATAGGCATGATTGAAAAAGAATTTCATTAAACTAATGATTACTAAAAAAAATGACTAAAGTTATTTTAAACTTTATAATAAAGTAATAGTGGAAATACCATGGTGACACTGGGAGGATGAACCATGGAGCACAAAAGAAGAATGATAAAAGTAAAAGATATGGACATAGCACAGAAACTTTTTTACTTTGTTTTGTCTTTGCCTCTGCCTGAGATTGTGGTATTTTATAACTTTTCATCCAAATTCTCATGATTTCTGTTAAAGTAAGCCAGACTAAAACCCTACTGGCAAGAGATAATGGCTCCAGAGGTTACTGAGGACACTTAACAACTAGAGTCTGAGAGAAGGTTGTTAACTCCTGAGCTCTCACAGCTCTTGTTTTCTGCTTTTGTAATTTAAATTTCTGTCTTGGAATAATGGATCTTCCTATAGTTTGAAAAGAAGTGCATGGAACTTGTATAAGTGAAATTCCCTGACTGCAATAGTGCCTCCAGCTACCTATGGCGTGAAATCTTAAATCATGAGAAATGCCAACAAGTTTCTAAATCTGAAATTCTAAATTTGGTATTTTGTATTCTCTTCAATATGGACAGATGTGGAGCTATGTTTAAATGAGAAGGGGCATGATTTAATTACAAGTGTGCAACTCAGGCCTTGAAGTACTGTGAAGATAATGTAGGCCCAGGGCTGATAACCTTGAGTGATGTTACAACTAAAATATGCGGAACTGTTCAGGAGGAGAGACGACACCGTTGTACCAATTATATTAGTGCTAGAGACATGTGCATAGAGAAGCTAGATCAATTATAAGTTGTTGTCTGCACATGCTGTAGAGGTAGCATATAGGTATATGCTACCTATATATACCTTGCTAGAACATTCATTAAAAGAGAACGATTATACTCGCATCAAGGTTGCGTCATTACTCCGGGTCACTCCCATTCTGACAGTCAGATACTAGAAACAATTTTAAAGCAAAACAGACTCTGTAGTCCCAAATGGATAACAACTCTATAATATTTCTATTTAACAATTTTTCATCTTTATTTTTATTTGCAAAGCAGATATTTTTATTTACCACTTGTGATTTTGCATTCCATTCTAAGTCTTAGTGGAGCAAAATATAAACGCAAGAGGAAAATAAAAATAAAAATTATTAATTTGAGTTGTTTGTTGCAGTGTGGGAATTCCTTGAATTCCTATTTCCTTTTGTATGGATATTGTCTATTTAACATCACTGTTCATATATTATAATTACATAAAGATTCTTTAATAATTTTGATTAAAACCCATGTTTATATGGATGATCATGTAACAGAAAGCTAAAGTTGAGGTACTCAGTGGGAGTTTTTTCTGTGGACTCTGTCAGTGGTCCAGGGTTTTGTTCAACAAATCTGTTTGGTGCCAAGGATGGGAATGTGTCTTTATTTTTCCAATGTTGTTGGAAGAGTTGGCAAACTGAATAATTATGCATCAGGATGCTACATGTATTTTAGCATCCGAGTCTTGATATTTGCATCAAGTATGTTTTTATGAAAGTGGGAAATATATTTTTATAAAGTGGGAGATGTTCTGATATAGTCTTTGTTAAGTGTTTCCAGTGCATCTATTTTAATGATATAGTAGGATTGTGACTAAATATTTTTCTTGTATGCTTATAACTACACATGCAAGTTCTTAAGTATAGTACTACCAAAGTCCATAGATTTCCTCTTGTCAGCTCTTCTGTCACTCAAAATATTTGACACACTTATTTTTCCATTTACATTTTTATCAGTTGTGAGTCATACATTCTGCAATACTTTGTAGAACTACAGTTACAGTTAAAAAATAGGTCTTTCTCAGTAAGACCTGAACTTTTTATTTCTGAATAATGAGGAAGACAAGTGCACACTTACAGATTTTACAGGCAGAGACTTTTATGAAAAATAGGACAAGCCTGCAACTCTCTTTAATAGCAAAGGATAAAATCATTTTGAAATTCCAATTGGTAAGCCTGTATTGACAATTTTCAGTGCTCACATTTTTCTGTGAAATCTTTATCAGTATTTCTGTTTGTCAGTATTCAAAGTGATATCCAGATTCTGATATATTTATTTATGCTGAAAATTTCATGCTTATATTTGGGGATTGGGAGAAAAAGCACCAACAAATACGACAGCTGGAATTCATCCAGGTAACCTTCACAAGTTTTAAATGTTTATATCTCAGATAATCATCAGAGTTAATGGAAAGAAACATGAACCCTTTTAGCTGAATCATTTGTTCATTTTTTTATACATATTTCAGGGTGAGAGTAGTCATTCTTCTGAAGCTCACATTTCTGCTAACTGCAAATGAATGTTATGTCAGGTGGATAATACAAAGACATCTAACTTTTGGACAACAGAAAATTAGGTATGATGAACTGCATCTATCATTGGTTAGCATGGGAATCATTTGGACTTAGGAATCAAAATATGTTCAATTTTCAGTCTCCCTGTTTGCTAATGTGTGAAAGAGTTTCAAAATGAATCCTTCCAGTACTAAAATGGTCAGACAGCTAAAGAATGTTAAATTTGGTATTCACTGAAATGACAAAAATGAAACATGAAGGAATGAGACATCAACTTCTGTGATCTGTTTAGATGGACTTCAATTGTCTGCAGCTTACAACCACTGCGGTTGATACCAACAGAAGTCTGGTTGAGAGAAATTGTCCATCCTTAGTCTATCCTCTATATAAAACAGAAAAAGCTACCCATGATGTACCAGAGAAGTACTGTCTCCAACACAGCGAAAGCACATTGTGTTTTTCTGCTCAGGACATGGACCAAATGATTCTTCATGTTCCAATGATCTAGTAGAAAGTGACCTTGCTGTGACAGGGTATTAGAATTAGATGATCTTTAAGGTTTCTTCCAGCCCAAATCTTTCCATGAATCTATCATTTTATGTTTATTTGTGTGTGTGTGTATAAATTTATGTGTATATATATCTATATATCTATATATCACACTGTAGTGCCTCTGAAATTTTGGATGATACTCACAGACTAATATGTTACTTTACACTTGGCTAAATTATTGATGGAATAACTTGGCCATTATACTGAAGATAAAATTTGCCATTTATGTAGTTATGTTAGTCTTCCTGAAGGAATAAAATACCATTGGAAATAAACAAGTATAGCTATTTGCCTTTCCGGAACCAAGTCAGTAATTTTGCACAATATCATACATTGTTTTTCCATGTGAAGAGGAATATCCTACAGATACCTCTTACGGAGTATTAAGTGGGTTTTGACACTTTTTCTAGTGAGTTTTAAGTGTTTCAAATGAAAAGTTTTCATCAACTTGTTGCATGACACTTCATTCTAAGAACAAAGTAAAATAACAAGTGTGTTGGTTATGGAAAATTACAAGTTGCTTGCTTTCTTGCCATATTTCACCATTCAAATACTTTCTATAATTAGTATTCTGCTTGGAAAAAAAAAAAAAAAAAAAAAAAAGGGAAAAAAGAAAATCATCCATTATTCATCTACATGAGAAATTCTGATTTGCACATATTCTACCTGCTAAAAGAGAGCAACCTGAATTGACCTTTGGAAAAAGCAACATGAGATTTGTTGTAAATTTAAGCTGTAGATTGAGAAAGAAAAGCTTTGTGAAAAAAAAAAAAAAAAAAAAAATGTTGAAAAGTGAGGAAAATCCTGCTTTCTTCTAGTGGACAGAAAAGACAAGTGCTGTGTGGTCCCTTCTGGAGGCCAGAACAGCAGTGTGGGCAAGGCAGCAGCAATCATTAAGTGGGAATCTTAACAAAGTTAAACTGTAAATATCAAAATTATATCCCATGTTTCTTTGTGTAAAACAACTAGTAATGGCTCGGGATAAAACAAAGACACAACCCACACTATCCTTGACTGCTATTTTTTTCTATTTTTATGGATGTTTGTCTATGGTACGCCCCAAGATCCTGCATGCTGTCTAACATGCAGGGGTCTGTTTAAGAAAGAAGGACAGACAACAGACATATAGGATGTCTGTAGTAAAATATTTTGTAGAAAGAATCCGGCTGATTCTAGTTTAATATCTACCAACTGAAAGTGTCTATATCACCATTAAACAACAACAACCAATATAAAACAAATAACAAAACAGATGAGAGAAAGTGTATCTCTGAGAAGCAGAAAAATTGTTTCTAGCAAATAATTTGTAATTTTTGACATACACTATAAAACTGATAAACCTTTTTTCCTTATTGTCCTGAACATAATGAACATAATATTTATTATATTTCTATTTCTGCAATCCAAGTACTTGATTTGATCTTTTGTAACTAAACTCAGCAGACTGACCCAAGAAATCAAAGATACATACGGTATTCATCTGAAATATATATTTTGTATAATCTAATTCTACCTCTGTGATATTTTCTACACTTATGTTCTCCTCTTGAAGGGACTTACAGTGCTTCAGATCTGGGATCATCTCCTCAGTAACTGATATATTATAAAGGACATCTGTTGTTCTTTTGATTCTAAATGCTGCTAGTGGCTGCTAGCCAAACAGACATCAAAATCAGTAATTTATCATTACCTAATTATCATCTCTGAATGCTGATGTTCTGCTCAAAGGCATGTATTTAGAAGATGTGAACCAAATCATAAACTGAACATTTCCCATCTCAGAATATTTTAAAACTGCCACATTTTCAGATAATTCTGTTGTCTAGGACTAGGAAGTGCTGTGTCAGTAAAGGTCTTATACACCTGAAGTCTGCAGAGACCTGCCATCAGACAAGGACTACAGAACCGTTTCCCATATTATTCAGCTGTCTAGGGAGAGTCAGGTGCCTCAGGATGAAAGATAGGAATTATTTTTCTGAACTGGGACCTAGACCTCAGCAATGCAGGGCCTCTGTTTGAAATCCCACTTGAAGCCGCCACTCTGGTACATCATTTCAGATTAGAGACAATGTTGATTTCAGGTAATAGTACAGAGGTTGCAACAATCTATCAAGATACACAAGACATATTTTGTAAGGTGAGCACTGCAACTCTAAGTGAAAGGGTGTGGTGGTTTTACCTTGTTAGGCAGCTGAACTCTACCACAAAACACTGTCTCACTCAGAAGACGAAGGGAAAAAGAAAGTATGCTGGAAAGATAAAAAGCAGCTCATGGGTTGAGAAAAGGATACTTTAATTAAAGGGAAAAGGAAGGGGGAAACAAACAAACAAACAAACAAACAAACAAAAAAAAAAAGAAGAAAACAAAACAAACAAAACAAAGCAAAAAAAAAAAAGAAATCAAAGAAGCAAAGACTGTAGAACCACAGAAGCAGGGCCTCAATATGCATAGCCACTTTTGCGGAGGACAGACATTTTCATAACAAGGGCCAGCCCCTCCCCCCTCTCTTTCCCCTTTCCCACTTTTTATTGCTGAGTGTGACATCGTATGGTATGAAATAACCCTTTGGTTGGTTTAGGTCATCTGCCTTAGTGATGTCCTCTCCCCATCACTTGCCCACCCCCAGCCTGCTGGCTCTTGGAGGGCATTGGAGCTCCCTCCAAGAGGGTATTGGGGAATCCTCCTGATGCTGTGCCAGTATTGCTCAGCAGTAGACACAAAACTGTTGTGATAGCAATGCTGCTCTAGCTACAAGTGCAAAGCACAGCACCATATGGGCTGCTGCAGGGAAAGTTAACTCCATCCCAGCCGGACCCAGTAAACAGGGGCAGTCTAAACTGGAAAAGAAAATACTATCCCTATTAGACCTAGATGTTTCTCTTCCAGAATGTTCCTTTCTCTTTCTGTTTCTGTTTCTGTTTCCATTTCTGTTTCCTTTCCCTTTCCTTTTCCCTCTCCCTTTCTCTTTTCCTTCCCCTTTTCCTTTCTCTTTCCCTTTCCCTTTCCCTCTCCCTTTCCCTTTCCTTTCCCTTTCCTTTCCCTTTCCTTTCCCCCACTGTTGAATAGTTTCTTTAACAGAATTTTTATTTTATGGTACATGACATCAGAAGTTAGCTGCATCCTGATCAAACTGGTCTCACTGATAAATTAGGGCCAGCTTTATAGTTAATGGTATTGCAGGTAAAATCAACATACTCCCTGCCCTCTTTAAGGTAATGACAGAGGTATCAGAATTAATATTCAGTATATAGAATATAATTTCCTTTGTTAAAGATTAAATATTACTTTTAAGTCTAATAATGCATGCTGAAATGCAATTAATAGCATTTTATTATTTAAGATTTGACAAGTGGCAATCTCCTCCTCTTGTATTGCTGGTTAAACACTCCTTTCCCATAAGGCTTTCATGAACTGATAGGTTTTAAAGTCAGGTGGTGTATAACACTTTTTGAGGTGACCTCATAGCTAACACAGTTGCCAGTAACTTGTGCTTGTCTGTCAAGATCAGGTAACTGCATGTTAATTTTGTGTTTGGATGAACCAACATAGGCAGCTCTCATTGACCTTGGCCAATCTCTTCTGTTGCTTCACCAGAGTTCATTTCTGCTTCTGTAGGGCCCATAAAACCACTGGCAGGGACCAGGCAGGAAATAGTGGCATTGAAATGGTTCAGGTTAGAAATATTTTTCGTAGTTTTCATTTTATATATATATATATAAGATAGATATATAACTTGCATCATTTTAGCAATTCTTTAGCCAAGAACATGGTCCTACTGTCATTTATTTTGGAGTGGCAGCAAGGTGCAGTGCAGCAATGGTGACAAGCTGTTGACAAAGGATAAGAGGAATATAAGAGGGAAGTTTTCTTGAAGAAATTTTTCTTCTTCATAAAATGTTACATAGGGGGACTCTCTCAAGCATCTAAGTCTTCTCTTGAGGATACAGAAAATTGAAAAAAAAAAATCCAGTTCTCTTGCTTGAATATTCTTTAGGTTAAATGGTGTCACTGTGAAAGTGTGCTCTCTTTCTAACTGATCTGAATGATAAAGCTGGTCACTAGCAGGATAGTGTTTCTGTTGTTTTTATAATCTGGGGAACCTCTAGGTTAATAAAAAGTAGTAATTGAAAATATTCTTTTGCTTATCTCAGACCTAGTGGGAGAGTATCATATATGAAAATTTAGACAAGGATGCAAAGTTATTGAACCATTATTATTTTTCAGATAAGATATATTCTAGGTACCACATCTTTGCTGTGGCTTTGAGTTGGCATTAGTTGGCATTACTTTCTAGCTGTTATCTCAGAAACAGCAACCTATTTAATCATAGATGTTATGATTCCTTTTTTGATATATTTATATCAATATTTATGTGCATTTCATTGGTAAGTGTTTAAAAAGTTGTAAAAGCCTTCAGCTTTACATGACTGATTACTATGCTGTGATAAAAATAAAACACGAGCACAAAAGAGGCAGTGAAAGATACTGAAATACATCTAAAGTGCCCTGAGTATATTTAAGCTATATCAAATAGATATTTGATATAGCTTAAAACAAAAGACTTGTCTGTATTGATGTGTGCTAGATTGAGCAACTTTAAACACTACACTTGGTAGTTTCTTAGATGATTTGCTTTGTTTCAGAATGTCATATCTTCCCCATAATTTAATGTTAAATCCTTGGATTTTAATTGTAATATGTAATTAATAAACATTTTGGAATATATATCTTAATTTTCATTTTGAAGGAGAGTTCTGTTTTTTTATTGAGTAATAAATAAATTATCATGGGAAACAGGATAGGAAATAACAAAATTCTCTATAGGATCATGAGATTAGACTAGTCTGCAGCAAGATTTTAATGAGAACAAACTAGTACATCATCATACTGTTAAAGATAACATTGTAATATGAATACACCCAGTTATATTAAACCTATGGAGGCTTGTAAATTTGGACACTTCCTGAAATCCTTCAGAACTTTGATATTGCAGTCATAGTAGTCTTGTTACATAGGAATTGTTTTACTTGTGTTTTGTAACATAATAAATATCTTGAAAAAAGAATGTCATAAATCCAATAATTAAGTGGAAATTTAAGCCAGCATTCACAGAAACAGTGACTTCTTTGATTCTTATCTGATATCATCTCCAAATTTCACATTGATACTCCACAATATAGGCATAAGGTTTTACTTAAAGTTATAGTTACATGTATACTGACAATGATTCTTATTCTAATTTTCAGAAACATCTGAGTCACTTTAACAGAAACTTCTAAGGAAGTATACAATAAGCAGGGATACAACTATATCTAACAGAGCTACTAGCAAATCTGGATAATTGCACAAAGCAAATACAGTTGTTTGCTGCCTTATTCCTTCACATTGGCACCTGAGCCACATATTTCTGCATCATTCAAATCCTTTTTTAGGGAAAGAAAATGTGTCATTCTACACCTTGCTCCCCCTCCAGACACTGTAAAAGATAATTCTTCTAGGCATGCTCCAAAATACCATATCGGTTGTTTAGAATGGGATCTGTATTTGTCATTCAACAAAACTCCTAGAGATTACCATGATTTAATCTTGGTCATGTCTGTGCTTGTATTGCTGTGGGATGCTTTTAGGATCTGCCTGCGTTTCCTTTTTTCCTCCTCCATACTAGTCCTGGTCTCGCCTCACTTTTCCCCAGAGCATTTCACAGAAAAAGAAGAATCTAGGAAAAAAATATTTTTAAAGCTTCACTATGCATCACTGTTGTGGTTTAACCCGGCCGGCAGCTAAACACCACACAGCCGTTCGCTCACCCTCCCCCTCCCTCTCTGGGATGGGGGAGAGAAACGGGAAAGTGAAGCCTGTGAGTTGAGATGAAGACAGTTTATTAAGAGAAATAATAATAATAATAATAATAATAATAATAATAATAATATGTACTGACAAGTGATGCAATTGCTCACCACCCGCTGACCGATGCCCAGCCCAACCCTGAGCAGCTGGCCCCCCACCCTGGCTAGCCACCCCTATATATTGTTCAGCATGACGTCAGATGGTATGGAATACCCCTTTGGCCAGTTTGGGTCAGCTGTCCTGGGTCTGTCCCCTCCCAGCTCTTGCTGCCCCCCCAGCCTGCCTGCTGGCAGGACAGAGTGAGAAGCTGAAAAAGTCCTTGGCTTAGTGTAAGCATTGCTCTGCAGCAATTAAACCATCAGCATGTTATCAACACTCTTCTCATCCTAATCCAAAACATAGTACCCTACCAGCTACTAGGAGGAAAAATAACTCTGTCCTAACTGAAACCAGGACAACCACTGAAGAAGGAGTTTCGGCAAGAGCTGACAAAAGCTATGTGCCGTATTTTCCCTCTTTCTCATTTTAAAATTTTCAGTAAAATTAAGACGCTTTTGTCCCTTTTCCTTTTTGTGAAAAAAAAAGAAAAAGAAAAAAAAAAAAAAGACAGAGAGAGAGAGAGATTCCTTCTCTAGTTTTGAAAACATCCAAGTTGTACTAAAGAAAAGTACTAGATATAAATGGAAAATTATTTCTCACAGAGTAGTTCATTATAATACTGGGAAGGCTACATACTAAATATATTGTAAATTAATTAACTATCAAAATGATCCATATAAACATCCTCTACTAGTTTGGAAATTAAATACTTGACCATTGATTTGCCAGCAGTAGCCTAGATGTTAAATATTCTGTTAGAAATTGTATGATTTAATTTGAATTATTAGTTTTGTGTATTCTTATTTATGCAATCTAGAAATTTATCACAGAGAAGCCATATGGCAACCATAAACTTGTACAGATTACGTTCACGAATTTTGAGATCCAAACTGAAGTAAAGTAAGTTTCTATTTCATGCAGATATATCCTCCGACTTATATTGCTTTCTAGGAAATGCCACATGTTTTTTTTTTTTTTTTGTTTTTGTTTTTTTTCGTATAATGTAGGTTTGTCCCCTTGTTAGATTTACTGGCAAGATAAAAGACAACTTTTTATACTGAAAAATCTTTTTTCACTGGTCTCAAAAATTCTATTCATATACAAGAAAACATATCACCTCAATCCTCCTCAAATGATGTATTTCTTAAGTGTCTACTGTGAGTTCTGATAAGTTCTGAACTGATAAGTTCTGAACTGATAAGTTCTCCTGAACAAAAACACACTAACAGTTGCTGCTAAACTATACCCATGGAAGAGTAAAAATATTGTTTTCATTGTTCTTTTGTATTTTTATTAATTAAGGTACTGTTGATTTTATATCAGTATGCCTTATGTTGTCACCTTTGCAAAATAGCTGTGTAGACTTACTCTCAAGATTTCGTAGACAGGAAAATCATTTTGTTTAGCCATAAAGTAACCTTTTTTCATATAAGGTCCTTACAAGGTCTGCCAAAAAAATCTTATCACAACTAAATCTTTTATTTTTCCAGAGCCTGATTCTTTTTAGCAATCATTAAGGTTGTATATACTCATGTTGATGATGCTTTAGGGATACCTTTAATTCCCAAAACTCCAGACAAAATGCAAACAGAAGGTTCTGAGCATATTTTGCTTCCATTTATTTGTCACTGTGAACTAAAATAATTTACTTTTTAATCCTGAGAAGTCTGTAGCCTCTGCTAGAAGTGAAGCATATAGTTAGCTAGCTTTTTGATATTTTCTTCAGTATTTGTAATTTCTTTACTATTTCAAGAAGCAAATTCCAGAGAAACGTCCAAATGATGTGAACTATCTAGAAGAGAAAAAATACGAGTAATAACATGCAATTTATGCTAGATTGTCTCTATGAATCCTGTTTATTTTGGATTGACAGATTAAATCAAACTTTAGAAATTAGAGAAAAAGTGTATTTATTTTTTACTTTCTTTTCTGATGGTTTTCTAATTAAGGAAAGGAAGTATCTTCCTTCATAGCGATTTCAGTGCTTCAGGAGGAAAAATGCAAGATATTCCTTTATATACATAGGAAATTGGGAATAATGTACCTCCCACTGTGAAAAAGCCCAATGTATTTTTAATAAACATGAGTGCTATTTCATAAAATATTATATATTTAATATAATGCCACATACATAACAGCATTTCACCTACGTAAATTCCACAAATTACCTCTGTTCCAATACTAATCCTCCTCTAACATATGACTAATTCAGTGATGTGGCACATTGCATACTTAGGAGTCATCTGGCTAAAGGCAGGTCCTTAGCTTTCACATCTTCCATGAAGTTCTAGCCATTATGCTTAAGGTCACCACAATAATTTATCTCATCAACATGTTTATCTAAAACAGATCATACAATCAATCACACACACAGCCATTTTCTATATCTATTCACCAAACATAAATGGAACTTAATGAATGAATTGAGGCCATAGGTGAGCTGAATCTTACCTATTTTCACTTCTGTTAAAACTTGCAATAAATTACTCTTTTTTTTTAGTTTTTATTTCCAAGGGGAAAATAAACAATCAAAAACAGCTATTTGGGAAAGTTGTGTAAAACAAACAAGAATGCAGAAAAAAATAAATGGGGAAAAAACTTCCTGACTAAGAAGCTGTAAGGAACAATAGAAATAGATGACAGGAATGGTACAAACCACTGTTGAAATCTACTAGATAAAATATTAAGGTAGTGCTGGGAAAAAAAATAAAATAAAAAAGGAGTTAATTGGAAATGGACCTCAAATTTAAGTCTTACTTTCATGGACCTGAGCAAGAATGAATAACAGTGGGCTGTCAAACAATTAATGGAAATAGTCTCTTAGGGCTCAATAAAATTAAAAAAGCTTCAAAATTTAGTTTCTTTTCTTTTTTTTTTTTTTTTTTGTAAGGTAATTTCTGGATATGTTAAATTAAGATATGTTAAATATGTTAAAGAATGTGCAAGTGTCTTTGTCTCACTTAAAAACATTACAGATTGCTGACTGGAACAAAATTATCATGGATAAAATTCATCTCACTATCCAGATTATCTAAACAATATGCTGCTGAAATGTGACTTGATTCTTCATTGATACAGCAAATTCCTTCTCTACTCAACTTAAATAAAAATAAAAATAAAAGTTTCAATAGACCACTGAAGCAAGCAGTCTACAGCAGTCAGAGAAAAATTTTCTAATAAAATCATGCAAATGAACATGATGAGTACACATCATGTAAGTCTTCTATGTACATTAAGAGTTTGTTGGAAAGGTACCTGAATGTGTTTAATGATCAGAAATTTAATGAAGAATTTAGAAATTTAGAAATTTAGAATTTAATGAAGAAATTAATAATTCTTCATTTCATAAGCTAATGTATCTGGATGTGATATATGACAAGTAGAAATTACAAGTGTTTCAGCACAAAAGGAGTAAGGAGCGGAATTGGATTTATTTTGTGCTACTGAACTCCAGTCTGTGTTGACATCCAATTTAAAAAAATAAAGTGCTTTCTTCTGATCTAATTGCAGAATGTACTCCTCAGATGCACTGAAAGTCAGAAGTTTGAAGAGAACAACAGCAAAAAGGTTACTAGTATAAGAAATACAGATGTGGGATTTGAAGTAAAATGGTAGAGTAGCACCTTCACAGAAACAGCTCTGCTGAAACTTAAGAAAATTTTCAGGCAGTGGCCTCATAGATTTCAACATTAGGGGAAATAAAAATGAGGCTGACAGATGGGGTATTTTACATCTGTAATGTGATGTATCATTACGTGTAAGTTAATTAAAAGTTCTGCTGTAGAAAAAAAATATGCTTTGAAAGATTTTAGCATTTGATATGGTGGTGCATTTTTTTTTTCACTGACAAAAGGAATCTTGGCTTTATGTAATGTACTCAAAAATTTATTTGGGGGCAAAATAAAACATGAAATTAAATTTATTTATTTTTAAAAATAATTTACTCAAGTAAATGAAGATGCTAAATTATGTGTGTCTTTTTTCTCTTGATAATAAATGAATGGGATTTGTAAATGGAAAAAGTGCTTTGCTTTGAAAATGGAAGGTCCAATTCATAAAAGCCTTTTTTTTTTTTTTTTTTTTTTTTGTCATTTGTACAAGTGTATTTAATCTGCTGACAAAATGTATTGAAAATGATTGTGGTCCTGCTGCTGCTTATGAACTGACATCTAGGGCTCAGTTTAAATTTGTAGATGAAGCTTTGATGTTTCATCTGCTGCCAGCTGAAATGTAAGAGGGTATCCTACTTGCTTCATAAAAATGCAGGTTTCTGTCCACTTCAGTGTCATATCTGCCTCCCTTGCTAAATGTCTTAGTCACACTAAGGCCTCTGGAAAGCAATCTTTAGGCAACTGGATTGAGCTCAGTGCCTCTGCAGTTCCCCCAGAGACTGAGATTCAGTCCTGTGTAATGGGCCATCCCATAGATTACATTATCTGTAGACCCTCAGATCCAAATGAGGTTGGTACTCAAGAAGTACACAGGTTATACTCTCTGTACACAGCAAAGCATCTATGTACTATTGTGATAAATGCTTGAGTCCCAAATAGGATTAAAATTAAAGTTTGTAATTTATTAAGTGAATAGAGGCAAGCAAACAGCGCTGGGTGCACCGGGAGTCTCTGCTCCACCAAGATGCACACCTGTTACATCAGGGGGCTGATTTTTATGCTCCTAGACATATTCATCACTATTCCTAGAAAAGGCAGGGTTATTATAATTAGTTCCCAGAATCCAGACCCTCTCCGGGCGCATGCGTATCAGTCTCTGGTGGTCTTTCTGGGGGTCTCTTGTGCTGAAGGCTCGTCTTCCTCCCAGGCTTTGTCCTTCGGTCGTCCTTCAACTCCCCCTTTCTCCTTATTTGGTGGATCTCTTTGCTGGATATCAGACGCTTAAGCAGTGTCCCATGCAAAAGTCAGCTTTCTCCTAAAAAAACTCCTTGGTCCTCTTATCTCCCAGACTAGAGTCTCAATGTTCGCCCTTCAAACCCTCTATTTACACAAATTGCTGTACCCTTCGTTTGCATGATACAAAAACTATGTGCACTAATCACTCTGTTTTTCTTAAACAGAAGGTTATATTTCATCATGCGGCCCTAGCATTGTTCCATACTGACACGAATCAAATTAACGCTTTTCACACTATCTTGACTGACATTTCTGGTTCAGAAATGTGTGTCATTACAAAACTCTCAGACTTCATGGATTTCAGTTAGACTTCCAAATATGTGTCTACATTGTCTACATTGTACTTAACAGGTGCTATCTTATCCACAGATTTAGGCCTGGAAAAGTTGAGTCTTCAAGTGACTCCGCAATTTCTGAAACAGGTAAGTAGCAAACCAAATTAATTCTGATTTTTTGTTGTTGTTGTTGCTTGTTTTTAGTTTGTTTTATCTAATAATGAACATGGATCTCAGTAATTATGCAATAATTACTATTACACCTGTCAATTAAGAAGAGTTAAAGAACACTTCTGGGTGCTGGTATTTAGACTATTGAAGTCTTAGAAATGTCTTTGACATTTGTTTGACCTGTAACAAGTAGAACTCTGAAATAATTAACAGCCATGATTTGAGACTTAGCAGTGAATGTTCAGTCAGAAAGCTAGATGCTTCTCTGTTTCGGAGCTTGTGCTCTCTATGGGCTGCAGCCTCCTCCAGGTCAGATCCATCTGCTCCACTGTGGATTTCACCATGGGCTCCAATCATTAAGATCTGCTCAGCCATGGGACCCGTGGGCTGCAGGGGGACAACCTGATCTGGTGCCTGGAGCACCTCCTGCCCTCCTTCTGCACTGACCTTGGAGTCTGCTGGGCTGTTTCTCACTCCTTGCTCTGTCAGCTATTTTTTTTTTTTTTCCTCTTAAATCTGCTCACACTGAAGCACAAACAATATTGCTTATTGGCATGGCTCTGGCCAGCAGTGGGCCCCTGTGGAGCTGGCTAAAACTGACCCTTATCTAACATGGGGCAGCTTCTAGATTCTTCTCACAGAGAACACCCCTGCAGCATCCTCCCACTACCAAAAATTTTCCACATAAACCCAATACATATTTTTGGGCCAAGCTTTTTCTTTTGGGGTCTTTCAGAAATCCAAATTACATTTAACATTTTTTTATCCATTATTATCTCTATTCTTTTGAACAAATCAAGGTTTAAGCAGTACAATTTTCTTCTCTAGAAGCTCTGATGATTTTTATTGCATTATGCTCATTTGTGTCTTTTACAAGTCTATTTTAATGTATTTTCAGATAATTTACCTAATACTGAAGTCATGTTCACTGGTCTATAATATCCCAGTTCACCCCAAAACATCATTTAAAGATAGTGACAATACTAGTTACCCTCTGGTCTACTAGCACAATAGTGGAGATTAATGAGAAATTATGTATTTTTGTTTGCAGTTCAGTCAGTTTGACAGAGATTTTCAAAGGTTGCTAATGCAGTTAGGTACCCAAATCCCATTAACATTTAGTGAAAAATGTGCATCGTACTCCCAGAGCTTCTCTGGAAAACTCCTAATTTTCAGTCAAAAGTGCTCCTTGGTGGCTATCATTTCATCCTAGTTACATAATGATATGAATTCACAGTTTAGCATAACACCTTTCTTTTCATCCAGTATCACCTTGGCTACATCAGCAGTGAAGTGTAACTCAGAAATCACAACTTCTTCTTTGTGTAAAGCTTAATGTGGCAATAATATTTGGTATGATGAGTTTAAACTTATTCTGAACCAGCCAGGGACTTGGACTCTTTTGTTTCACTCTAATTACACCATTATATTCAACATACCTTTACATGTTGTTAACTTTGTTAATCTGTTGCATATTTCTCCTCCTTACCCATCAAGGATTTGTGCCATCCATTGCAGTTTGTTATTCCCTGTTCATTGTTACTATGTCTGCCAATATTACATGAATTTAGCATGGCAGTTTTAACCTATTGCCTTTCAGGGATTGCTTTTCATTTAATGCTTCTATAAGTTGACTTAAATTCTGAAGCTTTGGACCTGACTGATGAAAAAAAAACATTCACTGTATGTTTGTAAAAGCCAATTTCTAATCCTCTAAGTTTGCTTATTTATAGTATCTTTTACAAAGAAGTTTCACCCCAAAGGCACCTCACTTCTTCAGAGCAGTTCAAAATAATTTGGAGAAATGGCACAGACTGTTTTTATGTGACCACTACAGCTATAGGACACAGAAAATGCTGATCAGCATGTTATAGGACACAGAAAATGCTGATCAACATGTATCAGTGGAGTGGATGCTGACGTTAACTTTGGCATCCTTAAAGCCACATAAGGAAAACCTACTTAGGTTTTCTTACAATAAACAGCAGAGAATAAAATTTGACATGAAATAATAACTATCCCTGATGGCTGTTAATAAATAATACTGAAAAGTATATCTTCTAGATCTCAACCAAAAAAAAAAAAAAAAAAAAAAACTGTAAAATATATTTTTTGTTTAGATTTTTTTTCTTTTAGGCTCTGAGACTTAAATTCTAAAATGTCATATGCGGAGAGTAGGAAGAACTGATTTTAATATTGTACCCACTATGTTGTAGAATAAGCAATGTTCAAAACACAAACTGATGTTCTTTGAAATAAGGCTAAAAATTTGATGGCTACGTAACAAAAAATCATACAATATTAGCTTACTTTCTGTAACTGATTCTTTGACTCCTTACAGTACAATGACATTATATTTGAGTGGTTGGTTTTTTGGGAAATAATTATTATTACCACACATCTGGGTAAAGCAGTGTATTTTTTCCATAATTGAAATCTAGTTTGATAGGGTGGGAAAAGAAGGATGAGGATTTTTATTTTTTAGTCAGAAATAAATAGCAAGTTTTCCTGAATAATAGGGAAGATACTGTCAGTATCTGTCTGATTTCTGTCAGTATTCTCAGCAAGAACTGACTGATCTACAAAATAATATTTGACCACAGAATTACTACAAAGTGGTCAAACATTCCTAACATGGAATGTTTCCAAGAGATTTCTCAGAAGCTTCAGTGTCTCTGTATAGATATGTTTTTGACCAAACTTTGATTTTTATTTTTTTCATTTTGTTTCATAATGCAGTCAAAAGTATCCCTGTAGATAGTTTACTGGCTTCAGTAGAAAAGGAAAAAATAGTCAAAGAAGTAACTTTTCCTGGTTCCTGTAATGGCTTGAAGGACATGGCTTGAAGGACATGAATCTACTGTAATTGCAGGTGTTTGGCTGAAAAATTCTGGCCTACATTCATCAATACTGCATGTTAGAAAGTTAAAATCTACTGAGGTCAGAAGGATGTGGGTTTATTTATTTATTTATTTATTTATTTATTTATTTATTTATTTATTTTATATGGAATTTAATAAAAGCAGGATTGGGATCTTATCAAGACAGAAAAAATAAAATGTAAGGGAGAAAATGTGCTATCTTGAGGATTAGAAGTTCTGCCAAGATAGGTTAGTTTTTAAATTTGTCTGCTTGTATGACTGAACACCTTTTTGTATATTTTAAAGTTGAACATGAAAAACTGAGGCATAGCAATCAGCAAATTTAAGTCACTAAATAATGAAGATATAAAACATATTTCCATATTGGTTTATGCTACTTGCCAAAAAATTGTGATTTAACCTATAATCATCATGTAGACTATTATAATGATGACTTTTTTTTTTTTTTTCCCCAAGATTTGTGTTTTTTAACATTTAAAGATCTAAATACTACAGAATGGCTTTTCTTAAAGTAAATGAAGCTTCTGGTGTTAGGGATTTAGAGATGTGAGATGCAAAATAAAACTTTGTACTCTTTTTTTTAAATATATATATATATATATATATATATATATATATATACTTGTTCTGCTCCAATATCAGAGTATTTTAATTCTGTGCTAAAGAAATGTCCTGGTTTCAGTTAGGACAGAGTTGTTTTTCCTCCTAGTAGCTGGTAGGGCGCTATGTTTTGGATTAGGATGAGAAGAGTGCTGATAACATGCTGATGTTTTAATTGTTGCAGACCAGTGCTTACACTAAGCCAAGGCCTTTTCAGCTTCTCACTCTGTCCTGCCAGCGGGCAGGCTAGGGGTGCAGCAAGAGCTGGGAGGGGACAGACCCAGGACAGCTGACCCAAACTGGCCAAAGGGCTATTTCATGCTGAACAATATATAGGGGTGGTTAGCCAGGGTGGGGGGCCGGCTGCTCAGGGTTGGGCTGGGCATTGGTCAGCGGGTGGTGAGCAATTGCATTGTGCATCACTTGTTTGTACATATTATTATTATTATTATTTTCTATCTTAATAAACTGTATTTATCTCAACCCACAGGCTTCACTTTCCCATTTCTCTCCCCCATCCCAGAGAGGGTGTGGGGAGGTTGAGCGAACGGCTGTGTGGTGTTTAGCTGCCAGCCGGGTTAAACCACAACAGTCTTTTTGGTGCCCAATGTGGGGCACGAAGGGTTGAGATAACGACAGACCTGACCAGAGCGTGTTAAACTAAAATTGGTGTAAGTATTAGAGCTGCTTAATAGTTGCTAATCAGAATGTTGATTGCTTTAATCTCAGGTCTGTTGTGGCTGTATTCCAGACTGAATTTTATTGCATGTTGCTTTCTGTATGTGATCCCTGTTGTGCTGTTTTACTTTTCCAGGCCCTGGTTTAAGATCATTATGGTACTGTGCGGTGTAATAATAGCTTATGAGACGATGAAGTATCTGGCCATGACTTTAACTTGGTATTTGTACTCAACACTGTCGTCGACTCTGTACTTTGGAAACTATATCTCGGAAACCATTGACAATTACACCTGCTGCCTTTTTTCATCAGCGAGCCAGTCTGTGGAGGGGACAGGGGAATATATTTTTCCCAACTTGTTCACTCTCCCTTACTCCTTCAGCACCCTCTTATCCCCTGAGCTAGTTACGATAACTCTCCAAGATGCTGAATATCCTTGGGATACGCAGACCAGCATGGTGTTGTTGTTATGTCTCTTGAATGTGATTCAGGTTTGTTTAAGGTTAAACAACTACTTAGGCATCTCATCCAGAGATCTGCCCTGAGGCAGATCTCTGCTAGAGCTCCTGCTCCAGCCCCTGCAGCTGCTCCAGCCCCTGCAGATGCTCCTGCTCCAGCCCCTGCTCCCGCAGCCACTCCTGCTCCTGTAGCCACTCCAGCCCCTGCTCCTGCAGCCACTTCAGCCCCTGCAGCCGCTCCAGCCCCTGCTCCTGCAGCCGCTCCAGCCCCTGCTCCTCCAGCCGCTCCAGCCCCTGCAGCCACTCCAGCTCCTGCTCCTGCAGCCGCTCCAGCCCCTGCTCCCGCAGCCGCTCCTGCTCCTGCAGATGCTCCAGCTCCTGCTCCTGCAGCCGCTCCAGCCCCTGCTCCTGCAGCCGCTCCAGCTCCTACAGCCACTCCAGCTCCTGCTCCCACAGCAACTCCAGCCCCTGCAGCCGCTCCAGCCCCTGCTCCTGCAGCCGCTCCAGCCCCAGCTCCTCCAGCCACTCCAGCCCCTGCAGCTGCTCCAGCTCCAGCCCCTGCAGCCGCTCCAGCTCCTGTGGCTGGGCCAGAGAAATGAACTGTTGCAGTGCAAGTTGGCCCTGCAGAGTGTATTCCAACCCCTGTGACAGACTCTGTGGCTGAGTCAGAGAAACGAGGTGTAGCAGTACAAGTTGCCCCTGTAGACAAGGTGAAAAAATGGTATAGAGACTCAGGTCGTTTAGAACGCAGAGAAGACGAGGCTGGGCCATCAGGGGTGCAGGACGATGAAGATGGGGATGTTGAAAAAACAACACTAGTTTCCCGAAGCCTATACCAGCGTAAGCTACGAGATATGCGAAAAGATTTTGGTCGCTGCATAGGTGAGCAGCTTGTCACCTGGCTGCTCCGGTGCTGGGATACCAGAGCCAATTATGTGGATATAGACGGCAGGGAAGCCAGTCGGCTGGGATCCCTTGTTAGAGACGCAGGCATTGACAAAGCAATTGGAGAAGGAGTATGATCCTACAGCCTCTGGAGGCGTATCCTGTATGCTGTAAGGGAAAGGTATCCCTACAATGAAGAACTTGTATGTCCGCCAGGCAAGTGGACCGCTATCGAGAAGGGAATCCAGTACCTGAGGGAATTGGCCGTACGGGAGGTGATTTATGCCAACTCAGACAATGGACAAATACCCGTAGATCCAGATGAAGTCAAGTGTACACGACCCATGTGGTGGAAGTTTGTACGGAGTGCACCATCATCATATGCCAGCTCATTGGCAATAATGGCCTGGAAAGAGGATGACGAACCCTCAGTGGGTGATGTGGTTAAACAACTCTGGCAGTACAAAGAAAGTCTCTCCTCTTCCCTACAGGCCTGCATCTCGGCTGTGGAGAAACTTTCTGAAAGCGTCCACCAACTAAAAGAGAATACTTTGGAGAAACTTTCTGAAGAGGTCAAGCAACTAAAAGAAAATACCTTGGAGAAACTTTCTGAAGAGGTCCAGCAACTTTAAAAGAGTGTACTTTCCTCCACCCCTGTACAAACCAATGTCTCTGCTATTAGGGGTAAGCGCTCATCCATGCAAGGAAGACGATATGGTGGATATACACCTCGTGCTATCCTGTGGTTTTACCTACGTGACCATGGAGAGGACATGAGAAAATGGGATGGAAAATCCACCGCGACCCTAGAGGCATGGGTACGGAGTTGCAAAAGAAAACAAGCGGGAAAAAGGGGTTCTCTGAAAAGTTTGCTGCTCCAACTTCCAGCAGGCAGTCCCTTAAACACAGGAATGAAGATTATGACCAGGACTAGAGGGGCCCTGCCTCCAGCCAGGGGGACGAAAGGGACAATCGAGTTTATTGGACTGTGTGGATTCGATGGCCTGGCACGTCAGATGCACAGAAGTATAAAGCTTTAGTAGACACCGGTGCACAATGTACTCTAATGTCATCAAACTATGAAGGGCCAGAGCCCACCAGTATTCATGGAGTGATGGGGGGATCCCAGCAATTGACTGTATTAGAAGCTGAAGTGAGTCTAACTGGGAATGAGTGGCAAAAACACCCTATTGTGACTGGCCCGGATGCTCCGTGCATCCTTGGCATAGACTATCTTAGAAGAGGATATTTCAAGGACCCAAAAGGGTTCCGGTGGGCTTTTGGCATAGTGCCTTAGAGACAGAGGGCATTAAACAGTTGTCTACCTTGCCCGGTCTCTCAGAGGACCCTTTTGTTGTGGGGTTGCTGAGGGTCGAAGAACAACAAGTGCCAATCGCTACTACAACTGTGCACTGGCGGCAATATCGCACCAATCAAGACTCCCTGATTCCCATCCATGAGCTAATGCGTCAACTGGAGAGCCAAGGAGTGATCAGTAAGACTCATTCACCTTTTAATAGTCCCATATGGCCAGTGCGAAAATCTAATGATGAGTGGAGACTAATGGTGGACTATCGTGGCCTGAACGAAGTCACACCCCCACTGAAGTGCTGCAGTGCCGGACATGCTAGAACTCCAGTACGAACTGGAATCAAAGGCAGCCAAGTGGTATACCACAACTGATATCACTAATGCATTTTTCTCCATCCCTCTAGCAGCAGAGTGCAGGCCACAGTTTGCTTTTACTTGGAGGGGAGTCCAATATACGTGGAATCGGCTGCCCCAGGGGTGGAAACGTAGCCCTATAATTTGCCATGGATTAATCCAGTCTGTGCTGGAGCAGGGGGAAGCTCCTGAACACCTGCAGTACATCGATGACATCATTGTGTGGGGTTGCACAGCAGAGGAAGTTTCTGAGAAAGGGAAGAAAATAATCCAAATCCTTCTGAAGGCTGGTTTTGCCATAAAACAAAATACAGTTAAAGGACCTGCACGAGAGATCCAGTTTTTAGGAATAAAATGGCAAGATGGACGTCGTCAAATCCCAATGGATGTGATCAACAAAATAACAGCTATGTCTCCACAAACTAGCAAAAAGGAAACACAAAATTTCTAAGGTGTTGTGGGGTTTTGGAGAATGCACATTCCAAATTACAGTCTGATTGTAAACCCACTCTACCAAGTAACCCATAAGAAGAATGATTTTGAATGGGGCCCTGAGCAACGACAAGCCTTTGAACAAATTAAGCAGGAAATAGTTCATGCAGTAGCCCTGGGGCCAGTCCAAACAGGACCAGATGTAAAGAACGTGCTCTACACCGCAGCCAGGGAGAATGGCCCCACCTGGAGACTCTGGCAGAAAGAACCTGGGGAAGCTCGAGGTCGACCCCTAGGGTTTTGGAGTCGGGGATACAGAGGATCTGAGGCCCGCTACACTCCAACCAAAAAGGAGATATTGGCAGCATATGAAGGAGTTCGATCTGCTTCAGAAGTGGTTGGTACTGAAGCACAGCTCCTCCTGGCACCCCGACTGCCAGTACTGGGCTGGATGTTCAAAGGAAGGGTCTCCTCTACACATCATGCAACTGATGCTACATGGAGCAAGTGGGTTATCCTGATAACTCAGCGGGCCCAAATAGGAAACCCCAGTCGTCCAGGAATCTTGGAAGTGATTATGGACTGGCCAGAAGGCAAATACTTTGGGATGTCATCAGAGGAGGAGGTGATCCGTGCTGAATAAGCCCCACTGTAGAACGAGCTACCAGAAAATGAGAGGAGATATGCCCTGTTCACCGATGGGTCCTGTCACATTGTGGGAAAGCATCGGAGATAGAAAGCTACTGTATGGAGTCCTACACAACGAGTTGCAGAAGCTGCTGAGGTAGAAGGTGAATCGAGTCAATTTGCAGAAGTGAAAGCCATCCAGCTGGCTTTAGATATTGCTGAACGAGAAAAGTGGCCAGTTCGCTACCTATATACTGATTCGTGGATGGTAGCAAATGCCCTGTGGGGGTGGTTACAGCAATGGAAACAGAACAACTGGCAGCACAGGGGCAAACCCATCTGGGCTGCTGCATTGTGGCAAGATATTGCTGCCTGGGTAGAGAACCTGGTTGTAAAGGTACGCCACGTAGATGCTCATGTGCCCAAGAATCGGGCTACTGAAGAACATCAAAACAACCAGCAGGTGGATCAGGCTGCTAAGATTGAAGTGGCTCAGGTGGACCTGGACTGTCAACATAAGGGTGAATTATTTATAGCCCGATGGGCCCATGACACCTCAGGCCATCAAGACAGAGGTGCAACATACAGATGGGCTCATGATCGAGGGGTGGACCTGACCATGGACACTATAGCACAGGTTATTCATGATTGTGAAACATGTACTGCAATCAAGCAAGCCAAACGGTCAAAGCCTCTTTGGTATGGAGGACGATGGCTGATTTAATACTGGGTGAGAATAGCCCATGAGTTCAGTTGTATTATGTTAATTATTATATAATACTGTGTGTCATTACTACCATAGAAGAAAATAGTGATTAACTAGAATGTATTGGAAAGAGTGTAACCAAAGCATAACATAAATGGTATGGAATAAGGGGTGGATATATGTCCTGATTTCAGTTAGGACAAAGTTACCTTTCCTCCTAGTAGCTGGTAGGGTGCTATGTTTTGGATTAGGACGAGAAGAATGCTGATAACATGCTGATATTTTAATTGCTGCAGAGCAATGCTTACACTAAGACAAGGACTTTTTCAGCTCCTCGCTCTGTCCTGCCAGTGGGCAGGTTGGGGGTGAAGCAAGAGCTGGGAGGGGACAGACCCAGGACAGCTGACCCAAACCGGCCAAAGTGGTATTCCATACCATCTGACGTCATGCTGAACAATATATAGGGGTGGCTAGCCAGGGTGGGGGGCCGGCTGCTCGGGCTTGGGCTGGGCATCGGTCAGCAGGTGGTGAACAATTGCATTGTGCATCACTTGTTTGTACATATTATTATTATTTTCTATCTTAATAAACTGTCTTCATCTCAACCCACAGGCTTCACTTTCTCGTTTCTCTCCGCCATCCAAGAGAGGGAGGGGGGAGGGTGAGCAAACAGCTGTGTGGTGTTTAGCTGCCAGCCGGGTTAAACCACAACAGTCCTAACTCTGTCCTAGCTGAAACCAGGACAAGAAAATAAGGAGATACTCAAAAGAAAGAAAAAACAAACACAAATAAACAAAACAAAAAACAAGCAAAAAAAAAAAAAAAAAAAAAAACATGCATTTGTTACTGCTGAAATGCAGGCTTAAATAAGGACAAAGCATTAAAATATAATGGAATATTAAAATGTTATTTCTCTGCATCAGCTTCCAAATTTCTATTTTAAATATTGGTTGCAGAAGCCAAAGCAAATATACATCTTTTTTGCATTGCAAAATTACTTAAAACGTTGTACAGAATATTTAATATTTAATATGTTTTCTACAGACCGAATGTCAATCACCTTAATATCTAGATGCTGTTCTAATGTCTGTGAGTACTGAAATTTCTGTGGTATAATGTTTAGTCTACTAATACCTTCTCTTCCAAACAGTAAATATATTGATTTACTTCCCTGCTCTGTCGTAAATGTTCTGTATGACCATTAATATGCTGTTATCTAGAATGCTATATATTTTTTTTTCCATGCTTTTTCTACCTTCTTTCTGTTGACAGCACTTTGGCACATGAACTGAGATTTTCCTGGATATGCAGAGTCTTATAGATCACCATCACAAGTGGCTCAACAAGCTCAATTTCTTTATGAATTTGTTTAACATGCATAATGTTAAATTTATGCATTTCTTAAAAAATAATATTTTTAAATAATGTCTGCAAATTTCTGCCACCCTAGATTTTGATCTCAGGTCACCTTTTCAAACTCATTGTATTAAAAATGTTTGTGCATTTGGAATCTGCTAAAACAGATCCTCTTCTAAAAAGTATATATATATATTTTATATATATATATATATATATATATAATAACAATTTAAAAGATAGGAATTATTCAGTGCTTCAGTACTTGGGTTATCAACAGATTTTTCTTGAAAGCACTTACATTTGATAAAAATATTGACTTTATGTCTCTGAAAATCAGAGCTATAAAAAAAATAAAATTGAATTTAGAATAGAATTGAAATCACAGATTAATTTATGCTTTAGAACTTCATTTGTTTAGTGCAATGTGAAGAACCATTTCAGGGTCTCTCAGCCACCAGAACAAAGTAAATTTGGAAGCTGATGGAATCATTTGATCTATACAGATATCTGTCTTACTTAGATCAGCTTTTCAGAGGTAATGAAGAAGATCATTAAAATTGTCTATTCTTCTCTGTAAGCTCGTTATGGCTCTGATTAAGAGACTTGGGAGCATTATGCTATGCTTGATGGGGTAAAATGACTCTTTGTTGCAATAGTCTTATTAATTAAGCCTGCTAGAAATCTTGGAGTCTTTTACTGTATCCAGATTGTTTGTAAATACTGTAATTTATTTGAAAGTGTATATATTTTAATGTAAACATTATTTTCTTTCTCCCCTTTAATCCTAAAATAGGCTTTGATTCTGGAAAATAGAAAGTGAAAATAGAAAGTCCAGATTTCTGGTTCAATAAACTGTTTGGATAAGTTAATGCAAACTACTCTTCCTCAGCTGTTTGAATTTGGTCACTGATTTGAAAATTCTTGTAGACAAACTGTGTACATTTCCTGTTTGTGGAAAGTCAGACTCAGAAATCTGAAAGTTTATATATTTTAAATATTTTCCACCATCTTTCATACATACACAGTTACAGATTCTCATATAGAAAATCATATGACGGCTAAGGGTGGGGAGCTTAGAATTTAATATATTTTGCCAAAATTTCAATTTAAATTGAAAAACTGTAGAAACAGACTAACTTTAATATGAATTAAATTTCTCACCAAACTGAAAGACTCATTCAACACAAAGTTTCTAAAAGCCTAGGTGTCTGGGTACTTGAATAGGATACAGAAAGGCAAAGGTGAAGTCTTGGAGCCTGCCCAGAAATCTAAACTGCAGTACCTTTCATATTTTCCTGATCTGGCTGTAGAAAGGTAAACCATATTTTCTGTTAAAAGTTGTTGTATGTGTAATTATAGCAGGATCCATAGTGAATCTGTCTCTTGTGGGTCATTGAGCTTTCAAGGAACGAGTAATGGGCAATGTTGTCACTGACGAGGGCATGACTGGTAGTTCTTTTTTTTTGTCTGTTTTGTTTTTTGAGTGTATTTTTTTTTTCTTATTCTGAAAGCATTTATTGAATGGGGAAATCTAGTGACAATGTGTTAGTCTTTATAATAAAACAGAATACTATCCTATTTGTAATTTTAAATTTAAATTATTTCAAATTAATCAAATTAGGACCCATTTGTGGAAATATGGGTTAAATCTGTTCATGGAAATTTCTACTTTGAAGTATCCCATAAAATAAAGATAACCAAACAAGGGAAAACACTATGTCATATGTCAGGTGAGAGATTGTGGGGATAATAATTGGGGAAGCATCACTTTCAAAAATATTGTTGTTGTGTATCTAAAGTAATTTTGCATTTAGAGGAATTTTATGGTACACTTTTGGAAGCTAAAAGCAGGGGGATAGGTGCTGGCTGTTGGGGTCCTGCTTTGCTGTCCTCCAAGGAGCTTCTTCCATTATCTTCTTGTTGTGGTTTAACCCGGTCGGCAGCTAAAAACCACACAGCTGTTCGCTCATCCTGCCCCCTCCCTCTCTTGGATGGGGGAGAGAAAAGGGAAAGTGAAGCCTGTGGGTTGAGATAAAGACAGTTTATTAATACAGGAAAATACTACTACTACTACTAATAATAATAGTACTACTACTAATAATATATATGAAACAAATGATGCACAATGCAATTGTTCACCACCCGCTGACCGATGACCAGCCTATCCCTGAGCAGCCAGCCCCATATCCTGGCTAGCCACCCCTATATATTGTTCAGCATGACGTCAGATGGTATGGAATACCCCTTCGGCCAGCTTGGGTCAGCTGTCCTGGGTCTGTCCCCTCCCAGCTCTTGCTGCACGCCCAACGTGCCCACTGGCAGGACAGAGTGAGAAGCTGAAAAGTCCTTGGCTTAGTGTAAGCACTGGTCTGCAACAATTAAACCATCAGCATGTTATCAGCATTCTTCTCATCCTAATCCAAAACATAGCACCCTACCAGCTACTAGGAGGAAAAATAACTCTGTCCTAACTGAAACCAGGACACTCCTCAAATATCAAAGTACCTTTGGGAAGCCTTACATATTCTAATGTAAGAAAAGCACTTACAGACTATATGTAAATTTATGTAAAAAAAAAAAAAAAAAAAAAAAAAAGTCTGAAGGCTGTACAATATGTTTGTCTTTACTTAAATCAGAATTCTGTGACCAGAGGCACAGAGTGCATTTTTCATTTAGCAATTTTGGTTCACTGAAGTCAGAGCTAATAGCACCATCTTTTGTGACCTCTTGCATTGTTTGCACCCTTCCTCATAATAACATGCACTTAGTCATTTGGAGAGCCATTCTTATGAAGTATGTCCTTGAGTATTGTTTGAATGAACTGCTATATTCATTCAATCATGTAAATAATAGCAGATATTTCAGATTATTTAGATTAAAAATAAATAAATAAATAGAACACTGTAGATAAACATTAAACAACATGAGATGTATGTATTTTATTCATATCTCTACTTCTTTTTGTAGAATTATGATTAAAAGAAAGCTAATGCATGTTCTCTGGCAAATTTTATTTCTTATCAGTGTTTGTTTGTTTGTTTGTTTTGTTTTGTTTTGTTTTGTTTTTATCTGACATTTTGACTTTTGAAACCATCCTTCACCCTGTAAGTGATAGTCATAAATCTTACAATTAATTTTAAATCCCCGACACTGACATCTATTAAGTCTTCCTATTTGTGAAATGAGCTGGCAGTTTGGAAGTGTAAAAGCAAGAAAAATAAACAAGTCTCATTCCCAACACTTCAACAGTCCTTCAGAAAGACTTCTGTTTTCAGTATCGAATTAATTGTATAAGACCACAAATCCTTCCCATTTGTGAAGTCAATGGTAATCATCAATGATTACCTAATATTCTACTCTGGTATGATTCTCACTGAATGCTGCTTATGTCAGAAATGTTTATAATCTAGCTTTTTTAGACACAGAGTCAAAGAAAAGTAGAAAAGGTATCTTCACTGACACTAAAATATAAGCATCTTTTCAGCCATTGGCAGAAACTCTCAAGGACTGTAAAAGAAATGACAAGTTTGTCATGAAAGTTAAATAACAATGTCCAAGAATATAACACCCGACCATACACACCCTCTGTAAAATTAATTTTGTAACGTAAAAAAGGAATAAGCAAAGGGCAAAATCATAGTGAAATCTGTGAATAGGTGATGATTTTCTTGAATACAGACAACATGAGAGAAGACTAGCCTGAAATGCAAGTTGTTTCATAAAATCAGGTTGCTGAGAACTTTTCATATGTGTTTACTTGAGAATTAATGAACAATCTCTAAAACAGTAAATCAGTTCAATTGTTATCCAGTACTATGCAATAGAGTAGGTATACTCAATAGAAAATTCGTCTTCCTTTATTATGATACAATGCCATAATTATGTAATAATATTTTATTTGTAATCATATTTTTATTGACACTTCTCTAATTTTATTGTAGATCAGAAATGTCATGTACTGAATAAGAGAACCTTTCTTAAAAATAGGGTTAATTTAAAGAAGGAAGGAAAGAAGAAGGAAAAAATGACAACAGTCTTTGAACTTACATACCACTTTATAAATCTTGAATGTTTTATGGTGATACAACAAGTACCAAAACAATGATTCATTTGTAAATGATAATTCTCTGAAGATCAAATTATTGTGTGAATGTAGCATGTGTTTTCTTTATAAATTATACATTGAGAGCTATAATCCATTGCTTTTTGCTAATGGGAAAGTCTTTTTTTACCATTTTTTCTTTTTAATTTTTTATCATGATAACCCTCTAACATTAGATGGAGCAGCCTTCCTCATTATGTCAATATATAAGTCAATGTATAATCTCCAGCAAAAATAATGACTCAAAAAGCTCTGTTATACATGAGTCAGGATGGAAAGTTAAGTTCAAAATAAGTATTCTTTGTTCATTGTCTGTAGCTACAGAAAAATCCTCAGCTTTTGTGGTTCTGTGAGACCAGTGGAGGTGCCGGAATATGGTTCCTACTGATATTAACATTCTCATTTGCACCAATGACCTGTATGTATATTCTGTATGGTTTCTGAGTAGTCAGCTGGCTTCTATTGTATAAACTGGCAGGGACTATTTAAAGCCAACATTTTAAAGAATGTGTCAGGAAAATATAGTTTTTATCTTGTTACAATTTACAAAATTGTAAACACTTTCCATGTAGTAGATAAGGAGAAAAATATCAAAACATTCAAAATTTTGTTGCAACAATGCTTTGATACGGTCAATTTTATTTTTTTCCCCTTTTTATTTATTTTTTTAATTAAAAATTGAAATTTTATGAGAACTAATTTTCAGATGAATGATGAACATTTTTTTTCTTTTCAAATTTACAAATAGTTTTTTTGAAAGCTTCAGAATTCCTTCTCCTCACAATATTCAAAGTACAATATTTGTCAAAACCAATCCTTTCCCCCAAAACAAACAAACAAACAAACCAAAAATATATATTTTGGGAAAATTGGGATTGACAGAGTAAAGCAGGTAAATGTAGTGGATCCTTCCTCTCTGATCAGTCTCGGTGAGACATAGCTAAAGTGCTGAGCTCAGTTTTGGGCTTCCCTAGACCAAAAACATGGAGATACTGGAGCTAATCCACTGAAAGGTGACAAAGTCTATTAAGGGTTTGGAGCATCTGTCATAGAAGTCGAACTTTAGAGGGATGTCACTGTTCAACCTGGAGCAGAAAAAGGCACAGAGCCATCTTATCAGTGTGTATATGTACTTGATGGGGTATTTCAACCTCAGTGACTCTGGGATTCTGTGAACCGATCATTGTTTCACAAATCAGTATGCAAACATTCTGCTAATGTATGCAATTAGATTAAAAAAAAAAAAAAAAAAAAAAAAAAGTCCTTCCTAACTGGGAATGCAATGCTCTTTGGATAAAGAATTTAATTAAAAAAATAATAAAAATAATAATTAAAGTCCTTTTAATTCTATTTGTATTTATCCATAATGAAAAACAATGTCAAAATTCTGTTTCCCTCAATATATAGCACAGCATATAAAGTCTTTTTTTGTTGTGGTTGGTTTTGTTTTGTTTGTTTGTTTATGCCAGTATTTACCAGCCAGCTGAATTTCTTCTCTCCAAGATTCCAGACAGAGTTTGACAATCTTTTTCTCAGTAGTACTGCTCTGGTGCTGAACCATACTTCTGTGTCAACAGAAGTTCAAGTTATTCTTTCATCTACCTAGTCCTGCTCTCTTCATAGTATTTTTATGTGATATCAGGAGTATTTTAAACTGAGCTGTTAAATTCTTATCTTGGATCAAAAACCATAACAATTTTCCTGAAAAGCCATAAAGGTTATTAAAGTAATTAATTGCTTAATTATTTACTTGTGATGCAGTATTTTCATCTCATCTGTGTCTCCTTAAGCATTATCCTAGAAATGAAAGCTGAACAGGATTTATAAGATCTATGATGTATAGTTATGGTATCACTGCAATGTAATGATAACTGTCTTCATATAGAGGTCTTACCCTTGTAATTAAGCATATGAGGTGTAGAAGAGATCTCCCAGAAACATTACCTTAGCTGGGACTCTGAATATTCAACCTAAGAGTTATTATCTTAGGATAGGATATATCACGCTTTGGAGATTTCCATCTCTCTGCGTTGGCAATTAAGAGTATATTCTCTTTACTGATTATATCAGCTTAGAAAGTTATCTCATCTTATTAGACAGATTCTATGAAGACTCCCATAACATGCATCCCATTTATGTCAACAAGCTGCCAATGAGATTGAGAATTTGGTTGACAGAAGCCACTGGGTATGGTTCTTGGTATGTTTCTTGTTAGTTTTTGATTCTGTCCTATGACCACATTTTACAGCAGGGTTTCTGAAAAGGTCATTAGCAGTAATTGGTGTCATTTATTTATTGGTATCAGATCAGTGCAGATACAGTCTGTTTTGAGTATATTAAGTGCAATTTACATCCAATTTTTACTTTGTGAATAAAATCATGACCCTGTAGGATCTTCGTTTCTCCTCACTACATTTCTCCTCACATTTGTTTCTAGATCAGGGCCATTCCTGAGTAGAGTTATTCAGAGAGTTTTTATCCTCTTCAATTTCCTGGTACTGTACTATATTTCTGAATGTGTTCAGAAGTAGAAATCTGTATCTCAAATCTAGCTTCAGAATGTGGATTCAAAGTCTTCAGGCATTTGTACCGACATATGTCTCGCTATATATATATAGTATGTATATATACATTGAATCATTATTTTAGTAAGAAATTTCACTGGGACCTTCATTTATTAGAATTAATTGAACTATTCAGGCATTCACTACGTCTGTGAATTAGTGAATCACTGTAGATTTGACCCTTATTTATTCTGAACAACATTAAAAGCTGCTGAACAGAAATTCAGATTGTAAGCTTTGCTTATTCATATACTGCTAGTCAGCAAAGACATTATACCATTTCCACTAATTCTATGACTTTAATATTTCAAATAGAAGATTAAAAAACAAATCTATTATGCCTTTCTGGTAAATATATTGGCCTCAGAATGAGTTCATATGGCACTCGGGAAGCTTTTTGCATTGTGAATGTTTTCAACAGTTCTCATCATTCATTTGATCTTACAAATCTCGCAACTTATTGGACTGGGAGCTATTATTTGGGGGGGGGGGGCCCCCCCGAGTCATAAATAGCATTTTCTTCAGTCTGTGATAAAGCCAGTACTGAAGTGGTTGACATTTACTCTCAAGATTAGAAGCCAGCTATCTTTAGCACTTCCCAATACGGCTTGAAACACACACTGTCTTGATTTCTTTCTCTGCTGAACACAAATTGGGTTTAGTATCCAGATAGTTTAAACACCTATCTATGTCTGCAGAAATGTGATTTTTTTCTGGTTCAGACTCAAGACAAATGCTGCTTCCCCACTACCATCCCAGTGAAGAAGTCACACATGGCTGGACATCACAAGCTGACTCTGCATATGTTCAGTTGAACAGGAATTACTGTTCCTTATCAGGATACCTTAACGGGCTAAGCTAAATAAATGCTCCACATGTAAATACCTTGCACTCAAACATTTTTTTTTGTTTGTTTGTTTTTTATTTCTCATAATGGCACTTAAAACTTCCTTAAACATATATGCAGGAGAACAGCAAAATTTGTCTGCAGTGTAGCAGTGATCTTTACCAAAGGTTGAGGAAGAAACCACTGAAAACCTCACAGATGGAACAAGTTGCCCGGGGAGGTGGTGGAGTCACTGTCCCTGGGGGTGTTTAGGGAAAGGTGTTGCATATTAGATTCTGTCAATACTGTTGTATTAACAGAAGCTATCATTTAGTTGGGAAAAAACAAAAGGCTTTGATCTTGCACTGACTTCCTGACAGGTTTGAAAATATATCCTTGATTTGTCTTTGTGTTTCTCACAAAAATACAACAGACCAAAATTGTAGTGTTATTGATTTTTTGCTGTTTGACAGAACTGCTGAGTTTCAGTGGCGTTTTGCATATACCTTCAATTAATCATTCCGGTAAATGTTGTCCAGATGAATGTAATTTTACACCACTAAATTTGTTCACTGTTTCCTGCCATGTGACAGCATTTATCTGATTAGCAGTAAGAACAGGTATAGACCTCAGTGATAATAAAGACAATCTTGAAGAACTTCTGTATTTACAGTAGTGTTAGATGACGAAACAAGCATCCAGCTCTATTTCATTAGCATTTCTTTTCAAATCATATTGATTAGATACTTCTCTTAGCAACTGCATAAGCTACATTCTCCATGTGAATTGATCTGTGCTGTACCATCTTGTTAATTATTACAGACACTTCTTTATCTTACCATGAAAAAGACAAAATTTGCAGTGCAGCTTTACCACCAGCTAGATATAAATATGCTCAGCTGTCTCATCAATGTGAATGATATCATCAAGTAAGGAGATAATTTGAAATGACAGAAAAAAAGTTTGGCATATATGGATAAAGTAGAAGGCCATGACGAGGCCTGTGGTGGGAGCAGAAATCATTTAAGTACCCTCTTCAGTCACAATCCACAGAAACCTTCCAACCCATACTCAAGGAGTCAGTAGACACAAAGCTTCAAATCTTATCCATATGCCAGCCCCTTGGTGGTGGCAAGAATTTGGGTCAGACTGCTCAAAAGGATAACATTTTAAAATGTTAATGTGTCTAAAAAGATCAAACCAAGTTTCTCAATTGATGTCTTGGCCTTCTGAATCCTAAGATGTTATTCTGAATTCCTGTTCAAATAATGTAACTCTTTCCCTGCCAAATTAGCTTTGTGTTTGGGCCTTTTTCCAACTCATACAGGGCATATGAGAATATATCAATTATTTATTGGCTAATATGCTTATTACATAGGTAAATTTGTTAACAGGTGAGATTTATGTGTTACTAGAGTAATCATTAGCAGGCAGTAGTTTGAGTCTCTGCTGCTCAGATGTCTTTTAGGTGGGGAAGGAATGTCAGCCCTCAAACAAAGCTCTTGGTGAGTTCTGTTTTGGTTATCTATATTTTTTTTTTCCACCTCAACATTTTATATTGTTTCACATTGCATATTTTCTTTTTATTCTCCAAGCTGTTAACTAGTATTGTCTCAACAATTTCCTTGATGTCTTTGTTTTTCCTTTTCTTATCGTGCTCATCTTCAGCTTAGGAACTCTCCCACACAGTTCAGCAACAATTTTACAGTAAAACCTAGCCAAGGTCATGTAGAAGTTGTGTTTCACAAAGCAGATATCTGAGCCCCTTGGCTGGTAGACATGTGTAACTGCGAGCCTCTGAGAATTGACTGTGGAGAAGTAGGCATGCTCAAACAATATCTTGTCCACCTTTCCATCCCTATGCCAGTAATTCCAATAATCTTTTCAGAGCTTGAACCCCTCATAGAAGCATTGAATCTTTCATGAACAAGGTAACATAATCAGCTTTGTACTCAGGTGAGGCCGTACCTCGAGTACCATGTGGGGCTTTGGGCCCCTCACTACAAGAAAGACATCAAGGCCATGAAGCCTGTCCAGAGAAGTGCTACAAAGCTGGTGAAGGGTCTGGAACACAAATGTTATAAGGAGCAGCTGAGGGAATTGGGGTTGTTTAGTCTGGAGAAGGGAAGGCTCAGGGGACACCTTATTGCTCTCTACAACTACCTGAAAGGAAGCTGTGGGGAGCTGGGAGTTGGCCTCTTCTTGCACATAACTAGTGATAGACATGAGGAAATGGCCTCAGGTTATGCCAGGGAAGGTTCAGGTTGGAAATTACAAGAAACTTCTCCAAAAGAGTGGTTAAGCATTGGAATGGGTTGTCCAGGGAGGAGGTGGAGTCACTATCCCTGGAGATGTTTAAAGAAAGGTTGGATGTGGTGCTTAGTGTGAGAAAAATCTCAATAATTTTCTTCAGATGGGATCTTCTGTAAAGCTATTTTATTTGCGATTGCAATGGCAGGCATCCTGCAAGCAGTAGTGCACAGTAAAAGTACTACAGGTTCACAACCTACTTGACACACTTCTATACCATACCTGTACAATTTTATTTGACCAGTCATTTCTCCTTTTCCTTTTTTTTTTTTTTTTTTTTTCCTTTTCTGTTGCACTAGAGGGCCCCTAATTTTTGTTTTTACTGATTTCAGACAGCTCATCCTGTTTTTCTTAGCTATCCTTCTTTCCTCCTTATCCATCTTTTGGGACAGTGAGACCTTCCCCTTATCTGCTTACCATACTTCCCACTGCTATGCCACACAATCACTTTTGAATATGCAAGGTCAGTGAAATTTTCCACTGCAAAACATCTTCTATTGCAAAAACACAACTGTTTCTCACATTAGGGACATTGTTCACATCAGTCACAGTATCAGTGAGTGATACTGATGGTAGGGGAATGGTTGGACCAGATGATCTTGGACATCTTTTCCAACCTTAATGACTCTATGATTCTAATCCTTGCTCTTTGAAAATATCCAGTGCAATATAGTGATTTTCAAAGGAGACTAGGTATAGATTAGAGTCCTACTCAATTGTTTTTCCACACATTGTTCTTTTAACCTGCTTTTGAAATTCCTTTCAGGTTTTCTACCATGGCACATAAAAATAAATAAATAAAACCATTAAAAAATCCACAGAACACAAGACTGAAGAAAGTCTTTGAAATTCTTTACTACAGCTTCTGACTTTTCAGATGACTCTTCCATTAATTACCTCTATTGTCAAAACTATTTCTTTTTTCTATCCAGTTTCCTATTGGAAGGCTCTGTTCCAGAACCTGACTGCTCTAAGAGCTGGGACATTTATTCTAATTTTCCACTAAATTTATTACCAGCTTTTCACACCCATTTGTTCTTGTGACAACAATGGAGTTTCACATAAACAACTCTTTTCTTTCCCAGTGTTTCCTGGTGTTTCTTTCCTGCTGATGCAGACTAACATCTATTCGTTCTCAGCCTTTTTTTCACTAGGTTAAGCAAACAGAGCTTTTCTAATCTTCTGTTAAATAGGCACCCCAGCCTTTATATCATATCACTACTGCTTCGCTACCTAAGTCTTTAGCTTCTTGGGAAAACAAAATCCAAACCAGACAACTTTCACAGAGTAGAAATTTAATTGAACTCTATTTTTTTCAGAAGTAGTGCAATAAGAAGTTAGAAAATAGTTAAAGTTAAAAAATAGTATTTCAGGTGAGTGGTAAGACAGAAGAAAATGTGCTGGTCCATGTGGAGTCTAATGTTGAGACAGAACTATGTTTCAGCTTTTTGTTTCTTTTAACTATTTTTTATCTTTTTTTTTAAAAAAAAAAAATATTGATTTTATTTTATTTGAATTCAGAAATAGATTAGGGGTAAAAGATAATTTCTAATGATAGCATTCATGATGGCTTTGGAACCTCTGTCATCTAAATTGCTTGGTAGCTACCACTAAAAATTGGTTAATATCTCTCAGCAGCTATAAGGGTTCTCTCTAGCCTGCCTGAGGGAGAAGAATAGCTAATTTGGCAGTTGTTTGAGGGTGGATATGTGTATGGGCAGTGAAAACATGAGGTATCTCTGGCACTTCCACTAACAAACACTAATTTATTTCAAGAGAAGCAGTATAGAAAGTTTTAAACAAAGCTGGAGATGAGAAAATGCTTTTGCTTTTGCCTTTTTTTGTTTTGTTTTGGTTTGGTTTGGTTTTGTTCCTGGAAATGCATTTTGCTCATAAATGCCCACTTTTAAGAGTAGAGCTTTTGAATGACTTAAAGAAACAAAAACAAAACAAACAAACAAACAAACAAAAAAATCAGATTTTGATTTTAATATTCTATTTCTGTCTAAATATTGTTGTGTGTTCAGAGGACAGAACAATCTTTATGGCCTGGCGATGCATTTCTATGAGTGTGGGAAATTGCTTTGAGTTTCCTCAATGGGAGAAGCAAGCTGACTCCCAAGATCCAAAGCAGAACAAAGACCCTGATTGTACTGGTAGAAAGAGGTGCATGTAGCCACAGGATTTCACTGGGAATAATATCTTACTTTGTCTTGTAAGACCTCCATCATATTCTCTCAGCACTGTCATATGATCACCAGACAGCTGAATGGGATAAGCATGCCATTTAGCTTTTGGGATTGACCAATTAATTGCTCTCCAAAGAAGAGTGCAGATAGACAGCTGATATATAAGTGGAGTTTCAGCCACACAATAAACAGAACATATCCTTAGACTGGGGAACAGAGACACTTGTTAAATGAAGAAGGCCCATGGTGAATGGTGAGGCTCAGAAGAAAAAAATCTAAACGAATGGCCATGTTTGCTTCTTCAGTGTTGTCTGCAGCCTCCATTGTATCCTTCTTTTTCTGTAGCCAAGTGACCTCTAAACCCTGCAAACAGCATACTTTTTTTTTTTTTTTCTGTGTTGATTACTATCCTTTCATCTTGAAAGGTCATTGGGTATCAGCTAAAGAAATATACCACTTAGCTTTGAGTGTTCTCTCTGTTTGAAGTGCTTTGCCTGTTTGTTTTATAAATGGGGGTCTGTCTACAAACAATCTGAAAATCAGTTAATCATCTTTTCCCGTCAACATACTGTAGGTGTTTTGCCATAAGAAGTACAGGTTATTTATAAAGCAAATTGAAGTACTTTGTCAGCCAAATAAAGGGTTCAGTGACTTGGTGCAGTGACAAGCCAGTCACTGTTTCACAGAACTGGGAAGAATAAGCTCTCTGGGAAAATCTAATATTTAAAAATAAGAAATACTTGCTAAACTGGGGTGTGAATAGTTTTTTTTTTCTTTTCTTTTTGTTTGTTTTGTTTTGTTTTGTTTTAACCTGTGCAGATTATATGTATATTGCAAGTATCATACAATCTAGACAAGCTTGAAAAAGGTATTACATTTATCACTCATACAGGATGACATGACTATGAAACCTGAAGCCTGTGATATTCAAGCCCTGATGCGAAATCTTTTTGTGTACTTTTTACCAATATATGAAAGGTGATTTAATTTATTTACATATAGATGGTTGTCCTGGTTTTAGCTAGGATAGAGTTAATTTTCCTCCTAGTAGCTGGTAGGGTGCTATGTTTTGGAATTATGATGAGAATAATGTTGATAACACACTGATGTTTTAATTGTTGTAGAGCAGTGCTTACACTAAGCCAAGGACTTTTCAGCTCCTCACTCTGTCCTGCCAGTGGGCAGGTTGGGGGTGCAGCAGGAGCTGGGAGAGGACAGACAGACAGCTGACCCAAACTGGCCAAAGGGGTATTCCATACCATCTGATGTCATGCTGAACAATATATAGGGGTAGCTAGCCGGGGTGGGAGGGCCTGCTGCTCAGGAATAGGCTGGGCATCGGTCAGTGGGTGGTGATACATACGTATTGTGCATCACTTGTTTTGTACATATTATTATTATGATCATTACCATTATCATTATTATTATTATATTTTCTGTCCTAATAAACTGTCTCTATCTCAACCCACTGGCTTTACTTTCCCGTATCTCTCCACCATCCCAGAGAGGGAGGGGGAAGGGTGAGTGAATGGTTGTGTGGTGTTTAGCTGCCAGCCGGGTTAAACCACAACAATGGTAAAGACACAATGAAGCTGTACAAAAACTAAATAATAATAATAAAATAAATAAAAAAGAACAATTTATAATCAGTCTCATTTCATTACACCCAAGTATTCTTAAATGAAACAGTTATGGCACTCATGTGAAGTTCTTTGCCTGAATATACCACGTTTTGGCTATGAAAGTTTGAAGGAAGAATAAAGTTAGAAGACAAAGGATAAAAAATGACAGGACAGTGTAATGAAAGGCCATTCCTCAGATGTAGACAAAGCCAAGGTGTACTGTAACAATAATGGCCCCCATACAATAAGGAAGACGTAACTGATATTTGCTTGCTTCTAAGAAAAGAGGTCTCCTGGTGTGACCGCATCTGGAACATAGCATCTAGTTCTGGGTCCCTCAGTTCAAGAAGGACAGGGAACTACTTGAGAGAGTCCAGCGCAGAGCCACAAGAATGATTAAGGGAGTGGAGCATCTCACTTACAAAGAAAGGCTGAGGGAGCTGTGTCTCTTTAGCTTGGAGGAGACTGAGGGGTGAGCTTACTGATGTTTATAAATATGTAAAGAGTGAGTGTCACGAAGGATGGAGCCAGGCTATTCTTGGTGACATCCAATGATAGGACAAGGGGCAATGGGTGCAAGCTGGAACATAGGAGGTTCTGCTTAAATATGAGACAAAACTTTTTTTACAATGAGGGTGACAGAACACTGGAACAGGCTGCCCAGGGGGTTGTGGTGTCTCCTTCTCCAGAAACATTCAAAACCCGCCTGGACATGTTCCTTTGTGACATGATTTAGGTATTTCAGCTCTGGCAGGGGGATTGGACTAGATGATCTTTCAAGGTTCCTTCCAATCCCTAACATTCTGTGATTCTGTGAAAAGAGGTCTGCAGGTCGAGGGAGGTGATTGTCTTCCTCAACTCTACCCTGCTTGGAGTACTGTATACAGGTCTGGGGCCCCTAGAATAAGAAGGGTGCGGACCTGTTACAATGGGTCCAGAGGTGGGCCAAAAAGGTAACCAGAAGGCTGGAGCACCCCTCTTATGGAGAAAGGCTGAGAGAGCTGGGGTTTTTCAGCCTGAAGAAGAGAAGGTTCTGGGGAGACCTCATTACATCTTTTAATACTTAATGGGGGCTTATAAAACACATGGAAAACCACTTTTTGCTTAGGCAAGTAATGATAGGACAAGGGGGAATCATAGAATGGCTCAGGTTGGAAGGGACCTTAAAGATCATCTAGCTCCAACCTCCCTGCCACAGGCAGGGATGCCACCCACTAGATCAGGTTGGCCAAGGGTCCATCCAGCCCGGCCTAAAACACCTCCAGGGATGGGGCATCCACAATTTCTCAGGGCAACGTGTTCCAGTGCCTTACCACCCTCTGAGTAAATAATTTCTTCCTAACATCTAATCTAAATCTCCCGTCTTTTAGTTTAAGATGGTTCCCCCTTGTCCTATAACTTACCTGCATGTGTAAAAAGTCATCACTCTACATGTTTTTCGTAAGTCTCCTTTAATAATTGAATCACAGAATCATGAATCACAGAATCTCAGAATGGTTAAGGTTGGAAGGGACCTCTAAAAATCACCTAGTTCAACCCCCCTGCTGAGCAGGATCATCTAGAGCACATTGCACAGGATGGCATCCAGGAGTGTTTCAAATATCTCCAAAGAAGGAGACTCCACAGCCTCTCTGGGCAACCTATTCCAGTGCTCTGTCACCCTCACAGTAAAGAAGTGCCCCCACTGAAAGGCCACAGTGAGGTCTCCTTGGAGCCTTCTCTTCTCCAGGCTGAACATCCCCAGCTTTCTCAGCCTTTCTTCACAGGAGAGAGGTGCACCTGCCCTCTGATCATCTTGGTATCCCTCCTCTAGTCTCGCTCTAACAGGTCTACATTTTTCTTGTGCTTGGGACCCCAAACCAGGACACAGTACTCCAGGTGGGGACTCACAAGGGCAGAATAGAGGGGGATAATCACCTCCCTTGACCTGTTAGTTGCACATCTTTTGATGCAACCCAGGATGCTGACTCATGTTGAACATTTTGTCTACTAGAACCCCCATGTCCTTCTCTGCAGAGCTGCTCTCAATGAGTTCACATGGGATCACTTTTCCAGTCTGTTCAGGTCCCTTTGAATGGCATCTCTGGTTTTAAACTAAAAGAGGGGAAATTTAGATTAGATGTTAGGAGGAAATTATTTACTCAGAGGGTGGTGAGGCACTGGAACAGGTTGCTCAGAGAAGTTGTGGATGTCCCATCTGTGGAGGGGTTCAAGACCAGGTTGAATGGGGCTTTGGGCAACCTAGTCTAGGTGTCCCTGCTCATGGCAGGAGGGTTGGAATTGGATGGTCTTCAACCCAAACATTCCAATCCAAGCCATTCTATGCTTCTATGAAAATAGCATGACTGGCAAAATGTATAAACATTTTGTAACACTGTAACACCACTAATAACATTTGGTAAGACAGCCAAGCTTAAATATTTAACTAATATCCATAGCACCTGACAAAAAAACAGAGATCTCTGCTAATTGCACAAATTGGATAGAGGAAAATGTACAAGTACAATTTGCCAAAGAAGAGCTAACAAGGTAAAACAAACAAGGTTGTTGTATGTTAAAATCAGAATCCTGCAGAATATGATAAAGTAGCATAAGTCCTGGTCTCCAAAATAAGTTGTCAAAAGTAGGTGAGATCACCTTTTTTCTATTGGGGAAGGGGAGAGGAGCACATTAAAAACAAAACAAAACAAATAAACAGCAATGAGGGAAGAAAGTTGGGGAAGAAAAAGGAGAGACCACTCAGCATCTCCCTTCTCTTGGGAATGGCCTTGATTGATCTTTAACTCAGTAATGGACCATAGCCATTGGTGCCGAATAAAGATACATCACTCCCTCAGTATTGTGAATTCATGGTTGGTTTAGGATAAGTCTGTTGAAGAGCAATTGGTTTTTATATATAATGATAATAATTGATAGCAATTAAAAGGTAGCCATTGACAACAAATCATATTGTTAATAAGTACCAATCCAGTAAATGGAAAGACAGAAAGAAAGAAAGAAAGAAAGAAAGAAAGAAAGAAAGAAAGAAAGAAAGAAAGAAAGAAAAAAAAAAGAAAAAAGAAAGAAAGAAAGAAAGAAAGAAAGAAAGAAAGAAAGAAAGAAAGAAAGAAGGAAAGAAAGAAAGAAAAAGAAAGAAAGAAAAACGAAATTGATCAGTCTTAAACACTTTGTCAGTCTTAAATACTTCCATGACAATAAATTCTAATTCCATAACCAATTCACATAGATATCCTTACATTTAGTTGTAATGAAGGTAGAAGGCTTTTTCTCTTCCAATATTAGTGTTGGATTTTGTATTAAAACTTCACTACTTTTACTTGTTTAATCAAGTATATTTCCTAATAAAGTTGCTTCACTTAAAAATTCAGGGAAAATTGAATCACCAAAGTTCAAACATGGATAAATCACCAATTCTATTTTCATGTCTTTCCTTACTGTATTCTCTTCCTTTCAATTTTATCTCTGGAGTTTACTGAAAAAAATCTGCATTGTTGAAAGACGGTTCCATTATAAAATAATTATTTCCTTGAGAAATATAAAACCTACTTTGAAAAAAACTATTTAAAAACTTTTTAAATGAACTTGATCCTCATTTCAATTATTCAGATAACTCAGCTAATTTGTAAGCTAGCTCAGAGAGATAATGCAGTCTGTAGTTCTGACTCTACAATCTTAAAAATCCATTTTAGTATGGAGTAGCCAAAGTTTTCTACCTAAGAGAAGTCATTTTCCAAAGTTACTGTGTCAGATTGATATTTTAGGATGTATTTTGGGCTCAAAGCCTGTTTCTGAATACAAATTGAAAGGAATATATTTGTACAAAACTTACAGAGTAGCAACATGGGTAGGCAGATGGTTCTTGAAATATTTAGTGTTACATATTTGTAAAAAATATACATATCAGTCTTCAAGATGTCTGCTAAAAGTGAAATTTATTATACTGACTGGAAAACGAGAAAGTACGTAACGGTATTCTCAGTTCTCTCTCTTTTTTCCTCTTAATTCTCATATGCCAGGAAATCAATGAAGCCATAACTGAACTAAACTGCATCTGTTGTAACATTCTGACATGAAAATACAAACCAGCCATGTCATTAGTTGCATTTTATATTTATTTTATGGTAATGCTCCAATCCAGATTAACGTTCATTGCAACAATTTCCACACACATATGAAAACTTATAATTTCTTCTCCCCAGCTAATTAAAGAAGTCTGTCTATAGAAAAAAATATATATATTAAATTTAAATTGTGGAATAGGACATCAATGAATAAATATTCACATTTACACATTTTGTTGTTATTGTTGTTTACTTTTGGAATGGCAGTTTAGACAGGAAGTGAAGAGGGATACAGGACAGGATATCAGGGAGGGAATATAAAAATGAAATTTGGAGAGCTTGAAGAGAGTTACCACCACAAATTTCTGACAAGCATTAGAAAGAAACAATTGGTGACTGCAGGAAAGAAAAACAACAGAGTGATTGAAAAAAGGACAATAAGAGAGAAATTAGAAAAGTAACTGTTCAGTAAGTGTTATTATCAAATATGTGGCCTTAAGATTTATGTAGTGTGCACTTATTCTGAACCCAGGATGATTAATTTTCTATTTTTTTTTCTGTGATGCCCAAATAGTAATATTACAGTACTTCACAAAATGATTTAATCTTTATAACACTCTGATGATATGAAAATAAAATTCCTATTTTATAGGTACTAAAGAGAGACAAGAAGAGGTCAATTGCACTCCTGGATTTTTAGAGTCCAAGCACAGGGCATAGAATCTGATTTTCCAGCATGCACCACAGTGCATTTTAAAGGTTCAAAGTGCTTTTGTATTAGATGCACAAAAAGCTGAACTCTTCTGCAAGGAAGATCTGAATGATCCTCTTGATCTGAATTCAAGCCCATAATATGATGAACGCAATTAATGACTGCTTGTGAAAGGTTGCTTAAATTATAAAGATAAGAAAAATTTTGCAGGATGACATTAAACCCCTTTAACTATGGGGCTTAACCCATAAACCCATTAAATCCCTTTCCTTCCCTACCCTGAACCAGCCCTTCATCCCAATCCCATCTTCCCCAGCAAATAAAACAAATCAAACAAGCAAGCAAAAAACAAACTTCCCCTTAAGCAAGTTGATCTATCCCGCATGATGATGAACTTTGAATCCTGTGCAAACTGTTAGCTGTATCTGAAACACGCATAAATTTTCTCTACTATATAAAATTAGCCTTCCATGAATCCTCTCTAATTCAACCAGTACATAAAATGAAGTAGGTTTATTTGGGAAAGTTTTGAGTGGAAACTATATAAATGCATTATTTCAGTGTCTAGTATTTAAGTGTTTGTATTGCTTTGATTAGTATAAGATACTAAAACGTTAATTGCTGAATTACAGAATAACTAATATGATGCATCTACCAGTACTTAATATGGTCTTGATGGTTCATTTTGGTACCAGTTCTACTACAGTTATTTTAGCAGCTCTTTCACAATAGTGAAGTAAAACTTTTTTAACTTTTATCCTGCAATTGATTCCATGTTTCCAAATCACCATTTTAGGAGATTGTCTTCTGTAAATATATATACTTATATATTTGTCCAGATTAGAAGAAAATAGTTCTGAATAACTTACAGTTTTACAGAATAAAACCTGTTTCCTCTCAGCCCAAACCACAATTTGTGGGACACATCTCGGTTTGTCAATTTAAAAGTCTTCACTACCAATTATCTTAGTTTGTACCTTTTCTTCTGTATCTACCTTAGAGTATATACATGTCTAGTTTATTTGATCTGTCTAATTATTGGTATATCGGAAACATCTTGCAACTCAAGAGGTGCTTTCTATTGTCTCTGCTTTTTCATCACCTGTGCGTTATGCCTCTTCACTGTCAGATTAACACACTGGAACAGCTATTCACCTCCTAACTTTTTGAAGGGCCATCCATACAATTATTGTATAAGAGAATAATTCCAAGAAAAAAATGCTATCATTATAAGTAATTTATTGACTCGTGTATCTTCCTTTGCCTTTCATCAGCTATCTGTACTGGGTGAAAGTATCTAGCACATAGAAGCACTATGACCAGAAGTGCTCACAAAATGCAGACCAATTCAAAAAAATGAGAAGTTTTCTAACCTGTGTTGTCAGATCTTGGACATTAATGTACAACATCTTAAAGATCTGTTTTTAAAATTCTAGTAAGGATTTTCAAATCCCACTGCAGCTATGGAAGGTATGCAACATGTTCAAATGTGGCACAGATTTGATGATGTTGAATAGTTTTTAGGTTTGAATTGTTGACAATTATTTGACAATATTGAACAGTTTTTAGTTTAAAACTCAGTACCTGATCTGCTGTATACTAAGCACTATTCATGCATTATTTAATAATGGACTGCCCTAATTTATTCATCTATCACAATAAAAATCTGAATTATTACTGTGTAGCAATTACAAGCAATTATTGACTTTTTGAAAACAATTACCTGACAAGTTTCTTTTAGCAGTTTAACTACTTAGAGCACTTGAAAGGTAATGACTAGAGATCTCTGTGTAGGATCTTCCATGTGACTATGGCTTTCTTGATACAATATTTCAAGATATTTTGTCAAAAATATTGCTATGAATTATTTTTATTTTTATTGAAGTTGAGAAAACTGTAAATGAACAAGTTCAGGGTTCTTAAAATTACTTCAAATAATAGATTAACATAGACAGACTTCTCTCATTACCAGAGTGTATTCTCTGCAGTGTATGAACTGTATTTCACTGTGTGTACCCTCAGCAAGTTTGCAGAGGACACAAAACTGAGAGGAATGGCTGATAAGCCAAAAGATCATATTGCCTTTCAGAGTGACCAGCTGGAGAAATGGGCTGACAGGAACTTCATGAAATTCAGCAAGGAGAACTGCTATGTCCTACTGCCAAGGAGGAAAATTCCCCTGCATCAATAAATGCTGGTGGACAACCAGCTGGAAAGATGACCTGGGAATCCCTGGTGAACACCAAATTGAATGTCAGCAATGTGTTCTTGCTGCAAAGGCCAACAGCACTCAGGGCTGTGTTAGGGTAACAATTACCAGAAGGCTGAGGGAGGAGATCCTTCCCCACTACTCAGCACTGGCGAGGCCACTCCTGGAGTGCTGGATCCAGTGCCAGGCTCCTCAGTACATGAGAGTCATGGAACTACTGGTTAAAGTCCAATGACAGGACACAAAGATGTTTAAGGAACTGGAGCATCTCTCCTATGGGGAAAGGCCAAGAGATCTGGGCTGTTTAGTTTGCAGAATAGAAGGCTCAGGAGGTATCTTATCAATGCCTATAAATACATGAAAGGAAGGTGTAAAGCAGATGGAACTAGGTTCCTTTCAGTGGTGCCCAGCAATAACTCAAGAGGCAGTAGGCACAAACTGGAACACCAAAGGTTCTGTCTGAACATTGACAAACATTTTACTGTGCATGTGACAGAGCACTGGAACAGGTTGCTTAGAAAGTCTGAGGATTTTCTCTGTGGAGATATTCAAAAGGTGTCTGGACATGGTCCTGGGCAACCCAACCTAGGTAGCTCTCTTTGAGCAAGGGAGTGAGACCCGATGACCTGCAGAGGTCCCTCCAACCTCAATCATTCTGTGAATCTGTGATTCTGGGAAACAAATGTTTTCAAATAAGAACCTTAAACATGGGTAATAGCAAAGCATTGAGAAACAACTGTGGGGCAAAAAGCCCATCTATGTGAGGAATTTCTAGTGTAGTCTTGAATAGATTGAACCCTGAAACCACTGAAAACTTTTTACAACCACTATGTGTGATAACATACATAATTCTCAGACTGGTCTTCAGCAGGAGAAAATGATGCAGAGTACATCAGTGTATGTAACTGAAAAAATTGCAGGTGATGAGCTGCATTTTCAGTACCGGTAAAGGACAGATTGCAAAATAACTTAGTTATTGCCTGGTGGAAAGAGCCTTTAGCTGGGTGTCAGGCAAATCACGTTCTATTACTGGCTCTGACATTTCATTCCACTTACCTTGTGTAACTTGTGCTCCATCTGCAGAAAAAGGAGAATGTTCTTTGAAGTATACTAATGGAAAATTAGGTATCTTCCTAATGTTTATTGATTCAATTCATAATTATTTTCTAATGCTTACAGGGTAAAATTAGATCATGTTCTTCATGTTAGTTCTTACAGGCATTATATTTGTTATGCCACACTATAAGCACTTTTTTCCCCCAAAGGTATTGCACCCATATGTTCCTTCCAAAAGCTTTTCAATTTCTAAAAAAGTTGCATGAAATTTATTATTCTAATAAATGCTGCATTTAAAATTATTTCAGTAGAAATATTTTGTCTGAATTTTCTTTCAAAAATAAGAAAGCAAAACAAGAAATACAAGTATTTTGACCTTCTGTTTGATTTCAACCAGTCCAATGAAAAATAATATTACGGTTAATAACAACTGACATGATATCTTACAAAACAGATGCAGGCTGTTTATTCATTCCTTTTTCCTTCTTTGCCTTTGGCTAACAGGAAGTAAAGATATGTAGACAAGGCAGTGTGTAAAATGACTTTAAAATGATTTAAATTATTATGATTTCATCCTTTACTCCTTTAGCTTGAAAACACAAAAGATTTCTTTTTGTAATTGTTATTTGTACTTGTACTGATTGCATTTTGAGACTAAGTTCTAGCCTTGTGTCATACTATGATAATGAAGAGATACAGGACAAACACTGCCTTCAGTTATTGATGTGCAAAAATGGCAGCTTAATTTGGAAACTGAGATCACACAAATTGTTATCAGAGTATATTTTTGCATTGGTGAATCTTCATCACTGTACTAACATACACAATGGAAACAATCAAGTTCTATGGGTGACGGATGAACACAAAGGCAAATCTGTGTAAACAGTGGGAAATGTCTCATTTTGTTGTCTGAACCAGAAAAATCTTGGCAAAAATATAAAATGGATTAGACTAAAAAGTATCATCAGATTAAAAAAAAAAAAGTCACTTTTTTTTTTTTTTAAAAAAAAAAAGAGAGGTCATAGAATCCTGACAGTTCTGAGTCAAAACACAGGAATGCTAGCTGCATGAAACAGAGTATAAATGATTGTGTGTGTGTGTGTTTTTCCAGCTCCTTTTTTTTGCTCCTTAAAGCGATAAGATGAAGTTGTGTTAGAATCATAGATGATTTAGGTATTCATGGAGCAGAGTGAAGAGGGAAGGGAAGGGAAATTATGCAAAATAATCTCCAAATATTCTCTACTGCCCAGATCCTGGAAACACACTGTAAATCAAGAAAAGGAAAAAGTCAAAGAAAATTCTACTGAAATGATATTGTATAATTAATATTCTGTGCATTTGGAAACACAGCCAACTTAGACTTAAAGTATCTTAAAGTAAATTTGCTGTTCTTATAGATATGACACTTACTTTTTGAAGACTGTTTCCAGAACTAGTATTTTCAAAACTGCAACAACTTTATCAATCCAAGGCTTTATTTCTAGCACTACATTTATACCTCATTAGTTAGTGAGGAATGAGTGAATTCTGTAAGGTAAATGTAACTGTATGAAGGAAACCAAAAGAAACATGATTTTTGAAACACTCAAGAATGAAATTGAGGTTGAACAGCTTGTCTGGACTATTTGGAGATAAGAATGAAGCTGTTTACCAAAATGTAAAGTGTCTCATTTTATTTTTCTTTGTACACAAAGAAAAAAGAAGGGCAATGGCCTTGCACTTGTGTTGTATACACTGTTCTGACCAAGACAGTGAAAAGCTTTCTACTTCTGCAATCTGGTCTTCCATACAATTCTGTACTAGCCAATATAAAGTGCTAATTCAAAGTCTGCTCTCTATACCACTGCCATAGGCACACCTTAACTACATCAAATGACTGAGAAAAATGGACCAAACATGTCCTTTTTAATATATATTTTTTGTAGGACCAGAATGATTCTGGAGTCTCTAAACTCTTGTGGTGTTTCAAGTAAAGTATGTAATGCTTTAAACTGTCTGCAATTTCTTGTTCATGAAGAAATGTCTTTCACTTTTCAGTTATCATTATTCTGGGGTGCTTTTCTTTATAAATATTTATCTTTATTCCATACTCCATGGAATTTCCTAGAAGGAAAGAAACTAACTGACTTTGAGTCATCTTTGATATACACCACTGCTTAATAATAATAATAAAAAAAAAGATTTCTTAATGTGATATTTTCACACTGTTGGCTGGCTAAACTCCACCACACCGCTCTCTCACTTCCCCTCCTCAATGGAAGTGGGAGAAAAAAATATTATGAAAAAGGGATCCAGGGCTGAGAAAAGGATAGGGAGATCACTCAACAGTTACCATCACAGGCAAGACTGACTCAGCATAGGGAGATTAATATAATTTATTGCCTATTACTAACAGACTAGAGCAGCAAGAACTAAAAAAAAAGCATGCTCCACATGGGGTCCCTCCCACAGGATGCCATTCTTCCCGAACTGATCTTGTGAGTGCTTCCCACAGGCAGCAGCTCTTCAAGAACTGTTCCAAATATGAGCCTGTACTATGGGGTCTGTGATAAATGATTGAGTCTCAAATAGGATTCCAATTAAAGTTAGCAATTTATTAGAGGAATAAAGGCAAGCAAACAGCACTGGGAGCACTGCGAGTCTCCACTCCACCAAGACGCACACCCCACAGTTCCCATTCCAGGCTTATATCCTCTCTCCTAATGCATACTCATTACTAGGCGTGTTCTCCTTGAGCATGCCTTCTTCATCTCATCTTCTGGAATCTTCTGGAATCTTCTTGACCCCAGACCACATGCATGTTCCCTCCGCCCCCTCCCCCCCCCCCATAGTCTTCTGCCTAGCAACAACACTGGTCCAGGCTGTTCCTGTCAGGTGACCATTGCAGAACACAAAAACTGTATACATACATTAACCACCAAATATAAGAACCATATACATACATTGATCACCAAAACACAATAAAGTATATACATACATCAACCATCTCTACTTCCCCAGTCTTATGGTTATACAAGAATGTGTAAGACAAAGTCACATTTCATCCTGTGGCCCTAGCATTGTTCTACATTGACATGAATCAGATGAACGTATCTCACACTATTCAAGTGATCATTTTCCTTAACAATCTTACTGTAAATGGGACCTTGCTTGTTTCCCAATAGACTTTAGGCCACTTCATTTGTGTAATTTGTGTTAGTTCTTGGAACATAAAATATGTATTGCAAAAATATTAACAAAAAGGAGAAATTGAAGAGTATAAAGCTAGGTCACTTGTTTTAAGATAGAAGATATTGAATCTTGCATTTCATCTGATTCTGATTATATCAGCTTCAACTTCTTTATGCACAAGATTTCTCATTCTGCTTTTCATGCACTCAACCCTCTTAATGTAAAGCTCAAATCATTACTGAATTCACTTATTGACATTTCTATATTTTTTTAGTCTTACTTGTAGGTAGTGTTCTATCAGAGTATATAAGGATTTGATAGACTGACATTAACATTGGTGTAAAATATCGTGAAGTGGCTGACCAAGAGGTTGTGTTATCACTTTCACTGGGCTCAGTGCATCTGTAACAAATGGCAATTGACAAAAATAACTTGGTCTTTATATCTGTTTTGATGTTTAATTAAAAAAAGACTATTTTTTCTATTAGTCCTATATTTCATAGGATTTTCCTCATATTTCTTCTCATAATAAAGGTGTTTGAAACTGCTTATTAAAAGAAATTTCCATCAGCTCACACAAGACTGTAGAATGCACTACTAATTATGGTGTTGTGGTTTAACCCAGCCAGCAGCTAAACACCACACAGCCTTTCGCTCACCCTCCCCCCTCCCTCTCTGGGATGGGGGCAGAGAAATGGGAAAGTGAAGCCTGTGGGTTGAGATAAAGACAGTTTATTAAGATAGAAAATAATAACAACAATAATAATATGTACTAACAAGCGATGCACAATGCAATTGCTCACCACCTGCTGACCAATGCCCAGCCCAACCCTGAGCAGCCGGCCCCCCACCCCGGCTAGCCACCCCTATATATTGTTCAGCATGATGTCAGATGGTATGGAATACCCCTTTGGCCAGTTTGGGTCAGCTGTCTTAGTTTGTCCCCTCCCAGCTCTTGCTGCACCCCTAGCCTGCCCGCTGGCAGGACAGAGCGAGGAGCTGAAAAGTCCTTGGCTTAGTGTAAGCATTGCTCTGCAGCAATTAAAACATCAGCATGTTATCAGCACTCTTCTCATCCTAATCCAAAACATAGCACCCTACCAGCTACTAGGAGGAAAAATAACTCTGTCCTAACTGAAACCAGGACATATGGCAATATCCCAACTACCTCTAAAAAAATAGTTAGGTCCTCATTCACTCTTCAAAAGCAGCACTTTTTTTTTCCCTATTATAAACACAAATGTGCTTTTTATTTTTTCCTTGTTACAGAGATTTTTCTATTAAAAAACAACAACAACAACAACCTCTAAGTACAAAGCATTGCAGTGGTAATATTAGTGTATCAGCACTCATGCATTCAATTTTTTTTTTTTTCTCTGCCACTCTTATTTAACTCAGGGCAGGTTATTTTATCTCTATTAACATGTTTTAACATCACAGAATGGGCTATCCATTACTCTAGCCATTTGATCCAGCCAGCTAGCCAAAATTCAGTCATGTAGATGGATTTAATCATGTGCAGTAGTTAATGGTGGAGCCAGGAATTTCCTTGTTGCAGTTTTTGCTGCAATACATGCACAGCATGCTGTTCTGAAATACAGGAAGAGTTAAGTAAGTGAAGATAAACTCCTTTTGTGGAACAAATTCTCTTCTAATCCATAATACTCAAACCTTTTTTACATGATAAAACTGCCTGGGATCTGTCGAGTTTTTGTTTGCTTGTTTATTTTTTCATGACTGAGAAGATTACTTTTACTAGTGACCCCTTGGAAAAGCACAATGCTACTCGATGGTGATTCTCAGATATACAGCTCTGTTTCAGTCCTCCAGGTGCTTGGTGAAGAGGCTTGTTATATTAGTTAGAATGTTATCTATCTATCTAAATGTTATCTACCTATCTATGTTATCCATCTATGTATAGTCTACCACATAGACTAAAATTTACATTACTCGTCTCTGGTTGCATTTGGTTCATAGTACATTGTTTATTGAAATGCTACAGTACATACATTCTAGTTGAGTAGAAGGCATCATAACATTTTTCATGTTTTTCTTTTACATCTCATTGGCTGTGCCCTAAAAAGCAGAGTTTCTAAAGGTTACAAGGTCACTTGAACACAGTCTTATCATTAATTTAAGGATGAAATAATAAATAGTTATCTATAAAGTCAGGTAAACTATAAAAAAAGGATGAAATTCTTAATGAAGAATATTTACTCCTTAACTGTTCTTGAATTTTATTATATGAGGGAGACTACTTCACCTCTATAATCTAACCCAAGGCAATGATATTCTAAAGACTCCTTTAAGCTACTCCTTTCCTGCATTTTTTTTTCATGGGTATCTATTATAGATTCCTACTAATGCAGTTCAATATGGACAAGGTTCCCAGTAGATCAAAATGAAAACGTTTTTATTTGCTTGCTCCTGAAAACAGATTTTCCGTAATTGTGATAGGGACTTGGGTAGCAGTACTGATGGAGGAATATAATATGTTTCCACAAAAGATATGGATGTTTAAAGATAAATAATATGATGTTCTAAGTAAATTTGTATTTGTTTTCTTAACACGTTTTAAAAATACTGCATTTTTCAGTACCACAATATGCTTACAGCTTTCCCCCAAAATAGTGGCAGAAGTATACAGATTATAAAAAAAAAAAAAAAAAAAAATGTGAAAAAAAGCATGTCAAGGTTAGTTTGCTCCAAGATCTTCAATGGAACTGTATTTGAATTATGAGCAGAATAAAAATAATTAAAAAAAAAAAAAAAAAAGAAAAAAATGGTGTGAATATGACACACTGGGAGGTCATAACCTCTCACTGAAAAATTTCTTAGGATGAGGTCATGGGACAATCAGTCATACATAGCATTTGAAAAATTTGATGAATATGATACATATATGTGTATATATATATATATATAATATACATATGTATATATGTATATTATATATATATATATATATATTTACTTATGGTAGAGGGGAGAATCCCAGATTTCTGGAAAGGTAACTTCAATTACATTCTGGGAAAGAGTGTTATATCTATTTCAGTGACTTTGAACATAAAGCTGGAGCTCTGAAGAGATCTTGAATTATGTAGTAATTAATCATTTTGGTTTGTTTTCTACACTGTTTTGGTTCAGGCACAAGGTTAGTCTTTATTCATTTGCTGTCACATGAGGAGAATAATTGTGAACTCCCATACAAAGTAGCATGTGTTCACGTTATGAGGCATGTGAGGCTTTTAAAATTGATTAGATTGCTATAAAGAAAGAAATCTTAAAGTCTGGATTTCGAAGACAAAGAATGAGGAATACGGAGTATTAAGACAAAGATAGAGAACTGAGGCTCAAAGACATTATGTGATTTGTCCAAAAGCACGCAAATAACTGCTAGGTAAGTGTCAATGAAACCCACATCTACCGCCTACTACTTCAGCTTCTTAGCATCCACCCTTCTAGAATATGAAAATTATGTGAAGTAATTCTACAGCTGCAAAATAAGATGATGTGTTTAAAAAGTAAAAGTAAAGCTTTCATTCAAAATCCACTTCTGGAAATATTTTTACACAAATTTCAGTATACTGGCCATCTCCTGAGGTCAGACTGTTACAGAAGATTTTGCATAATCTTTTCTGATAGGAAGAATAAAGGCTTTATGATGCAAAACTGTAAGATATTTCAATTTGTACAGACCAAAGATACTTTCTGCATCTTTTACCTGAAGCTGCTTAACTTCCATTGTCATTGATGTTGTTATAATTACTGATTCTTATTTCAACTGTAAGTAGGGATCTTAAAACCGGTACAGACAAACTGCTTTACCAAACTGATTAACAAGTAAAATGTAACAGGAATGCAGGTTTTAACACATTAGAAGTAAAAGAGGAAAATTGCCATATAGACCTTCTAGTTTGTGATTTTTCATTGTCTCTGGTACTGGGATTTTTGGGTTCCAATTTTGCACCTTTTGCACCTTTTAAGCTGCTGGGGAACAGGGAGAATAGATACTTTGGGGATCAATAATGCCTTTGAGTCTACCACAGACACTGTTCTGGCCTCTCCCAAAGTAAAAACTTTGCTTTCTCTCCCACCAGTGCTCGAGGACATTTTTTTTTTTAATTCAAATTCCTATTTTTTTCATATTATTATTTTCCCCTGGAACATACATTCTATAGTTTTCAGTAAAAACATATTGTTACTGATTCAGAATGAATATACATACACTTTTCACATTATTTTTTCTCTTATTTTCTTTCTTAATTTTTTCCTCTAAACACTTTTAGCTTAGAATGCTTGTGGCTTAGAAATGAGTGACTAGGTAAATTTCCTGGGAAAAAGCAAACAAACTTAAAATCTGTTTCTTAAATCAGATGGTAAATCCCAGTGAAATACCACAAGTCAGCAAAATTTCCTCAGAATTATTCATCATTGTAAGCATATTTAAGTAGAAGTTTACTTTCTGTGAATAGGTATCCAAAATTTGTCGGTAAATATTATTACTCACAGTTAAATGAGCTAAAACTGGCTTTTTTTTTTATTTATTTTCTGACCTATTTTCTAGATTTGGGTCAAAAAATAGTGAAAGATTCAATAATGAGATGCTGTATTTCTGAACAACTAACTTTTCTTCTTATGGTCTTTTTTTAAAAAAAATATATATATATATATATTCTCATTCATTTTGCTAGAAAGTCCAGTCTAGACTTTTAATTCAAAAACAAAATCTAACTCTACCTTCAGTTTCCAGACAAAATTGTTCACCATTTACTTCTACTTTTTGTTTGTTTGTTTGTTTGTTTGTTTTGGAAATGTATATTTTTTGCCCTCTAGATGGCTTCTTTCTTGAAAAGGTTTAGCTTTATGAAAATTAATTTGGCTTATCTAATTATTTGAATATTCTCTAAAAATATAACCACACTTCATTTTGAAATATTGGTATTCATTTTGAATACTAGATGGCATTGAAATGGTTAAAGTCTATTCTTCCTTTTTATACAGGAATAACGTTAATAAGCAACCAGTGACATGGACTGTAGCTGCTAAAGCTAAACTTCTAAGTAATCCTAAACAGAAAGAGGAAAATTGTTCCTGACAAGCTGAAATTACATTATAAAACCTCCCATATTTTGAAGAGCCATGGCATGTCCTAGGCATGAAGCTTATTTCAGTGTTTAATGAAAACTGTTTATAAAGAAAATATCTTCCCCGATATTAGTTTTCCAAAAGCATGCCCCTTAACCCTTGCTTTTTTGTTTCTATTCATTGTTGGCATGGAGACAAAGAGGTACTCCACAAGACTGATCAATGCATGGTAACATCAACAGAACGTTTTCAGTGAAGTTCCCAGGAGCCTTCCTCCTGAATCTGTCATTTTGATTCAGATAACTAAATCAGCCTATCACTGCAATGATAACGGATGAATCGCCTCATTAGTGGTCTCCTGCTGCTTTACCGTGTCAGGAAGCACCACAGTGACTGTCTGGGTTCTTGGGAAAAAGAACTGGCTAGTCTGATATTATTTTGGTATATATACATGTCTTTCATATTTCTATTCATTATTTTGTCTATATTAATGACAATAATATAGTCAAAATAATAACATAAAATATAATATAAAAATAATAATATAAAAATATAGAGAGACAAATGCAAGCAGCTTTTAATTAATTAATTAATTCATATTTCATTCAGAGGAAATAGAGTTGCAAGATTCAAAATCCAAAATTTAATCAGATAAATAAATATATTTCATAGCATCCCAATAATATAGAAATACAGATAAATCCTCTTATCACTTACTGTCTCAAAACTTTCTGTTTTCTTTAAATGGGATTTTTTTTTTTTGTTAAGACACTTTGCTTATCTGAGGCTTCAGTGAATCAATTACCTTAATTACATTAATATTCAAAAGCAAAACAAAACAAAAACAAACAAACAAAACCTAAGAATCATTCTTAGATAAGTAGTTTGAATTGTAAATATGCTGTTGAATAATAAACTCAATTCAAATACAACCTGTAAATGATAGGACAAACATGTCTTCAACTGTCATTATTAAACATACCACAGCTGTTCCAGGAAGTACAGGTAACAAATGATTCCAAGTATATGAATTTAGCCAAGTTGTCAGTTTATACACGGAAAAAGTAGGAGCAGTGTGATTTGTATGTCATCAGTTGTGTTTGTGGGCAGGTGCTTAAATTCAGTAAAAAATTAAAAACTACATGTATTAAATAACCACTCACAACATGTGGCCTTCTAACTTGTACTACTGGAGAATGCACATTCCAAAATTACAGTCTGATTGTAAAGTCGCTCTACCAAGTAACCCATAAGAAGAATGATTTTGAATGGGGCCCTGAGCAACGACAAGCCTTTGAACAAATTAAGCAGGAAATAGTTCATGCAGTAGCATTGGGGCCAGTCTGAACAGGACCAGATGTAAAGAACGTGCTCTACACTGCAGCCAGGGAGAATGGCCCCACCTGGAGACTCTGGCAGAAAGAACCTGGGGAAACTCGAGGTCGACCCCTAGGGTTTTGGAGTCGGGGATACAGAGGATCTGAGGCCCGCTACACTCCAACCATTGGCAGCATATGAAGGAGTTTGATCTGCTTCGGAAGTGGTTGGTACTGAAGCACAGCTCCTCCTGGCACCCCGACTGCCAGTACTGGGCTGGATGTTCAAAGGAAGGGTCTCCTCTACACATCATGCAACTGATGCTACATGGAGCAAGTGGGTTATCCTGATTACTCAGTGGGCCCAAATAGGAAACCCCAGTCATCCAGGAATCTTGGAAGTGATTATGGACTGGCCAGAAGGCAAATACTTTGGGATGTCATCAGAGGAGGAGGTGATCCGTGCTGAATAAGCCCCACTGTAGAACGAGCTACCAGAAAATGAGAGGAGTTATGCCCTGTTCACTGATGGGTCCTGTCACATTGTGGGAAAGCATCGGAGATAGAAAGCTACTGTATGGAGTCCTACACAACGAGTTGCAGAAGCTGCTGAGGTAGAAGGTGAATCGAGTCAATTTGCAGAAGTGAAAGCCATCCAGCTGGCTTTAGATATTGCTGAACGAGAAAAATGGCCAGTTCGCTGCCTATACACTGATTCGTGGATGGTAGCAAATGCCCTGTGGGGGTGGTTACAGCAATGGAAACAGAACAACTGGCAGCACAGGGGCAAACCCATCTGGGCTGCTGCGCTGTGGCAAGATATTGCTGCCTGGGTAGAGAACCTGGTTGTAAAGGTACGCCACGTAGATGCTCATGTGCCCAAGAATCGGGCTACTGAAGAACATCAAAACAACCAGCAGGTGGATCAGGCTGCTAAGATTGAAGTGGCTCAGGTGGACCTGGACTGTCAACATAAGGGTGAATTATTTACAGCCCGATGGGCCCATGACACCTCAGGCCATCAAGACAGAGGTGCAACATACAGATGGGCTCATGATCGAGGGGTGGACCTGACCATGGACACTATAGCACAGGTTATTCATGATTGTGAAACATGTACTGCAATCAAGCAAGCCAAACGGTCAAAGCCTCTTTGGTATGGAGGACGATGGCTGAAATATAAATATGGAGAGGCCTGGCAGATTGATTACATCACACTCCCTCAAACCCGCAATGGCTAGCGCCACGTACTTACAATGGTGGAAGCTACCACCGGATGACTGGAAACATATCCTGTGTCCCATGCCACCGCCCGAAACACTATCCTGGGCCTTGAAAAGCAAGTCCTATGGTGACATGGCACCCCAGGAAGAATTGAGTCAGACAATAGGACTCATTTCCAAAACAACCTTATAGACACTTGGGCCAAAGAACATGGTATCGAGTGGGTGTATCACATCCCCTATCCTGCACCAGCCTCCGGTAAAGTTGAGCGATACAATGGACTGTTAAAGACTACACTGAAAGCAATGGGTGCTGGGACATTCAGAAATTGGGATACACATTTGGCAAAGGCCACCTGGTTAGTCAATACTAGGGGATCTGCCAACCGAGCTGGACCAGCCCAATCAAACTTGCTACATACAGTAGAAGGGGATAAAGTTCCTGGAGTGCATGTAAGAAACATGCTGGGTAAAACAGTCTGGGCTACTCCTGCCTCAGGAAAAGGCAAACCCGTTCGTGGGATTGGTTTTGCTCAAGGACCTGGATGCACTTGGTGGGTAATGCAAAAGAATGGGGAAGTCCAGTGTGTACCTCAAGAGGATTTAATACTGGGTGAGAATAGCCCATGAGTTGAGTTGTATTATGTTAATTATTATATAATACTGTGTGTCATTACTACCATAGATGAAAATAGTGACTAACTAGAATGTATTGGAAAGAGTGTAACCTGAGCATGACATAAATGGTATGGAATAAGGGGTGGATATATGTCCTGGTTTCAGTTAGGACAGAGTTATTTTTCCTCCTAGTAGCTGGTAGGGCGCTGTGTTTTGGATTAGGATGAGAAGAATGCTGATAACATGCTGATGTTTTAATTGCTGCAGAGCAATGCTTACACTAAGCCAAGGACTTTTCAGCTCCTCGCTCTGTCCTGCCAGTGGGCAGGTTGCAGGTGCAGCAAGAGCTGGGAGGGGACAAACTAAGACAGCTGACCCAAACTGGCCAAAGGGGTATTCCATACCATCTGACATCATGCTGAACAATATATAGGGGTGGCTAGCCGGGGTGGGGGGCCGGCTGCTCGGGGTTGGGCTGGGCATCGGTCAGCGGATGGTGAGCAACTGCATTGTGCATCATTTGTTTGAACATATATTATTATTATTATTTTCTATTTTAATAAACTGTCTTTATCTCAACCCACAGGCTTCACTTTCCCGTTTCTCTCCCCCATCCAAGAGAGGGCGGGGGGAGGGTGAGTGAACGGCTGTGTGGTGTTTAACTGCCGGCCGGGTTAAACCACAACAATATATCAGTCATTTTTGAAAAATACCATAATGGAAACGTAAAGTGTTACCAGTTCCTAATACTTCCAAACCCTAAGTCTAGACTTCCTGAAGACAGAAGTTTAATTTTAACAGTCATGAGATTTGAAATAATAAACGCTAAACTTCCATTCTAATTCTTTAACTTGAACATTAGTCTGGCTTCCAAGTGCAAGTAGGAGAGATCAATGTCCACTAATTTAAAAAAAAAAAAAAAAAAAGAAAGCTGATGTGTTTCTATAATCTCTTGATTTCAGCAGCCAAGGCTTTAAGAGATGCTCACTCCATCATGAATCTAGCCTTGTAACAGAACCAAGTTCATATTTTCAGAATGCATCTTTCTCTTTTGTGGTTAGGGCAGTCTCCTAGCAGAGAAAACTGCATTTCATTTAAAATAAAATAAAATAAATAAAATAAAATAATAAATAAATAAATAAAATAAAATAAAATAAAATACTAATCTCTGAGCTGTCATCTTTCCTCTGCAGGATTTACCAGCATAAAGGATTTCTAAAGGATTTCTTGCACAATTTTTTGAGCAATTCCTGGAATTAATATTTTACAATTGCTTTAACCTCTCTACAAAGTGACTTTCAAATGCATATTTTCCCCATACTTTTATAAGATTACTATTTTATTTTAGCTAAAGAAAGATTGAAGTGTTCAATTTCTTAGATTCCCTCTCTTCAGCTGTAGTTCCTCTTATGGTAAATAATACTTAGTGAATTGAATGAAGTCCCATTATTCTTTGTCAAGATACCAGAGTAAATTTAGCCACAGTGATTTTCTAGACTCAAAACACCTGTTAATTCTATCCTTTGCATTCTAGGAAATACCTATAGTCAGAGAGATTTACCCTTGAAATAGAAATGGATCTAAAATTTTAGTGTGTGCTGTCAACATTTTATTAGCGCAAAACGGAATACACAAAATCTTTATAAAGTTTTATGGTGTGTAAGGTTTATGAAACTTATGAGCTCCTTTGTCTGACATGTATTTGCTATTATGCTTTTAAATTCAATGGCTCAAAAATATCTCACTTAAGTGTTTTTCTTTAAATAACCTCAGTCTCTATACAGCAACACAGATCTTCTAGTTTAAAGATATCTACTATTTCTCAAACTACATAATATATGTCCACATTTGATTATTTAGAACCTGTGACAAGCTATTAATTAAGTGGCATGTGCCTCAAAGTAATCTGTTGACTTCTGGCTTTTCACTGTTATCTCTCCCTCCCAAATAACTGATTTTAAACTCCAAAATGATACTGTATAATAAACAACCCATGTTCCTGTAACTTGCATACTATTTGACTCAAACATTTGTAGAGTTTAAATGTATGTTTATGCACTGTAAACACACACACCAAAAAAAAAAAAATCTATTCAAGTAAAAATAAATATGGCTAGAATGCTGAAGACAGCACTAAGCATGACTTACAATCATTTCTATTCTGAATTTGTGTTCCCATTCTAAATCCACTTCTGATTTTTTTTAATGATGTCTTAAAATTCCCAAGATTTGTCTCTGTCCACAAATAAACTGTTTATGAAATCCTGTAAAGAAATAGTTTAATGGTTTTCCTGTCAAGAGCAGGAATATAAAATCACTATGAAAAACACCTTGGTAACTAATTCTTTCACTATATAGGCACTCTCCAAGTTGATGGCAAAAGCATGGAGAATAAAATGTCACTGTGATCATGTGCTATTGGACTAAAATTGCTTCTCAGTTTGCCTGGACTGGGAGACTTGTTGTTCTGGGCAAGGTCTACAGTAAAGGCATTTTGCCCTCTACAAATTTGGAAACATGCTTTGAACTAAAATTACCAGAGCTGAATATTCAAAAGCATCAGCGACCATAACAGTTTACAAAATTTGCACGTCTTTGGTACAACTTATGAAGATGTCTGTCCTCCCAAACAACAGCTACACATATTGAAGCCCTACTTCCCTGGACATGTCTGAACATTGCTAGCTGATGGGAAACAGAGAGTAATTTCTTTTCTCTCTTTCTGTGCTTCCATGCATCTTTTGCTTGTTTGCATATTTGTTTGTTTTTCCCTCTTCTTTCTTTTTCCCTTTAATTAAATTATCATTTTCTCAACCCTTGAGCTTTTTTTTTTTTTTTTTTTTTTTTTTTTTCTTTCTTTCCAGAATACTTTCTTCTCTCCCTCTTCTTCTAAGGAGAAAGAGTGAAAGAACAGCTGTGCTAGAGTTCAGCAGCCCGGAAAGGTAAATCCACCACAAAAGGTCACCATTACTTTCATCTTTTCTATTTTTTTTTTGCCATGTGGATATTTTTTGTTTCTATCCGGGAGAAGAACATAGTGGGGGATAAAAAGAGAAGAAGGTAAAGTGACGAAAGGGAATGGGGGTGAGTGTAGATCTATCAATTCACTAACACTGCTGATTTTACTGTATTTGTTTTTTTTGTGCACTGTGGTAGAAACATTGTGCTAACATCTAGTTCATTATCAACTAGAATATGAGAAAAAATTTTTTTAGCCAGGACTGCTGCTAAATTATTGAAAATATAAGAAATACAGAAATATCCTTGCCATTTACATATCGCAGAACTTGCTTGAGCCTTTATGCTGAGAAATAAAAATATGTTCTGTCTAGCTTTATAATCTCTAACAAGTTCAAAGAACAATATTTTAAAGAGGGAACACTGAAGCATAAGTGAATTTCTCTTTATTTGCAGGTATCAGTATTTGATCATAAAGCTAATCAACAAGGAGCATAGTAGTTAAGAGCAAAAAGTATCAGCAGATTTTCATTTTACTTTAAAATGATTTTATAGTTCATATATCCATGCAAAGCAAATTACAATGGTACAGTGGTAATAAAACATCTAAGATTACTTGGGATTGTGTTAATCTGCAAACGACCTAATTTTCCAAAGATTTTGGCACTAGACATAGCTACTAGAACACCAGCAAATCTAAGCTGTAGATGTAGCATGTGTCTACATGTAAATTTATTCATTTTGAGCTTTCAAACATCCTCATCTTTTATGGTGCATAGAACATTTTTTTCTTTTTTTATCTTTTTTTTTTTCTTTTTACTTTTTTTTTTAATATGGTGTAATTATCCATACCTTGATTTAAGACTATGTCCGAGATCCCGTTGCTGTGGTTTAACCCAGCCGGCAGCTAAACACCACACAGCCATTCGCTCACCCTCCCCCCTCCATCTCTGGGATGGGGGAGAGAAACTAGAAAAAAACTGAAGGCTGTGGGTTGAGATAGAGACAGTTTATTAGGACAAGAAAATAAAATAATAATAATAATAATAATATGTACAAAACAAGTGATGCACAATGCAATTGCTCACCAACTGCTGACTGATGCCCAGCCTATTCCCAAGCAGACGGCCCCCGCACCCTGGCTAGCCACCCCTTTATATTGTTCTATTGTTCAGCATGACATCAGATGGTATGGAATACCCCTTTGGCCGGTTTGGGTCAGCTGTCCTGGGTCTGTCCCCTCCCAGCTCCTGATGCACCCCCAACCTGCCCGCTGGCAGGACAGAGTGAGAAGCTGAAAAAGTCCTTGGCTTAGTGTAAGCACAACTCTGCAGCAAGTAAAACATCAGCGTGTTATCAACATTAGTCTCATCCTAAATCCAAAACATAGCACCCTACGAGCTACTGGGAGGAAAATTAACTCTCTCCTAACTAAAACCAGGACATATGTTTTGCTTACGCAAAAAAGGATTTTGACTAAATAATCTACCTAAGTTTGAAAAAAGACTCGTCTTTTCTAGAATCATATATACTACAGCTTAGTAGTCATTCTGAATTGTTCCTATACAAACATAAAGCAGTTGAAATCCTTCATTCAGTGGTTGATCATAATCAACTAATTTCACAAACAAATATGATATTTTTGTATGGTAAGATGAATACCATTTTCCTTGTTTTAAGATATTACTATAACACAACCACAAAAGAATATTATTTTGGGAATACTATTGAAAATAAAATTTCAGAAATCCAATGACATTTCTTTTAATAGCTCAAGTGATTTATAATTTGGTAGAGAGATGCTAAAATGGAGATAAGTTCTTCATTGCTTTTTCCATAGCTCATTAAGTTGCTTCTGTTCATAATTAGGAATCTACTTTCTTGTAGATTTCAGATATTTCTGTCTACTCAGATCCATATATGATTTGTGTTGTCTTACACCCTCAGTTATAGAATGCAGTGCTATTTTTCAGTCAGTCTCTTGAAAATTTCTTTATCTGTTTGACCTTCTCTTGTTCTTATAAATATATATGATTATTTTCTCATTTTAAAGCTTAAAATCAATGTGATTATACTGTTTTGTCTGTCAAAAAGTATGTTTATTCAGTGCTCGAGAAGAACTTTGTTGTGCTGAGTAATATTATCTCCAGCTATTGTGACAGCAACATCAGTTCTGTAGGACAAAGACACACACTAGCACACTAGTTTGTCAATTGTCTTAGTTCTGGTATCCCTCGGGAGTATTTTGGATCATATTGACATTTATTTCAGGAGCTCATTCTGATCATCTTTAACAGGGTCATACGTAACTCAGTTACTCAACCATCACAGTCTTACTTCAATTAGATTTTCTTGCAGCTAAAGTTATCTGTTTGGTTAAATGTTTTGCCTCCCCTCCCCCCCCCCCCTTTTTTTTTCTGTTTTTAATACTTTGTCCTCTTTGTTCTCTTGTATCATGCTCAATTTGTATACATTTTCTGAAAAAAATGAGCTGTTTTCTATTCTCCTACATTTTTCCCTAATTATACTCTTATACTAAACAAATAGGTAATACAAACAATGGATGGAAACCAGCTATATAAACCCCCTGTGCTGAAAGATATAGTACAGTAAGGGTCTTTATTATGATATGGTAATTGGATTCTAAGAATCAAAATAAATATTAGACATTGAAATAATGTTATTTAACACTGAATAATTGCAATTTCCATTTCTTTCTGTATGGTCATTTGAGAACAGATAGTATTGCTTGTACATTTCACTTTTTTCAGCATTGCTCTGTGGGGACTGTTGCATGAAAACAAATGAATAAGCAAATGAGTGAATTGTAAAACCACATGATGATGTTCAATCTTGTTCAAAAAACATTAAAGTGAAAAGAAGGATACCAGTTGCTCTATCCTTATGACATTAACAAGAAATGCCTGCAATGGGGAAAAGGTTTGGAAAAAATCTTTCTCAACAGCCTTTGAGGGGGACTACTTGCAAAGCAAATATGATCTGAGGAATTAACGTGTTATATCTTTCAGAAAAGAATACTTGCCTGTTCCAGGCCTGTTGCATTTTTTCTTTTTTCTTTTTTTTAAATAAATAAATAAAAATCTCACCCTAAGTCCATATTTATAATGTTTCTGACATCTGCCATAATTTTTATATTTTGCTGAGTGAACCAGTGAGTGTCTACTCTCTAGCAGTCCTCAGCAATTCAAAACAGGATACACATTCAAGAAAGAAGTGTTATCTGCAGCTGGAGTTACATTGGTGTTGTAAATATTACCTGTTGCATTAGGTGAAAAGCAGATATTGAAACTGACATACAGAATCCACTCCAGAAGTTCAGCTTCAATGTTCTGGAACAAATTTATTTTTGCCAAACTATTTATGAAGTAGGAACTATCTCACATTTGTAAAAACTAGGTATTAACTTTATACATCTTTACTTCTCTGTAAGCTCAACCAAAAATTAAATGGCTTGTAGCAACACCAGTCTTCCAGAAGTAGTACATCAGGAAAAAAAAAAAAAAAAAGGAAAATATCAGATACAATAATGATTTTAGATATTGCCTACAAAATAATAACCTCCCATAAAACTTCCAATGGAGCAATATTTGCAGCAAGTCTTTTCAGCTAAACAAATTTTTAGATTACATGTTTTTTTACCTTATCTGATCAACTGTAAATTGCATTCTTGATTTCCTAAAGAATATTTTCAATGCATTCACTTCAGGAACTGCTAGAGCATTTTCAAGGGCTGAAGCTACATTTTCCATTTCCCCAGCATTCTGTTTTATGGAACAGAAACTATACAAAACTGTATCAGACTGTAAAATAGCACCTTGATTGAAGGGAGTAAAAAGATTTGACAAATAAATATATTTACTGTTACTTTCTTCTTGTTCTCTCTTTTGATCTTTTTTACCTCAGAAATTATCAGCTTTTGAAAGTATCAAAAGCCTTATACCGTATCATTTTCTGATATATATGTCCCTGTATATTCTGATTATATAAGGCCATATAGTCCATTGCAGCACATTAAATGTACTACAAACTGCAAAGTGACTTTGAAAATATAACTTTATCTACTTCACTCACTCTGTATACCAATGTATTTAGAAGTCATAAGTTAAACATTTTTTTAAAAAAAAAAAAAAAAAACTATTTATAAATAACAGTCCAGAACCATTTTTTATCTGTAATCTAAACCAGTAGCATAAGTGGCAACTAAATGCTTCAACAAATAAGAGAGAGAATTTCAATCAATATTGATAAAATACTAGTTTAGGTGTATTAAGAATTGCCACTTTTGAACTTCTCTGCTATTAACTTTAAGCAAGAAAAGAAAACTCATTATAAAACTTCTGAAATGCAGGTCTTGAACCTAGGATACAAAATATAGACCTTAGTACCTAGTTACACACAAATAGAAAGAATTGAGAAATGATTAATGCAAAATAGATGGTATTCTTTGTGATTCTTCTTAGAAGAATCCACCCTAGCCTTTTATTATAAGCACAATATTACCACTAGACTAATGAAGTCTAGAAGCTTAGACTAGTCTAAGACTAGTCTTAGAGCTAGCTGGTCTCAGAAGAGTTTAAAAAGATGATCAGAAGAACTTAAGACAAAACATTATTTGATTATACCAATTTATTTATGTCTCATTGTCTCACCATCTATGAGAAGTTTTCATGAAATTTTGGTTGAAGTACTTATGAAGTGTTGAAATAATTTTAAAGAGCTTAATGTCTTGCTTCAGCGTCAATAATGTTTTAAATTTTTAAGTTCTATTTTAATGTTTAAATTTAGTTTTTAATTTATAAAATAAATTAACAAGTATATAAAATTTTAAGATTAAGGAAAAAATCAAGTTACCTTTGCTGAAATTCTCAAACTAATATGCTTCATTTTATGCTACTCAGTATGTTTCCTCCAGAAGGAGACCGGTTGATTAACATTTTGAAAATTGTAACTTCTTCTTCCTGCCTAGCTAGGGAAATTTTCTTGAAAGTATACTATATCATTCTTATCCTAAAATGAGCTGTAACTATCTACATAGCTCCAAATTCTTGCATGAACATACACTTAAAATAGTATGGTGGTTTTACCCAGCTGGGCAGCTAAACTCCACCACAACCACTCTGACTCCCCCTCCTCAAAGGGAACGGGGGAGGCAATACAATAGAAAGGGCTCAAGGATTGAGATAAGGACAGGGAGATCACTTAAAAATTATTGTCATGGGCAAAACAGACTCAACATAGGGAGAGTAATGAAATGTATTACCTATTACTAACAAGCTAGAGCAGTGAGAAACAAAACTAATATGGGTACCCACAGGCAACAACTCCCTCCAGATCACCTGCTCCTGTGTGGGTTCCTCTCCACAGACTACAGGTCCGGCTTAGAGTCTCCTTCTGCGGGGGCTCTCCATGGGCTGCAACCTCCTCCAGGCCACAACCAGCTGCTCCACCAGGGGTTTCTTCATGGGCTGCAGCGTGGAGATCTGCTCCATGGGCTGCAGGGTGACAGCCTGCCCCACCAGGGGCCTCTCCACAGGCCATAGGGGAACTGCTGCTGCATGCCTGGAGCACCTCCTGTCCTCTTGCTGAACGGACCTGGGGGGCTGAGGGCTGGTTCTCACTTCTCACTCTCTGGATATTCTTGAGCAGCATTTTTTTTTCCCCTTTCTTAAACATGCTTTCACAGAGGCATAAACAGCATCACTTACTAGCTCAGCTCTGGGCATTGGTGGTTCCCTTTTGGAGATGGCTGGAACTGGCCTTTATCTAACACGGTGCAGCTCCTGGATTCTTCTCACAGAGGCCACCCCTGCAGTCCCCCGCTACCAAAACCTTGCCATGTAAACCTACTACAAGAAAGCCTTTAGATTAGGAAAACTAAAAACATTAGCCAATTAAAAAATATATATATATATATATATGTATATATATATATATATATATGTATATATATAATATATATATATATGTATATATATTTACTTGCTCCTTACTTGCCTGTTTGGGCCCAATAACAGCCTTGGTTTTATATACATGTTAAGAAACAAATAGCTTGGGTTCATTTGGTTCAAAATAATTTGGTGAAAAATATACTATAGTGTGCTTCTTTTGTGATAACTTTGAAAGTCTCCTTCTTAACCTGTTTCAATCTGTTGTTGAAATCTTAATCTGTTGCCCTAGTCTGTTTGTATTCTGGTTTCAGAGTGCAATATTGATTGCAAATATATTCTGCAACTAAGAACATGACATATATTGGCAAGGATTTGATAGAATTTTTTATTATTATTTATTATATAAAGCATTAAGCAAATGTTGTTTATTAAAAAAAAAAAAAAAACAGTACTGTGCTGAATTATGAAGACATCAAGACATTAGAAACGACAATTTTTGGATGGCAAAAAGGAAAAAAAAAAAATGAAGGTTGCTCAGGTATGCACTTGAGCTTCACAGTACATTAACTTTTAAGGTTTTTGTAGATTTGAAAGGGAATCCTCACCTCCTTCTTGAAGCAATGACAGTTGTCACTTGTAAATGAGTAAGACTCTTGTCTTCACAAGGAGTCAAATGGAGGAGTCAAAGGGCAACAGGTAAATGATCCATTAGGATAGGTTTTTGTCCTAATATAAGAAAAACTTTTGTTTTGTTTTGTTTTGTTTTGTTTTGTTTTGTTTTCAGTGAGATAAATGAATCATTGAAACAACGTTCCTAGGGACTTGGTACAATTCCCATCACAGGAGGTTTTCAAGATGCTGCGGGACAGGGTGATAGGTAACGTCATCTAGGTTCCCTTTTCCCACGGAAGGTTGGACCTGATGACCTTTTGTGCTCCCCTTCAACCTGGGCTGTTCTATGATTCTATGATGCTGTGATTGAATGTATGACTCTATGATTCTGTGACTAAGTATTCGTATTTCTCTGCATTAGAGAACAAATTGTAGTTGGTTAATTTGAAATTTATGGGTGTATAGTCTTGCAACAGACAATCTCCATGAATTTTTAGTGTCACGTCTGTCAGAGCATGCTCTTCAGTGTAATCTTGTATATGTTACTGCCACATCAGAGAGGTTTGCAGTTGAAATTAAAAACTGCATATTCAATTTTATATAAATACCTGCATATTAATAAAAATACCTGCATATTCAGGGAATGACAGTATTTGTGGCTACAACAAATAACCTGCTAGATTAAGGTCTGAAATCTGAGAGGCATATGCAGGTCATTATACACAGAACAGTTGAGAAATTATCGCCATCACTGAGAGCAAACACAATAACGCCTTGAAGCTAAGTTAGAAAGATAGCAGTGGTGTTAATAATTAATTCTCTCTGTTTTGTCTGGCATCCTTCCTATGATAGCAAAACATCTGATAGGATTGCTGTATCCCCAAGCTTGTACAAATCTACCAGGGGTGCACTATGGCTGACATGTTGTTGCCCAACAGTACAAAATTAAATCAAGAAGTGCTGTCAGAAACCCCCTCCCTTATCTCATAGAAAGCAATAGAATGTGGGAGATAGGAGAGTGTTGAAAACCTCAGACTAATATTGGAGAAATCTGTCTATTGCAGTAAGCCTGATAGCAGATGTTAAATCATTCCAGATAACAACACAATATGCCTGCCCCTTGAATTTCCACCCTTTTTGTTTGTTTTGCTTTTGTTTGTTTTTAATTAAATTAAATTTAGCCCAAGTCTTTTCCAAATGGAGGGTCAGCCTTTAAGACAGTCCTGCGAAGACAATCATATATACAAAAGCAGATAATTTGTATCTGTTTACATCACCTGGTTCCTTTCATCTATTCTATACAATTTTTTGTGAAGTATAATTGCAATAGAAATAATGTAAAACATTAATGACTCTGCCCTACTGTCCTTGAAGTTAAGTTCTCCATGACCTCTAATATGTTTAGACCTATAGCATGTATTGTTGCTAAATGCAGCTACCCCAATTTTTAGAAATACATTAGAGAAGAGGTCACAAAAATAATCTGTGCTAGCAAAAAAATATCTTGTGTCCATAGAATATTTATCACAGATCCTGGAGAATTTCTTCTTGTAATGTGTTCTTTCAATTTTCAGTCAGGTTTAGTTAACAAAATCAGTCTATTAGAGGACTCAACATCTTGGACTCAGGTAGGTAGAAATTTTTAGATTTCTGCCTAAATTTTCATACTTGAACTGAAAAATATCAGAAATGCATCAGAAATGTCAACTAATCTCCAAGTTTGGTTTAATTTCAAATTGATTATGAATCCTTCTGCCTATCCTTAAGCATAGTTTAGATTTAAGGAATTAGTTTTAACATTAGCCAAATTCATCATTCCCCCACATTGATTGTGCTAGACATTAGCGAATCCATTTCTTATTCTCTATCCTTTTTTTTTAAAAAAAAAAAAAAACTACACAACTTTCCCTGTAGTGCACTTTTGTAAAATATAAATGATTAATGCCTAAGTACTAATTATTTTTTATATGCCTGTGATTAACTACCAGTGATTTGTTCTTACTTCCAGGGAAGCAAATTTCCCTTTTTTACACCCAAGTTTCACTAGTTACCTGAAAAGTTCCTAGTTGATACTACCAATATTTAATAAATAAATAAATAAATAAATAAATAATGAAATCTTATACTGATATAATGAGCGGTTACTCAAACTTGAAAAAAAAATCACTGTACAAAACATAAATAAGTGGTAGATGACTTCATAAGTTGCTCTCATGTTATGAAATCTGCTTCACCATAGTAGCTTCAAATGCAATCAGAAAAAAATAATCTTGTACAGATCAATTTCAGGTTGAACATTTTTCACATCTCTATCTTTGAATAGATATTTCTTTGAATATTTTATTTAAACTCATAAAAATGTCCTAGTACCAGCTGTTGCACATTTGCTTTCACTATAGTGCTTGGATAAGATATTAGATTCATGAAAAGAGTTTGTAATTGAAAAGTAGTGAAATATAATTTAAGGAAGAAACACTGCATACTTTTCCAGAACTCTGTGTGCATAGCAAGTGCAATCAGTCTTATTCTATACAGTACTACTAGAGCACAGATATACAGTGCATATATATATAACAGGTATAACTGTTCTATAACAAATATATAAGTATTATATATATAATACATATATATAATATTTATATATATATATTATATGTATATATATATTATATGTATATATATATGTAAGTATATAACAAATATATAAGTATTTTTGTTATACCTGTTATAACTCATGGTTATTTAGGAAGTTTTTCTTACTGTTTATGCAGAAGATACTTGCAACTGACTTCATCATAATTTATTGAACACAGAACACAGTTTTTTTTTTTTTTTTCTGCACATATTTTTCTTTAAAAAAATCTCTTTTGTCGCATTTAATCTCACATAATCTCACAGTCTTATTGTATTACGTGGACAGGAATGTACATTGAAGACTCAAAGATTGCCTAATAAAACACAGAGAAAGAATGAAAGTGCTGTGCTTATTCACGCAGATGGAAGCTGATGCTTCAGCATGCTCTAGTTGCCTTTAGTAGTTATTCTTAAATGAAGAAAATTGAGCCACTGAGCTGTGGCTTTCTTCCAAGTTGAGTGAGCACAATAATAACGTAAAAACTGTGTATACTAATTTTTGATTATGTGTACAGAAAACTAACATTTAACATATTTTTATTTTAGAAGTTAATATTCACCTTCAATTCCAGTGAAAATTCATGGTTCTTAGTAGCACTCAGTACCACTCAGAATCTTGCAGGATTGTCTTCTGGTTTCTAAAGTGAAAGGCCTACAACGCTTTTTACAGTGTTTAGAAGTGTTTACAACACTTTTTTTCTGATACTAAAGAGAAAGTAATTTGAATATGGCATTCTGACATGAAGTCAGTGGGATTGTGTCTTGGAACTGAGACACCTTCTATTTCCTGTGGCAGTCAATTCAAAATTCTTCAGTTATTTCTTTGTGACTTCCAGAAGACTACACATGCTGTAGTTAATTGTCATCATTTTCCAAAGTATTGTTTCTACTTTGGTCAACTTTCCAGATTTATCATTCTGCTCAATAAGTATAGTATCATATGTGTACTTCAACTGCTAAAGGACTGGTAAAACATTCAAAGTGAAGCACTTCAGCATATACAAATGTTTACTGTTTTCCTTTTTTGTTTTAGTTTTTCAATTTGGTCTTCTCTCACTACATATATTTTTGGTTGTTGCTTGTTTTATTAATGTTAATGTTGTTCTTTAATTTCACCACAGTTGTGTTAGGAAGAACAACATTAACAACTACCAATGTAAGAAAAATATTACTCTTATTTAATATCTTCCACAGCAGAGAGTTACAAAGCCTTGAGAGTTCCTCTCCTTGTGTTTTCTGCATGCTCATTTTATGTTGAATTGTCAGATATATCATGATCTACCAATGAAGCCTAAGATCAGAGTGGGAAGTTCTTTCTCTACCTATTCTTTCTCCACAGGACTCAATACCAGCCAGAAAACTGGTCTTTGACAGTTCAGGGGATCTAGAAAACATGACAGAGAAATTCAGCTTGGGAAGTACTTCATGACTGCTGGTGTTGTGAAAAGCATTGCTTACTTCTTCTGGTCATCTCTCTAATGGTCCATACACATCAACAATACTTACAGATGTCTGCTTTGTGAATCCTTTGAGGAGATGGAATATTTTTAAACAGTGTTATAATTCTTGGCCCATTCCATCTCTGTTATTGATGTTACATTATTATAAAAGCTATTTATATTTATCTTCTCAATTATATTTATGAAAAGATTATATTTATCTTCTCAATTTCACAATTGTTTCAATTTCTCTTTGTGGATACCCGGTTGGACTACTGTGAGCTAAACTAGTTCCTACAGTTAGTTTCAGGGATTCAGACAGTCAGATTATCCCACAAAATTTCTTCTGTAGAACTCCTCAGATATTTCTGGGCTGTCAGTCTGTGTGCAATGACAAGAAAATTGTTAATGATATTTTAAGACCTCATCACAGTCTACAGCTTCCTCACGAGGGGGAGTGGAGGTG
>CM021733.1:56098653-56275087 GCA_011075105.1 Heteronetta atricapilla | reverse complement strand
AAGCGACTGAGTACTGAAAATCTTCAGATTGGCCAGCACCAAAGTCATCTGAAAAGAGGGGAGGGAGGCTCTCTGTATGTTCAGGTCACAGCAAGGAAACTCACAATGGAGCCCCAGCAAATCTCTTTTGAGTGAAAGGCTGGGAACAGGTCCTTTTCAAGCCAAGGACCATTTCCACATGCTCCAAGCTAAAGAGAGAGAGGTACGCTCTGTCAAAAAGTGTTTGTGGTGAAGGGGACCAGATCTGGTCCCCAGATCTGAAAATCTTAAAGCCAGGCACCACCAAATTCAACTGAGAAGGGAGGGGGAGGCTCTCTGTACGTTCACGTCACAGCAAGGAATCTTAGACTTGATCCCTAGGAAAGCTATTTAGTGAAAGGCTGGGAACAGGTCCTTTTCATGCCAAGGACCATTTCCACATGCTCCAAGCTAAAGACAAATATAACTATCACTGCCTTTGGCTTCAGTGCGTATTCAGGTCCTCACAAGTAAAGGTGGTCTATGTATACCTTAAAGGAGACTGTATTGAGTTGGGTTTTGGTCTGTTTTCCCACATACCCTGTGGTAGGACAAGGGGGAATATCTAGAGTTTGTGCCAGGTGACGTTTAATTTTGATATTAGGAAGAACTTCTTTACCAAAAGTGTTGATAGGTATTGAAATAGGCTGCCCAGCATAATGGTTGAGTCACCATCCATGGAGGTCTTTAAAAGATGTTTAGATATAGAGGTTAGTAATATGGCGTATTTGAGCATTTGTTAGTGTTAGGTCACAGCTGGACTAGGTGTTCTTGGAGCTCTCTTCCAACTTATGTTATTCTGCGATTCTGAGTCTGATTTGCTACGTTTTTTCAAAGAAGAATATTATTTAGCATTCTGCTGTGGTGATGGTGGAGAGTTTTGCAGGTTGGCTTAGGAATCAGGTTTCAGCCTTGAAAGATAGGGAATTACATCTGCTCATCATTTTTTTTGCTTTTATTTAACCTGATTGTTTGTCTGTAATAAATACTATAAGTACTTTGCATCACATTTCACATCCTTGCTTTTTTGAAAAACATTTTTCCACACATGCATGTTGACTTCTACGGAACTGATATAAAACTACCAAAGTCAGGAGAAAGACTTGTTCACTCTGCTCTCCCTGTGAAATCAGTCTGTACTCTCCCTCATTATAGTAAACAGCTAAACAGAGCATTTGAGTGTTCTTGGTAATATCTGTAGATGAACAGAAAATTAAAGTTAGTTAAAATAGATTAATCGTTTGCATTCTCTGAAAATATTATGGACAGTCATCTTCATTAATCTTCAAGGAAAGTAGCATTTATATGTGAAAGAAGATCATAAAGAATGCACTTAAATTTAAATACACATTTTCAGATGAGCTGTGAAAATTTCCTGTGAAATGAGTCATTGCTCTACATAGTTTAACTTATATTGTGCAAATGTGAAAGATAAACTGACTGATGCTTAGAAAAATAAAAGGAAAAAGGATTTGGTGTGACTTAACAAAGGAAAGCAATATGAAAAAGAAATTTGAAAACTATGTAACTCTTCCTAACTTTTCTGAAACAAAAAATGGGGCTTCTTGGCTTTGTCATGTTAAGTTTTTCAAGTTAGTGGGCTTTTTTTTTTTTTCTTTTATATTTTTTCTCCTTTGTCCAGAACTTCTCTAAATGTAATCTGCCACTTCATTTTTCTTTCTTCAGCCTCACAAACCAACTCATTCAACAAATTCAACAAATCTATGGTCGTTTGTATCAGATGAATAACTCATCCGGAAATAGTAACACTTTTTGAGTTAATTTCCATGTAATTAATAGCTATGGCAATTAGGTGAAAAATCATAACTAACAAGCACATATTTTATATCTAAATTCGGTTACTGAATAATTTCATTTTACAGAACACTCAGAAATCTTCAGAATTTAAAGCAGAAAAATTCTCTTCATTTTATAGTGGAATAGAATAAGAGATTTGTTTTTATCTATTTGTGAGCATTCCATAAAGAGGAAAATGAGGTTGAATTCCTGAAATAAGTTATTCACTGTTAATTATAGAATGCTCTAACATCAATGGAAAAATCAACCATAAATGTACTGCAACAGCTCAGCAATGTGAATAACAAGTGTAGCTGTTCCCTGATGTACATGAATACAAGATGCTAAGTTGTATGAAAACGGCCCCAGGATATTGTTTCAGATTCTGTATTGGTTTCTTTATGAATAGCACTACTGCTGTGGAAAGCAAAAGAAAACAAACAACTCAGAATTTTTCTACTGGTTAAAAATATATCAGGTGAAATCCAGTATTTCAGAGGATCAGGAATTCAAGTTAAGTTACATTCATTTGGCCGTTGCTTTTCTTCTTTACCATATTATCCTGGATATTTGTTTACTTGACAGTAAAGAAATAAATAAGGTTTGATCTTCACATCTCACTTCTCTTTTTGCTTTGATCCTTCAAGTGGACCTAATCCTGTGTTTGTAATATCATAATGCCCTGTTATGGAAATTAATGTGGTGTCACACATATTCAGTATTATGTAGCTCCAGTGCCAGAAGGGACAGTGAGTTTTGAAAGATCAAGATATTTTAAAGAAAATAAATAGGACAGTGAGCTTTGAAAAGAGCAAGATATTTTAAAGAAAATAAATAAATACCCAAGTAAACAAATATGCAGTCTTTCCTATAAATATGTAATGTGGCCAAAATTGTGTAATGTTACTAAAAGCGTAATTTGCTCCACTGGGTCTGAAAGGTCCGTTCACTGATCAACCCTCCACCCCCCTCCCCCCCAAGACTGTTCAGGTAGGCATATATATTGATTTCAGATATGATGGCACTAAAAAGGCATAATGTCAGTGTGAAACTGTCAAGGGATAGATTTTTTTTCTAAAATAGTCACATGAATCACTGGAAGAATTTTTTTTGGAAATGAATCCTTCTAATAGTTCCAGTTGTTCTTTCCACAGGAGAAAGTCAAAGTAAAGGAAGTAAAGGAAATACCTCTCATCTTTTGGGAGGATGGGGTGAAGTTCTCAAGTAAACCCCCAAAGCTATTTATCATTTCCATAGCTCATGCAAATGAGAAGAACTCAGCTCCTTCTTCTCAAACATTTCTTGGTCTTTTTTTCTGTCTTACAGGCTCCACGTCACAGATATACTGCTGGAGTCCTACAGAGTCAGGTTTTCTGAGACTATTAGTAGTCCCAGTATTGCTCTGAAAATTGACTATCCTCTTCACATATAGGTATGTTTGTGTTCAATATCTCCTCATGAAATCCCCTCATTTTCTTTTATTCTTGTCTTTTCCTTGTGAATAAAATACTTTTGTTTTTGCTAACTTCTATTTTAAATGTTGCTACTGAGAAGGGAAAAAAAAATTCTAATGTGCATTTCATTTGAGAATAGTGTCCATAATTGTTTTGCTGATACTGTGATACTGAAAATCTACAAGCAGACTGAAAGTAACAATAAGATTCGTTTTAATAGGCATGCTGAGGGGAACTGAACTGTAAAATTCATTGTCTGTAAGTCCATTTAAGGACTTGTCCCTTCATTCCACATATCTCTTTCCCCAAAGCACTTCAAAATGTGTTTTTAATTATCTTGAACATCTGATTAATTTTTATATTGCAAACTGCAGCCCTGGTGGGAAGCTACCTGTCAAGGCATGGCAAGAGTAAAATGCATCTCTTCTGAAAAGTCTGGGAGTCCATTTTTCAACTCTTGTATTTCCGTTCTCAAGCTTATTTTTTCAAGCATTAATCTCAAAATACTGCTGGCAAACAGTTTATTTGGTGGTTCATTATACTGCCCAGCAGGCAGTGAAATCAGCAAGAGCATGGGCTTGTTGGGCTGCTCCATATGTTTATTTGCTAGCATGTACAAAAAACAACCTCACACACAGATCCTGAAAATGCTGAATCGAGCACATATGGAAAGAGGTTGGAAGATGGTGTGGAGGATGGGGAGAGAAGACTTAAATTCAGATGGGAAATTCCTTCCTTGGCAGAGGAGAGAAACATCAGAGCACTGAGTACACCCAAAAACATTACTCAGCCAGTCAGAGCAGTCCCATCTGAGATCCCCCAGGAACTTTCTGCCTTTGGCATGGGGGCTCTATCAAGCCCTGGCTGAAGTTCAGCTGCAGGTCTTCCGCACATCTCCAGGTTGACCTCCAACCCTCACAGAAACATGAGGCAGCATGCAGAGGCAGCCCTGAGACCTTTTCTACTAAATGCAGTACCTAGAAAAACCCCTGGTCTCCCCCTCCCCAAACTGCTCAGTGGGGTTAACCTAAGGTACAGGACTTTCTCAGTCAGATGCAGCTTGCCTTTTCTTCCTACCCAAAAGTTACTTGCTGCTGGTTGGTGATGGTGGTAACAAGAATATCACCAAAGCAGAAGACAGATTGGATTGGATTTGAGAGCTGGACGACTGTCCACCAAGTGCATGAAGTTTAACAAGAGCAAGTGCCAGGTCCTGCACCTGGAAAGGGGCAACCCTGGCTATATGTACAGACTGGGCAATGACACTCTGGAGAGAAGCCCCATAGAGACAGATCTGGGGGTTGTGGTTGATAGCAAGTTGAATATGAGCCAGCAGTGTGCCCTGGCAGCCAGGAAGGCCAAGCATGTCCTGGGGTGCATCAAGCACAACATTGCTAGTCGGTTGAGGGAAGCAATTGTTCTGCTCTGCTCTGTGCTTCTGCGGCCTCACCTCAAGTACTGTGTGCAGTTGTGGGCACCACAATACAAAAAAGATGTGAAATTGTTGGAGAGTGTCCAGAGAACTACAAAGCTGGTGAAGGGCCTAGAGGGAAAGACATATGAGGAGCAGCTGAGGTCACTTGGCCTGTTCAGCCTGGAAAAGAGGAGGCTGAGGGGAGACCTCATCACAGTCTACAGCTTCCTCACGAGGGGGAGTGGAGGTGCAGGCGCCAATCTATTCTCTTTAGTCACCAGCAACAGGAGCTGCGGGAATGGTGTCAAGCTGAGGCAGGGGAGGTGAGGGCCACACGCTGGTGGTCACACACTGGAACAGGCTCCCCAGAGAAGTAGTCACTGCACCAAGCCTGTGGGAGTTTAAGAAGTGTTTGGACTGTGCACTGAGTCACATGGTCTGAATTTTGGGGTAGAGCTGTGTGGTGCCGTTACTTGGACTCAATGGTCCTTGTGTGTCCCTTCTAACTCAGGATATTCTAAGATGCTATGAAAGGAGTAGAGATATGGGGAAAATTATAATACTATATATACTGTGATTATCTTTATTTCACTTGGGGAAGTCAAGTTCAAAATGTTCATCATATTAAGTCAGGGACATACTGTGCTTGAATTTATGCAAACATAGAAGACAGCAGCTGACCTGAAGATTTCATAATCTCAGTAGCTGGCAGAAAAGTTTCCATGCAGCTATTCTGCCAGACAAGGTGATGAATTAGAGGATATTTCAGCCCACTGGGTAGAACAGGATTATCTATACCTATTCTGCTCTCCTTTTTCCTTACCAAATATCTCAGACAATTTCAGCAACGTAACAGATATCTGTAACTTAGTTGTTCTCTGCACCTCATTCAAATAAAGAAAACAATTGTACAGTGAAGTATGTTGTAGTAGCGGTTGTTAACATATGTGTTAAAGTAGAAACCAAGTATAACTTGTTCTTAGAACAGAGGGCAGGTAGATCCAGGAAGATCCTAAGTTCCTGCGAGGTTTCATTACTGGATTTTGGACTGATCTTAAAAAAATATCTCTCATATACATAGTCTTTCTATTCAAGTGGCAAATAAGAAAGCAGGAAGAAAACAGGTTTTTAGAGACCTATAAAAGGATCTGTGGAAAAATAGAAGAATGGAATGGAATGGAATGGAATGGAATGGAATGGAATGGAATGGAATGGAATGGAATGGAATAGTTCAGTTGGAAAGGACCTTCATAGATCATTTCAACCACCTGACCTCTTCAGGGCTAACCAAAAGTTATAGCATGTTATTGAGGACATTGTTCAAACATCTCTTGAAAACTGATAGGTGTGAGGCATCAACCACCTCTCTAGGAAACTTTTTCCAGTGTTTGACCACCCCCACAGTAAATAAATTTTTCCTTTTATCCAGTGTGAACCTCCCTCGGCAAGTTTTGTGCCATTCCCATGTGTTCTGTCATCAGTTACCAGGGAGAAGAGACCAGCACGTCTATCTCTATTTCTGCACTTCAGGAAGTAGTAGAGAACAAAGATGTTACCTCTCAGCCTTCTCTTCTCCAGATTAGACAACCAAAGTGTCCTCAGTCTCTCTTCATCAGTGAGTCTTCTAGCCCTCTTACCATCTTTTTTGCCCTCTTCTGGATGCTTTCAATGTCTTAAAATCCTTTACATGTCTGTCTAATTTATCAGTCCCCAGAAAAGCACAACACTAGCAGTGAAAAAGATTCTAAGGATATCATTTAGCTAATAATAGAAACATTGGGATTATATCTCCCTTGAATTTATCCCTTAGAGTTCTCCAACAGGGAAGACTTGTGAAGCTGTCAGCTGAAAAGTTTCCTTTACTAAAAGCATAGCTTAAGTAGCTACTGTGTGATTATACGTGTATGTGAAATGCTTAGTGATTTCTATTTTGGTATGCTTGTGGTGTAATAAGCTTGAGACTAACCAACAAACCTCCTGTCAAATGGAATTCATTGTCTATGATATTCTATCCTCATGGTTCTGGCTGTTGTTACAGTAAAATGTGTATGTAGAAAATCAGGAACCTAAATAAACGTAGGACTAATGTCAAACAGTAAAGGTAACTTGTAGGCCTTTGATCTTGTAGTCTTTAAGCTGCCACAGTTCCTTTTGATACTAGTGAAGGAATGTGTTGGTATAGCATATATACAAAGAAGTGTCATAGCCATAGCTGAAATTCTTAAAGATAACCTTTAAAAATTTAAATGACAGTTTCTCAGTATCAGATGTAGGTTTTGAAGTATTTTCTTAATCTGTGAAATATATCGTAGTCAATTATGATATTTTATTCTTTAGGTAATTCCATTGACTTCATATACTTTTCAAAAGTAGAGTAATACACAGATAAGGTTAAAAATGAGAAGTATTGCACCCCCAGCTGGTATCTGCCATACCAGCACTGGGATATGTCACAGGTTTAAATAAACCCCATTGCCTAAATTTCCCAGTACAACTTTTTGAAGTGGCTTTCTTTGCAAACTGGCTGCTACTGATAAGAACTAAATGATTTATATATGGAATATTGAAAATAAATTCTACTTTTTGGACAACTCCCCATTCATCCAAATAACAGAGGAGAGGCTGATTTTCGTACAGGACAGGATAACAGAAATCAAATATATTATTTCAGAAAATAATTAGAGTAAAAATAAATAATAAAATCTTGCTAGATTATTGCAGAATGACTCCTGTGAAACTCTTAGCAAGAACAGGCTTCAGTGAAGTCCGTTCCAGCACTTAGCTTAATTCGTGGAGATCAGGAAGACAAGTCTATCTGCTTGGCTAATACAACCTTCTTGCACACAACAGTCTTTGAAGAAATGTGTGCTGAGCACAAAGGTTTAATATTATTACATTCTTTCAAATACAGCCCAGTGTCAGCTGGACTATTTGAATGTGCCTGAGTGTGTAATTGTTCTGTCTAACAATGTATGAAAGTATGTAAAACCAAATCAGATTAGAAGAAAAAGACTGTAACTTTCTTGGTATCCTGTACTCTTGGTTTGCCCATCCAGACAAGAATGCAGAAAAGGTTTCAGTCACGTTTGCTGTAAACCAAAAAGAATAAGATTTATACACAAATTTACTCTCCAGCCAGGCGGCAGCAGAAGTTAATTCTTTAGGAAGCAATGCCATTGTATGTCAACTTGACCCTGCCTCAGCGTGGGATTCAGAATACCTTCCAATAATAGTTTAGTGCATCACAGTGCAATATCAAAATTATGCATTCCAGTCCCTAATTCCTCTATTCCAAGAAAAGCAAAAGACTGATTGATACAAGCCACTATTTTAGCAATGTACAAATCTCAGCAGCAGGAAGGATGCTCAGAGGAGACAACAGATATCAGATACATAAACCATATTAAAGAATTAAGCTGAATTCTTTAATTATCACAGTAAATCCTATGTAAATAGGATTTAGATTCATAGCTATGGTTTTATTTGTGAGATAGGCCATTTTTTGTTTTTTATTTTTTCCCCCAGATTCTGTTTTGATGCAGTTGTAAAAGGGATGACTTTTAATACATCAGAATACAAGTACTGCCATGATAAAATAAGGGTAGAGTTTTCAAAAATTCCTAAAGGACATGGATCTCCCAGGCTTTTATGAATATCTGACTCAGTTTATCACTCATTCCAAATAATTATTTCTGAGAATTGGCATTCTTCTGCATGCCCCAGAATTGCTAGTAATATTAAAAGAGTCTTGACCCTGAGTCTCTGAATATTCTCAGAATGAGCATTGCAGATTCCCGTGTCCATTTTTACTAATCCCAGCTATGATTATTAGCTCTGAAAAAAAAAAAAAAAAAAAAAAAAAAAAAAAAAATCAGATTATTATTTTAATAGAAATAATTTGGGGTGAGTTTTTAGTTAAACCATCCAGCTGAAATCAAGGTTATGATCCTTTCATAGCTGAGGTTAATACTGTAAATACCAGTTATGCCCTTTGCTGAATGACTACTTCAGTAATTCACTGGAGTGAAATAACCTCAGTTTCCAGAAATGAAGAACCTCAAAATGTTTTGGCAAGAAACTATATAAAGCAGTAATCAAAAGCAATGCTACAGAATAGGATAATGTTATCTTAAGTCTTATTTAACTTTGGTGATATATTTCTTCCTTCCTAAGAATTCAGATTAAAGGGAGAAAGTAATTCTCTAATTTACACCTCTGACATTAAGCTGAAAAGCAGCACTGCAGACACCTGCTTCAGAATTGTCATTGTTTCCATGGTGCCACTTTCTATCACCTATTTTTAATAGTTTACACAACAAGATCAAGGGTGTCCCAGCTGTTACTGACACTGTTGCTAAGCAACCTTTAAATCAGAGTTCAAGAAGACAAAGAATCATGCCTGAAAAATTTCTCAAGTGTCTGGTTTCCACCTTCTTCTTCTGTCTACACAATTTTTCAGATGCCATGTTTTCTGTTTCTTTTTTTTTTCCCTTTCAAATTCTGTGTGAATCAAGTCTCCTAAAGGAATAAACTAGATTAAGGCCCAACTTCCAGTTACAAGAGTGAAAACTTTATGCAAAAGAGGAAGCTGTGGCAAATTATAGGGGCTTATAACATTAACTTTTTATTATTATTATTTATTAAAATATTGTTAGGGCTCTGTAACCCTCCGCTGCTATTTTGTAACACCTGTGCATGACTGCATCATGGACTGACATACTGATCAATGGAGGGAGATTCCGAGCTTGCAGGGAATTTCCATGTCCCCCTGGACCTTCTGGAATCATAATGCCATGATCAAAATCCCCCACCAAGAAGAATGAGAATTTAGAATGAATTAATCTGGAGAATTTGGGGGTTCGACTTATGTTCTAGAATGTCTAAATATCTTTTGAACTTTGTTGCTAAACCATTAGCATCCCTTCTCTGAGAAATTATATGACACAACTTTTTCATTAGATACATTAGCTGTGTTAATGTTGGAAATAAAGCAGTGCAGTGGAATATAAGGGTAAAGAAAAATGTAAAGTTAAGAGATCCTGTGCTTCATTTAAAATCTTTGTTTGGACCTATAGCTTTTCCTTTGTAAGGCTATTGGTCCAGACTAGTCCTTTATATACCCATACAAGCTTTTATATCACCCTAAATGCTTCCTCCCCCACCATATCTGTCTGAACCCTTTCCCTTCTTTGCACTACTCACTACAAGCCATCAGGACCATTTCTTACCCTTTTCTATTTCAAATTATTATTATTATTAATTGCAAACACAGTCTTGGTAGATTTTCTTTCAAATTCTGCAGATGAAAAACATTTTCTGCCACTTCTCATCACCTGTTCATATTACCAAAGCCACTGTTGTTCCCTCAAATATATTCCTCTCCTGGTTTTTAACCTTCACACTAATCCATGATTTGCCAGTCAGGTGAACAATTCACTCACTTCATACTGAACATGTTAAAATAACTATTTTCACTCATTTAAGAAAATAAATAAATAAATAAATGACTGCTCAGTTTTCAATTTGGAAAAATAAAAATAAATAAAAAAACAATTTCAATGTCCATAAGAGGTGCCAGATTTTCTCTGTCTCATTAACTACCTTGAACTTGAGAAACTTCCTGGAAGGTATAAGTAATAGTTTATTCCCTGTGTCCCATCAGCCCTTGTCTTTACTGTTTGACCTCTTTATAGAGGCTTCTCAGCAAGAGTACCAGTTGTGATGGCACTTTTTATTTATTTATTTGCTTGCCTAATGACAGAAAACATTCATCCCATTGGAAGAGGGCTGAGATCACAAAATTCAGTTCAGGGAGGCTGCTGAACTGCTGGACAACGCAACCTTTGTTCTCTGTCTGCCTGTTCTGACTCTGAAGCTGCCACAGGGAAATAAATAACTCAGTCTGTGAAACCATTTAACCCTTATTTTCATGTCATCTATGTTGGTGTAAATTAGGAGAAACTTCACTACATTTCAGAATGATCAGTGATGTAAAATTGCCATAAGTAGGAGAGTCAACTTTTAGAACTTTTATCCAAAATGTAAGTCTGCTGCCAGTGTTTAATGTGCTTGCTAAAGGCAATCTTACAGTTCTGAGTTAATGAATAGATCATGCGTCAGGTTTATTACTATGCAACCTGCCGAGGAAAGATAGCCTCTTAAAACTCTTAGGTAGAAACTTACATATAATAAGTTTATCAATCCTCACTAACATACTGAAAATATTTTCTTTTTCTTTTTTCTTTTTTATCTGGATTCTAAGAATCTCTCTACATTTTGCCACCTCAAAATTCTGAGAAATGTACTTTGCTTGAATAACTGCTGCTACAATAATATTTCCTCTATTTGTGTTAACATATTTCTATGCCCAAAACTACAAATAAGAAATTTTCTGGCAGACTAGTTTGGAAATTGTGAAAACATTTTTTTTTCCCTGAATAATTATGGAATACAGCTTCTTATTCTTATTTTATAAGATGTTTTTAGTACCTATGTCACTAAATATATTTTTCAGAATGTCTGTGTTCAGCAGGATCCTGTTTACAGTCATTAAGTGAACAAGCCAATTTAAAAATGGTGACACAAACTAGGTCAAGGTCCAGGGCCCTGGCATCTGTTAGAGTATGAAGGCAGAATCCCAGTCTTTAGTCCCAGCCATACAGTCGTGATGACTGAAGAAGAAAGTTAAAAATGTGATTAAGACACGCTTGCTGAACAAATGTGTTCCTTGGCTTCCCTTCTGTAGGTGTGGGAAGCTTTGCAGTGCACAGCAGGGTGTTAATGCTGAAAGCCAGCACTGAGACAATCAGCCACTGCCCCTGCCAGAGCAGAAAATGCCTGCAGCATCAGTGCAGCACAATGGGCAGGATAGATCAATTGGACTCCTCCCAGAGAGCTGTTAACACGGTTGCCTCAATGCTTAGCTGTACAGAAATACTTTCTCAGGTTCAAATTATTGATCAGGGTATCACTGAGCTAAGCACCATACAAACAGACAACAAAAGCAGGGTTGGTTTTGGCCCTGGAGAGCTGTGCAGCCTCCTATAAGGCACACTCACAGCAGCATTTCTCTCTCTCTGAGTGAACAGTCTCACAGACTACAAAGGGGTCACTGGGAATATCATTGCAAATAGACACACTTTTCTTTCCTTTCTCTAACCCTTTGTAAATTAGGATCCAAATCACATAATGAGAGTTTAAATTTACAGTGTAGCATAAGATAAATAAATGATCTGAGCATGATTTAATCAAACAACATACCATTTTACATGCTGAAAGCAGTTCAGAACAGTTATCACTTCTGGAATTTCAATTTCTATCACTGTGTAAGATTAAATCAATATTAACAGCACTAGTATAATACAAATAATAATAACTTTAAACTCATATTTTCCTTCCAGAATTCAAGCTCATTATAATTTGATCTCAATATCTGGATTACAGAGCTTCCTCCTGCAATCTGTTACTCATACTACGTGAGGGACATGTTCACTTCACCTCTTACACCTTTCTTGGTAATGTCAACAAAAAGAAAATGAGTATTTTGGAATGCAGGTGTATCTCAAAGACACTTTGAAGATCAAGACAAAGAATCTGAGGACTTTATTCCTCTGACGGGTCAAATACTTATTAATATTAATAAGTGTGCAATTTTGTTGATGGGATTCAACATTTTTCGTTTAGAAAGTCTTCCATTATGAAACCATCACAGGGCAATTTATAAGCATTTGTTCAACTCTTCCTTCATGAATCACAAATCATCTCCTTAAAGAAATCTAGCAGACTGTTTTTTACAGCAAAACAGGGTTTAAATATCACTAGGAATACCACTAAGAATGGTGAGAATTAGTTGTGAAGAAAATAAAGGATAGCTAGAACAAATAACTGGAGAAATGTTAAAACAATAAACAATTACTTTCTCATTTCAAAGATATCATATTGCATTCTTTATTCTGATTGTTGAAAATTAGCCATTGACTATCAGGAACAATTGATTTTCCTTCACAGATGTTTTCTAAATACATCTGAGCAATGAAAGTCCTAATGCTGCCACTCAGCTGTGCAAGAAGTTTCTTCAGTTGTTTTTTTTATTGCACTAAGTGCCCTGTTGTCCTGCTCAAGACCAAAGGTCTGTGGTGCTTTCCTTGTAAACCCTGCTATTTTTCTTTTCTTTTTTTTTTATGTATGTTGGAAGAGTCAGACATTTTACATTACAACAGACTGGAATGAAATGTAGAAACTGTCAGCACACATGCAGTTGTAGGATTTTTTCTTTCCTGCACTGTTTGGCTTAGTACTCCTAAATTGTAGCTGGGGTATATTCCTTAAGTTTTCAGAGCTACAACTTTCTCTGTATATACGTATGTTTAAGTATACATGTACATATACATAGACATACATGTGTGTATGTATACATATATTTAGAAATACATGCATATCAATATATATATATGTACACTGCAAAATTAAGGGATCACAAATAACATTAACAATGACTGACAGAATCGGACTGCTCAGTGTACTGAATACATTTTCAGGAAAACATACAAAAACTTGACAGGAAGATTTCTAGATCTGCAGTTCAGAAAAGAACTTCAAAGCAATTGTGGACTTCTTCAGATCTTTTATGCAGTTGCAAGACACATTTAGCTGGAAGGGTTGTTTGGTCCTTTTGTTTTGCATTTTTATTACCTAGCTTCCTTTAATTCTGGGGATTCGACAACTATTTTGTTTTCAGACATCTTTCACCATTTCACTCAAGTACAGTGCAATCCTGCACCTCTGTAGTCTCATACATACCATGCCTTATGTTCTATATACCATTCTCTGCAATCAAACAGCAAGATTCTATTTGTTTTTTTCATCTATTGTCATTTCCCTTTGGAAATCTTCTTCCAACAGATTTCCAGAAGCTCAGGTTCTATTCAGGGTATTTTCTACAGTTCAGGAAAGCATCAGGGTGAAGGCTGAGGCACAGAGTTATAAAGCCCAGGGCGAAGATAGCGTGGGGCTTTAACAGAGTCACCGAAGGAAAGTGTTGGGATTCTTAGCAGCTGACTATTCATTTAACCTGAAAAAAATAAAGAGGGGAGGTATATTTTATGCCAGCTAATGAGAAATTCTATTGTTCATGACCACAAAGGTAAATGCTATTTTTTATAAGGTATTGGATACAAATATTTTTTTTATTATTATTACTTGTTGACACATAACAGAGAAGAGACTAAGCAGAGCTGTACTTATTTTCCTCTACTTATTGTAAGGAATAAAATGGTTATCAGAAATATTATATCGTGCTAGCTGTTGGATTTTTTTTCCATAGGAGGTGATTAATATTGTTAGTAATATTACAGAAGCTTCCACTTTCTCTTTGTTCCATGTGAGTTTACGACTGAATTTGTGGTGGTATATTCAACCTCCAATGAGATATTGGATTTAATGGGCTTTTATTAAAAAATTAACCATGAGTATATGTTTTGTTTGACTATTTTGTCCTTTTTCTTCTGGGTATAAACATAGTGCTGAATGCAGATGCTAATGCATCATGTGAACTAATCCTCTCTTCTTGTCCTCTTTTCTGTGGTATATAGTATATGCTCCTATGACAGCATTTGTAATTTCTTATATGCTTCTTCCATCTATTCAATACATCTAGACATGCCATTGTAAGAAACAGATAAATGTTGATCTTTTGTATGGTTCAGAACAAAGTACACAAAAAGCACAGATTCAAGGGAAACATTTGTTGGTCTTGGTCTTAAACCTTCCTCATTGGATTTGGCTAGAGAAAATGGTCTATAGCTCCACACACACACACAAAAAAAAAAAAAAAAAAAAAAAAAAAGTCTTTCCTCAAAAAAACTCTTAGCATTTTGGTTTCTATCCCCGTTCTCTATGTTCAGTGGATTTTTTTCTTTCTCTTTCCCTCGTTCTTTCTGAAGCCACAAGTAGACCAGAAGGCATCAAATATAAAAATGCTCGTTTTCTTGAAAAAATGTGTTGTGTTGAAGAGCAGGGGTCTGGAAGCTGTAATACCACTTCTATTCCCCTGTACCCACCATCAACCTTGAATGTGACCGCACCCATTTTTAAAATGGAAGAAATTTTTTCATTGTGACTGGAGCATGTTTGAACAGAATAGCAAATTTCACCAAATGCTGTTGCAAAACACCCAAAGAGCACCAAAAAAATAAAAAATAAAAAATAAAAAATTGAACTAAGAATTCCAGATTATGCTTCGGTAGGAAAATTGAACAAAACTTTGAATTCAGTTTGTAAATTGGCACCTGATTTGAAGTAAAGCCTTAAGCAAAATAAGTTCAGGAAATAGATTGATTGTAATGAGTTTCACTGTCTAATCAGTAGAGAAAAGGCAAACCTAGTCAACCAAAGTGACAGTTTGTTATTGTCCACAATTTTATATAGAGGAATATGAAGATGCAAACCTTGTTCAGTCACAAATTTCTTTACTGCAATCCTTTTCACTTCATGCTCATTCCTTACTCTGTAATGAGTCACTTACCTTTATATAATTTAAATATTTCAAGCATCTAACTATGATTATTTTTAAAGCAAATGCTGGAATAGAATCTAATGCTTCCCAGCACTGTGTATTCCTATCAGGCTCTTATAATCAGGATGATCGCTTAATTAGTATGTTTGTTTCCACTAGGGTATACCAATTAAGAGATACAACCACATTGCTGTACATTTCTATTAATGCCTTTCTACATTTAAAGTAAGATCACATATTTCAGCAAGTGTAGTTTTTAACACTAACGGAAGATTTTTTAAAGGATATTGAGCTACTTTGCAATCTGTTTGTTATGGCGGTATTCTTAAATTACTAAAAACTAGACATTAGACATGTCTTTTTTTTTTTCTTTTTTTTTTTTTTTTCTCCTTAAAGCTGCCATAATATTACCTTTATATCATAGTTTTCACAAATGCATTCAAGCAAAAATACAGCTGACATGAGTAATGATATCTCATAAATACTAGTTCCACAGATGTGTCATCCCAAGTCATCTTGCTTTTATATGCATATTGTGCTTAGTTATGTTATCAATGGTTCTCTCAATAACTACATTGGCTGCATTTGTTTTATTCCTCCTTTACTTTGGACATAAATATCAGATCTTCTTCTGTGTCTTCTGTTTTTTAATGTTAGGAAACGTTTACTTTTTCTCATTGTGACCTCACAAAAATGCATCAAGTAATGCAAACTTTACATTTATTTCCAAATAATTTTTAATTTGAAGCAAAGACATACAATATTCTTATGCTTTCATTGTTGCTATCAAAGCTTATTTTGTATTACTTATGTATCTCAATTTAAAAGTTATTTTTCAGTGCATTTAGTCTTAGTTCTTTTCTAGCAGGACAATGAAGTCAAAGAAAGGAGTTTTTTCACACATTCACTGAAGTGTTCTAAGCAATGAGTTCAGAAAAGTGTTCATTATTGATGCCCAATTATTGTGAAGTTTATATGCATAGAAGTAACTGGACTGTATTTGAATCATTTCTAAATATGTGTCTACATTTTCCTAGTGTATATCTGTAAAGAATCTTCTTGCTTTTCCACTAGACTTCTACTAATTCACTTGTGATACACTGATTCAATTAATTTAGAATTATTATGCCTATGGAAAGCACAACTAAAAACCAAAAGTTACAAGTCTCATGTAAAATTTCTGCAATATCTAGATGTCTCACTTGTCTCTCAAGTTAGGTCTCAACTTTAGACATTTGTAGTATTTGTGTTTTATATTATTCTTACTTTTTCACAATTGGAGTGTTCTCAAATAAGGCTTTTCAAACCATTCTCTTCAACAATTACAGTTAGTCTTGCCTGTCCACTCTTTAATTTTAATAAAGAATATGAAGTTGATTCAAAAGTAGTGGTAATTATCACAAATTCATATGACTCTATGATTTCATGTTTGAAGAAAGAAAAAAAAATGTGCAAAATAACTGAAGTTTTCCATAGCTGTAATACTTAGAAAAGTAAATTGTATTATAGCTTTATTTGTGTGTAACACAGAATAGTGCATTTTAAATATAATTCTGTGTGTGTGTGTTAACACACACACATTAATTCATGTACATAGGTTTCTCTTTTACACAGTAACTTTAGAATCGAAGAAATTTATAAAAATGGGATTGTACCCTAGCATTCTTTTTCCAAATTGCCTTTAATGTGCTTTACTTTTTACAAAGTACATATATGTAAAACTCCACTTTCACTTCCTATTTTGCTAAACTCTAAGCATTCATTTTGGGTGAGGGTTGAAGTTTTCCATATAAGCTCTATTACAATTTTTTCCTCAAAAAGATAGGTCAGGGTTTTCTCAGAACTATGTGGAGTAAATAAAATAAACCAAATTGTTAGTGCAAGAATTTCACTAAAAAATTGTAGTATAGTGTAGAGAAAATGAACAAATAGAACAAATGGCTTGCCATTTGTTGGTGGGAATATTTACACCAGGGCATACCTTCTGACATTCTTATCACACATCTACAGGGAGGGATTTTCCTCTTGTGTATCCACTTGTGAGTGCTTATGAGGTTATTAACAGAAATAGACAATTTTATTCTGTGGGGTTTCCTTTATTATCAGAAGCTCAGTATCAGAACTGCAATAAGACTTCAAGTACAGATGTACTCAGTCAACCTTCTATCTATCTCCCAGTCAATGACTGTAAGTATAAAATACTTAAGAAATCATTGAAGGAATTTGTATGTTATAAAAAGATTTCACCTTTTACATTTAATCAAAGCAGGCTGTGGATTTCCTAGTAATAATTATTTGGATTGAGTTTCATTTCCAAATTAATACTCCAAAACATAGGTGTTTTTTTTTTTGTTTGTTTTTGTTTTTTTGTTTTTTTTTTTTTGTCGTTGTAGGTTTTTGTGGTTTTTTTTTGGTAAGTACCCCCACATGGAGTGAGTGATTGACGTTCAATTAATAGAGTTTTACGGCAATCTAGGGCTCAGCTCAGTTGCTTAAACATAGTCAGCTAATGCCACTACAGGATATCCCAGCAAGCATCTAATGCCTATATCATGAAGAGCCATGAAACTCTTTCAAGTACCATGTCTTCTCTGTCATCCCCATGTCAAATACTGTTAGGTCATTTCATCTGGCAGTTGAACGTTGCTTCTGGTCTTTCTGTGTGTCAGAGCATGATGAGTAACTCAGTTCATCCAAAAGTAGACAGCAAATGTCAGCCAGCTTAAGCTCATGTTTACCCACATTCTTGGATACATTGTAAAACAAAGAATTACATTTTAATGAATAGACATAGAGACATATAATTCTTTATAGTTATGCCTCAGTCAGTTTCTCATCATTTCAAACACAGGCCAAAAAATGCAGGATAAGAGATACTAAACAGTGAAGAGGCGGCTTACATATTCTAGTGAGAGTGGATTCCACAGTAAGGGAAAAAAAATGCATAGGTTTTTAGGTTTATAAAAGACCATTTGCTTTTGCCTACTAAAAATCTGGGAGTGATTTTTCAAATGTAATTCATAATGAAAATGAGACAGTAAGCTGGTTTTGTTGTCAATTTTGTGTGTGTGTGTGCCATGAAAATTCTGATGTTTTCAAGGTACAACTGATTCTGCAGCTCACAGATATGTGTTCTGCAACTTTCCTTACTCACACATCTGATTCCCCTCATCACACTTTTTGAGATGAATGAACTAATTCAGCAGAAACTACATATGGAACATGAGGTAGCTTTTCCAACTGGAGACTGAAACTGGAAGACATTGGTAAGAAGGTTCAGTTTGGACATATGTTGTCAGAAAATTCTCCAACCTTCTTTACCTAATATTGGTCTGACTTTGCTCCATAAAAATAATTGATCTCTTTCAGAACAGAATTTTCCCAAAACTGAAAAAGATTTCTGGATTTTAAGGAGTAAACACCTGGATGAAGATTACTTGCCTGATTTTAGAACAAATGCCATGCTAGGGAATGTGTTGGTATTGTTTTGAATAGTTGCTTCTTGTGACTATTCTGCATGAAGTCACAATCAACATTTCAGTATGGATTTGTGACCTGAGATTATCCCATATTCATGGGATGTGAGGATGACCTATCTCTTTAAAGAATAGAAAAAGGCTATCACAGTGTGCCCCAAACCCTTATCATATATTATAAGCAGTGCAATCATCATCATCATCATCATCATGGGGTTACAGAGATCTAAAAGTGCAACAATGCAGAAATAATCTCCCACATCTAAACCAAGGTTTTGAAAAAGTCTGTTTTATTATTAAGAATATTTAGAAGTTATTTTATGTCACATTGTACTGCCTTTGCTTTTGGGTACCTTGGTTTATGGGTTAGAGTTAGGTTGAAGTTAGGACTGAAAGAAAGAAAATCAGGAGACACGGCAGAGTGGGGCTGGAACAGGGACTACCAGAAAGCAGTGTAGGATGTATTGCAATTTCTACAATGTACTGTTTGTCTGGAGACCTTGCCCAAGGCTTAATCTGTGTTTAGGTTCAAGGTTTATATTAAGGATGAGGTTAGGAGTACAGATGGGAATATATCTGACAGAGAGACTAAGCCAGAGAGGATGCACTTATAGTAGGGCTGGAAAAAGAGTATTCCTTCTAGTACCTTTTAAAAAAATCAGCAAGCAATGGAAACTGTTTTGTCTTACAATTTTAACAAAATTATTAAATACATGTATATTTTCCCTCTTGCTATCCCCAAATGTCCATCAAGTACTCCTCTTGCTTTTTGCTGTCCAGAATTCACATGCAGATGTTTTTCAATATGTTTAAAAATACTCATTGGTTTAAAAATTTTGTCTTTATTAGGTCAAACCTTTACATCTGCTTTGCAGCAATTTACCTTAATAATTAGTTTCATTTACTTTATTAGGTTACTTTGTTTTCTGTTATTTTAATGCAGATGGAAATAAATAAATATCTACCCAGACATAAATTTCAGCATTTCAAGCAAATGAGGAGGAAGAAAAGGAAGAAAAATAGATGGAACTGGCACAAGAAAGAGGTTATTTGTAATAAGAATATTTCTATTTAGAATCTGTCTATAATAATTATTTCCACACCAGCTATAAAGTATTTTGTCTTATTTCTCATTTGAATTTGTCTTATTTCAACTTCTATGCACTGACTCTGGATATAACTAAGTCAAATGTTTTCACCTACTAAACTACAGATCATGTTGATCCCTAATATTGGCTTACCATGAAAATGCCTGTAATCAGTTCATATCTCCATCTTATTCTTACAAGCACTTAAGCTCCTTCAGGAAACTTTAAAAAACTTGTAATTCAAACAGTTTTTGTGGGACTTCCCTGAATTACCTGCAAATGGTTAAGTTTTGCACCATTATTTTAAAAAATAGTAACATAAAAAATGTGAATGTCATTACAATACTGAATCTCTCTAAATCTTATAAGAATTGGAAATTCTTTGTCTTGCTTCTGCTTTTTCCTATTAGTCTCTTTGCCATGGTATCTCACTGTCAAGAGATTTTAAGTTGTTTGTGTACTGAGGTTCTTAAATCCTCCCTGGAATCTTTATTTTCATTATGCAGTCCTGCCTGTATAATCCTGACTGTATAAATTTCCTGCATTCTTCCTACTTTACTTCTTATTTCATTCCATTAAATCTGGTTGTAAGTGGGTCCATTTCACTATGAAATTCTGTATCAGCCCAACTCCCATGTCTTCACCTTTATGTCATTGCTCCAATATGCACATCATCCATCAGCTTTATAAGAAATTTTTATTTTTGCTAAGACAATTGCTAAGAACACAAAGTTGAATATTGAATAAATTAATCCCTATGAAACTCCACTGGAAACACATATTTGGTGCTTATTCCCAGATGACACATAATCCCTTAAGATTCATTTCTTGGTTAGCTCTTAATCAATTTCTTATGCAATTTATTGATGTTGTTAAAAATACTTGGAATTCTGGACCACACTGTGTTATACGCTTGTCATAATCTGTGTATATGACAGCTGGCTGTTTAACTTTTCAGCCAAATTCTAATCAAACAATAGAATCAGGTTTATTTGTATAGATCTAATTTATGTAAAATCATTTTGTCTGACATTAATTGTGTTCCTATCTCTGAATTCCTTATCAATGAATTTCATACCAGCATTTCTATTACTGCTTTGGACTGATAAAAATCTTACCATCTACTGAATATGGCAGACTAACATTTCTTCAAATTCTGGAATTTTCATGTTTGGATATTATTAAAAGTGAACATCAGAGCAACAGACACTTCCTCAGCCAATTTTTAAGCACTCTTGAATATTATCTTAATTGAATATATTTATTCATTGTAGATGATGCTTGAATTTTAGTAATATGTAGTGTTGTGATATGTTCCACCAGTTTTATATACTAAAATGTAAAATATACTCTCACACTTTTTCTGAGAAATTAAGTGACTTCCTCACAGGGAGTGTGACTTCCTCACAGACCTGATAAGTACATCAGGTCTGCTCAGCAGAAACCAGGCCCTTTTGCTACCACAATGATGAAAATTTAACTTGGACTTGTGTAAGGCATCAGTTTCATGCTACTCTAGAGAAATCTCTGGAAACAGGGATCCTCAGTTTTTCAAAAGTATCTGGCTTAGATCTTGGCATTTTGCTGAGTTTGGAACCATAATGTCATTCCCAATCTCACTACGCTCTTTGAGTATAGATAAGAGATGGAGCCTGACATTTTTCTCAGTTTATGCAGAACTAGTTTGCACTTCATTGTCCTCATTTCACTTCTTTCTTGCTTGGTATACTAAACAGAGGAATTTTATTATTATTATTAATAGATGTTATTAGTAATTTTGTCTATCTAACTTGCAATGAATTTTGCTCTTAGGTTTCAATAGCTCTCTCAGCCACTGAATTATTCTAGTATCCTTTTGTTCCTTTAGCAGTTTTCAAGATTTCATCATTTTTCACTATTATTATATTATCTGTTCTATTCCACATTTCTCATATTTATGACAAAAACATTTTCTCATACATATATGTATATATCACATTTATAATATATATAAATATAAACAAAAACAAAAAGAAATAATATATAAGTACTTTTCTGTTTGATTTCTGTCTCCTTTTTCAACCTATGTCACAATGATCTTTTACCAAATACTGTTCTTTATGAGTATTGGGCCATTACTTTTTGACCATTAGTTCATGCTTTTTGAAAAACTCTAGTTCTATTCATTCTCATAATATGTCATAATACCTACAATTAATGTCTATCATTGATTTCTTCTTCTTTAAAAATGTGCAGTACCTGTCAGAGGGTCAGAATAGTGAAAGGTGATCATATCAAAACACTAGTGCTACTAAAATATTTTCTTTCCCCTGGGATCACAGAATCACAGAGTCACAGAATTGTAGGGGTTGTAAGGGGCCTCAAGAGATTGTCAGGTCCAACACCCCTGCCAAAGCGGGTTCCCTAGAGCAGGTTGCCCAGGTATGTGTCCAGATAAATCTTGAATATCTCCAGAGAAGGAGACTCCACAACCTCCCTGGGCAGCCCGTTCCAGTGCTCCATCACCCTCACCGTGAAGTTCTTTCGCATATTGGTGCAGAACTTCCTGTGATCCATTTTGTGGCCGTTGCCCTTTGTCCTATCCCCAAAACCACTAAAAAGAGGTTGGCCAAATCCCTCTGTCTCTCACACATAAGGTATTTATAAGCATTAATAAGATCCCCTCTCAATCTTCTCAAGGCTGAACTGACTGAGGTCTCTCAGTCTTTCCTCATAAGGAAGATGCTCCCATGCTCCAGGCCCCGTATCATCTTTATGGCCCTCTGCTGGACTCTTTCCAGGAAATTCTTGCCTTTTTGGTACTGGGGAGCCCAGAACTGGACACAGTACTCTAGGTGAAGCCTGATCAGGGCAGAGTAGAGGGGAATGATCACCTCCCTTGACCTGCTGGCCACTCTCCTTTTAATGCACACAATTTTAATGTATCCCTGGGATACGCTTCCCAAGATCCCCTAAATGTGCTCTTTGTAATGAGAAACCCCAAAGGACATATTATCAATTATAATCAGGAAAAGATGTTTTCCAACCTAAGTTTGTTTAATAATAATTAAAACAACAACAACAAAAAAGTTGTTTTGGAATGAGACCCCTTAGGAACCCCTTAGGAGGTTATTTCAGCCTTATGACATGACTCAGGACCTGATGAGCTATTTCCACTCTCGTTTCTGTTACATACTGCATCAAATGATAAATGTAAGTGCAAGGGCTCAATAACTAGAGGTTTTACATAAAATATAAATGGCTGAATATTTTTACAAGTATTAATAAATTTGAGGAGAGAAAAAAATGGAAAGCAGTAAAGAATGTCACTGATTAGAGTAGCTGAATTTATGAATAAAATTTTAGTTATGTACAAATAATTTTACCCTTTTTGCCAATATTTTGTTAATTAAGAAACAAGGGAAATGGGGAAAAAAAAATGGCCTGACCTCTAAGGTATATTTAAGGTTCTCGTCTGAGATATACATTCTCAAGACTGAAAATAGGTTTAGGTTTAAGATATATCGCAGATGTGATGTTGAGCAATTGCTTTACATTTTGTTTAAACAATAAAGAAATATATTTTACAGAGGTTTGTGCTCATGTATTTAGAATAGAATATATAACCTTGATGACTATTTAGGAAAAGGTAATCAATGTATAACATTTAGTTCATTTTCTGTGCTGAATTGATGAATCTGTAGATAACTCTCTAATTAAAGTCACAGAATTGTAATTTCATAGGCAATGTTCACTATGACCAGAAAACAAAAGGAGAGAGAGAGGTTGTGTTGGGTCTGGCTGGGATGTTAACTTTCCCTGCAGCAGCCCATACAGTGCTGTGCTCTGCACTCTGCACTTGGTAACAGCCGTGGTATCACACCAGTGTTGTGTCTGCTGCTAAGCAGTGATGGCACAGCATCAGGACTTTCTCTAACCCTCCAAAAAAGTGGGCAAAAAAGTGAGAAAGAAACATCATCGGGGCAGGTGACCTAAACCGACCAAAGGGATATTCCATACCATATGATGTCACACTCAACAATAAAAGGTGGAAAAAGGAAGAAGAGGAGAGGGGTGGGCTCTCATTGTGAAAACATCTGTCCTCCTCCTGAACACTGGCTACGTGTGTTGAGGCCCTGCTTCAAGGATGTCGTCAAGCATCATTCATTTGTGGGAAGTAGAGATTAATTTCTTTCCTCTACACTTCCACATAGCCTTTACCTGTTTTGTTTTGTTATTCCCTTTCCCCCTCCCTTTTCCCCTTTCCCTTTTTTCCCTTTAGTTAAATTGTTTAATAATAATATTTCCTTAATATTTTTTTCTCTTTAATTAAATTATCCTTAGCTATGAGTTGTTCTTTCCTTTACTTCTTCCCCTCCTCATCTGGGGAAGGCGAGTGAGAGAGTGGTTGTGGTGGTCAGCTGCCCAGCACGGTAAAACCACCACAGAGAGACTAATAAAGGGCATAATTAAGTCATTTTTGAAATTATTCACATGTATTAATTAAAGCAAGAAGGCATCTTTTTCGTCATTATAGCTGCTAAAATTCTTCTGGGAGACTGGATTAGGAAGAGTACTTTTACATGGTTTGGGGAAGGATAACCTCAAGGAAGAAAGCTAACAGACCTATGTCCTGGGTTGTATCTATCATATGTCATGGGAATTTTGGTAATATTGTGAGGATTATTGATTGAGTTAGATGTCTTACAAATTAAGCAGAGCAGAACTTTCATAATACCTCACTACAATAATGATTGTTTGTGGAAAATAAAATGTTTAAAATGTAAAAAATGGTTTAGACCTTCAAAAAATGCCTAAGGATTTGCAGACCAACTCCAAAAAAAAAATGATGTCCCTAAGCAACATTGAAGAATATCAGATAGAGTTGGTAATACTATGTCTTGAGATTACACTGATTTTTAGAGGAAAAGTGATTGGCATTCAAACAATCTAGATCCCCACAAATTGAATATGGATTGCTTACATATGCTAACAGTTTTAGGATAGTTCACTTTAATGATTTATAGTACTAACTATATTAAGACTTCGCAGTATTCAAGATTTTGCTTTGGTAGCTCAAGTTTTAGCATTTGCATTGAAAAATTCATGCATAGGAAACCGTAAACTTTTGTAATTTCATGTAAATTTGTAAAAGATACAAGTGAATGTGGTAACCTTATTAGATATAATCACTCAGCATAAATGTCAGCTACTTTGGTGAAATAGTTATATGCATGCGTTCTGGATTGTATCATATACATATAGCTCAAAACAGACTCCAAAACGTAGAGTCTAGCAGGACAGATGAAAATAAACTGACAGTTTGGTATGGTACTTCTATTCATTCTATTTATATTCTGGGAATATTTTGATTTAGAAAAAAATAAAAATCTAAAGTAAAAATAGAAGATGAATCAAAAATGGCAAATGCATCTTAAAATTGGGAATCCAAATGATAATTTTTGCCTTACCACAGAGCCCCTTAACAATATCTCCCTGTTAATATCATATTAGCATTATAGTCACTACATAAGTGAGTTGGCTGATCAAATCCACACTTGCCTCTCCTACTCAGATTGGAGTTGTATCTATCTCTGAAAAGAAAGTAAAATAAGACCATAAGAACACCTACCTACTCTTTTTACATGTCACAGAATCACAGAATCACAGAATTTCTAGGTTGGAAGAGACCTCAAGATCATCGAGTCCAACCTCTAACCTAACCCTAACAGTCCCCACTAAACCATATCCCTAAGCTCTACATCTAAACGTCTTTTAAAGACCTCCAGTGATGGTGACTCCACCACCTCCCTGGGCAGCCTGTTCCAGTGCCTAACAACCCTTTCAGTAAAGAAGTTCTTCCTAACATCTAACCTAAAAATCCCCTGGCGCAACTTAAGCCCATTCCCCCTCGTCCTGTCACCAGGCACGTGGGAGAACAGACCAACCCCCACCTCACTACAGCCTCCTTTGAGGTATCTGTAGAGAGCAATAAGGTCACCCCTGAGCCTCCTTTTCTCCAGGCTGAACAAGCCCAGCTCCCTCAGCCGCTCCTCGTAGGACTTGTTCTCCAGGCCCCTCACCAGCTTCGTCGCCCTTCTCTGGACCTGCTCAAGCACCTCCACGTCCTTCTTGTAGCGAGGGGCCCAAAACTGAACACAATACTCGAGGTGCAGCCTCACCAGAGCCGAGTACAGGGGGACAATCACCTCCCTAGCCCTGCTGGTCACACTGTTTCTGATACAAGCCAGGATGCTGTTGGCCTTTTTGGCCACCTGGGCACAATTCTGGCTCATATTCAGCCGACTGTCCACCATCACTCCCAGGTCCTTCTCTACCTGGCAGCTCTCCAACCACTCATCTCCCAGCCTGTAGCTCTGCTTGGGGTTATTGCGCCCCAGGTGCAGGACCCGGCACTTGGCCTTGTTGCACCTAACTTGGTGTCATCTGCAAACTTACTGAGGGTGCACTCCATGCCCTCATCCAGATTATTGATGAAGATATTAAAGAGGATCGGCCCCAGCACCGAGCCCTGGGGGACGCCACTAGTGACTGGCCTCCAACTGGACTTGACTCCATTCACCACGACTCTTTGGGCCAGGCTATCCAGCCAGTTTCTAACCCAACGAAGCATGCGCTAGTCCAAGCCAAGAGCAGCCAGTTTCTTGAGGAGAATGCTGTGGGAGACGGTGTCAAAAGCCTTGCTGAAGTCAAGGTAGACCACATCCACAGCCTTTCCCTCATCCACCCAGCGCGTCACTTTGTCATAGAAGGAGATCACGTTCGTCAAGCAGGATCTGCCTTCCATAAACCCATGCTGACTGGGCCTGATCGCCTGCTTGCCCTTCAAGTGCCGCCTGATGACTCTCAAGAGGATCTGCTCCATGAGCTTCCCTGGCACTGAGGTCAAACTGACAGGCCTATAGTTCCCCGGGTCTGCCCTCCGGCCCTTCTTGTAGATGGGCGTCACATTTGCTAGCCGCCAGTCAGCTGGGACCTCCCCCGATAGCCAGGACTGCTGATAAATGATGGATAGGGGCTTGGCCAGCTCCTCTGCCAGTTCTCTCAGTACCCTTGGGTGGATCCCATCCGGCCCCATCGACTTGCGCACATCCAAGTGCCGTAGCAGGTCACCAACCAGTTCTTCATGGATGGTGAGGGCCACATCCTGCTCCCCATGGCCACATCCTGCTCCCCATGTCTAACCACTGTAATTCATAGCTGTTGCAGATCTTTGTATATCTGCTCTTTAGCATGTAAAGGATGACAGCACCATCATATAGGCAATATGTTTAATGATAACTATAGCAAGAAAAGGTTTTTAATACTGGAAAGTCCCTTGGATGGAGTTTCTGTTTCATTATGCAAACAGTGTCAAATGGATGTTTGGAGAATATGGAGTGGTAAGAAGCATGTTTTACATTTTGAAAATATGAAGAATGCATTCCTCATGTTTTTGTAACAACAGAAGGAGTCCTTGTACTGTTGTCTGTGTGTGTGGAAGTAAATTTATTCATTCTTCTGAAATACAGTTTACTTATTTTTTTAATGACAACAAACATAACAACCCTTATAAAATTATAATTTCATTTTTTATCATTCTTTTTGCTGCATTCTAAAGTTCATGAAACTCCTCTATGAATTACAATATTTGCACTTTTTCTTTTCCTTTTTCATGCTTTTTGCCTCTAATTTAAACACTGTTCCACCAATGCAATATGCTAAAATTGCTCAGAGTAGAAATTGTAGGAACTCTTCTACTGCTTCTTGTATAAATGGGAAGAAAAAAAAAAATGGAAAAAAAAAAAAAAAAAGATTAATGAAACATGGTTTATGATTTCTGTAGTAGATCTGCCAAGGAGAAATTGATTTATCCCTGTATCCATGAGAATGTTCTAATGGTATAGCAGATAAGTCACTTAGAACTTGATTTTGAAATGAATGTTGTTTTGGTGTTCACAAAGATTTTGTATCTGAATCTCAGAAATATGCTTCTACATTTACTACTGATTTGCACATAAGTTGTGCTTTGCATAAATAATGTTGTGATACAGTGAATTATCTAATACATCAGGCTATCTTCAGCTGGGCATCCAAAATGACTGTAATCTTTTGAAATAAGTATACATGGATCATATCTTCCTTTCTGTAAAATATGAATAATAACTTTTCATACCACAAAAATACATAGAAAGTGAATTAATAATTCCTCAGACAAATGATAATACTAGAACAATAAGTGTCATACGAATGTTAATAAATCTGTGTTCAATTTAAATTCAATTGAGTTGGAATAAATGACGTTCAATAAATAAATCATGGTGCCAACCCCTAAACAAAGAGAGTAGCATGAAATACTGAACTGTTACTCTTTTGTGAGCATAAGCCTTCCTGAGCAGTGAACAAAGCTGAGAATCCATCAGGAATAGTATAGCTGTTTAATAAAAAGCCACGTCCAAAAAAAAAAAAAAAAAAAAAAAAAAAAAGTGTATATATTAAATTAAAGCTTATCAGCATTAATTCTGGTATTTCCTAAGTTTAAAGTTCTTGGCTTTTACCCTTAATGATCTTTGACATATTTTGGATGCATTCTTTTAAAGGTAATCCTAAAAGCTTCCAGTTAAGTGTAGGGTTCTATTGTTCCAGACTACAAAAACAGTAAGAGACAATGACTGCCCTTAATTAGTTTTCTGTATATTTATACAGAAGTAGGTGCAGTTTTTCTGAGAGTGTTTTATATGTTTTAGGTTGTTTGGAGTAAGAACAATGAGCCTTTTTTCTCTTGCTAACCCTTTCAAAGTGGTATGGAGATGAGAGCAGCCAAGTGACTCCATTGAAACAGCTATCTAAAGAATTGGCTTACAATTGGGTTCTCAGAATTGGGTTCTCGGCTAGAAGAAGGAGTTGCAGCAACCCTGCCTTTCTCATGTTGCTGAAAGGCAAATCAGTCTTCTCTAAACCCTAGATAGGCAGGGCAGGCTCCTGGGAATTGGGAGAACAGCTTCTAGTATAGGAAAGATTATTATTTCATGAGATATAAACAAATGAATCAAATTCTTTTCATTGTGGACTTAAGAACACTGATGGAGAAAATATTTTCTGTAGGATTCGGAAATCTCCACCTAGCCTTTACATACAGCTCTTAGCCCAGTATTATGTGCAGACAAATTGAGCAGTCTTATTCTGGCTGATTGATTTTCAAATTGATATTGACTTTTCAATTCACATTCACCTCACTCAATACCTTCCATTCATCCATTTATCGTATTTCTAGCATGCTCATCACTGTAGCCTGTCAAGGCCTTAAATAAATCATCTGATATATAATCATATTTCAGATACCTATGCAAATGATTATTTTCTTTGCCATTCCCCATAATCTAGTAACTTTCAAAACCACAAGAACTGTAATCCCTTCCTTTGTCTTCACAGTTTGCTACACAATGTAATCATTCTGAAGTATACATTTGTTTTTATTATCCAGTTTTCTTTTCTGAGAGTAAAAATCTCATTTCATCTAAAAGAGAGCTACTGGGCATTAGAACACTCTGCATGAAATCCAAAGCAAGGAATTTCTTCCCTGTGAAAACATCATGTGTTACAATACCTTTGTTCTATATAATGCAGAACATCTTGAGAAAATTCATTTAATTTATTATTTAAGCTTAACATATGTCTTTGAAACACATTTATTCCCATCTTACAGTTCAGATTTATTACAATACAGATTTATTCTATAAGAGTGAAATTAAACTGTCAAAAAAAAGCTTACATTGCTACTGCAATATTTGTGGAAAATTATTATAAATTTAATTTCAATAAGAAAATTTTAAGAATACATATAAAAATACTTGACTTGAATTATGGGATAGCTTTCAAATTAGAGTTAGCTAAAAAAAAAATAAATCAATATTTGCTCATCTAGGAAGAATTTTTCTGAGCATATTTTTTCTATTTATGAATGAAAAATAATCGGGGTGATTATTTGTCACTCATTAAAAGCAGACTCTTAGCTGTTCATTTAAAAAAAAAAAAAAAAAAGGTTTAATATTATTCCAGATATTTCTCTTACAAGATCATTCTTTTATTTTGAAGAAAAAAGACCAATTCACTTTGCACATTTTCAGTGGAATTATTACAACAAATTGTTCCTGTTTGAAATTTCAGTTAATACATATTTAAAGTCTTCTCCTCATCCAGCAGGCAATTGTGAATATTTTCTACTACCATGGAATTTAATAAAACATCTGAGAAAACGCAGTGCATTTTTTACAATCAGGGACAAAGATAGCATTGTAAAAGAAAATGCCTGGGTTTTAAGATATCAGTTCATGATTCAGTCATGCTCCATCACCCTTACAAACTGAGCACATCTGAAAAATAAAATTAGCAGTAGCAGTGGTAGTCATACTAGCCATCATATAATGTAATTATAATCACTCCTTAATAATCATGTAGCTTTGAGAAAATAATAATAATAAAAAATCTTGTCAAAAGTAAGTTTAAATGTAAACTTTATGTCTCTGTACCAGCAATTACTATAGAAAGGTAGAGACAGGAGAGAAAACAACAACCTTGCTTAATTTTTTTCCTTCTTAGGTTCTGTTACATATATGAAGTAACAAGAAGTGACTAAAATATCTACAGAAGGCCTGAAACTGTTTCTTTTATCAGAAAATGCAAGGCCAAAAGTCACATGAAATTTTAACTGTTTTAAGTCACTTTTGTAATGAAAAATAACTAAACTTTCTGCCATCAAATCAGAATTCTGTCACCCAATTATAGAGAACTTGAAAAATTGCTAAATTTTCCATGACAGACAGAAAAAAATATATATATTTTTTTCCTTGACAGATAGAAATACCAAATACAACATGCATTTTTTGTTTCAATTAAAAGTAGAATCATTCTTATGTTATACACATAAAAAGCCATCTCTTTAGTAAATGCCTGGAGGATGCTTTGTGGATAGCTTCTGGAAGTCTTAGCTATTGTCTAGGCCGCACCTCAAGTACTGTGTTCAGTTTTGGGCTCCTCAATACAAGTAGGACATGAAGGTGCTCGAACAAGTCCAGAGAAGGGTAACGAAGCTGGTGAGAGATCTGGAGAGCAAGTCTTACGAGGAGCGGCTGAGGGAGCTGGAATTGTTCAGTCTTGAGAAAAGAAGGCTCAGGGGTAACCTTATCACTCTCTATAGGTACATTAAAGGAGGCTGTAGCGAGGTGGGGATTGGTCTATTCTCCCACGTGCCTGGTGACAGGACGAGGGAGAATGGATTAAAATTGCGCCAGGGGAGGTTTAGGTTGGATATTAGAAAGAACTTCTTTACTGAAAGGGTTGTTAGGCGTTGGAATGGGCTGCCCGGGGAAGTGGTTGAGTCTCCATCCCTGGAGGTCTTTAAAAGATGTTTAGATGTTGAGCTTAGTGATATGGTTTAGTGGAGGACTTATCAGTGTTAGGTCAGAGGTTATAGTTGGTGATCTTGGAGGTCTCTTCCAACCTAGATGATTCTGTGTCTAATTATTAACTCCTATGGCCACAAAATACTTGCAACTCTTGTATTTCCTTTGCCTATCACCAATCTCTGAAACTGTGGGAAAGCAGCTACCACTGTGGAAGGGGCATACTGGGGGCAAGAAGAAAATGACAGAAAGGGACCATTCCAGAAAGGATAGTGTCTGGTATCTGTCATTGGAATTGCTCCCACTGACCAGCACCAACCGGCATTAATAGGATGGGAAACCCACCTCTAATCTACCTCTTCTTTTTATTTCATTTCTGTAGTGGAATCAACCCTGACTTGGATTTTAATCCTGGAGTGGCAAGTTTTCCTATATTTCTGACAAGTTTTAACACAAAGTCTGAGATATGACCATATGCTCCAGGAACTGAAGGGCTGAAAGTCTCAGACAGTTTTTTCTAGAGTGTTTTCTCCTAGGAGAGCCCTAACTTGTCTTTTGCTCAGCAGTCTTATCTTCCCATTCCTATTTCAAGGCATATAATACTTCTTATAAAAACAGAAATATATATACAAATATAAATCTTCTGGTCTTGGATCCTAGTCTTCAGCCTTTAACAGACCGAATTTACAGTGACTACTTATATCAAAATACACCAATGGTGGGTGTAGCTTTCTTAAGGCATACATTATTCATATCTTCTGAAAATAAATAAATAAATAAATAAAACTTTCATTTAGATACATCAGTCTTACTGGACTTTAACCAGTGAGATTTCTCTGAGAATACACAGTTCTTCAAGAACTGGAATCATGTTTTCAGGAAATGACTCGTAACTTCTTATTCTGATGACACAGAACATTTTAGGGGTAATATTTTGTTAGTTACAATTTCAAGTATTTTTATATCTGTCTTGGTACTTTTATATATATATATTTGACAATGTTCTTCCAGTGAAGGACAAAGTTTCAATGATTTTCTTGAAGATGCTTGGTATACATATCTTCTGTTATATGGTGTTCTTTAGAAAGTGAATTTATATTCAGTTTGCATTTCTGAAATTCATTATCTCAGATACCAACAAATGATTGATTAGATTTGACAGAGGAAAATGAAGGATACTTGATATAGAGTGTCTATACAGCATTGTCAATAATTTTCTGTGTAGCTGGGCAGGTAATTTATCTGTTATCAACTATATTCATTTATTTCCTGTTTACAATTATAAATAAACTTCAGGTGTTTTTTTTCTTTTCTACTTGTCTCACCTCTCCTCGCCTCATTATGCTCTCACGTTTGCTGCCCTGCCACGCCTTGCACTACTTTTTTTTGAAATATACATTCAGTAAAACTCAGAATTTAATAACCCGAAAATACTTGTTTCCTCATAAAGTGAGGAAAATAAAATATTTTTAGCTCCTAAATTCAGCATTTAATGAAAAAAAAATAAAAAAAAACCTAAGACCTAGCTAAAAATGTTCACGATATCCATAAAAATCATACTTCAAAGAACAAAACTGTTGCGCACATGAATGCTTACAGATGGGTTCAGCACAATGTTAGATACTTATATTGTGGCAGCACACAAATGTGAATAATTTTTAAGGCATGACAACATTATTAATAAAAAACACTACCTTTATACTGCCTTTATACCTTTATACTAATGACTAAATGGTACAGTGAGAGATTAGGTGTAATTGCCCAATATTCCCTCCACGGAAACAGACTGGTCATGACAATTCAGACTGGTCAAGAATTTTCATCCAGCATTAATAGGAAATAAGTATTTAGAATTTGAAACTTTAAGTACGTTTCATTTCTCTTTGAAATTTCCAAGCTTATTGCAGCAACAACACCCCACACATTGTTTTATTGGCAAGTTCTGTTGAACAGTAATTAAATCAATTTGTAACTGGGCATGACACAATGTTCTGGTAAATTTCAAGCTGAGAAAATTTAAATTAACTACATACTATTTTGCAGAAATAGAGGGAAATCAACCTTTCCTAAGGACACAACTCCTGTAATCTAAAAAGCTATCACTGAGTCTATCATGTGCATGGATGTCTGCACCTGTAATGGGTTAGCAGCTTGGAAAAATATCCTAAGGGTTAGATTTCTGGATGCAAACATTTAAAACAGAGCCATTCACTGATTTGTAACAAAAATAGAAGTGCTTTGTTTGTTTGTTTGTTTGTTTCCTGAGACAGAATCATGCCTGTGGTCTTTTTTCTTTTTTTTTTTCCTTTTTTTTTTTTCATTTTTTGATGGTAGTAGTTGTGGTGGTGATGGTTGCTTTTGATGTTGTTGTTTCTTCTTTTTGCTTGGGCATGATACAAGAAACTTTAGATGCAGAATTAAGACAAAGCTAGTGGGAATTAATTGCTAAACCCAAGACATAACATGGAAAGCCAAAGTATCTAAGCATTTCTATATAGTATATGGTATATATATAGTATATGGTATATATAGGTATATATATATATATGGTATATGGTGTATATAGTATTTCCATATAGTGGATAACTTCTCTGAACATGAGAACCTGAGCAAAATTTAAATTTCTACACTAGAGAATTAGGAAAAGCTTTTTGTTTGTTTGTTTTTGTTTGGAATAAAAAATAATCATTCCAGGCAGAATAACTGTTTGCCTGTTCTGTTTCAATGAGATCAAGTCTGAGCTTTCCTAGGTAAAGGGAGCTCGTGTATAATTGATGTTGATATCATTAAATGAAACACTCTATCTCTTTTTTTTTTTTTTTTTCCTTCCTGACTTCAGAGTCACACTGACTGTAAACAATGAGAAAATCAAGCAAATAATTTCCCTAGACTGCTTAAATGCTTCAAAGCTTGTGAATGGAATCATAGAATCATAGAATCATTATGGCTGGAAAAGACCTTTAAGATCATCTGGTCCAGCCATCACCCTACTATCAATTTCACCCCTCTAAACCATGTCCCTAAGTACCAGATCCAACTTCTCCTTGAACAACCCCCAGGGATGGTGATGCCACCACTTCCCTGGGCAACCCGTTCCAACTCCTGACTGCTCTATCTGAGAAGAAATGTCTCATAATTTCTAACCTGAACCTCCCCTGGTGCAACTTGAGGCCATTACCTCTAGTCCTATCACTAATTACCTGTAAGAGCCTGACCCCTAGCTCCCCACACCTTCCTTTCAGGTAGTTGTAGAGAGCAATGAGGTCTGCCCTGAGCCTCCTCTTCTCCAGACTAAACAATCACAGTTCCCTCAGCCACTCCTCATAGAACCCGTGTTCAAGGCCTTTCACCAGCTTCATAGCCCTTCTATCAACATGCTCCAGGGCTTCGATGTCCTTCTTGTAGTGATGGGCCCAAAACTGATCACAGTAAGCAGGGTGCAGCCTCACCAGAGCTGGCTACAGAGGGACAATCACCTCCCCCGTCATGCTGGCTGAGTGATATAAACCAGGATGCCGTTGCCCTTCTTGGCCACCTGGGCACACTGCCAGCTCATGTTCAGATGAGCATCAACCAGCACCCTGTCCAGGTCTCTCTTAGTAGCATTAGCAAATTTAATAGATGTTATCACCAAGTGGAAAAAACAATTTGACAAAACAAAAACTTTTTAACTGGAAATACAAAAATTACTATACATTAGTGAAAAAAAAAAAAAAGGTGTCTATTTTGCATGCACTGTAAAAGTAACCAATAATTCTACAGTAAGCATGATATGCTCTCACCATAACAAAATTACTGAAGAGTTAGTTGACTTGAATTTCTGTGAAAACCAAATAAATGCCTACATCTAGTTTGTTGGATAAATATTCCAAGACATCTGAGAAAAAATGTATACAAGATAGCCCTAAAGAAAGGTCAGTTTTAATTAATTTATGTGAATCAAAAACTCTTAAATTTTTCAAAATACTCTCTTTAGTGTTAGTTTTTAAAGAAAAATTCTGATTTTCAATTTAAAAAAAAAAAAAAAAAAAAAAAAGTGTTTAGCTGAGAAACTTTGTTTAGCCCTGGAAGTGTTTAGCCCAGTAAACATTGAGAATAACTAGCAATGAACAAAATATTTCAGAACTATTTATAGTTTGTCACAAACTATTTTTTTAACTTTCTATTACAATTTAATAAAAATATTCCAAAGTCCTTCTTGTTTTCTGAATATGGAAAACAGTTTCTTGTTTTCCATCCTATATTCAAAGCAACACATCAGCACTGAAAGGATTCTCAACAATGTTACACTATCTTCAGATCAGTGAAGCACTTTCAGTCATTGTTAATGCTGAATACATAAATATATGTTTTCAATTGCAAAGTAATTCAAGAATTATTTGATAAGAAACTGTGTTAAATCCAAAAGCATGGTAAGAAAGAAGCTGCTTGGACATATCACAGCATGAAATTAAATATGAGGAAGACTCCTCAGGTCTCCATGTTAAAATAATTGGTAAGTTGGAAACCATTAAGAAAAATTCTTCAGGCAGTGATGTCATTATTCCATCTTGGAGACTAAAAAAAAAAAACCAGATTCAAACAGTCTAGTTTTTTATGCATGTCTACATACCTCATAGTGTACCTATAATGTAAGTAAATGTTGCATCTTTTTGTACTGCAGAGAATTTCTGTTAATTACATACCTCAGGTGCAAACTGAAGTTTTTTAGTGCTTCATTTATACTATAAAGAAGTTCAGACTGAATGTATTTTAATGCACTACTGAATCACAGATGATGAAATCTTCAATGAAGAGGAAAAAAAAAAAAAGGAAAATAAATAATAAAAAATGGAGGTTCCTAGTCACATTAGTTATTAAAAACTTTGAAATCTGTCAATAAGAAGTTAAAATGTTTTGTGATCATCAAATGTCAAAGAAGAAAAGGTAACACTCAAGCTACTACAACATCAGAATCCTTATATTCTCAGTAGCAATGACTAATTCCTTGTATTGGACCAAATGGAACTGCTGGAAGAAAATGGACTATGTTTTAAGCACGCAAGTTCTTCATATTGCCTCTTCTTCTAGTTATACCAATAGATTTAACATAATTATTACCTCCACTTAAAACTTTGTCTTGGCTCTGTACTTAAACTGTCATGGCTACTAAAGCACTATTATTACTGAATGATAACAACCAGAATTGTGAGCCAAGACTCCCCATATTTCCAGTGGTAACACTTATAAATATAATATGAAGCACAAGATATTAAAAATACAACTATATCAGAAGTTTAGAAAATCAGTTTTATTTAAATGTAAATTTTAAAACTCTCCTTTCCTCCAATCTAACAGAATTGCATAGTCCACTGATTTTAATTAAGATTGGAAAACAAAACTCTATTGATAAAATAAGAAATAACCCCAACATGTGCCCAAAACTTTAAAATGAAACTCCATTTTAAGTGCATAGAAGAGAAAAATGACTGTTAAAATTTAACTTTGCCACATTTCCCACCACCTTTTTTTTTGGGGGGGGGGGGGGGGGGGGGGGGAGGAGGATCATTTATGAACTGGCAAGCACAAAATTAATTCATCAATATACAAAAACATGGGGACATTTATTGTAGCTAAAGAATGCTTTCTGAATGAGAGTACATATCTACTTAAAATATTCTTGTGAATAGTGGACACAGAGACAACAGTCAGCATTCTACCTATGTAGGTATATCAGTAGCTGATGGTTCAGACAAGAATATAAGATTTTCTTTTTGCCTGATATACACTGCACATCAGAACATGTGTGGTTTTTATTAGAAAAATTAAACAGCGTATTTTGAAGAAGTATGTAGAACAGAAAGTATTTCCTCAAGGGATCCACAAGTACAAAGAGCCCTGGATGTTAAAGACATGCATAGTTGTAAAACTTGCAATTCCAGGGGAAATTATTCCCTAAGTATCAAGCGGAGAGATGTGGATCTTGCTGTCTTAATGTATCTATAATTAGTGAAATTTTAGAAGCATGAATTAGGAGGCATGAGTTAAAAAAATAAAAAAGAGATTCTACTGAAAACATACATCTTCATACAAGTTGTATTTTAAATTGTCTATACTACCTAGTAATTGATTTAATAATCCATTTTCATAAGATCCAAAACAAGTATGAAACTGTAAAGTAGGTAGCTACTTTATCAACTGACTACAATATCAGACTTACAGATTACACTAGTAGTAGCTACAGTATAATGCAACTATTGTACTAAATAAAACAATTAAAATATTAGTCACTGCATCAGACTATTACTATTTTCATGTATTCTGAATGGCATAAAAAAAATGCTGGGTTTCTGTTTTTCAGGAATGTTTATCTGTATTGAACTTTGTTTTTTGAATATATCTGCAAAGGTGTTTTCCAGGAAAATATTTCTTCTGCAGAATAGGAATACAGCAGTCTTCTCTAGTGCCTGTAGTCTCTCCAGCACTCAGTGATGTGTATCCAAATTGTAACACTCATTCTGTACAGGTATTGATGTATTTGCAGTTCTCTACAGCAGCTGCTGACACATAACCAGTTATTTCACAATGAAACCTATAATAACTGTTTCTTTGCCAGTGAAACTTTGTCAGAACTGGCACCTAGATACTATGATTGCTGTTGTACAAATAACCAAAAGAGAAAACTAGCCTAAGCACTACTCTCATTCTTATGTACGAGTACAAACACATGAATGGCTAAAAATCCTGGTAGTTTCTCACATTCCAATATTTTCTTGTTGTTGTTTGTTTGTTTTTGTTTTAATCCTGAAAAGTGTTATACATACATTATTTTTACAGTTCAGTTTGTCTTTGCTTGTCTAATCCCATGTAACTCTTCTCTAAAAAAATAAAAAATTAAAATATATATATATAAATAGATTGTTAACTATACATCACTGTACATATATATATATATGTATATATGTATACAAATGATTTTTCTTTTTAATTACATGTTGGGTATTTTTTTTTTTTTTTGGTGGGGGGGGGTTGTTTTTTTGTTTTGATTTTGACTGATGCAGAATGCTACCATGTAACTCCATAGTAATGAGAAGAAAGAGGACTGGGACTGTTAACTGCTTATCTCTTGCTACTCCTCTCCCTTTTTTGCTAGAAAAAAAAAAATAATAAAAAAAATAAAATAAAAAAAAAATCAAGTCCAACACTGTTCTCTCTTCTTGCTTCTCTTATGCTAAAATATTAATTTATTGTAGAACTCTCTCCTAAACTTCTGCAATGGGTTGTCAATCCATATCTAGAAGTGGCTTTAACACCATCAACAAAAACTCAGGTAATCACAAATTTTGGCTGAAAACTAATACTAGATGTTAGACAAATAACTATATCATCTTTGTGAATTTGTTTTTGTAGTTTATTATGTTTTCTGATTTTGTCATGTCTGAAATAGCTGTGTAATTTGTAAACTTGCATCTCCTAACCTGTGGCTGTATACTTTGAATGGATGGATCTGTTACAGAAAATAGGTCCAGACGGTATATTTCAAGCAAATATGAATTTATTGTGCCTGGATTACCAAAGAGATGCTCCACTTGATAATGTTAGTATGGCTCCAGTACTTGCCCTTAGGTAAGAATGCAACTAAATGGAGAAACATCTAAAACATCTTCTTTATTAATGTAGAAACATCTAAAACTGAAAAGTATAAACTATGGTGGAAACTTTGTATTGTAAGCACAACAAAACAGTTCTAAAAGGGCTTAAGAACTCTATTACCAGATAGTGGGAATGGGATAAATGATGATATTTAAGTATCTTCCACACTGGCTTCCAAACTCTGAACTATATGGATACAGTAATGTGGTTTGAAAATGGGCCACAAAACTTTATTGCCTTACAGTGTTTACCAACTAAAAGTTCAGTGAATTGTCTGGTTCATGGAAAGTGCTGAAGATCGAAAACTATCAGCTTTATGAAACATTTGAGAGCACTGCTATTTTCTCTGATGAACATTTCCTTTACCTTTGTGTTCTCCACTACTTACTCTAGTCCTGTAGGGATGGCCCAGTTCTAAACACCACCCAAAAGCCTACACATGATTCTCCCTCATGCCTGCACAGCTCTACAAGGCTATAGATATAGATATCAGTAACTTTTAATCCTATGTCTCTATTTCCAAATACTTCTATTCCTTGATCTTTTTTTTTTTCTTTTTTTTTTTTTCAGTCCATTAAATACAACCTTTGCCTATTTTATTGGCTTGGAGCATTATTACATAGTTAATGCATTACTTTTCCTTTGGCAAAGTGTATGGAAGCAACCTATGTTCTACCCAAAACAATGTTTTTTTTCCCCAGAGTTCAAGAAAACTTCCCTATGACTGGGACAATTTTAAGCTGCGCCTCATTTACTAATGCTACTGTGTATTTCAAGAAGCTATTTAACCACAACACACAAGACATAAGACCCAAATCCTACCTTTATCCTCTCCTCACACACAGCATTTTCTTCTCAATAGTTATTGAGAAGACAATTAGCATTTTGTGTTCCTACCACGGATAATCTTTCTTGTTCTAATATTGGTAATAAGCAATTACAAATAACAAGACTCTGATTACAACAATGAATTTATCAATCTTAATGTAAGGTAAATACCAGATTACATCTCCAGTATTTGAAGAACTGTGGAAAAATTCTTACAGAATGGCACCAGAGCTAATGTCAATATCTGTAAGATGGAGCAATAACATTCACAATGAGGTGTTGTTCAGACATCCCTGCCTGGATGAGTTGTAGATTTTTCAAATTTGTGGTAAGAAAAGAGTGTGCACAAGCTGTTTGCATATAGTTTGTGCTGGCTTATTAGCTCACTTTTATGGACAATAAACTCTCATCCATAAAAATAAAACATGAATCACACAAAGCTTTAGCTTTTCTAAAATCAAGAACTACAGTTTCCTAATAGTAGGGCAATCTTTTCCTCCAAAATCAGTAACCCAAGACCCTGATAAAATTCAGAAGTTTTCCTGACTTACTAGACAGCAGGTCAAAAGCAAAACAGTCAACGTGTTCTCCTAGAAAAGAATAAAAATGAATTGTTTACAATTTCTGTTTTCCATGCAATTTATTAGATTAATGGAAATGTCCTTGATTTAGGTGTCCCTGAACAATATATGTAAGATACAGTGTATATGATGAGAGAGAGAAGGGCTGGCTCACAGGGGAGCTGGGCAGAATGCATTTGGTACAACTTCATCTGCACAGCATCAGCAGCAAACTCCCAGGAGCTGGAATAAACAGACATCAACTTTTTGTATTTTTGTACCTTCATGTCTCCTATTATGCTTAATAAGAAGTCCTTAAGCTCTTGGCTATCTATGACAGTAGATATGGCTCACAGCTGTCTCATAGAGGCTTTGGCCCCCTGTCAACTTTTATAAACATTTGTGCTGGGTCTGGCTGGGATGGAGGTAACTTTCCCTGAAGCAGCCCGTATATATGGGCCCATATGCAGTGTTGTGCTCCGCACTTGTAGCTAGAACAGCACTGGCTCACACCATTGTTTTGTCTATTGTTGAGCACAGCATCAATACTCTCTCCAATCCCCAGCCCTGAGCCAGTAGACTGAGGTTGGGCAAGACATAGGGTGAGGAGATCACCAGGGCAGCTGACCTAAACTGACCAAAGGGGTATTCCATACCATACGATTTCACACTCAGTAATAAAAGGTGGGAAAGGAGGGGCTCTCGTTATGAAGATGAGATTTACACTATGGGTGTTGAGGCTCTGCTTCCCAGGACATGACCAAACATTGCTCATTGATGGGAAGAGATCTTTTTTTTTTTTTTTTTTTTTTTTTTTTCCAGTTCCCTTTGTGCTTTTGCACAGACATTGATTGTTTTGTTTTCTTCCCTCTTTCTTTCCCTTTAGTTAAATTATCCTTATCTCAACCCATGAGCCTTTTTCTTTTTCAACATACTTTCTTCTCCCCTCTTTTTCTGAGGAGGGGGAGTGAGAGAACTGTGGTGGAGTTTAGCTGCCCAGCAGGGTAAAACCATCATGAACTGAAAATTTCATCTGTTACTAAGCAAATCTAAAAGTAGCTTTCCTTATATAAGGAGTTGTCAAGGTTTCAGCTAGGTTTCAGCTGGTTTCAGCTAGGATAGAGTTATTTTTCCTCCTAGTAGCTGGTAGGGTGCTGTTTTGGATTAGGATGAGAAGAGTGCTGATAACATGCTGATGTTTTAATTGTTGCAGAGCAATGCTTACACTAAGCCAAGGATTTTTCAGCTTCTCGCTCTGTCCTGCCAGCGGGCAGGCTGGGGGTGCAGCAAGAGCTGGGAGGGGACAGACCCAGGACAGCTGACCCAAACTGGCCAAAAGGGTATTCCATATCATCTGACGTCATGCTGCATTGGTCAGCAGGTGGTGAGTATTGCATTGTGCATCACTTGTTTTGTACGCACTATTATTATTATTATTATTATTATTATTTCCTATCTTAATAAACTGTCTTTATGTCAACCCACAGGCTTCACTTTCCCATTTCTCTCCCCCATCCCACAGAGGGAGGGGGGTGGGTGAGCTAACGGCTGTGTGGTGCTTAGCTGCCGGCTGGGTTAATCCACAACACAAGTATACTCATTTGTCTCTGAGCCACCACAGAATATTTTCCCAACTATCTCACCTGGGAATGGCTTGGAGAGAGAGCCCTCATTTCCAGTAGTATGATCATACTTACACCACCAAAGGAAAAATGCTGATTTTGGGTGGCTGGATGGTAGCAGATGTCCAAAAAGCACAGTATAGTGCCTCATTTTATAGTGCCAGGTCTGTAACTAAAACAGTTTGTGCCAGAGAAATATATTAACTAGTTCAGGACAATTTTCCTTTGCAAAAAAGAACTACATAAACTTTACAATATTCTGTTTTTACAGAAAACAGAATGGACAAGATATAGCTACACTTCTGAAAACTGCCTTAATCTTCCAGTAGATCCCAATAGGCAAACTCTGATCTACATGTGGATGTTTATAAAGCTAGTGAAACATCATGCTGGTGATGTTTCTGGTTTCTGAATGAACAAACAAGTAGAAATTCAATATGGATGTATTGTCGAGTACTTCTTAGAAGCATAAAGATCTTTAATACAGCTTCTGCAAACACTGTGGTCAAAGGAATTGCCTGATTTTATCCATTAAAGAAACAAATCTCTTTTTAGTGCTATTTTTACATAGGTCTTCCTGTGTCTGATTATATCAGCATGTGTTGTATCAAAAATACACACCTTGTATGCCAACAAAGCCCAAAGCAATATCGTGCAGGATACATTTTCAGCCTAATAAATGGGAAGCTACAGCTGTGTCTTCTACCAACAGTGACGGGCATTGAATTTACTTTCCAACAAGCAGCTTTTCACTATTTTTTAAGTGTGCTGTAGGCAGAAGTTACTTTCGCAGAATGCAGTAGGCCTTGTAAACAAGCATGTCACCTCTAATCTGTAATAAATACAGCAAAGGAATAATTATGTATCCCCATTGTATTCATTATTATTTCTATAGGTGTATAATGTATCAGTGGAGTTCAAATGTAAATTATATTACAGTCCAAATTAGATTCCCACTAGTTTCCTGATGGAGGAAGATGACATTTTTTTGAGCTGGAATTCTCATGTACTGGGTAACATTGCAAATCCTACTCCAGAAGCAATTAGTAAGCAGGAGTAATTAGTAAGAGGCCCATAGTCCATTGAGCTTGAGCCTGAAATGATATGCTTATTCCCATGTATTTCTCCATGTATTCTCCCACAATAGCCCCCAAAGGTCTCCTTTTTTACTTCCCTTTTTATAATTCTGTTAATCTCTGTACTCATTCCTTGTACCATTTCTCTCTCATTTCTAAATTTTAGTCCATCTCTCACCCAGTCTCTTAATACTGACTGTTTAGTCAACTTTACATTACCATGTGAAAAGCAGAATTGAAAAGGTCTTAACAAAAAATCTTTTCCCCAAATCTGAATGGGCAATGAAGATAAATGGATAATTCATCTACACATTTGAAATATTTAGTTATTGCTAAAGAAGAAAATGAATTTAAAACCTCATAACCTTAGTTTCACCTAATGATCGTATCAATTTTGCCTCCTGCTTACCACCTTTCTTATCTCTGTACTATATTGGGACAATGTACACTTTGGAGAAGGATCTATTATCCTTTTTATGTAGTGTGAAGCCTAAAACATTTATGTTAACACGTGTCTAAAGATTCATGCCAAATATTTTTTCCTGCCACTAACCTTCCAGTCACCTTCCCAAGCATATAATCTCACACACAGAGGTCAGAGGTCAGAAACAGCATGAGATGTGCATATAGGGGTTTACTTTCAACCTGCAACTAAGAGGAAGCTGCCAGGGATCTCTAAATTTTGTGCAAAATCTACTGTGAAAGAAAGGGCTAGTCCTGATTAGTAAGAAAGCAAACCATGAACTATGCTAGATACACACCCATAAGAACAAATGCATGTATGAGACCAGCTGCTTTTGCACCTTTTGTGGTTATTCACTATTGTTTCATATGACAGGCTCTTGGATGTGCTCTTTCCTTTGCAATTTCATCTGGGAAGGCAATTATCTTTGGTCTAGAATCTTTTTATTTGCTATATATATTATTTATATATTATAAACAAGTGTTCCCAGCAAACAAAGTCTTTTCTTAGAAAATTGACACATTTCTGTAGTTTATAGTGTGACAATGTCCTTTCCTGATCTTCATGAAAAGCAATAAAGTTTCAGTGAATACTTCTTAGTAGCTTTTAAAAATTCCTTTGTTTGAAAGGTCTCTCAATGTCATTTAAAAAATAATGTAATCCTTGCAACATGCTACAGTTGGAAAATTTTCTAATCATATGAAAATCTCTAATGATAATTATGAATAAATTAGATCTATCACTATATTTCCTTCCAAGAGGAAAAAAAAAAAAAATCCTATATGTTTATTTATGACTATATTTGAGCATGCTTTCTGAAATGTCTTTAAATTAATGTCTAATTATTTCTGAATTATGCAAGCCAGTAGTTAGAAAAGAAAGCAAATTTTAAAAGACTATAACACTAATGCTAAGTTTCATTAAAGCACCTTCACTGGTTGTCGTGTAGCCAATAAAATTAATGACATCTACCTTTAAATAACGTAGAAAGTCAAAATGGATTCATGATGTACCTGATAAAGGTCATGTGCCAGAGGCATTCAATATCTTAAAACTACAGAAAAGGGGGAAAAGTCAGTCTCTCAGAAGAAAAATCAAAATCTGTTTCTTCTTTCACACCCTGGCTTCCTTTCTCTGTCTTTGTTGAACTTGGTGATCTTTTCTTGTAAGTTAGGTGCAGTTTGGTTTTATTTGAGGAAGGTCCAACACATCATTGCAACTATGCAAGACTTGTAAATGTAGCTTTTTTTACCTCTAAAGACATTTATTTGCACTTGTTTTTGATACTGAGTTTTACTTCTTTTAAGTAACACTGTTTTGCACTCAATACCAGTTCTACTTGGGAATATATTAACTGTGTTAACATGAAGAAGAACTTAGAATGAAAAGGAAAGCCTATATTTGTGGAGCTATGTTTAAGTGAGAAGGGCCATGATTTAATTACAGTGCGCAACTCAGGCCTTAAAGGACTGTGAAGATAAGGTAGGCCCAGGGCTGATAACCTTGAGTGATGTTACAACTAAAATATGCAGAACTATGTTCAGGAGGAGAGATGACACCGTTGTACCAATTACATTAGTGCTAGAGACATGTGCATAGAGAAGCTAGACCTTAAGTTGTTGTCTGTGCATGCTGTAGGGGTAGTATATATATACCTTGCTAGAACATTCATTAAAGGAGAACGATTATACTCGCATCGAGGTTGTGTCGTTACTCCGGGTCACTCCCATTCCAACATATATTAACCTTTTTCAATTTTCTTTTTCTTCTCTTGTACTAGAGAACTTTTCCAAAAAAAAAAAAAAAAAAAAGGAAAGTGACATGATAAAGCCATGACTTGTAAGTTGCATATAGCCCAGTGCTTTTTCTTTGAGAAGCAAATGAGAACTACTTCTGGATTGAGCAGATGCTTCTGAATGCAGCAATGCATTCCTAGAGCTCCCTGTGGGAGATGCAGAAGGTGGTGTGTTTGGCAGCTGCTGCAAGAGAGAAGGGAGAGAGCAAGTGCAGGATGAAGAGAGGTAGAGTGGTCCCCAAGACCAGGTATAACCCCCCTGATTCTCTTGCTTGAATGCTTTGGTTATAATACCAATTTCTCATATTATAAGGAAAATGTGATCTGTGTTGAAATAACTCAATATACAGTGCATATCAGGTATGCATTTGGTAAACTATATGAAAGAAGGAAATGTCTTCTTTTCCCTCTGTGGAAAGTTAACTTGAAACACTAGAATGTTTGTTGGCACAAGAATGATGTTTACTAAAATATAAAATATAGGTCTGGCAAAGCAAAGAATTTATTTTATTTTATTTTTAATTATAAGGTAGATGGCCCAGCTCAGATTAATTGTAGCATCAAAGATAGTCAGAACTTTCAAGGAAAAAAATATCTGAGTTTTGTCTATAGAGTATGTTCTATCAAGACAACAGTGTAAAATACATCTTTTAGTCTGTGATGATATCTTGGTGTAATAGAATGGTATCATTTATGTATTTATTTATTTTCAAAAGGTAGAGGTTTCTTATGAAGACTGGTTCATATTAAAGTATTTTGTGCAAAAAAAATCAAAGCTGTTAAGACTTAAGAGTCAGCTGGTAGTTCTTAAACCAAATGATCCTCCTGGTCTATTTTTTGGCATGTGAATGTGCCAGTGTTTTTTATTTATAATTATAGAATCATAAGGCAGGAAGGAACCTGGGTTGATCTGTACTCCCACTTCCTGTTCAAAGCAGAATAAGCTGTTCGAGTTTCTAAGGGCTTTACCTGTTCTGGTTTCGATCAACCCTGAGGGTGGGGACTGCAAAAACTGCTCCACTGCTTTACTGCTCTCAGAGTGAAAAAATATTTCCTGATAGCAAGACGAGTGCTGTCTTTTTGTTCACCTTCACACTTTGCAAGTGCTGAGGTGCTGCTGTTAGATGCCTCTGAATCTGTTTCTCCCCAAGGCTGAACCAGCCCCAGTTCACCAGTGTCTCTTCACCAGGTGAGAGCTGCAGCTGTTTATCTTGGTGGTCCTTGCTTCGGCTTGTCAACATTTCTCATATACTGGGGTGCCTGTGACTGGACAAACTCTTTGCATGCAGTCTAAGTGTTAAGTAGAGGGCGATACAGCAGAAAACAAAATGTTTCTGGGCTATAACCATAACATTATCCCATCCCTATTTTTGTCTGACCAGAATTCAAATAAGTAAAACAAGCTAATAAAGATTTGGCTTACTTTATGAAATTGATACCCTCAGTATAGACTCATTCAACAAGTATCTACTTCATTCCATGTTCTGGACAATCAAGATGCATTCACTTTTCTGTTGCTACAATTATTAATTCATAAAACAATGTAAGAATAATAAATAAAAAGAGAAACTTCAATAACGCAATAATTGAGGGGGAAACAGAGCAGCATTTTTACTATTTGGAGAAGAGTGATCGTGATGAATGTTAAGGGTATTTCTCCGGCAATACAGATACTGAAGCTTAATTCTTTCTTTTTGAAAGATACATCCAACCCTTGGAAGCACATGAATCTCTCATATGGTGAGTCTGTGGAAGCTTATGCTAGTGAGAGGTAACTTATTGAATGGGAGGTATAGAGCCTTCTTATCTAAAACTTACAGTACTGCTCTTCAGAGGTTTAAATGTTTTTATTTCACACTTGGTCTTTGCAGATATGGGGGGCATTTTTGCACCTTGAAAAGTTAATTAAAATATGTTTCACTTGTGGCTGAGAAAACTAAATTTGTTTTGTGCTCTTTTGCATTTAAGAAGTCTTCTCAAATACCATTTGATAAAATCCAAATACTCTTCTATGGAAATTCAGTTTTTGAATGTATATTCAGACATGATTATATAAAAGATGAATCATAAAAACGGTAGGGCATATCATGCTCAGACACCTTGAGAGATGAAAGTGTTAATATGGTCAGCTTTAGAATATGTGTGTAGGCATTTGTGATTTTCAGATGTTTTTGTCCCACTACAAATGAATAAGAATTTAGTTTATTTTTTATTAAATGTGAAATGTGACAAATGAAACATCAATGATCAATGACATCAAATGACATCAAATGAAAAATGACAGCCTCCTGTTCATTACTTTGCAGAAGTTTCCACCTGACACTGATTTCCCAAAACATTCTGTAACTGATGACTGTTCAGATACTCCTTGTTTACTATATACATTGTACTGATAAGTGATTGGCAAGAACTGTCTGAGAAAATATAAAACCTCATAACACAACTTTTTGAACACACTTTCCTAAGGCCAGACACATTGGACAACATCTTACTATGACATTGTCACAGTTTAAGGTGAGACTTGATAATGTAGTTGACTACTGGCCTGACATTTCAAGGCACATGTGTGGGAAAGGCAATATGAGTTCCTATTAGCTAAATGCTTCTATTTATATCTACAGGTAAAGATCATTCATGGATAAAGAATATAGTTTTCAGAAGAGGTTGGTTCTTAGATGAGTCACCTATGATCCCAGTGTCTGCAATCTACTTATGCTTTCTGTATGAAAACAGTGGTGACCCTGTAATAGTATTTCACCCAGAGTATGGAATAGAAATCAGTCAAGTCTATGAAAAAAAAAAAAAAAAAAAAAAAAAAAAAAAAAAAAGTCTGTTTTTGCAAATTAAAAGTGCTGGAGAACCCTGGGAATTGCCTTGACCAAGTGAGAAAACAGCCTGAGATGGGCTTGGCTTGTGTGAACTGTCACTTACCTAAACATCTATCCTGGGCACAGTCTGGGAGTTAGCATGGGCCATGAATGGGTTCCCAGCAGGCACTCTGACCAGCAGCACCCTGCCTGGGTCTACAAGAGGAGTTAATAGTACAGGCATGGGCTATTCCCTGACACCTGGTCTCAGTGGCATAGATGGTAGTCCTGGGGCCATTTAATTGACTAGCACAGGTTTTGCCTCTGCTGGGTTGTCTATGAATCAATCATGTTACAGGTGGGCACACACTGCCAGAAGCTAGTGGAATACAAGCCAATACACATATCCTGTTTCCCTGAGGGCATTTTAATGGGGTCTCAGTCCTGGGGTGATAGAGCTGTTGCTTTTTGCTGTTTCCTAGAATGGTCAGAATTTGTCCAGATCTGTTTTGGGCATGCCACATGTAATTGTTGTTACCAGATCACCACCCAGGCAGTTGGATGACCTGCACACTACTTAGCTGCGATTGATTATTAACAAAATTCAAATCAGAGTTATTCTTTGCTTGTGCCATGTCTGATATCTTCTCCTAAACTCTGACCCTTTAGGAACTATTCATTTCTCCTTAGAGACATATGCTTTGAATTTGTGCTAGTGTGTGTTCAAGTGATTTACTGTAGACTAATTAGATAATTTAATTGACACAATTAGCTGTAATATTTGTGGAAACAGCACATAATGCCTCACTTCTTATGTCCTTGTTTTTGTCATGCCAATTATCTTCTGCTTTTCTAATCAAATGATTTTGTGGGAGACTCACAATGAGATACAGAGTGTGACACGAGACTTTATCATTAAAAAGGACAACTCTACTCCTTGTTTTTCAATGAGATATTTTGAATCTATTCACCCTTTATTATGCAAAACATTACACCATCCAGGCACATAGAGCCCCTTGTGAGTTTTCTTGGTTTAAAATAAAAAGTCTGGTGTTCATTTGAAAGAGAAATGCTGATAGTACTGAATAGAAGGAAAAATAGTGCAGCAGGTACTGTGGAAGCTTCCTAACAGAGTTCTACCAATGGAAATGAAGTTTGACCTGTAGTACCCTCTGTTATTTCAATGTCACCGGATGCCAATTAAGTTCATCACTAAAACTGCAGTAACCTGTTCAACACAGTTTGATATCTCTGCTGAACAACCAGCCTCATTCCCACGCAGAAGTTCATGAATGAGTGGACTGATATTCATGTGTTCAGCACAAAATAAAATTGATTTTGAAATCAACTATATCTTTTATCAGCAAAGTCCATTTGTTCTACAAGTGGAAAGTAATACATCTGCTTAAACTGTTGTGACAGTCAGAACAAGTCATCCCAAAATGTTTCTGCACTGGTCAGTTTTTCTAGGTTGGAGGTAGACATTCAAGTCAGGAGCAACCTGGTTTTGGCATGTAAGATGTTGACAGCTCCCACCTGTATATTTTTCAGAGTGCTTCTCTGACATGAGCCTACGCATTCAGAAATGGTACTGGAAGTGGTGGGTGCACACACAGCTGGTCATATGCTAACTCAGGCACTGATGGATTTGAAAAATATCATGGGATGGAAGATGCTGTATATTTGCCCGTGATATATCTGGCATGCACAAGTACCCACTAGATCATGAGGAAAGGGTATGACATATTACAGAGGAGAAATGACAGCATGAGGCACTGACATGGTCCCAGACTCTGTGGCTAGCACAATCTAAAAGATTCAGCATCTCTGTTTTGAGTTGATTCTCACAAAGAAAGAGAGCACTGGATAGACAATACAGAAATACTTCCCTTACCATACTGATTTTACTTTTATGGGAAAATAGTTGAGATTATGAAGCTAAATACATCTTATTTTGTGTTACTGATTTTGTAACATCAAACATAGCATTAAACATTGTTGTACATCATGTAACACAACTGTAAAATTGAAATTCTAAGCTCTATGCAATTTGGCAAACGAAAAAACATATAATAAAAACAGTTCCAAAATGGAAAAGTCCTAATCATTCCCTCTATTCAAAAAACCTGTTTTCTAAAGCAGTTAAACATGAAAACTAAACTAAACTAAACTAAACTAAACTAAACTAAAATAAAATAAAATAAAATAAAATAAAATCCAATATTTGTGCAGATTCAAGCTTAGTAGTAACAAAACGTAGTTTTAATGGAGTCATATCCAGTTGGAGGCCGGTCACTAGTGGCGTTTCCCAGGGCTCGGTGCTGGGGCCGGTCCTCTTTAATATCTTCATCAATGATCTGGATGAGGGCATTGAGTGCACCCTCAGTAAGTTTGCAGATGACACCAAGTTAGGTGTGTGTGTCGATATGCTCGAGGGTAGGAAGGCTCTGCAGGTGGATCTGGATAGGCTGCACCGAAGGGCTGAGGTCAACTACATGAAGTTCAACAAGGCCAAGTGCCGGGTCCTCCACCTGTGGCGCAATAACCCCAAGCAGAGCTACAGACTGGGAGATGAGTGGTTGGAGAGCTGCCAGGCAGAGAAGGACCTGGGAGTGTTGGTTGATAGTCAGCTGAATATGAGCCAGCAGTGTGCTCAGGTGGCCAAGAAGGCCAAGAGCATCCTGGCTTGTATAAGAAACAGTGTGACCAGCAGGGCTAGGGAGGCGATCGTCCCCCTGTACTCAGCTCTGGTGAGGCCGCACCTCGAATACTGTGTTCAGTTTTGGGCCTCTCGCTACAAGAAGGACATCAAGGTGCTTGAGCGAGTCCAGAGAAGGGCGACGAAGCTGGTGAGGGGCCTGGAGGACAAGTCCTACGAGGAGCGGCTGAGGGAGCTGGGCTTGTTCAGCCTGGAGAAAAGGAGGCTCAGGGGTGACCTTATTGCTCTCTACAGATACCTCAAAGGAGGCTGTAGCAAGGTGGGGGTTGGTCTGTTCTCCCACGTGCCTGGTGACAGGACGAGGGGGAATGGGCTTAAGTTGCACCAGGGGAGTTTTAGGTTGGATCTTAGGAAGAACTTCTTTACTGAAAGGGTTGTTAGACATTGGAACGGGCTGCCCAGGGAAGTGGTGGAGTCACCATCCCTGGAAGTCTTTAAAAGACGTCTAGATGTAGAGCTTAGGGATATGGTTTAGTGGGGACTGTTAGTGTTAGGTCAGAGGTTGGACTTGATGATCTTGAGGTCTCTTCCAACCTAGAAATTCTGTGATTCTGTGATTCTGTGATTCTGTGAAAAATAATCTTGGTGTTTAACTTGTTAGACAGTAAGTTTAGACACTAAATCCATGCTCTTGTTTATGCTGGTGAAAGCTAAGAAAAACATCTTGATGATTCTTTTGTTCTGGTATTACCGTCAGTGAGAAACCATGTGTAGAAAAGAGTCTTCTAGCCACATGTATTGTCGCCATCATCTTTCACCTTTTCTCAGGCTTCTTGGAATGGCAGTAAAACAAAACCTGTTGAAAGAAATCTAGTCTTCAGCATAGTTGATTTTCAAGCAATCATTATGTTTGACTAGTTTAGTCAACCATACTGGCTTGTTCATGAAGTCCAGATCAGACAGCAATTTGCAGTATAAGTCACTAGTAACATCAGGTGTTGCCAGAGATGGGAAATGTTAGTGACACTGCTGAAACGTATTAGATGTAGAGCTTAGCGATATAGTTTAGTGGGGACTGTTAGTGTTAGGTCAGAGGTTGGACTCGATGATCTTGAGGTCTCTTCCAACCTAGAAATTCTGTGATTCTGTGAAACCTCAGTAAGTGTCAGATACCTACGCCTAACAAAAACATTTAAGCAAAAAAAAATCTCTTACTGTGGTGCTACTTGATGTCTGATGCTGAACTACACAAAACTAAAACCAATTCAGTAGCCTCTTACAGAAAACCATTAATAAAGAAACATAGATGATAGAAGAGGACTGAGAGAGGATACTATTTTAATACTCTGCTCTTTCTTAGCTGTCTCTATCTGAGGACCTGAATGATATGGCTAATATTAATGCATTTATTCTTTCAGGTTCACAGCATCTTTTTGCTGTGAGTAACTATTACTGTCACCATAGAATTCCTTCCCACATCTAGAGGGAGAAAATGGTGTTATGGATACCAGGACTATGTTTTTTCTCCCAGTTCTCACTTCTCTGTAAATTATTCCAACATCTGAAATTCACGGCAGAATCTATATGCTAATGTATCTGCTGTCCTACTTAATTTCATTAACAGTAATAAACAATGAAGTTATAGCCCTGGGTCTAATATAAGAATTAAATGCATATAAAAAGAGACACAGCAGTGTGTTTTAGGCATTACCATCCAGTCTGGTATGCAAAAGGATTTATGCAGTATACTGTGTGATGTGATCTCTCCAAAAATGCCAGGCTGCATTGAAAAACATCAAGCAAGGGTGATCCCAACTACCATCCACTCACTGGAAAAGGGAAAACCTGAGTCTATGAAATGTTAGTTTTAATTTACCCTTGAAAAGAACAGAATTCACTGCATTGCTTTTAGCAATCAGGTGATCTGGTGATCTATACAACCTGTGACCACCATTTGCAGTATCGTTTTGTTGTTAGAGAATTCACCTGGAAACTCATGAGACCTGGTAGTTTAAGAAAAGGTGGAAAGAGGACTGAAGTTTTCCTCACTCAAATGCCCTAAGTTATAGGCTGTTTTCTATGAGTGCTATGTAGAGATGGATTAAGAAGCATAACAAGGTATTGCAGGTACAAAAGAGGTATTGCACCCATTAAAGAGTGAGATCCAGGGTTCCTCCATTCTATATTTATCTTCAAACTAGGGAGGGACTCTTTGGCAGGGAGTGTAGTGATAGGACAAGGAAAAATGGTCTTATATTTAAAAAAGGGCCGATTTAAATTACACATTAGAAAGAAATTCTCTACTAAGAGGGTGGTGAGGCACTGGAACATGTTGTCCAGAAAAGCTGTGGATGCCCCATCCCTGGAGGTGTTCAAGGATGGGTTAGATGGGGTTCTGAGCAACCTGGTCTGGTGGGAAGTATCCCTGCCCATAGCAGGGGAGTTGGAAGTAGATGATCTTTAAGGTCCCTTCCAACCCAAACCATTCTGTGTTTTTTTAATTCTATTATTCAAACAGCAAAATTAGGAATGGCCAACCCATTCAGCTGCACATTAAAAAAATCTTTATTTGGTCAATGTCCATATTATACCTTAGAGAGTCAAGGGAAAGCCACTCTAGGAGTAGCTGCAAACAGGAGATGACAAGGACTCTTCAAGGGAGATGCTGCCCCACTGACAGAATTGAAATTTCCCAGAAATCTTCATGCACAATCTGATGCCACAGAATTCTACTCCCATTATGGTTATCCATTGCTACAATGTTATATTAACTGAAGACAGAGATGCTACCCTTTAGCACACTTAAAAACTAAAGCAAATACAAGTGCACTGTCAAGATCTCTGATCCTGTTAATGTAAGTTGTCTGTACTTAAATAAGTTGACTAAAGTTGGCATTTGGGGGGATTTAATACAGCACTCTACTTGTTCTAAGTCCCCAAGCCAGAACAAGCACCTTAAGAACTGAACAGAGGAGTGGTATGAGCTTTCAAAGTTCTTAATCTTAGCATACCTCTGCAATATCAGATTTAAGAATCATTGTTTTATATTTAGGTATGATTTTGGACTCTGCCTAAATCATGGTTTAGCACCTGCATTCATCTTTATTGTCTTCTTATTTATGTGTCTATTCCTTTTACACAGGTCATCTTCTGTTTTAACTAGGTCTTGTTATCTCCTAGTATTTTTAGGGGTGGAAAACTTAGAAAGGTGAAGAGAGTTATCCCTGTCCTCTTTCTTCTTTTTCCTGAAAACTCCTTTTCTGTCATGTCTTTTGGGAGCATAAATGCTACACTAAGGGCAAAATCTCTTCTTACTGAAATCAAAGAGAGGTTTTCACTGACTTAACTATAAAACAGTATTGAGTCCTTAACATGATTTAACCCAGAAAGAACAGCCTTGTGAAACTGATTAAGCACATATTGTAATAATTGTTCTGACAACTTGTGCCCTCCCTTCCACAAGTTGACACTGAGCTCTGGGGTTATGTGTCTCCCAGTCAGATGGAGATTAAGTGATTCAAGAGATGTTATCTCATCTTTGACCTTCATTACCACCTCCATAGTGAGATGCATTACTCTGATCTCTGGAAAGGTAACTCACTCATGTTTTGCTGACTAAAACTGCTTTTTTTTCTCTTAGCAAAATTGGATTAAATGTCTCCAGGAAAAGGGTATACATTATTGCCTTACACCAGAACAGGCAAAACTGTACAATTTGCCAGTTTGGATTTGAGCTCTAACACACATCTCTGCACAAATCTCTCCCTCCTTGGTGTTCTTCTGAGTAGAATATCAATGTCACCAGAGAGGAGTCATCTTTGCTTTTTTTTTTTTTTTTTTTTTTTTCCCTCCTTGTCTGCCATTGCTTCAGTGTGAGTTTAAATTTCATTTACTTTGGCAAGACAGCCCTTTCTTTGCCTTTAAAAGTTTTAATCCACCTTGTAACACTACCTAAGAAGAAGTGAAATTAAGCTGTAGTCTGTACTAGGAGAGAAAACCTACTTTATTTACCACCCAGACCTATTTTACCATAAACTGACCTAATTACAGCCCGCATCATAAGGGGTATGAAAAGAAGCAGAAGGAGCGCTTCTGCCACCTACTGACTCGTGTCGTCCCGCAGCAGCCAGAAGCATCCTTTTAGGAGTTCCGCATTTTTGTGTCCCTAGCATTTGTTAAGAGCAAATGACCTTCCCCAGCCTGCCCGCATGGATGCTGGGCTTATCTGCATACTGCACTCTTCTGTTCTTTCACTGATTCAAAACAGCTTTCATGTGCGAATTCTGCTCTTTCAGCCTACATTAGAGCTGGTAACCAGCAGTAGGGCAGGTGGGATGGTAAAAAATCTTTTGGAATTATTTAAAATATGGCAGAACAAAAAAACAAACAACAACAACAAAAAAAAAAACTGTTCAAATTAATACATGTCTAAAAGCAGAAAATGTTTTGTATGCACAGATTTAAGCTGGGGGTTTTCAAATGCAGAACAGAGAGCTGGGAGCCTCTGTGCCTGTCACAGCGATTGGATGCACAAAAGATTTAGGTCTTGAGCAATTCTACAAGATTTTGTTTCTCCCTCTCCTACAATTATAATTTAAGTAATCTTGTTCCTGTGAAATGGCAGGTGAACATGTACCAATTAACCTATTTTCTTTCAATGATGCCATTTTCAGTATGACCTTTGAGGACAGAAAATATAATTAAATAATAAAACAAAACAAAATAAAATAAATAGAAATAAAAATAATTTCCTTTTGCTATAAACATACAAACATTACAGAGCAGAACCAAATCTGACTGTTTGAAAATTAAAGTAATTTTATTTTTTTAGGACACATCTTCAGATTCTGGTCATTCCATTTCAAAGCATTTCAATAGCTTTTTCCACAACTGCTCTGAAGGTCTTATTTTTAATTGGGATTCTGTTGCTAAATTAAATGTACATCACTGGCATCACTTGCTGTGCATAAGTGAAAGGATGTGGGCTCTTAAGGATTCCTGCAAGCTAATCTGAATATTCTTGCCCAGTGTGTGCATGCTGAGAGAAACATCAACTTATTTTAAACTGTATGTGCAAAACCCTTTCTATTTTCTTCCTATTTAAGGTGTTCTAGTGAAGTGATCTAGTACAATCAATATTTGTATTGGCTTTCATATAAAGGTATTATAAGGGTGAAAATTCATGTTTCAGAATGCAACGTTAAACAATCAAGAATTATTCTGACAATTGCCTCCACAATTTCCAATAATTTACAGACCTTTTTCTTTGGCATCCAGAGTGGCATGTCCAAGGGCCTGACAAAAACTGTGAACATTATTCTGCAAATCCATTTTTTATTGAAGGTGTGCTTTGAGCAAACAACCTTCTATATCATATTATATACAAATAATCAGGTATGAAACATCTCAGATTAGCCACTCCGCATAAGTATACACTTTTTGCCTTTGTATCTCTTTGCTTCAGTTCTCTCTCTATAAGAAAAAAAAAAAAAAAAAAAATCCTCAAAATAATCCTCTCATTGAAGTGTTATGAAGATGAATTAATTGTTTTTGAAGCATTCATATATAACAGTAGTAAAGACGCTGGAAACGGCTGGCTGAGTGAGCATTATCTGTTCTGTACAATGTCTGCTATAGGGATCTTACATACAAAGGAAATAAATTTTGTACCAAAAAAAAAAAAATCTACCCTGAGTGATTAACATTGGACAGATAGCCTTACTTTTGTCTCTCATAATTAAAGGTCTTATCATAATTCTAGATCTTTAGAATGTTTTCTGGCTGTCTCCTATGTTGCACATCATAGTCAATGGATAGAGAATGTTTGATATTGCAACATAATAATGTTCTTTTACGTATTTTTTGATAAAAAAATATACATAATTTGACACTGCTTATTTCCATGGAATCTTGGTTCTTTATAGATCATAAAGGAAATATATTTAACATCTGGTTTGGTTTATCTGTCAAAACAACATTAGGCACTACCTGATCTGTCTATGATATCAGAGAGATACACACATCAGAAAATAAATAAATATTTCCCTTTCATCTGTCCAAATGGATAGTTTTCATTTGATGGTTTTTCAAATGGTTTTTTAACAGTTGTTAAGGAAGGGTGGGGTGATAAAAAGTTGAAAGGAGTGATATTTTCTGTTCTGTTACAAAGGGAATCGAGGAATAGGTTAATAAACTGTTCTAAGAACCACCCATAGCTCTTAATCCATTGCTGGTATTCATCTTTAGATTCATCTACATGCATGTTTAACTCAGATCAGAAGCATGTTCCTGAAACTAAACACAACTTTCAATATTTTATGTGTTTTGGATCTGTGTTTTGAACCTTATGGCTCTCGTGCAGTGGTCTTGGAGAGATTTCAGAATGCATAAACTTAATTCCTTTCAGGTTTCTATTAGCTAGAAGGAGCACTCTAGGAGTGCACATTTCAGTCTTAAATGGAAACTCAGTAAATGGGACCAGACTGGAGCAATTCCAAAATATAAATTTCTGAAATGTATCTATGTTGGATGCTAAATCCTCAGCACAAAGTATTTTACTCACTATTGTGGATAGACCTTTCCAAGTACCATATCATTCTTGCTTTTTCTGATATGACTGCTTTATTAAGAAAAAAAATAATCATTTTATATATATATATATTTAAGTATAATTTTCCAAGTACACAGATCTTTTTAGGAAATTGTGAAAGTCTTAAGGCTTCAAATGTAGTTCAATATTCAACATAAAAAACATACAGGGAACAAAATGAAGTGAGTTTTCAAAATGTGTCTATTATATCATGGGATAAATATATACATATATATATATATATATATTTGAGAGAGAAATTAAAATCTGTCCATCACAGAAATTCAAATATAACCATAATTTGAGCTACAAAAAATCATGTATTAATGTTCTTCCCATGTCCCAGATGAGAACACTGTTTTGCGAAGTATAGGTAACTTGGGAATTATCTAAAATGTTCTCTATTCTTTTGGGGTCATTACATTGTAAAAATATGTATTTGCAAGTTATTTGGGAAAAGCAATTTTTCTTATCCCGTATGAGTCTTGTGTGTAATCAATAAAAGTCTTAAGTGCTTACAAATTAGGCACAGCAGAGCCTTTCAGAACACCTGCTGGTGGCCATCAACACCCTAAGTATGTCTTTCCCAAACAAAGAAATTCAGTGACAGCATCTTGAGCAAAAGCAATTTTCTCTAGTTCCTCTTCAGGGAACTATCTCTTTAGGGAGGAAAAAGTCCCTTAACAGAAACAAGGAAAAATAAGATAACTCTGCCAAATATCTGAAAACACAACAGCTGAGAAGATGAATTGTAAGTGAATTTTTGGAGAATGTTTCATGTGTAATAGAGATCTGATGATTGCTGGCCCAGATGTGCTGAGGGATATTGCCTTCAGGGGCCAAGGAGGAAACTACTTAAAGCAGAAGATCTAATCCAGAATGTAAGAGTTATTACGCTTAAAAAAAAAAAAAAAAAAATCATTTAATGCTAATTTTTTAAAAGATTGATCATATATCAGAAAATGAGAACAATGAAAGTGAAATCATTCATTAAATGCTTAATGCTAAATACTTTCTGTCTGATCCAAAATAAGAGCTGTTTAGAAGGTTTAGAAGTCTCTTGAAAAGCTTGCATTTTCTTTTTCTGGTTAACATGCACTTGCACAATTCAGAATGCCAACAACTATGTGGGGGAAAGAACATGCAGACATTCTTATAGAGATTTATTCTGTGTCTAGAGTGCTAAAACTATCTACTCTGACCTCAGTAGAAGTCTGTCAGGACCTGGGAATGAACTGGGGAGTTAAGGATCAAGAGGTACCCTTAGGGGACCCACTGTTATTTTCATAGCCAGAGATCCACTTCCAAAAAGCAATAACAGACAGAGATCCTCTATCCTGAAAGCACATTCTGTAAGCTGGAGCCAAAGAATGTGACTTGAGCCTTGTAAAACCTAGAGGATCATAGTGAAAACAGATGGGCTTGGCATATCAGCCTAAACAGCAAAACTGGGTTGTCTCCAGAAGGCGGAGTGCACTGGGACATTTCTTTCTCATTTCTTTCTCCTGCAGACTGCTCTGAGAAGTCTGTTTGGGAAATTGTTCTGACACAGTGAGGGGTAGGTAGGCCTGATTTCCATGCTTTAATGGGCAGATTTTATTCCAGTCCTAGCTGTGGAGAAAAAATAAATAATTTTTTCCTTTAAAGTCACTTATCCCTGAGGCTCATAAAACAAATTATTGTTTGGATGATGAGAGCACCTCTTGTCTCAGACAAGATCAGGTCTAACATGACTGGTACTGCACAGAGTAATCAGTATGTTTGACTTGTGTCTTTGGAATGGAACAGATTGTACCCAGTATCAGGTAGCTATAGGAACAGAGGTACAGCAGTCTGAGGGAAAATGTCTCAAGCTATGATTAAAAGTCTTAATTAATTAGGTCATCCTTAGAATCTTAGTGCACAAACATCTTCTAAACAGTATAATTTGAAAACTATGATGGGCTATCAAGATATTCACTATGTTTCTGGTGCAAAGCATAAACAATTTCACTCAAGTGTAGTTGCCATAAATTATGTTGCCAAGTGATAATGGATATTAGATTGGTTGTGACTATAAAAAAGTGTTTGTGTTTACATGGAAAAGGGGAAAACATTTCTCATGCTTTCACTTTCCTTTGTTGCACAGTCTTGCAAACAGGGTGGATGGTAGATGTGTCAGTGGTGCTCCTTTGTTACAGAATTTATTTTAATACTTTTTGGTTCTAAAATGTTATGCAAAGCTGTATTATATTTTAATCTGCAGGTGGGCTAGATGAAGAATGATCCCCTCCAGGGAAATATATATTTTTTTCTTATTATTATTTTTAAGAGGGAAAATGGTCTATGGCAAAGTTCCAGCAATAGAGGAAAGTTGCTTAAATCAACAAAAAGGTAACATAAAGAGCAATATGTCGTAACCACTAAGGAAGAGTGACACACTGATTCAATGTAAATCCCATCACTGAATGAATACAGTCATTGCATACAACATCTGCAACCTGCTGCTCTGCACTTCTGTCAGATATAGAGAAACTCTGCTGCCTTCCATTGTGTCCCTTCATACTCTGTGTCCTTTAGCTGCTCTGACACTGGCAAGTGCCAAGTAGCTTTGGAAAAAAACAATGGGGCAGAATATATTTTCTGGTACAGAAATACAGTACTGATAGTTTGGGCTGACAAATAGTCAAGTTAAAACAATTCTGCAGCACTTCTGAAACAATTCTGTATACTTCCATTACATACTACACAAAGGAGCTTTAAAGTTTCTCTAGGGTGCCAAAATATAGTTCCCTTAATTTTGAGATTGGTCATTCTTAACCATTAAAGAATATTTTTATCTTATATGTGACTATCTTAAATTGCCCAGTACCATATCATATCCACTTTTCCTTTACCATATCTTGTTGTGGACCTATGGATTTCCCCCTGATGAAAATAAATAAATAAATAAATAAATAACAAAAACAAAATCTATTTGATATCTCATAATCTCTGTTTCATTCATTGACTGAAGAGATATCCTGATATCTCTTCAGTCTTCATGACTGAAGAGATATCCTGATGAAATGACAATAATTAAGCATCTCTATCGCATTTCCAATTTCAGACAAATGGGGAAATTAGAAGGCTTATCATTTTTTCCTCTACCAGTTTACAATATTTTATGAACAATTTCACTTACATTTTGATATGAAATGTCTTTCTAGCAAATGCTTAAAATCTAAAGACTCGGAATGCATACTTTATGAATGTCTTCAGAATCTGTCTAAATAGTGTTGAATGTTGCATCTATTTTAATGTTTTATCATTCTGTAATGACAATAATAGATAGTGATTTACTTTAACGAATGCCTGCAATTAAAATAAAGTCTACAGCAATATACAGCTGGGACAACTGAAACAAACATCTTACTTAGGCAGTGGCTTTCTGGCAAATCACACTGCAATTATATTTTATAAAAAAGTGTTTTTTTTTGTTTTTTTTGTTTTTTTTTTTCCCCCAACTAGCAGATGTAGGGTGAAAAATATAACAAGATCTGCACTACAGACCAATTCTAATACTTCTCACATACCTCCTATTTTCCAAGATTTCTTAACAATATTGAAAAAATCTTGAGACTCCAGTGAACACTGGAAAACTCTGTTTGTTTTAAATGTTATGGGGACAAAAAAAAAAAAAAAAAATCATTTAGACACTTCATTTTGGTCTGTTTAAGGCTTCCAAAATGTTCTGGTAAGAATATCACTTCTGAGTTAGTGTATATTGACTCATGTCATATAACAATGTAGCAGGAACACTGTGCTCTCTAAACTGCTCCTGGCCCAGGTACAACACCTTTAATCATTCTTTCCAGCATCCCATGAGTCACCATTTAATTGCATTCGCATATAATATGTATATTTTTATACTGCTGTTCTGTTATTCTTCTGTCTTAGAAGCATTGTATTATGGTTCTCCTTAGCATCTGCAAAATCCCAGCAAACAGAACTATTCCAAATGGTGCATGTCCTTATGAACAGCAGTGTTCTCAGTTTGTTGACTCAGTCAAACAATTCCCACTGAAAACAATTTTCCAACCATTGCACAGACAAGACTGCCATGAACTGAAAGGACACCAAAAATGAGATGTAGACCCATTGGTCTGCATGCATCTTGTTCAGTGAGCAACTGATAAAGTTAATCCGAGTCATTAATTGAAATAATTTCTTATCATAGAATTGCGTTTAGGCAAAATATATTAAAAATTGAATGTTTATTTTTCTGTCACTGCATATGAATCTTGGAGAAATTGTTATGTTTTGAGCATAATTTTGTGTTATGTCCTACATATTTATCTTATACTAACATCTTCACCTTGCACTATGGTATAGATCATCATAGTTGAGGTGCTCTGAATCTCATTAGTGAAGTGTTTGTACTTTTTTAGTTTTGTTGTTGTTGTTGTTTATTTTATGATACTGGTGGAGAGATTACTTTTTAGTTTGTCAAACTGTTTTATTAGAAAATAAACAAAAGACAATAGTTAGTTAAGCATGTTTTCTTGTTTAAAGGAAATGCTCCCCTGCTTATTTAGAATAAAACTTGCAGTCATTAAACTTGATAATCTTCACATTAACAATACTTCTGGGGGTTGTTTAATTTAAAGCCTTACTCTTGCAAGAGGGTTGTGAGGGATGAATATCTGCAAGACACCTATGGCTTTTCTTTTCATAGGTCTTCATTGTTTTGACTGTCACCTACCAATTAGTTGAGAAGACAGGAAACAACTTCCCCAGGAATTAAGGTCTTTGAACAGATATGTTACATAGAGGAGAAGTTTTCAGATAAGGAAGGTCCTTCTTCTTGGGAGAGGTGGCACTGTACTAAAGCCTGAAGTCAAACAAATAAATTTCTCTTGTCTTGCCAGGAAAAGAAGAATTCCTATGGGTTCAAAATCTGACCACAGGAAATGAAAACATAGCAAAGATCCATATCAGCCAACCAAGAGAATAAGAGTAGTTGAAGGAACTACTAAGGGAAACCATATCAGGACAGAAAGAGGAAATAAAGGGTATATTCAGTTACCTGACACACAAAGTTAAATTAAACTAGATTGACTCATTAAGGCATAACAGGAAAATACACTTTTAGACACCTGAAATACAATAGTATTGCATTATCATAGGTAAATTCATAGTGAAAGAAAGAAATGAGTTGAGTGCTGAGCTTGATTAAAAAATTATTAATCGATGATCATTGTGTTTACATTTACCATTCTTATCAAAGAAACAAAAGCCAAAATATCAAATATTCACTAAAATAAAGAGTGAAATTATGAAAAAGTGAAGTGTGATAAGAAATTAAAAGTAAAAAGGAAGGAAAAAAAAAAGTAAAATTTATACGGGCATCATGGAGACTATTTAAACATATGAATTGGTATCTCAGAACAAATGCATACAACCTGAATAAAAAAAAAATTAAGGAAAGCTAAAATTAAAGCTCTCTTATTTAAAATAAAGGATGAATGGAGTATATTACAGTTGAAAAAGCTGAAGTTATGGCCAAAGAGTAAAATTGAAAAGAAGCTCCAACACTGACTCTAGCAACACAAAAAGCTTGACCCCAATAGTGTAACATCTCAGGAACAGAAAGCCTGAAACAGAGTCAGTAATGTCAACAGACAATCAAAGTATATAGAAACACCTAGAAAACAACAAAATACAGTAGAAAATTTAAAACACTTTGGACACAGTTTTACCCATTTGGACATTTTCTTCTGAGAGTGTTGATGTAGATGATGCATTGAAGTAGCAGTGGCTGAAACTATTAAAAAATAAAAATAAAAAAATAAATCCACTAAGTGAACAATATGACCCATGGCTATTTTGGGCTATGACTTCAGTTGTCTGCAAAGAGACACAATTACAAGTTCCACAAAAATAAATAAATAGATAAATAAATAAAATAATTGCATTGTTCTCATTCCAACTTTAATGAAGTTATTAAATGTATTTAATTTACATATATAGTGTACACATTAATCGAATTTATTACATAGTAATATAATACTTTGTATTCTTTATAATCCACTTATTCACACTTAAGAATAAAATGCAATTACAATTAAGTTTATCTTTGTTAAATATAATAATTATATATATATTTATATATTTGTGAAACATTAAAAAATCTCAAGATGTTAATGAACATGAACATAAAAAAAACTAAAAATGCTTCTCAAAAGTATGACCTACAAGTGTAGGCAGTTTCATACAAATTTGGTGTACTTCATATTTTGTTTTGCTTCTTGAACCAAACAATATTTCAGTATTTTTAGGGTGATAAATATAATCATCCATTGAACATTTATTAATTCTTTTGCTATTGAGAGAAAGAACATTTTGAATTGAAATACCTCTTTCTCCCCCTCACCGTGAGTTTGAACTTTCTATCTCTAAATCATGAATCATTGCACTACCAGTTCAATTTTATTTTTTGAACTAAAGCATTATAATAAGACTCTATATTTTTCAAGTATCTATAATTGATAAAGGAAGACAGAATGCTTTAAAACAAATTGAAATAAGAATTTTTAAATAATGACCCTTATATATAATGACCCTTACATACTGATGGAAGTTGGAAGACGAGTTAAAGCAGATAAGCTTTCCATTTCTCCTTTCTGTGCAATAAAAGGAAAGGGAAATACTGAATTTTTGAGCCAGTTTAAGGGGGGGATACAGGCCTTTTCTAACAGCTTCACATAGAGGGAGACTTTTAAATTTACTTGGTCTTATTCTGAGTACCTTAGAATGTGAATGTACCATAGGGCCTCTCTCTCCTTTGTTCCTCTGCAACACCTGATCAGAGACAGGTTACCAAACTAGGTGGATATTGTCTCTGACCACAGACCACAGTTTCTCTTTTCTAATCCCTAGTAGTTTATTAGATCCTAGTGTTATGCAGCAAAAAGATTAATAATCGTTTTTTGGGGTATAAAACAGCAGTAACTTATATCCGGCAGGTATCACAGATGAATTGGAGAGCATCCTCAATCTCTAGCTGACAAGTTATACATGCAAAACTGTTCTAGCAGGATGGTGTGAAGAAAAATGCAGGAAAAGAGAACTGAAGAAAAAGAGCAAAAAAAGAATGAAAGCCCTATATAAAGGTCTGCTTCATGGCACATGCAGCCATCTGAAATGCCTTCCATTTCCAAATGAGATTTGTAAAACCCAGTACTGGCAAAACTGGCTCACATAATTATCACATTCCTAGCCCTACTAAGAATTTTTAACCTAGTGCCCCTTCTTTATTGGTCTCGGCCCAGAAGTCTCACTCAGCGTACATAAAGATTTAGATTCTGTTGCTTTTTAATTAGGGCTATTTAAGCAGAGGTACTTGGAGAAAGTTACTCACCTTTCCAACTATACATTGGAATATGCCATTCTTTTGAGCGAAGTAATACAGCGTTAATAACAATACATTATTTTGTACGATTTTTCTACGTGACAGGCTGGAGAAGAGACAGGCCAGGAGGAAGTTTATGAAGTTCAACAACAGCAAGTGCCAGGTCCTGCACCTAAGGAGGAATAACATCACGCACCAGTAGAGGCTGGGGCAGTGACCTAATAGAAATCAGCTCTGAAGAGAAGGACCTGGGAGTCCTGGTGGACAGACGGTTAACCATGAGTTAGCAATGTGCCCTTGTGGCCAGGAAGGCCAACGGTTTCCTTGGGTACATTCAGAAGTGTGTTGCCAGCAGGCCGAGGGAGGTGATCCTCCCCCTGTACTCGGCCCTGGTGAGGCCACACCTGGAGTACTGTGTCCAGTTCTGGGCTCTCCAGTATACAAGAGGGACATAGAGATGCTGGAGTGAATCCAGAGGAGGGCTACTAAGATGATTAGGGGACTGGAGCACCTGTTGTATGAGGACAGGCTGAGAGAGATGGGCCTGTTTAGCCTGGAAAAGAGAAGACTGAGGGGAGACCTCATTAATGTATGTAAAAATCTGAGGGGACGGTATCAAGTGGGGTGGAGCCAGTCTCTTTTCGCTTGTGCCTAGCGAAAGAGAAATAATAATAATAAATAATGTAAAAATCAAGTGATCACAATGCACTTACTCAACACCCACTGACCACCCAGCCCATCCCCGATCAGAGGTCTCCCCCACCCTGGACAGCCACCCCATATTAATTGTTCAGAATTGTTCAGAATGACATCATATGGTATGGAATATTCCTTTTGCCAGTTTGGGTCTGCTGTTTTGGTTCTGTCCTCTCCCAGCTCTTTTTGTACCCCCAGCCTCCTCACTGGCGGGGTGATGTGAGAAGCTGAAAAGTCCTTAGCTCTGTGTAAGCACTGCTATGCAACAATTAAAACATCAGCACGTTATCAACATTATTCTCATCCTAAATCCAAAACACAACACCATACCAGATATTAGAAGGAAAATTAATTCTATCCTAGCCGAAACCAGGACGAAGTAGTAAACAGCTTATGTAGTCATGTCTCAGTGACTTAGCAACCTCCTTTTATTCTGAAGGTATTCTGATTTCTTTGCAAGTGAAAGTGAGTTGATCTGAACTGTGCTTTTGTTGTTGTCTTATAGAGCTTCAACACAAACATTTTTACAGCACTAAAACTCTTCTAGATACTAAAGACATTAATCATTTACTAATTTTAATGATTCCCCACGATGCTATTTATTTAAAAAAAAAAAAAAAAAAAAAAAAAAAAACTAAAATTAGGACACAACCAAAAAGAAAGTTTCAGCGTTTCAGCTACAAAGCTGAAACTTTTTTATTTTATAATGAGAAAAAACATTTAGGATCACTTATTTCTATTATCTGAAACAATTCCTTCCCTCTTCCAATAAATATATATATATATATTTATATTTTATAATCATATGGACTCAGGAATATTAGAAATTACTAGTCTGATTGGGTCTCTTACAAGTTGAACATCCTTTAATTAGCTGCTCGTGGAGTTCCATGTGTGGGACTCCATCCTTCTGGTGGTCTCATCCATTCAGAGCATTCAGATAGCTACCGCTTTTCATAGGATGACTTTATTCCTCCTTACTCCACACCTATCTCTTCCTTATTTATCCATCAAATGTCTGGTAATTTGGTAATGTTTGTATGAAACTGTGAAAGGAATGTGAGCTAGCTAGTTAAAATATACAATGACAACTTTGTGGAGACATTGGGCTGTCTACACTACCAGTATGATTTGGCACTATTGTTAGTATTGTCAAAGAAAACTTTCTGATACTGTCATCTAAGTGACTGCAATCTTTTTGGGGAAATACTGTAAAAAATTAATCTTTCCAATATAGTTACTATTAATTATACTGTCATGATGAGTCTTTCATTTTGATGTTTACACCACAGATTGATGTCTTGCTCAAATCTTGCTGCCTTGGTCAGGTTCTTGGTGCAAATATTTGCATGCATTTATTTCTGTCTGGCTTCTTACAGACAGTCTTGTCACCTTATTGTGTCAAAATGTGTTCTGTTGCTACAGCGCTGAATTGGTGCTTGAATGACTGAAGCACTGAATATCTAATGTGACATTTTCAGCACAATGTATATTGCAATACAACTTCAAGATCAGAACAGGGGAAGAGTGGAAGAGAGAAAATGTGATGCTGATGTTTACAAAGGGAGTTACAAAGTTATTCAGAAGTGCAAGATGTTATTTCATTTTGTTAAAAAGGATAAAACTGCTATAACAAAGTATTCATAGTTAAGCATATAGTATATAGTATCAAGGAAGAGTCCTTTTATCCTTCCTTTTTTTTTTTTTTTTTTTTTTTTTTTTGTAAACAGAAGTCATCCTTACAAAAATTAGACTTCCTGTCATCAAAGGGTCTATTAGATTTCTTTGAAGGTGTCAGTGACCTTTGGGTTATGGTGATCCCGTTGCTTAAATACACATGGCTTTCAAAATATTTTGAAAACTTTCAGATTCTGTGAATAATTTACAAGGGATAGAAACATAGGTTACAAAAAATCAAGAATTACAATCAGTTTTACAATTACAGAAGGTCTTTAAAGTACCTGTGTGAGGAGCTGGGTTTCCCCATCTTAACATAAACATGTTTGTAAAGAAAACATGAATAAGGAGAGTAACAAAGCTTGCAGCCAACATATAATTACTTACAATTGCTTGAGCTAAAGCTGACTGTGAAAAGTTCAGACAGATCTCAGTATTGACTGAATGACAAAATGACATATGAGACTTACTGCTTAAAAAAATCAGTTTCACGTGTACACTGTGTTGGTTTCTAGTTAAGCTATTGCCATCTAAGACACAGAATTTGTTGCAGGTATTTTTCTGTGTTTAACAATTTCAGGCTCAGAAGTAGCCAAGAAGAAAAATTAAAAAATATGAGTTAATAATAACTGTTCCAAAGTCCAATGCAAAACAGTATTGAGAAAATAAGAGTCACCCACTAAAATTGTCCAGCACAAGTTTTTAAACCTGGAGGCTTTTCAAAGCAAAGATTTTTCATTGAAAGCATAACTTAACATAGAACTAATTGTTTGATAAAGAATACTGTAGAGGCCAAAACTATAAATTGGTTCAAAAAGTTACTAGACATTTTTATGCAGTACGATTGTGTGAGAGATGACCAACATCTATTAAACACAATGATTCACCACTTGTCAGTTCAGCAAGTTCTGAAAATATAAATTGCTAGAATCTCAAAGACTATGTATATCCCTTACACTTTCTGCCTAGAATTTGCTACTGGCTGCTGTTAGAGATGCACAAGATATGGCCCAGAGTGGCCATTTTTATTCTAATTTTTATATACAATGATAAGTTTTCCCTCAAGCTATCTCTCAATATTATCCACAAACAAATCTTGGTGCAGCACCCAGTGTCTCATTCCCCATTGTGAAGGAAATACTTGGTACTCTGACATATGCATTAGCTTTCTGCCTGCTAGTGTGTAATTGGACTCAAATATCCTTGAAGATGTTTTGAGTTCCTTTATTCTCTGCAGTGACTGTTAGTAAACATCTTCATCTGATTCTTGCTCAGTATGAAGTAGAGAGCAAACACAGAACTTCACAGGATGTGCGTTAGGTAGGGGCTCTGTTTTAGTATATACACATGCATACATTTCCTGATCTGAAACCACCTAATTCTACCAGTCCCTGGGCACACTGCAGATTCTAAGCTTTTGAGATGGAAGGTTGATTGAGCAGTGAAGTCATTGATCTGAAACCTGCTGAAAAGTACTGATGATTTAATCCTGAATTTCATTATGTTTGATAAAGTCCAGGACAAAGAACTGTTGGGACTTTGGGGGTCTGTTTATTTCATGAAAAACAGCATTACACTGAATTCAATTGACTAACTCAAAATGCACTCCCCTTGCATAGATAAAGCCATAGAAGTTTGTTTGGTTAAAGTGCAACTTCTGTTACAAAGCAGATTTTAATTTTTATGAGTTCTCTGGTGTTCATTCATTTGTTGAAGATAATATTCTGGACTCATCCACCCTTATCCCAAGTCCTTTCTTCTTTGGAGCAATCTTAGCTTTCATATGATGATGGAAATACATGCACTTTTGCTTAGACCTGTCTCCCTTTGCAGCGCATATGTGTGGCTCTTCTGGAGCAGTGTATTTGCAGATTTGATGTTTAATATTTTCCTTTCCAACATGGACAGCTATTTATCTATTATAAAGACATTTCCACTGAATTAATTCACTTTGTCCAACTGTAAATTGTTTTTTAACACTTTCCTGAATGAGCCATCAATTAATATGCAGATCAGAATCGATCACAATTTCCTTGGAGTACAACTCTTGTACTTGGTTAGTGATTAATTCACACCAGTGACCTTCCTGAGCTCCTGGGGATACAGGTTTTGATTTTACATTATTATGAAATAAATACTATACAAATAGTAGATTCAGATGTATGAAGTATGGCAAGATTAATAGAGGACAGGCTGATCAACTCTCCTACGTGACTTGCATTTTGAAATGATCTCTTCTTCACGAGTCATCTCTATTAACTTTATTATTTAAAAAAGAAATACAATCCCTAGCATAAGAAATGCACTTGAACTTTTCACATCCTACTAATAACACTTCAGACAGCAATATGTATCAGTAACATTCAGTAAAATAACTGAAATATTAAACTGGAGGGATTTGTTTATTTATTTGTTTATTTATTTATTTATTCTTAGATGGAGAAGATGGTGCACTCTTTAAATCCAAGTCATTTTACTTTAACTTTCTTAGGATATCTGCTGCATTCCTCTTGGCATTATATATTCATGCTGCCCCTCTTCTAGGTTAGAGTCTCCAGTTTGACAGTTTAGTTTCCTTTGACATATGTGTGTGATGTTGCTGAGCAGGAGCTTTGATTCTCATGCTGTTTATCCAGTTGGTTTACCAGATCTTGAGGTACTGAACATTTCACTTTGAATTTTGCATGTTGCACTCTGCTCTAAATACTTGAGCTGGTGCATTACTCACATATTTCACTGTGTGCCAGAATTTTTCTTTCATCTAAAGGATGTGCTAGATTCCCAGATTTTTACCTAGCTGAACTGGCAAGAGTTTCACAGAACACATCTGATAGCAATTAACCAGAATAGAAGCCTCTGAAATGACTGTAATAACTGAGGCTTTGAGAAAACTGCAGGATTTCATGTAAACTTTAACCAACATGTGTATGAGTTTCAACAGAAGAGCTATGAATCACATATCTTCATGATAACCCCTTATCATTAGATCTCTCCCTCAGGCTCTACCTCTGGTGTTTTTTTCCCTAAGACAGCCACCTGGCAGGATCACTAATTTCATTCACCTGCTCACAGTAGCTGTTACCAGGGTGGGAAAAATATGTTTTTAACCCTTCTGTCCCTAAGCTAGCTCCATATTTTCCTTATGTAGCTGCCTTGAATTGCTGCTGTGATTTCCTTCTGCTTGTAAAAATCACTTGGAACATGAGCAGAAGATACTATCAAATCAAGGTCACAACTAAAAATGAAGGAGACCAGTTATTAATTGATCGGGTAAGTTTTAATTGCACATACAACTTCCTGAATATATTTCTCAATCAGCACTGTAATTTCTGTTGGAAAAGTTTCTTAAGTGCAGAGTGGATTTCAGGACTGATCATGAGGAAGAGAGCAAACCAATGCTCATCTATATAAGTTTCACTCAAGTTTCTGTTCTGCAGCTAGGACTCAGACTTGTGTATTGTATATTTCAAATAATTCCCATTCTCCCAAGGATGTTAAATACATAACAGTTAGAGAGGGGTAGGTGCAACAACATACCCACTTGCCTGGTTTGCATCATTCTTTTATTTATATAGGAAGCTTTGGTTTCTGACAGAGAACTGTAACAAACATTTAAGCTTAGTCCTCCATGAGGAAACTGTACATGTGAATGTGTAGCAGTTTATTTATATCCTGTGAGGACAGTTCTACATCTGCTGGATGTAGATAGATATAGGATACAAACAACTTTATAAAACCTAGGGATCTTGCCAGACTGAGGGGTGGATTACAACTGATGGTAAAGTCATACTTTACTTACTTACAAACTGATAGTCCAAGAGGTATTTTCTGTCTCATATTTTTAGTGGCATTTAGTTTCTGGCTACAACATGGCTCCTCCTTGTGTTTCTCAAAAAGCTTCCTGCTTTACTCTCTACAATTCTTCTCTATGGGTGGAAATATTTTGTTGGGTTGAAACATCACCTTAAGCAAAGTGTTGGGCTTGTGCATACTCATTTGATGCAAGTTTGAAGTAAGTTGTTAATACTTCCCATTAAGTGATTTATTCACTTAATATTATAATACAGTATTGATGGTGAGGCCCCAGGTGATCCAAGCAGGAACTAGCAAATGCCTGTATAGCCTGTCTCTGACTGGAGTTCAGAGCAGCTGCTTTTTGAAGAAATGTCAATACAAAATGGTTTGTTCCCATCGCATGGTGCCAGCTAGCATCATTCATCAGTTCAGGGACTTCTGCTCTGAAGATCATCTATATGAAGTGTTTATAATGCTAATGAACCCATTCACCATAACTGTATATTCCCCTTTATAACTCATTTGCAATTTATCTATTCCTACTCCAATGTGTGTCATACCAGGACAATAGTTGGTAATGCCCTCTTCTAGCCAAAAGCACTGCTAGAGATGAAGAGTACAAATCTAGCATGATGCAGCTCTCCACTTTCATCTCAAAAAGTAATGTGTCAAGGACAGTTTTCAACCTGTTCTTCCAAAAATCACCCTTAGGTTATTCATGTTCTGACATGCTATATCCAGCATCTGCCCTTGGAGATAAAACAGTCTTTTTAAATAAAATAGCAAGACTAACCTAGATGTCTTCTTCCGTAGAACAAAAGTTTAGCGATGCTGCTGCCATCTGAGGGAGGCAGAGATATTGTGTGCGTGAGGTGCGAGCAGGTGGATGACCTGGTCCGCCTGGTGGCAGAGCTCAAGGAGGAGGTGGAAAGGTTGAGGGCCATCAGAGACTGCAAGAAGGAGATAAACTGGTGGAACAACTCCCTGCAAGGCCTGAAGGAGAGGCACTGGAGTGAGACTCCCCAAATGGGGGTGGACCCCCTGCCCGGTCGCTATCTGGCAGAGGAAGGGGACCAAGGAGTGGAGGAGGAATGGAGAAAGATTCCTGCTCGACGTTGCAGGAAACACCCCCACCTACCTACCCCACCTTCCCAGGTGCCCTTATGCAACAGATTTGAGGCCCTGGAGCTTGAGAGAGTAGAGGATGAGGGTGTGGTAGAAAGTATACCCAGGTAGCCTAGGGTGAGGAAATGTGCTCCATGCCTCTAGACTGCTTCCACCAAGAAAGAAAGAAGGGTGATCGTTGTGGGCGACTCCCTTCTCAGGGGAACAGAGGTCCCTATTTGTCGGCCTGACCCTACCCGTAGGGAAGTCTGCTGCCTCCCTGGGGCCAGGGTCAGGGATGTTGCCAGAAAGCTTCCCAACCTGGTTTGCCCCTCTGATTACTACCTACTACTGATAGTCCAGGCTGGCAGTGATGACATTGATGAGAGAAGCCTGAAGGCTATAAAACGTGACTTCAGGGGGCTGGGATGGTTAGTGGACGGAGCGGGAATACAGGTGGTGTTTTCGTCCATCTCTACAGTGGCAGGGAGGGGTTCAAAGAGGACACGGAAAGCCCACCTGATAAACACGTGGCTCAGAGGCAGGTGCCAACACAGGAATTTTGGGTTCTTCCACCACGGGGCACTTTACTCGGCACCCAGCCTGATGGCCGCAGACAGGCCCCAACTGACTCCAAGGGGAAAATGGATCCTAGCCCAGGAGCTGGCAGGGCTCATTGAGAGGGCAGTAAACTAGGTAAGAAAGGGGATGGGGATGAAACAAATATCGTTAGAGGTGTGCCAGGGGGAACAAAGGCAAGGCTGGGGGAGAAGGCAAAGGCTCAACTGAAGTGCATCTACACTAATGCACTCAGCATGGGCAACAAACAGGAGGAGCTGGAAGCCATTGTGCAGCAAGTAGGCTATGACTTGGTTGCTGTCACGGAAACGTGGTGGGACCACTCTCATGACTGGAGTGCTGCAATGTCTGGCTATAGGCTCTTCAGAAGGGACAGGCAGCACAGAAGGGGTGGTGGAGTGGCTGTCTATATTAGAGAGTGTTTTGATTCCGTCGAACTTGATGCTGGGAATGATAAGATCGAGTTGCTATGGGTTAGGATCAGAGGGAAAGACAACAAGGCAAGCATCCGGATGGGGGTCTGTTATAGACCGCCAAACCAGGATGAGGAGACGGATGAAGAGTTCTACAGGCAGCTGGCAGAAATTGCAAAATCGTCAGCACTTGTTCTCGTGGGGGACTTTAACTTCCCAGACATATCCTGGAAGCACAATACAGCCCAGAGAAAGCACCTTGGAGGTTTCTGGAGAGAGTGGAAGATAGCTTCCTGACACAGCTGGTTGGCATGCATACCAGGGGGAGGCGCCCTGCTGGACCTTCTGTTCACAAACAGAGAAGGCCTGGTGGGAGATGTGGTGGTCGGGGGCTGTCTCGAGCAGAGTGACCATGAAATAGTAGAGTTCTCAATACTTGGCAAAGTCAGGAAGGGGACCAGTAAAACCACTGTCTTGGACTTCCGGAGGGCTGACTTTGAGCTGTTCAGGTCACTGGTTGGCAGTCCCTTGGCAGACAGTTCTGAAGGGCAGAGGAACCCAGGAAGGCTGGGCACTCTTCAAGAAAGAAATCTTAAAGGCTCAGGAGCGGTCTGCCCCCACGTGCCTGAAGACAAGCCGGCGCGGAAGAAGACCAGCCTGGCTGAACAGAGAGTTGTGGCTCGAGTTTAGGAGAAAAAAGAGGGTTTATAATCTTTGGAAAAAGGGCGGGCCACTCAGGGGGACTATAAAGATGTTGTGAGGTGGTGCAGGGATAAAATTAGAAAGGCCAAATCTCACCTGGAGCTCAATCTGGCTACTGCTGTTAAAGACAACAGAAATGTTTTTATAAATATATCAGCACAAAAAGGAGGACTAAGGAGAATCTTCAACTTTACTGGATGTGGAGGGAAATTTAGTTACCAGAGATGAGGAACAAGCTGTGGTGCTTAATGCCTTCTTTGCCTCAGTCTATAGCAGCAAAACCAGTTGTTCTCTGGACGCCCAGTACCCTGAGCTGGTGGAAGGGGATGAGGAGCCCTCATAAAGTGGCCCCCATAATCCACGAGGAAATGATTGGCGACCTGCTACAGCATTTGGATGTACAAAAGTCGATGGGGCCGGATGGGATCCACCCACGGGTATTGAGAGAACTAGCGGAAGAGCTGCCCAAGCCGCTTTCCATCATTTATCAGTAGTCCTGGCTATCAGGGGAGGTCCCACTTGACTGGCAGCTAGCAAATGTGACCCCCATTTACAAAAAGGTCCAGAAGGTAGACCCAGGGAACTATAGGCCTGTTAGTTTGACCTCAGTGCCAGGGAAGCTCATGGAGCAGATTATCTTGAGCATCATCATGTGGCACTTGCAGGGCAACTAGGCGATCAGGCCCAGGCAGCATGGGTTTATGAAGGGCAGGTCCTGCTTGACGAACCTGATCTTCTATGACAAAGTGACGTGCTTGGTGGATGAGGGAAAGGCTGTGGATGTGGTCTACCTTGACTTCAGTAAAGCTTTTTATACCATTTCCCACAGAATTCTCCTCAAGACACTGGCTGCTCATGGCTTGGACTGGTGTATGCTTCATAGCATTAGAAACTGGCTGGGTATCTGGGCCCAGAGAGTTGTGGTGAATGGAGTCAAATCCAGTTGGAGGCCGGTCACTAGTGGAGTCCTCCAGGGCTCAGTACTGGGGCCAGTCCTCTTTAACATCTTTATCGATGATCTGGATGAGGGGATCGAGTGCACCCTCAGTAAGTTTGCAGACAACACCAAGTTAGGTGAGTGTGTTGATCTGCTCGAGAGTAGGAAGGCTCTGCAGGAGGATCTGGATAGGCTGGACCAATGGGCTGAGGTCAACTGTATGAAGTTCAACAAGGCCAAGTGCCGGGTCCTGCACCTTTAACCTAACAACCCCAAGAAGAGCTACAGGCTGGGAAATGAGTGGTTGAAAAGCTGCCTGACAGAGAAGGACCTGGGAATATTGGTTGATAGTCAGCTGAATATGAGCCAGCAGTGTCCTCAGGCAGCCAAGAAGGCCAACAGCATCCTGGCTTGTATACGAAACAGCTTGGCCAGCAGTTCCAGGGAAGTGATTGTCCTCCTGTACTCAGCTCTGGTGAGGCCGCACCTCAAGTACTGTGTTCAGTTTTGGGCCCCTCACTACAAGAAGGACATGGAGGTGCTTGAACAAGTCCAGAGAAGGGCTATGAAGCTAGTGAGGGGTCTGGAGAACAAGTCTTATGAGGAGTGGCTGTGGGAGCTTGGACTATTTAGCCTGGAGAAGAGAAGGCTCAGGGGCGACCTTATTGCACTCTACAGGTACCTTAAAGGAGGCTGTAGTGAGGTGGGGGTTGGTCTGTTCTCCCACGTGCCTGGTGACAGGACGAGGGGGAATGGGCTAAAATTACTCTGGGGAGGTTTAGGTTGGATATTAGGAAAAACTTCTTTACTGAAAGGGTTGTTAGTCACTGGAATAGGCTGCCCAGGGAAGTAGTTGAGTCACCATCCCTGGAGGTCTTTAAAAGACGTCTAGATGTAGAGCTTAGGGATATGGTTTAGTGGAGGACTTGTTAACATTAGGTCAGAGGTTGGACTCGGTGATCTTAGAGGTCTCTTCTAACCTAACCTAGACTATTCTGTGATAATTTCTTTTTAAAGATATGTTTTCCCTTCAGTGCTCTCTGACTTGACAGGGTGGATTTCTGTTTGTTACAGTACAACCAAATACACAGCAGATAAATAACTGAGCATGTTCAAATTTATGGGTGAGTTACTTTTTATTGGAGAAAAAAGCTCAAGCTACTTGAGGAGTAAAACAATCATTTTACTGTTGCATATTACTAGCATCCAGCCAGTGATCTCTGACTCAGTCCAACTGTCCATTTTCTCATGGTCAGAACAAAGATGTCTGGGCTTAGTTTTGGTGAGATAAACTAAGTATTAAGAGCTCCATCTGAAGAGTTAGTCTTCACAATAATTGCAGGAATTGTGGAAGATTAAGCATAGAAAACTATCTCATGTTATTTTTGTTGGTTTTTTTTTTTTTTGTTGTTGTTTGTTTGTTTTGTTTTTAATTGAAATAATCACAGAATTGTAGGGGTTGATCAAAAGATCATCAGGTCCAACTCCCTTTCCAAAGCATGTTCCATAGAGCAGGTTGCCCAGGTAGGCGTCCAAATGGCTTGTGAATATCTCCAGAGAAGGAGATACCACAGCCTCCCTGGGCAGCCTGTTTCAGTGCTCCATCACCCTTACCATGAAAACGTTCTTTCGCATGTTGGTGCAGAACTTCCTGTGACCCTTTTTTTTGACCATTGGGCCTTGTCCTATCCCTACAAACCACTAAAAAGAGGTTGGCCAAATCCCTCTGTCTCCCACGCTTAAGATATTTGTAAACATTGATAAGATCCCTGCTCAGTCTTCTCTTCTCAAGGCTGAACTGACTGAGGTCTCTCAGTCTTTCCTCATAGGGAAGATGCTCCAGGTCCCGTATCATCTTTGTGGCCCTCTGCTGGTTGCTTTACAGGAGATCCCTGTCTTTTTTGTACCGGGGAGCCCAGAACTGGACACAGTACTCCAGGTGAGACCTGAACAGAGCAGAATAGAGGGGGACGATCACCTCCCTTGACCTGCTGGCCACACTCCTTTTTATGTACGCCAGGATCCCATTGGCCCTCTTGGCCACCAGGGCACACTGCTGGCTCATGGTCAACCTGTCGTCCACCAGGAACCCCAGGTCCTTCTCCTCAGAGCCTCCTCTCCAGCAGGTTGTCCCCCCGCCTGTACTGAAACATCCGGTTGTTCCTTCCCAGGTGTAGGACTCTACACTTGCTCTTGTTAAACCGCATTTGGTTTCTTCCTGCCCAACTCTCCAGCAGGTCCAGGTCTCGCTAAATGGCAGCACAGCCTTCTGGCATGTCAGCCACTCCTCCCAGCTTTGTGTCATCAGCGTACTTGCTGAGGGCAGACACTATTCTCTCATCAAGGTAATCGATGAAGTTGTTGAACAAGACCGGACCCAGCACCAGCCCCTGGGAAACACCGCTAGTCACAGGTCTCCAGCTGGACTCTGTGCCACTGATCACCACCCTCTGAGCTCAGCCAGTCAGCCAATTCTCAACCCACCTTACTGTCCACTCATCTATCCCACACTGTCTCAGCTTTTCTAGCAGGATGTCATGGGATACAGCATCAAAAGCCTTGCTAAAGTCACGGTAGATGACATCCACTGCTCTCCCCTCATCTACCCAGCTGGTGATGCCATCATAGAAGGCAACAAGGTTGGTCGAGCATGACTTCCCCTTGGTGAATCCATGCTGACTACTCCTCATAACTTTCTTCTCTTCCAATTGCTTGGAGATGGCTTGTTGGAACAAGCTGTTCCAACACCTTTCCAGGGATAGAGGTAAGACTGACTGGCCTGTAGCTTCCGGGGTACTCCTTCTTGACCTGCTTGTAGACCGGAGTGACATTGGCTATCTTCCAGTCTTCAGGCACCTCTTCTGTTCTCCAGGACCTTTCAAATATAATAGAGAGTGGTTCAGCGATCACCTCCAGTAATTCCCTCAGCATACATGGATGCATCCCATGGGGGCCCATGGATTTATGTACATTGATCCCACTCAGATGCTCCCAATCCACTCCCTTGTCAACCGGCGGGGAGGGACGGGACGGGAAATCTCAGTTTCCCAGACACTTTCTCCTCCCTCCAGGGTCCTGGAGTCCTGGGGGAGAGTCTTTGAAGCAAAGACCGAAGCAAAGAAGGCATTCAGCATCTCTGCATTCTCAGCATCCCCCGTTACCAGGACAGCCCCCTCATTCATCAGGGGACCCACATTATCCCTAGTCTTCTTTCTACTCTTTACATGCTTTTTTTTTTAAAAAAAGAAACAAACAAACAAACAAAAACTTATTATTATCCTTTACTTCCTACTGCTGCTACTCCAATTAATACAGGAAAAAGACAAATAAAAGGGGAGAGAAAATACCTTTCAAACCCAAGAATTTAGCATAGGACAGAACTGACAGAACTGAGACTTGTTTGGTGTTTTGGGTTGCTGTTTCCCATTTCCTAGTGTGCCACACAAGTTCTGCAGTTTCCAACATGTGGCGTTTCATAAACTCACTCACTGTAGGCATAGTAAGAAGGTTGAATGGTGGGCTAATGTAGCTCATTTTACAGCAAGAAAAGTTACAAGCAGAAATGGTCACTAAAAGACATAGCCTCTGGTATATGACAAATATAACTTTATCTAGAAAGTATTCTATTCAGTTGCAGCAGAGATATCATTCTGGTTGTCAAATCCCTCTTGCACTACCACTGCAAGCCCACACACGTTTAAAGACCTCACTTCCCTCCATTGTTTATATAAACTTAGCACAAAGCTTAGTGGGTCTCTAAGGCATTATATGTTCCTACTAAGTAAATTATGAGGTATATATAATCATAATAAGGAATATAATCATTCAGCAATGCTAAATATAAACCCAGGGGCTGATGAAACTATTTCCAGTCTCTCAATATGCCTTCATTTGAGGAATAACAGGAACTTCTTGTGCCAGCATAATTGGGAATGGGCATTTGTTAAGAGAAAGCATTTGCCAGCTTCTGATATTAGCCAATATCAGAATCAGCCTATCAGGTACCAACAGGCTGTAGTATAATGCTCAACTATCACAATTTAAGGAAAACCTCCCACAAACAGAGCCTGTCAAGTAGTCTCATGCAGTACAGCTTTAGCTTCACCCATAAGAACTGTTTCCTCTCACCACTGATTTTTTTCAATGAGAATTTATACTTGGCACATCTTTAAGATGCTGTATGCAACTAAATCTGGTATGAGACCACTGACATTAGCAGAATTATATCAGAGATTTATTTTGCTTCCTTTGCATTTAACAGTCTGGTAAATATCCACGTAATGTCTAGATACCTTAGCAAGAAACCTGAGTTATCTTGCAGTACCAGGCTGGGGAAGGAAGTGGGGGAGGGGGGTAGGTAAACTTCGATATTAAGGATCATATTCTCCATCTAGGTAATTTGGTTGGCTCCATTGCACTTAATGGAACCATGCCAATTTATACAGCTTTCTGGCTAGTGTCAGCAAGATTGTAGTATACAATCTGAGAGCCTCAATTATGGGCAGGGAAGGCACTGTGAACAAATGGAGGAAACAAAAATGGCCTTTCTGAAAAATCTTTACTGCCTAAACATTAGACAAAAGAAAACAGTGATGCTGACAAGCAGACAAAAAGCCTTCTGGAAAAAAACAGCATAATAAATTAAAGAATCAACTTTGATGTATCATCAAGGTTTATTCTTTGTTTTAAACTGATGATAATATTCCCTTCTTTTTGAAATATCAGGAGCAAAATCCAGCCCTATTGATATTATGGGGGGCTTTCTATGGGGACATAGTGGCAAGAAATTTACTTACTCTGTACAAAGCCTGAGCTATGCTATCTCTGTATACAGTATAGCTATCGTTAAATAATAATAATAATAAAAGTTAATTGCATGTCTTTGGTGATTCCTTTTTCCCTCTTTATTTAAAAGAAGACTAATTTAAATAATAGCCTTATAAAAATGTATGTTTTCTTTTCTCTCCCTCTGGCTTTCCTTCTTTGTTCAGAATAAGATGTTCATTATTTGTCCAGTAAATGAGTAATCCGCTAATTAACTGCACTTGTTATGTGATGAATATTCAATTACCATAATGGGAAGAGGAAGAAGATGTATCATACCTAAGCAAATTAATTTGTTGTTGGGCAATGAATTTACATCCACCTGGTTGCAATTGCTCAGAAAAGCTCTCCAGGTTTGCTATATTTGAAAATTAAAGGAGAACATAGCCCAATTGCAGCCATATACAAAAGGTGAATACCTTTCTCTTTTTGTCTTTTCTCTCTGTTTCTTTTAACAGTATTATTCCAATAAATTAAATTTGGAGATAACTTGTGTTCTATCTAGTGATAAGAAAAAGAAATTACCACGGAAATTACTTTTATTTCCTGACTTTGAAAAATGGTAGCCCGCTCATATCATGTTAACAAAGAAGTGAGCACATCCCCTATGGGGAAGGGGGCAGTCTCTTCCTACACACTGAAAACTAGATTTAACAGCCAGATCCCATTGTTTCACTGGGCTCACTGATCTCAAAAGCAATACCAAATGTATCCAGTGTGAAATGCTACAAAGTCAGCATAATAGTCCACACTCAAATTGTCATAGTTTGTCCAATTTGTCCAACTTACACAGTGAAGGACAAAAGGGAGTGGAGTACAATTCATAGAACAGAGTGGTCTCATTTCTTTCCAGTGGTGAGACTGCCTGTCTGATGTTCCTGCCCATCCTGTTCCTTCAAATAATACATGGAGTTATTATTAGTTCAGCACATGAAGTGCCAAAGCCCTCCTTTTAAGCTAAATGTGACCTGAAACCTTCCTACCACAGCCTCCACACAAACATTATATCATATATTCATAGAGCAGCTGCTTTCCAAGGATGACTGCTTTTTCTTATTTACTGCCAATTAAGGATCATTGTGGTACTTAGTATGGCACACAACAGTAAGACTGGAAATGATCCAAATGTAACGCTTATCACTTCTCTAACTCAAAAAGAAAGAAAAGATCATAACAAAAAATATGCACTGTTAGGGTAAAGAATGGATTTACTAATTCTATATATCATCAAGCTTTATAGACAAGTGCCGGGGAGGTAATAGCTCTTCCATTCTTAGGGAGAGGGAGGAGGTGAGGTCTAAAAAATCTAAACCTGATGACAGATTAATTTGCATGAAAATCCTATTCAAAAGCCCTGGAGAATCTCTTCACAGGCTTAGGTTTTTGAGTGGTAAATAGAAAGAATTAGAAGAGGAAGGGGCATGAGGAAAAAAGTTGCGTTTTATGATAAAAGTATATTTTTTCACAGCTGGAGTTCAGTGCAATGGTTTTCAGCACTTCTGGTTTTGTAGGGGTTTTCATGTGGCATGGAAATTATGTCATAAGGTGCAATGAAGAGGACATCTTCAGACAGTCGAGAAGGTATCTTGAGGTCAGCTAACACCCCTGACGTGCCCAATACCTTCCTGGTCACAGTCAATGCGGGGTGGCACAGCAATTAGTGGTAGTGCCTCTGAACAGAGCAAAAAATAGTTGCAGTAAGGCAGGAGATTTTGAGATAAATTAATATGGAGGATACTTACCTCATCTAGGAGTGGAATTAGAAGGGGGAGTTCCTCCTTTCCCTCATAATTCCATCTTAATCTTCATGTTTTATTTTGTCAGGTTCATGACTGTGGTTTCTTTCCATCCTTACCTGCTGGATTTTGAATTGTCACTGCAGTTACTTTCCTAGTCTCAAAGCCCAAGGTGCGTGTAACAGTGTGTTATCAGCAATTGTCGCAGGCACTATCTGCAGCCACTGGTGTTGTGGCAGACAGCAAACTACTTCTCGTGCTCTGTTCCTGGAAAGGAAGGATGACAAGTAAGCTTGAAGCATGGCAAGCAATGAGCAACAACATTGCCATTTTGCGTGCCTTATGTCATCATTTCTTCTTCTTTCCAGTAAGATCCTTCATACTTTGTCGTGGATTAACTGACATACTCCTGCTCAGTAGTCTTTGGAAAATAAAGAAAAATACAGTGTCTGTAAACAGCAAAAGGTCAGGAGGGAAATTTTTTTAGTCTGTACCATTCTCACTTCCTGCTGCCATGCTGGGAGGAAGACTGGTGAGGAAAATCCAAGATTGTTCTGAAACTCATAGTGCTGAGTGCAGGGGCAAACAGTGCAGCAGAAAAGAAAAAAGGAGCAGAAGTGTTTCTGAAGTCCATGTCCTGAAGGTGCATGAGTTGTACAGAACTATACATCTACTGACTTATATAAGTAGATGGGAATATGGAAATAGTGTAAGCCTTCTAGAAGGAGAATATCACCAATGACGAGGATTCTTCCTCTCACTTGTATCTGGGAACTGTTCAGGACAAACATTTGTTGTGGTAATGTTGACCAGAAGTTTTTGATTAGAAGTCTGGTTACTGCTTTCTGAAAACAAAACTCAGGTTAAGACAAAAGATCAGTTGAGCTTGTTAATTCAGATGTATTTCTGACCTAAAAAAAAAAAAAAAAAAAAAAAAAAAAAAAAAAAAGTTGCTGATTAAGTTTTTTGATTTTATTTATCCAATGAATTAAGTTGGCAAAAGATTTTAAGCAATTTCTCATACCTTGCTTGTGTTTTTAGATACTCATTTGCATTTTATTTATTTTCTATTTTTATTACACACACACAGAAAAAAAAAACAACACAAAGAATTTAAATGAAAAGATATCTAATTTAAACATAATGTTTTTTAAAGCCCTAATAACCCTAATAATTAAAAAAAAAAAAAAGTCTTCTCAAAGTCTTCTCAAAGAGGACAAAGAATTGAAGGACTTTTTCTTACTTTCTGTCTTCAAGAAAGATTTTTTAACGAAAAAGAAAAAAAAAAAAAACCTGCCAGCTCTAATGGCAATATAATTTTCTTCCTGACATTGGCAGAGAAATATAAAATTCCTCTAGACAGTTCTGACTCTGTCTCCTGATAGAGGTTAAGTTCCTTGTCAAGAAGTCATTGCATTTACTTGCTACTAAAGCAGCATGCTGCCCAGCCTCACTCACCATATTTAGCTGTTTGAGTGAAGGTTATGTACGTTATGATGAGGGTGATAAAGCCATTGTAGACTACAACATAAGGTAATTTTCTTTACTACACAATTACAGTTTATGTTACCATAAAGCTCTTGCCAGGGATGAAAAGTTAGGGAGGATTAAACAAAATGCTATAAAACATATCAAAGTGGATTGCATAAACAATTACCATGCTCTGGGAAATGGCTGATTAATTGACTGAAGTGAGACATCTGCAGGATGTAGGCACTGTGTATATATCAAAGGATCTCAACTGCCTCGTTTGTTTTAATAAAAGTGGTTTAATTTGTTGCGATAGTACAAAGCCTCCTGTTGTACCTGTTTTTGTCATCCTCATTATTAAGGGAAAGGGCATTACACCTCTGAATACAAGATTCCTCTCAAGGCCAAATCTGCTTACACATTCTCCAGTGCAACAGCAAGAGAAAGGGATTTTATCAGATCTCATAAGTTAAGAAGAAAAAAGCCTGGTCTAGGGAAAATAAAAATAAAACTGACAACAACAACAAAAAAGCAGACTTTTTGGAGATGTTTGGGGGAAAAATAAAATAATAATAAAATTTACCCACCTCTTAGACCTGTGGCTCTTCTTTGACCAACACTAAAAAAAAATAAAAATAAAAATTATTTTATTATCCTTCCAAATTTATCCACTATTTGTGACAATAATACTTTACAACCTTCAGTGAACATTTTCAGATAGACACTGCTATGCCATTTCTCTGATAGGAAATTTAGATGCAGCCAAACTGAGGCCCATAATGTAAAAGTAAAATAGTGAACTCCTGTGTAGGTGCATAGCTCTTACTAGAAACTCCACACAGCTTAGATAATTGAAAAAATCTAGAACTGAATTGTTCATCCATGTCACATGAGATTTCTGTGGTAAGGCTAACTAAAAACTAAATTTTGGGCTTATGACCACACAGACACCAGGGTCCAGGGTTCTTTTAGGATCAGTAACTGCTACTTCTTTATTGATGACATAACTTCATTTTTATATATATATATAAAATATATATATATATATATATGTTGCCACTCGTATTGAGGACAGGCTCCCTTCTTATACCATTTCCTCACAGCAGTACTTTCCCACTAACTCTTCATTGGTCAAACAACCTTGCCCGGCAACCAGCAAACCCCCAGCAGCTTCCATGCCTTAACGGCTGGAGAACAAGCAACCCGAGACGGCAGGGCGTATCCTGAATCACCCTTCTTTGTTCCCTCTAAACTCTTTACATTCCTGATGGCCTCATCGTTAAGAGCCCGATGTTATCACCAACCATGGGGCTTGTCGACCCCCATGGCCACACTCTCACACTAAACTAAGTTTTTTGAGTCACAGCATATCTGACAGCACAAGAAATCAGGACTATCTGTTTCTCCTGGTTTGAATCCAGCTATTTTAGGGACATGCCAAGAGAAAATTTGCCAGACCTTCTGAACTTGCAGCTACCAGTGCTTAGCTCAGTTTACACTTGGTAGAAAAATGGGTAAATATTTCAGTAAATGTGATGTAATCTTTAAAAGCTAAAAATAAAATAGAACGTGTGAAGTACAGTAGCTCTCTCCTTGACAGCCTGTACACCTGCAAACCTTAAGATTCATCAAAGTAACTGAAAGAATAACATTTCTCCTCAAAATTCTCTTTATTCTCCTGCTCTAAAAATCCCTCTTTCAAAATAACCTATTCTCTCTGATGTTTACTGAGTGAACCTTAAAGAATATATGGGGAAAAAAATCTTCCTAAAGGAGTTTGGGTTGGAAAGTAGATGTCTGCATGTCACCTTTTAGGCAGTCATCTCTGGGCTCCATGGAAGAGACATGACCACCTGAGGGGACTTTTCTGAACCTTTTGTCTATCAATAAATATGCCACTCAAAGCAAATGTTAAGTATAGACAAATAATAAAAATATAAATTAATAAATGTAAAAATACAAGATTTAACATGTTGATAAAAATGCATACCTCTCTTCAATAGCTAAGTGCTATAATCTTCTGCTTTCATTCCATGATGAATACTCTTCCATTACAAAAGACAAATATTTTTCTCTTAATCTTTTGCATATTCTACTTGTTCTTATGACTTGCTGTCCACAGAATACATATATTTTACATATACAAAATATACATATATTTTAAAAAGTTAATTTTTTTGATTAGCCCAAGGCTTAGCAAGGTCAAATGGTTCTCTCCATACATTTACAACATCTTTTTTTGTTGTTATTAGTCTTGCATGATTCAATCCTTCTGATTCCCTCCCTGATAGACTTCCTGACATGCTTACTTGAACCATGTAGTCAGCTGTTTTTAACTCTTTTCCCTAATAACAGTGTCTAATGTTCATGCATTTTTTGATGCTTGAGCATGATGCTTAACAAATGGCTTTTAAATCCATCAGTCAGGTTTGTTCCAAGCATTATAGTTCTTGCCCACAAACCTTTATCTTGTCAATGAGACATGTTCAGTATCAATTACTTAACACTTGTCTAGTGAGTTATTAAACAAAATCTCTTGCTTATACTGAGCTGCAGAAGAATACTGCAGCCAAATCTAAAAATTCAAAAGGGAAAAACAGAAATTTTATTATCAAGAAATGAAATGCCTTTCTCAAAATAATGACAATTTGAACATTTTATAACGTCAGTGACAACTATCTAGCATTGGTTATAACAACAGTGGTAATGGGTATCTTTGAAAAATCAATAGATTCTATTAGTTTTTTTTTTTTTTTTTTCTATTCCACTAATGCCTAAATTAGTGCATATACTGTGTTAACAAAAATAAATTATGATGTCTTATCTTATTCTCATCACTGTTACCAATTCAGCATCCATGTGTATCACAGAAAAATGCATTAATGGACTCAACACACTTCAAGTGGCTAAGCTGTCCAGAGTCTGAGTAAGTGGCAGAAAGCACCTTTTTGTGGCATAAGCATTCAGCATAATTTTCAAACATTATGATTTCATGTTTTTATCTGGTCTTCAGTTGCACACTACTTCTTCCCCAAAGCTTCAACAACATTGTAGTTACATCTTTCATAAGTACATAACAGCAGAAGAAAATATAATAGAGTACTGTGCCAAGGTCATTCTTTCCCCAAAGACAGAACAATGTACACATCAAAGCAGAAAAGTTGAACATGTGTATGACACTCCCACTAATCCCCCAACACTTTTCAGCAGTTGACCTGGTACCTTTACAAGACATCTCTCTCAATCCTTACTTCTTTAAAACCTTTTGTCTTCTCGTTCTGTGTGTGCAGACATTCTTTTTCCTCGGTCCCTCTTGGGATCCGTTTGTCCTATTTTTCTGGTGTACTCTGACCAGAAAATTATTCAGGAGAGAACTCTTTATACCAGATATTGACACTGGGACTTGGAAGCAAATGGTTTGTTCTATCTTTTAGGAGACTTTCAAGGACAGAAATTTTAAATAACAACTGTTACAAAATGTGCATATATATGCGTATGTATATATAACCTATACATCCCTGACCACTTGGCAATGATTAAGACATAAATTATGCAAAATCCAAAGATAAACCACTGATATCTTGAAAGTCTTTATCATTGTCCCAAGCTAAATGTTATCAAGAGAGATGCCGATTCTCTTCCACATTTCCATTTATTGATTTGTGTATAAACATGTGAGAGAAAGGTACTTGCACATGGATTGCCTACTCACAATGTCACCATCAGTAGGAGGAATAGCAGGCATGCTATTAGAGTTGCAAGTGTAGTAAATGGCTTTTGTTTATACTCTAGTAAAAAAGGACAATGAATATGAAGGTGTTGGGAATGTTTTCCTGGCTAGCAGAAAAATCTTTATTCCCTAGGTTTCTGTGGAATTATTTAACAAATAATTTTGAATAATGCAAAATAACAAAAAGTTGAACATGAACTGACTTGTGTACAGTTATTGGGAAAAGAGTAATTGGATTATTGATTCCAAGATGATACTGAAAGCCTGGCTTTCAATCTAGCTCTGTATTTTCTGAAAGGAATTCAGATCCTTCTTTGATAATACTGTGAAACTAAAAGGTTCAGCACAATGCCAGTTTCCCTGGTGCTTCCCTTCATCTTGGTGTTATTTTTAAGCCCATTTAAAAAATGCACACACAAATATATTTTCATAATATAACGATGTGAGAATGATGTGACAAAATATTTCTAAATACCTATAAATTACTAGGAATTGTGAATAAATTTTAAAACTTTAGATATTATTTAGTGGATATGACTTATTCTAAATGATAATCATAGAATAGAATCATAGAATCATTAAGATTGGAAGAGACCTCTAAGATCATCTGGTCCAACCATCACCCTACTTCCAGTATTACCCACTAAACCATGTCCCTGAGCACCATGTCCAACCTTTCCCTAAATACCCCCAATGACAGTGACTCCACCACTTCCTTGAGTAACCTGTTCCAATGTCTTTCTACTCTTTCTGTGAATAAATGTTTCCTAATTTCCAACCTGAACCTCCCCTGGTGCAACTTGAGGCCATTACCTCTAGTCCTATCACTAGTTACCTGTGATAAGAGGCTGATCTCCAGCTCCCCACAACTTCCTTTCAGGTAGTTGTAGTTGTAGAGAGCAATAAGGTCTGCCCAGAGCTTCCTCTTCTCCAGACTAAACAACCCCAGTTCCCTCAGCCACTCCTCACAGAACTTGTGTTCTAGGCCCTTCACCAGGTCCAGGGCTTTGATGTCCTTCTTGTAGTGATAGGCCCAAAACTGATCACAGTAATCAGGGTGCAGCCTCACCAGAGCTGACTACAGAGGGACAATCACTTCCCTGGTCCTGCTGGCTGCGCCTTTCCTGATACAAGCCAGGATGCTTCTGGCCTTTTGGGCCACTTGGGAACACCTGGGCTCATGTTCAGGCAAGCATCAACCAGCACCCCCAGATCCTTTTCCTCTGCACAGCTTTCAAGCCAGACTTCCTCAAGCCTGTAGCATGACATGGAGTTGTGACCAAAGTGTAGGACCCAGCACTTAGCCATGCTGAACCTCATCCCATTGGCCTCTGCCCTTCGACTCATCATGTCCAGGTGCCTCTGCAGGGCCTTTCTACCTTCTGGCAGATTGACACTTCCCCCCCAGCTTGGTGTCATCTGCAAAGTTACTGAGGGTGCACTCAATTCTCTCATCCAAAAACAAACAAACAAAAAAGAAAACCTGTGCCCCAAAATCCATTTAATACAAATGAGGAACATATCAGATATTAAACTGATAAGAACAGATACTACACATGATCTTAGCCAAAAGGCTGAGAAGCGGTCAAAAAATTAAACCACTGACCTAGAAAAACAGCTTCTAACGATAGACACAGGAGTAATACAAATTCTCCAGGGAGAGAGGAAAAGCAAGGAAAAACAACAACAACAACCAAAAGCACTAAAATTAATAAATTTAATTTACATTTTAGAAATATGATGTTGATAATGTGATAAGCAAATTTGGACTAGTGCTAAATAAGGATTCATAGTGGCTTAAGATAGCCATGATTCTTTTTCTACCATTACTATATTCCCTCAGATACTGCACAAGATGCAGAACTTGTCCATATTGCAGACATAACTGTACTAATACATCCATGCCAGTTTAGCTGTGGCAGCAAGATCCCTTTTTGTAAAGACTGAGTATGTTGACAGAAGGATTTTTTCTGCCTGCATAGTTATATAACTTCCCTGAGCATGCAGAGGTCAGCCCATAAAGCTCTCTTTTGTCAACATAGCTGTGTCTACATGGGGTTTTTGGCTGGTGTAGCTATTTTGGAAAAAAAAAAAAAATGTGATTTTTCACACTCTTCACTGACATAACTGTGTGGATAAAACACTACAGATCAGAAGAAATATACACACACAATATGTCTCTCACTCCCCAGTTTGCTTTTCACCTTACCACAAATTAATAACATGAAGCAATGTTTGCTGAAGAAGGGGATAGAGACAAGTTTAAATTAGCACATCGCTGTTACTCCCCAATATGGGACAGAGACTATGGATTGGAGGAAATAGAAAAATGGATGATGCAAGTAAAATTTCAATACAGTTGTAGATATAGATGCTTTTTTTCAGTTATGACAGTTTTAGTAAGAAAAAAGGTATGCAAAACCTTGCAAGTAAAAAATTTCAAGGATAAGATCATGATGTCAAATTTGCACAGATAAGATAAAACATCCTCAGGGTACTAATGCAATCACAGAATCACAAAATCATATAAAAATTTAGGTTGGAAAAGACCTCTAAGATCATCTATCCCAACCTTATCCTAGCACTGCCAAGTCCACCATTAAACCATGTCACTTTTTTTTTGTTGGAAGGCACTGTTTTAAAGAAGCAGGAGTCCCACTACTGGGTTCACAAAACCTGGGCTCGGTTTGGGCTTCTCTAACAGCATTCAGAAAACTCTTAACCAAAGGAAAGAGGGAAATATGCAGCCACCACATCCAGGTTATCCTGCCAAATGCAGTTGTCTCCTAGCATCCTATAGCCAGGCTGTCACTCAGAAAGACATTTTCAAAGCACTGCTTCTTAGGCCCAGGCCACTGAGATTTGATACTCTCATGTAGAGCTAAGCAGACAAGGCAGTAGAAAACAGTAGTGTCTTGTCTTCAACTCCTATTTACCCATGAGAGAATGATAAAAACCATACTATTCCACCTTTTCTGATCCTTACACAAGTGTTCATGTGTCACCAAATCACTATCAGTGCTCAGCTGTTAAAAGATCTAGGTATTATATTTGTCTTTTTTAATGTTTATCTGCTCTCTCGTATCTCCAGCTGAGAGCCTCCTTTTCTGGTGCATCAGATCGGAGTCACAGAAAGCAGCTGAAATGGTTCTACATAGTGACAGAAAGTCATAGATACTAGTTTCTAGGACTTACCTTATTGTCCCTAGAGAAGCTATGCCTCTCTAGGGACAATTCTATTTTATCTCACATGTTACTAACTAGCAAATGACAGTTAGAAATAAAATAACTGTGCTACCTGAATGTTGCTAGAAAAATTCATCTCCTCCCCCCATTTTTAACTTTCTGTCTCACACCCATTAACATCATACTTGAACTTATTTCAGGTGAGTCAATGAATCTGCTAAAGAAGTTACAACATCAGTAAAAGGGGGCTGTATTCCAGATGATTTTTCTCCTGATTCCTTAGCAAGACAGACAATTCTTCATCCTTTTTCTACAAAAAATAAAATAAAATAAAATAAAATAAAATAAAATAAAATAAATAAACAGAAAAAAAAAAAAAGAACATTCCAACATTCCAATATCAATCCAGCTAGAGTTGCAGAGTTTTCTGAGGAAAGTTGAACAATAAACATTCACATAAAATACATTTCTGTAGAAACCATGCAACCAGGAAATCACTCAAATCAATGCCAATATTTATTCTGTGTAAATCTTTCTGTTTGGACTAGCAGACCAGCCTGGGGCAGGAGGAAGTAGGAACATCTATTATCATATTTATTCATTAGAGTTTTATTCATTAGAGTTAATTCACCTCCCAAAAAAATGAGTTATAAATATGTGTGTCATTAACAAAATAGGTTAATGAACTGGAAGAAAAAATATAACATGATGAAACAAATTTTGCAGTGTTTCATTTTGCTTATTATTTTCAGCTCTTGCAAAACATACAGTATAACAAAACTGAAAAGAAGAGCCGAGGATTCAAAGATAATCTTTTACCAAGATGGTACAACTGCAAAGAAAGGAATGGAGATAAAAGAAAATGAAGCAGACCTACAAATACTAGTGTAAAAAAATATATTTTTTTCAAGTGATGATTATTTGCATTTCCCTAATCATATAGTGATAACTGAAGTCAAATTCCAGTGTGTTATTAAAGTTAGTTAACTCTGATACAATTACTGTACTGCTAACACTTGAAGATCAATGGATTTTACTCAAGCAATAACAATCCTGAAAAAAAAAAAAAAAAAAAAGAATGGCTTGAGATGTTTTCCGTTTTACCTCAACTATCTTCCTGGATCAGAAGTAGACTGTTTGTCCTATGAATCATAGGACATAGTGTGCATAGTGTGCAGAATTTCATAAAAACACAGACCAAGATATAGTATTGACTCTGCCATCACAATTGACAGTGACTGCTTTCCAAGCTGGTAACTGCATGGGAGAGAAGGAAAAAGGAGAAATTATTTGCTCAGCTACAAAATGTCACTTAAGAGTGCTGGTGACAAAGCTGTTACACTTCTGGATTTTTTAAAAATAGAACAATGTATAAAATCAGTAAAAAATAGAGGACAATTGGTTTGCTACCTAAACCACAGTAATACCCTACAGGTACTTTTGCGACATACTTGTTTAAGAATAGCAACCTAACATCTTTCTTGATCAAGAAGATAAAAAATAATTAAATCAAAATATGACTAACCAGAATGAGATAGAAGATTATTCAAAACTTTAATGAACTTCAATCAGTAAGGAATCCTGAAGATATGACTCCATCTAGTATGCTAGCACAAATTTGTGTTTGAAAAGTCTCCTTTTCATTTAGCTGCAACTATAGTTAGTTGATCCTATTTTTTGTTCTGGCACAAAACCTATTAAAAAATACTTCTTCTCTTGCTCACATTAAAATAAATAAATAAATAAATAATAAATGAAAAAGAAAGAGAGAGAGAAAAAAACTTTTTCAGAATTGTTGATCCTAAAAATGATCCTTCAGCTATCTGAAGCATTTAAGTTGAGGTCAGGAAGAGGTTGATGCCAACTGTCATTATTTTTTTGTTTATCCTTAATAATTGATGTCAGGCATGGGAAAAGTATTTGCATGATAGCACTTGGCAAGAAATATCTCTCTTTCTGCACAAAATAAAGCAACATGGGCATAAACTCTGGAAACCTTCCTCCTTTTGCCTTGGTAAGACTATCATAGTGCTTGGGGGAATTATTCAGTGCATGGGTGCTTTCCTTCTTTGTTTTTTCAGTGATAGTAAGAGCAACAATAGTGCTAATCATATTGCCAGTTTCACTGGTAGGCTTTATGTTAAAAATAACTGCTTCTTAGGGACAACCATAAGATTAATTCCATATGAGCTGCCAAATAAGTGGCAGTGATCTTTGGGTACTGACTACTGGCTACACTGTACCTAACCACTGACTTGGTTTTGAAAAGCCCACTGCTTGCTCAAACAGCTATCCAAATCTTCCCTCATTCTTGGTGTTATTATTTTATACGTCCTTTTCACAGAATCACAGGATCACAGGATCACAGGATCACAGGATCACAGAATCACAGAATGGTTGAGGTTGGAAGGGACCTCTGAAGATCATCTAGTCCAACCCCCCTGCCAAGCAGGATCACCTAGAGCACATTGCACAGGGTGGGATCCAGTTGGATTTTGAATATCTTCAGAAAGGAGACTCCACAACTTCTCTGGTCTACCTGTACCAGTGCTCTGTCACTCTCACAGCAAAGAAGTGTCCTTTCATATTCAGATTAAACTTCCTGGGCTTCAGTTTGTGCCCATTGATTCTTCAGTTGTCCTCTCGCTAGGCACAACTGAAAAGAGACTGGTTCCATCCTCTTGACACACTCCCTTCAGATAGTTATACACACTGATGAAGTTTCCCCTCAGTCTTCTCTTTTCCAGGCCAAACAGGCCCACCTCTCCCAGCCTGTATGACGGGTGCTCCAGTCCTCTAATCATCTTAGTAGCCCTCCTCTGAACTCTCTCCAGTATTTCCATGTCTCTCTTGTGCTGGGGAGCCCAGTTTCTTTTAAGTTTCTAAGCTTTTTCCTTAATTTAACATTCAATATTTTTTTAATAGTTAAGAACTATCCATGTGAAATATATTAGTGTTTATGTTACAGGTAACATTTCCAAATTATTCAAATGAAATCATTAGAACTAAGAAATAGGTCACAACCTTGGCAACCATCTGATGTGAGACAATGTAATCTGCTAGCACAGTGGTTGTCATGGAAACTGACAATATTGAATTTTTCCTTCAATGCAACCTGTATTTTATGCATAAATTATTAGCATATTAAATCTAAGGCACTGACACTTCAAAGCAGACTATCCATGTGCTTTATATCTGTTCATGAGTAACTTAAAATCATTCCTATTGGCATTCAGGAGATGATTCAGCAGATGATCACTCTGACACAGGAAAGATTTTTTTAGATTGGACAGCACACACCTGTGCTTTTAAGCTGAAGAGATTTCAGACTATCCCTTTTAGTTTATGAGATACCTAAGTGTGCTGTATCACAGTGCCCAACTGTTTTGCTTTTAGGGTCTATATTGTCAATTGTCTCAACAAAAAATTGTTGAATGCAAAAACAGTTTTGTGAAATGTGTTGAAAATCTATACATTGCTTGTTTTTCTTTCATCCCATCTGGGATGAGAATAAGGAGATAAGTAAAAAATCCTTTTGTTCCTACTTAACTCCTTATCCCTTCCCCAACCCCTCCCCCAATAAACCAAAAGTTTCTCTTTTAAAATTTTCTCTCTTAAAATCAGGGACTATTGCTTGAATATCTCTCCATGGAGATATTCAGAAATGGCATTTCTGAATGGCAAAATGTTCATTTAATCTTTGTGTTTTCCACAGCCACAAGCTGTATATGTAGTAACTGCAGCAATGTGAGGAGTATCCAAAGGGAAGAAATTAGACCATTAATACATTGCCAAAGAACTTCTGTCATACAATGTATAATCTGAGCTGCCACCCATGTCTTTTTCTTCCTCGGGAGGAAGAAGAAGAAAAAAAAAAAAAAAAAAAAAAAAAAAAAAAAGCCTTTTTCTGAAGAATTAAAAAAGTTTGAAAGGTGAGAACACAGAACTGAAAAATGTACCGAATTTCATCTGCAGACCTTTGAAAAGAGATAAGGTGACAGCCCATCACTTTTTCCTTCCTGCAAACCCTTGTTGTGGCAAAGAATATATCATGACCCGGACATGTGTTTTTATTGCATGGTACTCACTACACAATTTGGCTTCCCAATAAGAACTGTCCTTCCCCATTTTTCATGGGAATCTGATTTTATCCATAAAGGAAACTTACTTTAATGTGCATGTCAGGAGATAAAAAAGAGTCACAGATTCCTCTGCGGCATGTAAAACCACTACTGAATGTGCTAGATTTTTTTCGACTGGAAATCAGGCCAGGTATGACTTCTGTGATTTTTTCATTTTTATTTTTTTGCCCCCCTAGATAATAAGCTTAAAAGCTCTAAATATGGGAATACTAAAGGCTATTCACTTGTTTTACACAATGAGAAGACAAGAAGATTGTTCTCTTTTTTTTTTTTTTTTTTTTGTCTCTGAAGTATTTTGGTCTGTGTAGATAATACACAGCCACACTGCCTTTATTGCTAAAAAATTATAGTGAAAAGGTATAGAAAAGGTTTTCCTATCATCTTTTGATATGTCACTCCACCCTTTATTGATATTGATCAACAGATCAACAACAGTCAACACATGTTGACTTTTCTAATGTAGCTGACAAAGGAGAAAAGGGTTTCACAGCAGAATCAGTATAATGACCAAATTCTACTTGCAATCCAGAAAGAGTTTTGTTCTCCATAGTGAGTTTTGTTCTCCATAGTGAGGTTTAGAAATGGCCTGGCCAAGGAGAACAAGGTTATGAAGGCAAGCTTCAAACATCATTTCTGTATTTCTTTTAGTAAGGGAAACACAGTTTGGAACAGAATGTCTTCAAGTAAAAAGTAGTCTCTCAACTACAGAAACCTAAGTTATTTGGCTTAGACTCTTTCTGGTTTTTACTCTGCCTGTTGAAACAGTCAGCACATTTGTACAGCTTTCTGTGAACATCCATCTCATTCATGAAAGCTACCTACCATTTTTGTATATGAATGCTAGAACATGCAATACCTGATGTTGCTCAGATTTCTCTTTTACATGAAGAATGTAAAACTCCTTCTGGCAAACCAGACCCTAAGAATTCCTTCTGAACTTTTAACTCACCAACAAGAGCTATAAACATGAAATATGCTATAAACATGAAATATACTTTTTTTTTTTTCATATGGTGTTGATGTTAGTTAATGCATTCAGTGCACTTAGAATACCTGTGTTTAGCCCAGATGAACCACTCAATAAAATTATTTAATTTGATAACTCAGTCTGCTGACTTGAGTTATTACTGATTATCATTATGAAACATGTTTAAAGTGCACTCATAGTTGGGCATAAATAACCCCCAAAGAGAACCCACAAAACCTGAGGTGCTCAAAAGTACTTGCCCACTTCCCTCAGTGAAGCTTTTACTTTTGAGAGGCTCCTTAAAGAGTGAGTTGGAAGGAGCTGTAGCTGTTGGGGTGGCTTTGTGTGGTGTCCACAGAGACCTGGAGTGGGCTGTTAGTCACTTAGGTCATCTCTGCAGTGCCTTGTCAATTTGAGACCAGGTAGACTGGGAGTTCTTACTAAGAGAGTGATCTACAACCTAGCTGCTCTTTGGGATACAATGCCCTAGATTACTAGCACAAATCTTAGCCCACTGTACCACTGTACACCTGGCAGTAACTGCCACTCTGAACCAGTCCCGTGGTGCCACCTCTCCACACTCAAGAGCCAGGCAAACTTCAGTGGGTGTCTGCAGCTGTCAGTCACATGTTTTGATCTGTCTCCTGGGCTCTGGATAACATTCCTTTCATGGCCCTGGTTTTCTTAGAAACCAGTGAGTAATTTTAAAGCTCCGACCTTTTATCTGAGTCATCATAGAAAGCCCCTCATGAGGGAGATTTTTTTAGATGATAAAGAGGACTTAGGGGGGGTTATCATTTCCAGAACTCTATCTTGGCAAAGCAATCACAGGCCTATTAACCAGGCTACTGTATTTTAGTACTTGTTGTCTCTTATTCTAGATTATTGTGTAACTGTACAAGTGTAACTCCCTTTACATCTAATCTCCATAGTAAGTAATCCATCATAAACAAACACACAGAGGTACAGGCCATAGTCATAAGCAAAGAACACAGTTTTGTTTTGGTTTGGTTTTCCCACACTTCTCCATAGTAGTTTTAGAAGTCTCTTTCATTGTTATTTTGTTTTATCAACATTGATCAGAGACCCTGGTGGCAAGCCAGAACAAAGAGCATTGATCTCAGGTTCAAATGTGGAGAGACTTATAAGTGGGAAAGCACAGTATATTAAGAGGGATTTTGTCTAAATCCAACTCTCAATTTTTATTCATGTTACTTAACTGGTTTTTGTTTCTTAGTGTATATATATATATATTTAAAAAAATGTTCATTTTGTTTTTAATAATTTAAGAACATACTGTACTCCAAACAGAAGTATACTTCCAGCCACACTACTACATACAAGTACTCATAGATTTATGTGTTTTTCATATATATCCCTAGCCCTGATTTGAAACAGCAAATAGAACAATGAATGGGACAGACATTTGACCATCATACCCTGAACCTCCTACACCTGAATACCAGAGGGGAAAAACTAAGTATTAAAAAAAGGCTGGACTAGCAACAGTAGAAAGATTCTTGGACCACAGAAGAATTTTGTGTATTTTCTTACACAAAAATATTCTGATTGCTTTTATAGTAAGTTTTGGGTTGGATTGGTTTGGTTTTGATCTGAGTGTTTGTATAACATTTATATAACAGATGCATGTCCTCTTGCTGTGTATTCAACACTGAAGAAATCCAGGCAAACAGAAAATAATGGCCCAACTTTAATTGCTCAAAGTGGAGGATGTAGGATACTACTTATGAGTTTGGTTTATTCTCAAGCTTCTTTTGTTCCTGAGAGACAAAAACAGTCATTGACATATAGGAAATTCAGCTAGTCATACCAACAAGTGAGATGCCAATTCCCAGATTTAAACAGTGCCTTTGAGTGAGGATAAAGGAATGAGTTCTTGTATGGTTTTCTGTTCCTGAAATTGATATCCTTGGTGAACTCATTTACCAAAACTTCAGACCCCACCACTAAAATATTGTCTTAGACTTAGTTCCTTTTTATGCTATTGCATTCTTTTCCCACCAGATGGCAGGCAATAAAAGCAAGCTTATCTGCTGCTGTATTCTTAACAGAAAGCAAACAAAATTAAATAAAGTGCAGCTCTGAAACAATTCTCCATATGCCTGAATCCTGTTTATGCATGCAACTAAAATACAGCACTAGAAGAGAGATGGTAGGTGTTTGCAGGTATTTGATTAATAGCATGAGTAAGGCCTATACAGGCGCATGGCTCATGCGCTATTATATATAGAACAGATACTATTGTGTCTCCTGTTCTGTTGTTCTATAGTTGTAAACAAAAATAATTATTATCAAGATATGCATTTTCTGTCAATTCCTTTAAGGAAAACCATTTATTTCACTTAGCCTGCTGCAAACAGATAAATGAAATTGTCTCTCCAGTGTGTACATTTCTTCTCCTGCCTTGTTAGTGCTGTCTTGTACATGAAGTATTCATTTAGTTGCAAAAACCAATTATCATCCCTGTCTGGATACATTAAGAATTTTCCTACAAGTCTTTTTCTCTCTATCACATTTTAAGTAACACTGTGCATGAATTATTCATATTGCCCATCTTGCAGGCAGGATTTTTTATTATTAAATTTGATCATAATAATAGTTATTACCACAGTCATGGCAGTTTTATGAGTATTCTTCAATGCCATTACCTGGAAAGATTTCAATCAAGACATATAAAAGATGCAAATCAATTTCCATAATAAAATTAAACTGTACCATCTACTCTTTCATCCTTGCAATAGAGTTGATTGACAACTTCTCCCTGATAGGTGTAGCTGATAACTTGCAGGTATGGTAATGGAGAATGGCATATTCTCTTCCTTTAATATTCTAAGAAATTCAGTATTTTTCATGCCTTGTCAGTACTTAATGTTCATGTCTTCATGCAAACACAGTGTTTAAGATGCAAACATTCAGTTTACAAATTTTCATCAGAACAAGACAATTATTTCTCTGTGGCTATATCAAATTGCTAACCTAAGGCAGTGCAGAATAAATGAAATTCGGTAATGAATGTTCTTATTTGTTATGCTCTTAGTGGTGTTGTTTTCCATAAAGGAAGTTTCTTCCAAAGAGGATATTTCCCATGTGATCCCCAACTTCATCCTACATTTATTTTATATCTTTCTCTCTTTCTTCTTTTAGCACTACATGTTTTAATGACCACCTGATTATTCTTCTTTGCATCCTTTCTGTACAAGCACTTGTTACCTTGTTCCTGCTTCCTTGTTTGATTGCGGCTTCTGTTATGCTTCTCATTCATCATTTCCTGGTGCTTTAAATCCATGGTTCTTTCTAAAATATATATATATATATATATATGCATGTGTTTATTGGAAATTAGGAGACATTTCTTCTCAGAAAGAGTAGTCAGGCTTTGGTATGGGTTGCCAGAGAAGTGGTGGAGTCTCCATCCCTGGGGGTGTTTAAGAAAAGGTTGGACCTGGTGCTTAGGGACATGGTTTAGTGGGTGATATTGGAAGTAGGGTGATAGTTGGACCAAGTGATCTTGGAGGTCTTTTCCAACTGTAATGATTCTATGATTCTAGGATAATGCCCACTGGTGCTGTAATTAATTTTCTTACAATTTTGCCCTTAGTCTGGAGGAGTATTAAAAGGTCAATTTCAGTGAAAGTTTCAAACTGTTACATTTCACTTCAGATCCACTTACTTCAATTGAAAAGCAGAGCAATGCATTCATCTTAAAGGAGTTACTCTGGAATGATATTAGCGTAATTAAAATGAGAATATAAACCTCATTAATATAAACAACGTTAGTAGGTATAAAAAGGTCTTCTCTCTTCAAGTAACTCCAAGTAAGGCAAAAAATACTAAAAGCTTATCAACCCTAATACCCTGGAAAATAATGTACTCACCATTTAAAGTCAAGAAGAAATTTGTTTTCCTGATAAGGATTGGACAATTATACATATTATGTAAAGTTTAATGTTCCCTTTGAAGTTTTAGTGAGACATCTGTTCAAAGTAGGCTCCTGGAGTAGAGACAGTCTTGCTTCATTCCTGTATAAAATTCTTACACTCCTAAGAACTCGCTCATTCATGTTCAAAAACACTTAAAAAGATAGATTACCTCACACTTGAAGAAATTAAACCATGCAAGGCTGAACTGATGTCTCTTATGTAATTCAAATTATTGCAGCAAGGCTTCAGAATTAATGAATGAATTATAATTTTTTCCATAAGCAATTTTTATTCCTTCTTAGATCATGTTAGGACTATTACTGTTATTTTCAAAGATGCGTAACAAATAATAATAATAATAATAACAATAATGAAATAAGCTATACATTCTTCATATATAGCTTGACTATACATGAAGACTTCACTTTCTGTTGAGAATTAATTTCTTTCTTCAACTCCAACATTTCCTGAAAATTTGTAGATGGTTTTCCAGCAAGTGTTGGAAAAAACTAACAATAGTGTTGGAACAAGAAAATAAAACCCAACACCTAAGTGTTAACCATTGGCAATGGAGTCTTAATTTCTATATTCATAACTCCTTCCCCAAGACCATTTTACTAGCTAGGGACACAGTTTTTTCCACAATGCTTTCATAATTATTATAATTCTTAATATAATGTTTGGGATTGATACCAGCACAATAGCCCATCTGGAAAATATGCAGTTTGTGTACAATGCAACATTGAGAAAAATGCTGTCATCATTTTGGGATAATAAGTACTTTTCATGATACAGATCACTAGAAACTCTGAGAGGTATAGGAAGGCATTTTGATCCATTTGGACTTTGGTTCTCATTGTCTTAATAAATAAATAAATAAATAAATAAATAAATAAATAAATAATGCCCCTGGCAAATGAGCTCTGACTGATTTTGTTGTCAGTTTAAGATATCTACTGGAAACAGCCATCTCTGTAGCAGAATTGGCAGAAGAAAATGCATGTTCTAACATTTCAGTCTAAAGGTTAGTGCATCAGCTTACAGCAAGTGGAGAATGGGGAAAAGTGCTGTAATGGGGATGCATGCTGTACTCATAGGGGTACAGGGGCACATTACATTCCATGAAGTCTACCAGAGGAATGGTAACCACTGGAAGACTGTTAATACTACAGATTTAGACTGCTAGTGCCTTAAAGTATTATAGTGCCTTACTCAGACATTAAAGCAAAACCTTAGAACTTAGACTTTGGACAGTCCTAAACACTCCGACCTCCTACACACTCTGAGAAAAATTGAAAGACCTATACATTCTGGCCAGAGAAAAAACTTCCCAAGAGAAAGACCTGTGTAAGTATGCAGGATCCATCGAGCTGTCACTGTGGTTTTTATCTGACTTTGCTAAATCTGTATTATCAAGCCTAACAGCTCTGAGGTCTGTCATGTTGCCGGGCCTTGACAGCAAGTGGTGCAGCATGACCTGTATCCACTCTGGCATCTGGGAAGAGCTTCAGGTCTAAGGCAGTCCTCAAACCACATTTAGGCTCTCTCTAAGAGTGTTTTACTTAGCACAGACTGAAGCTGAGCCAGCAAGAGGAAAATAATTAACCTGTACAGATGATGATGGGTCAGTGTTGCCTTGATTAATTTACCACTGAAGATGAACCTACAAATCATGCAACTTTAGACAGAAGTAGTAGCAGAAGGATTTAATGAACAACTTGGTCATCCACTGTAGAGAAAAATCAGATAGATTTATAGTATTTTTCACATGCCTGCTGTGAAAATACTACTTTTTCAACCTGCCAAAAATGAACCCTCCTCTCTGTGCAGAAATGCAGGAACAAAACCGCAGAGCCCATGGAAATGCCACAAAGTGACCATTCAAATTCTGTCTTTTCCTGTCTCCGTCAGGAAGAACCATAGCCAATTTACACCTATTGATTAAGGTGATGTCCTTGTGTTGTCTTCTCTGTTATTGTGAGATATCAGTGTCCCTCACCACCATATTACACAATTATACAAGTGTTCAGCCTTCTGCACTTGGAGAGACAAGGGAAAGATTAGTCATGAAGAAAAAAATACTTCAGTCTTTGACAGTTTTTCTGTTTGTTTTCCTCCTCACAGAATTACAGGAATAGTAAGGTTAGGGAATTATTGAGATCAAAGAATCATAGAATCACAGAATAGTTGAGGCTGGAAAGGACCTCTGAAGATCATCTAATCCAACCCCCCTGCCAAACAAGATCACCCAGAGCATTGTGCAGGATGGCATCCAGGCGGTTTTTAATATCTCCAGAGAAGGAGACTCCACATCCTCTCTGGGCTACCTGTGCCAGTGCTCTGTTACTCTCACAGCAAGTGCCCTCTCATATTCAGATTGAACTTCCTGGGGCCCAGTTTGTGCCCATTGCTTCTTGTCCTCTCGCTAGGCACAGCTGAAAAGAGACTGGTTCCACCCCACTTAATACCTTCCCCTCAGATTTTTATATACATTAATGAGGTCTCCCTTCTCAGTATCCTTTGTCACCTGGGCACCAGCCCCGTTCAGCAGGAGGCCTACTTTTTCACCAGTCTTTATTTTTCAACTGATGTATTTGAAGAAGACCTTATTTTTGTCCTCGACATCCATGATTGTCTAGTTCAACTTCCTGACCCATTCAGATTCACTTACAGAAGGTTGCCCAGGACAGTATCCACTGAGATTTTGAATAGTTTCACAGACTGAGGCTGCAAAACCTTTCTGGACAACCTATTGCAGCATTTGACCACTCCCATAGAAAAAAAAAAAAAAAAATGTATCACAAGATACATATTTACTTTTATAAAAATGTTCTTTGTAGGAACTTCTTCGCCTGTGTGTCTTTCCTCATGTGCATGTTTTCTTTTAAATTTCACTTTCCACTTTATGTCTGTTATTACTAGCCAGTGTTAGTTGAACATTGGTGTTAGTGCCAATAAGTGTCAATGAAAATTAATGAGGTGTTTGAATAAGATGTACAATATTATACATAGAAACAAACAGAAGAGGCACAGAAAATAAATTGTAAGTGAGAAAATTTTCTCCTGGATCACTGTCAGAAGTCTTATGACACTTGTACTATAATATTGCCTTTTCACATGGGCAGGAATTCTAAGAAACACTCGTAGGGATTTTCATGTGGATTTTCTACCCTTTCTACCCTTTTTAAAAATGGGATTTATGTATCCTTTTTTCCAGTCACTGGGGACTTTGACTGCCATGACTTTTCAAATATGTTGGAGAGTATCCTGGTAACTACATCAGCCAGTTCCCTCCAGTCTAGTTCCAGCCAGTTCCCTTTGATGCATGTCATCAGGCCACATAGACTTGTACCTGTTCAGTTTCATAAGGTGATCTCAAAACTTCTCTCACACAACATGGTAACTTGCTCAAAAACTATATTCATTTGACACACTTGCACCTATGACACTCAGCTCTGCCTTCAGGCCCTAGGAGAACTTCCAAATTCTGGAATTCCTTGTAACTGAGAGTCTAGATTGGAAGAGTGGACTAACCTGTGGATAAGGAATTGGCTTGATGGCCACAGCATCCTGAGCTGCATCAAAAGATGTATGACTAACAGGTCAAGGGAGGTAATTGTCCCCCCTCTGCTCACATGGCATGGCCTCACTTGGAGTACTAAATCCAGGTCTGGGGCCCTGAGCACAAGAAAGATGTGGACCCATTGAAGAGGGTCCAAAGGAGGGCCACAAAACTGGAGTACCTCTCACCTGTGAAGAAATGCTGAGAGAGTTGGGGATGTTCAGCCTGAAGAAGAGAAGACTCCAAGGAGACCTCACTGTGGCCTTTCAGTGGGGGCACTTCTTTACTGCGAGGGTGACAGAGCACTGGAACAGGTTGCCCAGAGAGGATGTGGAGTCTCCTTCTCTGGAGATATTCAAAACACGCCTGGATGCCATCCCACAAAATGTGCTCTAGGTGATCCTGCTTGGCAGGGGGGTTGGACTAGATGATCTTCAGAGGTCCTTTCCAACCTCAATCATTCTGTGATTCAGTTTTTAAAGGGTTGTTATAAAAAGCATGCAGAATTACTTTTTACACAGGCATATAGTGATAGGACAAGGGGGAATGGTCTTAAATAAAAGAGGGGAGATTTAGATTAGATGTTAGGAAGAAATTCTTTGAGGTAGTGAGGCACTGGAACAAGTTGATCAGAGAAGTTGTGGATGTCCCATCCTTGGAGGTCTTCAAAGCCATGTTGGATGGAGCCCTGGGCAACCTGATCATGTGGGTGGCATCCCATGGCAGGGGGATTAAAACTAGATGATCTTTAAGTCCCTTCCAACACAAATTATTCTATGATTCAATGTTTTATATTATCACAGTGCTGAAGTCAGTAAAGCTAGAAGCTAAACTTAAATCTAACATGCAGATTGTCTTTGGAATAAGGGATCAGAAAAGAAAATTGCTGTATTGTGGAGGAAAGCTTTCAGTAACACCTGTCTTTGACTAATAGCAGCCTATATTTCTTAAGTTAAAAATTTAAACCTACTCTTTTACATAGCCTAAATGAAATGCATAACAGGAAGATTCAAAAGATGTATCTTCATTCTTTCCACCCAATTTGGTATGATCTGAGCTCTTCCTCAGACTCTGTAAGTGCCGACATTTATTTAGTTGAACCTACCCTTCACTGCTTCATCTGGCATATGAAGACTTTCAAGGTTGTGTCCACCTAAAAGAAAATCTTCAGTGGTAACTATACACAGCTCAGACAAATTCTTCTCTGTTTTACTCTACACCGTTGCAGATCTATTGGAAATATGTTAAGCCTACATTTGTTACTCAGAGCTTCTTTACAAAAAAAAAAAAAAAAAAAAAAAAAAAAAAAAAAAAAGATCAGAAATAATTGGTAATTTAATTTTTTTTAATGAAATTGTTCATTTCCCTCCAGGAAACTTAAATTTAAATAAAATCAGTAATTATCCCAGCACTCAGCTGCTTTGTCAGAGAAGGGAAAACTCTAACTGAAATTGCAATAGAGGAAGGTGTTCCTGTGAGAGCTGAGGACCCTAACATCTGTATTGTCACTACACATCCCTACCTAATTTTAACAGTTATGTCACATTACCTCATTACATTTCAGTTCTCATGAAGACTTGTCATATTTACTTTCATTATACTGTTTACCAGAGAAACTTTTATAACTATCGACTTACTAATCCATCTATCTTTATACCTATCTGAAGCCTAATAAGTGCCTAGAAGAGAAGCTAGGATTTACTAAGATTAAAAATTCAAAACAGGAAAGAAAATTTATTTTGTTTTTTCCTTTTAGAAAATAAATAAATAAATAAACAGAAGAAGCTAACCATATTTGTGATATTGGATTGTAAAGACAGAGCTCAACTGCCATCTTAAATTGCACTAGTTTTGTCAAAACATTATAATCAAAGTAAAAATGTTCTTATAGATGGAATTGCCTTGAGTTCAAAATTGTATTATAAATCCTATTATTCTAATGTAACATTTTAATTTATTGCTTGGTAAAAGATAAGCTGATATCACACATGTTTGCTGAGGCTTTGACTTATCCTTTAAAGCCAGTGCATCTTTTCCATGGCTTAATTTCTAACTATTGATTTATAAATTCTTATATGACACGTTGTGAAAAAAATATATGAAGGAGGCTAAATAGTCCACTCAGGAGCTCATGACCGAATTGTGGTTTACCTATATGAGCCTTTTCTCCCATATGACATTGAATATATTCATATTAAGCTTCATGTTTGCAGCTGAGCTCCCTTTGCCTGACCTACTGTAATTGAGATTCTAAGCAGACAGAGACCTCCTGCACTTGCATGTCTGAACTGTTCCTTCTGGTCCTGGCTCCCTCTATTTCCAAATCATTATTTCACTATTTCTATTAAAACTTGACATGACTAACAATATCATTTTCAGAACTAGACTCATTTCTCATGAATGACAGATATCTCTTTATTTCTGCTGTGAATATTACAAAAGAGAGAAAAAATAGAGATTTTGAAGGAGTTGCATGGTATTAAAAATTGCATTTTGCTTTATAATAGTAATGCTTTTCAGTTATCCATCATTCTTCAAATACTAATCAATTTTATATTATTACAAGGTTTATAATGGAATGTATAATTTGTACTTCTCTTATCTTCACTGGAATTCATTCTTTTTTTTTTTTTTTAATTTAAACTCTCTAACAGCTATTCTTTCACTCTGACTTAATAACCAAAAAGGTCTGCCCTCATCTTAAAACAGAGTGTTTATAGTTATATCTTCCTGCTCTTACAATCTGTTTCAGTATTTCATTTCTATGGTGGAATAGACCACACCTTTTGATAAATATCAAATGAAAGCCATGGAGAAATATTTTTGACGATTAAAGGGATGGATTTATAAATGAGTAATCATAGTTCGATTTAATAAACCTGTTCTGGTATCCAGATATAGGAGTCCCAAGACATTTAGTGTCCTAAGAAAGCCCATATAACCAGCTGAGACAAAGCAAAAGAAGGTGCTGAATTTAAGCTCTTAAATGTAATCATTCAGCTTTGAGGCTACAGCTCAAACCGACTTCACAGAAGATCTAATATGGATCTTATTCTTATTTCTGAAGGTGAGAGGAGGTTATGAACTAGAGAGAGAGCCTGGCATTAGGTTGTTTGTCTCATGCTGTTCAGTCATGGAAATAAAAGCAAGACCAAAATGGAAAGAGGAAAGTTATGAGTAGAACAGCAAAGTAGGGTGTATGAATCTGCATATTTTGCGATGACATGCACTCCAGTCATGGGAGGATCAGATTGCATTTTAGCAATGCTGTGGTTCTAGTGTCATTTAAAGGAGTCAATTTTATTTTATTTTATTTTATTTTATTAATTACTCTAACAAGCTGGATTTTGTATTTTTGTCCACTGAAGAATTGTTTGCCTTTTGCTAGAAACAAACAAAAAATTCTTTAAAAAAATGAAAATCTTAAAGATTTTATTTTATTAATACTTCTTTATTATCTTCAGTGATTCATTCAGGAAGCAAGTAAACAAAACACTATCAGGACCATTTCAAGGTAAATGCCAGTCTGGACCAGTGAGCCTGAGCCAGAGTGATTACGGACATCTTAGGGACATCAGAAAAAAAAAAAAAAAAAAAAAAAAAAAAAAAAGCATTAAACAACAAAATAAAACAAAACAAAAACTCATTTGAACTAGGAAAACAATTGCTCTTTAGTTCTTTGTTCATTTATTTTAAAAATGGCTCATTTCGTGTGTATATATGTATGCATATGCATAGAACACTTGATCTTTATAAGATCAGTTAATAAAAAATGTGTTTTTTTTTTTTTCTTAATCTTGAAATAGTGAAAGATTTGAAGCTTCTCGGGCTTTGAAAACATTACTGCTGAGTTTATTTGTTCTTGAACCTGATGTTCTCATAAATAAGCATATGATGGTCTTAGGGTATGCGGGAGATCTATGTTAAAATAGTACCTATTCTACTTAGAATAATTAGAATTCTAATTAAAACTATTAGAATTATTAAAAGTATACCTAAATAATTCTATCAGTGTAATTAGTGCAAAAATATATGAATCTTCCCTGGTTGTTTGAACATTTGTGCAGTAAAAGAAGAACAGTTTTCTTCAAATAATAAAAGTTATTTATTTATTTGTTTGTTTCTTTGTTTGTTACTCTAAAATGTGTTAAAGAGACAGGACTGAAAGAAAGAAGGAAGCTTAAAAGAATAAGCCGGTAGCAATCATTAAAAGAATGACCTTTCCTAAATGATCTCTCCATTTATGTTTAATTGTCCTGCAGAATAGAAGGAACAATTTTATATAGCGGAAGAGAGATGTGTCAGAATACTCTTTAGGCATTATAGCATTTCCCCATTTGATGGCAAAATCATATTGACGAGTTCTATTTGCACTGGAAGAAGCACTTGCTTTGTACTCACAGACCTCTTCTCCTCACACGCCTGCCCCCCAGAAGTGGTGGTGTCATCTTCCATGCATAGAATCATAGAATCATTAAGATTGGAAAAGACCTTCAAGATCATCACACTACTACCTATGTCACCCACTAAACCATGTACATAAGCACTATATCCAACCTTTCCTTAAGCACTTCCAGGTTCGGTAACTCCACCACTTCCCTGGGCAACCTGTTCCAATGCCTGACTACTCTTTCTGAGAAGAAATGTCTCCTAATTTCCAACCTAAAACTCCCCTGGCACAACTTGAGTCCATTCCCTCTAGTCCTACCACTAGTTATTTATGAGAAAAGGACAGGTATTCAGGTTATTATTCAAGAAAGAAATGTGGTGCTACTTTTCTGTTGTCTGTTCACATGGTAGAGACTCAGCTACTTATCTATTCACATGGTAGAGACTCAGCATGAAGCTGAGTTATAGCAGATTCAGTTCTGCTACTACAACCAAATGCTGAGGGCTTAAAAGCTCAACGTTGTGGAAAATGGTGCACCTACTCTGTGGTATCTGTCCTTGTCTTTTCATCCCCAAAAAAGATGGGAGAATATGAAAATTCCTAAAATTATCAAATGATTCCAGAAAACATCATACTCTGTTATCAATAAGGAAGAAAGTGTGACTAAGTGGGTGACTACTAGGCAGAAACTGTGCTATGAATCTCCAGGTATTTTCTTGGAGGAAGAGACTGTGCATGTCTCCAGTTGTACTTTCATAGTTACGTCTCTTCTAAACTTAGATTAAAACCTTCTCATTCCAAACAACATTGGTAGCCTTTAGCAGTTTTTCAGTTTTCTGAGACTATTCCTGTTTTAGTCAAGTCCCACCATATTATTTTTTTTAATGTTAATTGGTTCCTTACTTGAAAAGCAAGGTGTGCTACAAATATTTTAAGAGAATGTATTCTCATGAGATCCCTACCCCAGTTTTGTAAGACTCAAAAGATTTGATTCATACAGTACAGTGATTTGATTCATACAGTACAGTGTAAATATAAAATCCCATGTGTGTTCTCTGAAATTGAATAAAACTCTGATACAGTTTGCATTTTTGCAGGGAGCTTTCCAGTGATTATGTTACACAGAAAGCTGGTGATGCTTGATCACTTTGTATTCTCTTTAGAGGGAAATTTCATGTTACCCAGCAAGACTGGTGATCAGTAAGCTATTCTATTATATCTGCTTAGTGACAAATCTAGAGTACTAATATTACTAATATTATTTTCACTTCAGTATATTTTAGGCTTCAGATTTGGTGAACCTTGAAGAAGGCTCATATTGAGTGGTTGTTATGTTGAGACATCATGAGGAACTATGGAATGGAAAATTTATTTTTAATTAGCCCTTTGGCAACCCCTTACTATTTAGTTTATTAGCATTTCAGTTACAAAATGTGCTTACAATCCTAATGAACCAAACTATAGATTTACTGAACAATGTGTTTAAAGGTAGATTAAAATAAAATAAAAAAATGTGAATAATTTACTGAGTTTCCATGCAGACCTAGCCTGGGAATTGAGGTTGATTTCTGATCTTCATAGGGCTGCAAATTACTTGACCTTGCTTGGAATATAACATAATAAAAGATTTCTTGTGGCATTTTTGGACTTGTCTTTCAGAAGGGAACACTGGAAAATTCATAATTCTAAACAGAGGAAGGGATAGAAGTGGAAAAGAGATGGCAAACTTTCTGAACATTTTTAGAGACTGCAGGAAAAAGAGTTTGTATGTTTTTGTTTTTTGTTTTTTTTATGGCTGGGACATAAGATTTTGTAAAATTTGTATTTTTTATTTCCTTTGGATTTTATCCAGTTATTTAGAATTGGCTCAGGACTAGTGAGATAAACAATCTCTTTGAAAAGTCGTAATAACAATTGGAGAAAATAGAGTAAAATGAACCACAAGTGTAATACTCATAAATCACAGTAGCTCAGGCTCACAGGTGGAAAATGGCTCAAGTTTGCCCCCTGCAGGAAGTTCTATCCCATCCATTCACTGCTGCTCATTCCTCATCACCAGAGCATCCTTATTTTAAAAAATAATACAATTGCCCTATCCATTATCAAATTGATTATTACACTTCATATTTTAGTTCATAGTAAAACAAACAAACAAACAAATTCTACCCAGCTACAGAAATATTCCTGTAGGAAACCATCATTCTGTCTAACCCTGTTTTTTACTACTATATCAATCTTAAACTTCCATAGATTTACCATTCTTTTGTTGTTGTTGTTGTTGTTAATCTAATTTTTACTGAATTAGTTTTATATCTGTCGCAAAATATTAGTGAAATTTTCTATAAATTTTCATGAAGTGTGGATTTCTTTCATATGTTTTATTAGGTAATTTTAAGAAAATGTGCTCTGCAAAATTTGTATCTTTAACTGTTCTCTGGTCATTTTACTGGAGCCATCTGACGCCTCTTGCCAATTAAGATGTACAGAATTATTCATGTTTTTTGTAAAATAATATTTTGATGTTTCTCCCTTTCTTAATTTCTCTTTCTGCTTTCCTCAGTTTTAGTGTATTGTTTTAAGCTGTGAAAGATAGATAGTGATGAAGTAATGTCAGACTATGTATTTTTCAAGCACAGAAGGCAACTAATTCACCCTTAATTAATGGAGTCTCCTAGCTATATGCAAATGCACATCTATCAAAACGAGTCATGCATTGTCTTATGTGAACCTATTCTTATGTTCTATTTTCTAAATAATTCTGTAACCACAAGAAGAAAAAAAGACAAAACAAACACACACACACACAAAAGAAAGAAAGAAGAAAAACGAAAACAAACAAACAAACAAATAACCCCCCCCCCCCCCCACACACACACACTTCTGTAAGTCATTCTCATCTCTAAAAATATTTTTATTTTTTTCTGAAATGACTTATTATTCTTGCCATCTACCCTTCACAGAATCACAGAATCAGCTAGGTTGGAAGAGACCTCCAAGATCGCCAAGTACAACCTCTGACCTAACACTAACTCGTCTTCTACTAAACCGTATTACTGAGTTCTACATCTAAATGTCTTTTAAAGACCTTCAGGGATGGAGACTCAACCACTTCCCTGGGCAGCCTATTCCAGTGCCTAAAAACCTTTTCAGTAAAGAAATTCTTCCTAATATCCAACCTAAACCTCCCCTGGTGCAATTTTAGCCTGTTCCCCCTTGTCTTGTCACCAGGCACGTGGGAGAATAGACCAACCCCCACCTCGTTACAGCCTCCTTTAAGGTACCTGTAGAGTGCAATAAGGTCGCCCCTGAGCTTCCTTTTCTCCAGGCTGAACAAGCCCAGCTCCCTCAGCTGCTCCTCATAAGACTTGTTCTCCAGACCCTTCACCAATTCATTGCCCTTCTCTGGACTTGTTTGAGCATCTTCATGTCCTTCTTGTAGCTAGGGGCCCAAAACTGAACATAATACTCCAGAGCCAAGTACAGGGGGATAATCACTTCCCTAGCCCTGCAGGCCACACTGTTTCTTATACAAGCCAGGATGCTGTTGGCCTTCTTGGCTGCCTGAGCACGCTGCTGACTCATATTCAGCTGACTATCAACCAATACTCCCAGGTCCTTCTCTGCCTGGCAGCTCTCCAACCACTCATCTCCCAGCCTGTATCTCTGCTTGGGGTTGTTGTGCCCCAGGCACAGGACCTGGCACTTGGCCTTGCTGAACTTCATACAGTTGGCCTTGGCCCATCGGTCCAGCCTATCCAGATCCTCCTGCAGATCGATACATGTACCCAACTTGGTGTCGTCTGCAAACTTACCGAGGGTGCGCTTTATCCCCTCATCCAGATCATCGATAAAGATATTAAAGAGAACTTGCCCCAGTACTGAGCCCTGGAGGACTCCACTAGTGACCGGCCTCCAACTGGATTTGACTCCATTCACCACAACTCTCTGGGCCCAGATACCCAGCCAGTTTCTAACGCTACGAAGCATACACCAGTCCAAGCCATGAGCAGCCAGTGTCTTGAGGAGAATTCTGTGGGAAATGGTATAAAAAGTCTTACTGAAGTCAAGGTAGACCACATCCACAGCCTTTCCCTCATCCACTAAGTGTGTCACCTTGTCATAGAAGGAGATCAAGTTCGTCAAGCAGGACCTGTCCTTCATAAACCCATGCTGACTGGGCCTGATCGCCTAGTTGCCCTGCAAGTGCAGCATGATGACGCTCAAGATAATCTGCTCCATGAGCTTCATGGCACTGAGGTCAAACTAACAGGCCTATAGTTCCCTGGGTCTACCTTCTGGCCCTTCTTGTAGATGGGCGGCACGTTTGCTAGCCGCCAGTCGAGTGGGACCTCCCCTGATAGCCAGGACTGCTGATAAATGATGGAAAGCATCCTGCCCAGCTCTTCCACCAATTCTCACAGTACCCTCAGGTGGAACCCATCTTGTCCCATCAACTTATGTACATCTAAGTGCTGAAGCAGGTCACCTACCATTTCCTCGTAGATTGTGAGGGCCACATCCTGTTCCCCATCCCCTTCCACCAGCTCAGGTTACTGAGTATCCAGATAAAAATTAGTCTTGCCGCTAAAGGCTGAGGCAAAGAAGGCATTAAGCACCTCAGCCTTTTCCTCATCTAAGGTCACTAAGTTCCACCCCCCACCCCCTTCCAGTAAAGGACGGAGATTCTCCTTAGTTCTCCTCTTTGTGTTAATATATTTATAATAACATTTTTTGTTGTCTTTAACAGCAGTAGCCAGATTGAACTCCAGGTGAGCTTTGGCCTTTCTACTTTTGTCCCTACACATCCTTACAACATCCTTATAATCCTTTTGAGTGGCCTGCCCTCTTTTCCAAAGATTATAAACCCTCTTTTTTTTCCCTTAGCTCTAGCCACAACTCTCTCAGACAGGCCAGTCTTCTTCCATGCTAGCTCATCTTTGGGCACGTGGGGACAGACCGCTCCTGAGCCTTTAAGATTTCCTTCTTGAAGAGTGCCCAGCCTTCCTGGACTCCTCTAGCATTCAGGACTGCCTCCCAAGGGACTCTGCCAACCAGTGTCCTGAACAGCTCAAAGTCTGCTCTCAGGAAATCCAAGACAGCAGTTTTACTGTTCCCCCTCCTGACTTCACCAAGAATAGAGAACTCTACCATTTTGTGGTCATTCTGCCCAAGACAGCTCCCGATCACCACATCTCCCACCAGGCCTTTGTGAACAGGAGGTCCAGCGGGGCACCTCCCCTGGTAGGCTCACTAACCAGCTGCACCAGGAAACTATATTCCACGCTCTCCAGAAACCTCCTAGACTGCTTCCTCTGAGCTGTATTGCATGTCCAGGATATGTCTGGGAAGTTGAAGTCCCCCATGAGGACAAGAGCCAACAATTTTGCAACTTTTTCCAGCTGCCTGTAGAATTCCTCATCCATCTCCTCATCCTGGTTTGGCAGTCTGTAACAGACCCCCACCAGGATGCCTGCCTTGTTGGCCTTCCCACCGATCCTAACCCACAGGGACTCAACCTTATCTTTCCCAGTCTCAGCCTCGAGTTCCACAACATCAAAACACTCTCTAATATAGAGAGCCACACCACATTACAGAAAAGCAAGTGATCAGAAAAGACGGAGCTATTGGATTCCCTGAAGTAGTGATAAATCATTTAACTTAACTTAATGAGGGGACTTCTGTTGATTTTCTGGTGAACCCCCCGAAGAAACAGTTGAAAAAAAGTTGAACAAACAGACTTGTACAGACATGATAATTTGTTTTGTTTGGTCTTATTTTGTTCTATTTAAAATAGGAAATCAGAGAGGAGTCAGGAACAAGTTTTCCATAATATTCCAATCCCTTGTGAATGTGGAATGTTAACTTTTGAAGTGATATATTCTTTCAGAAGTAGGCCTTCAGAAGATTGGAGTATGTATTCACCATCCAAAAAAAGGTTGTGAAGTATATAAACATTTAGGTTTATTTCATGTTCCACCCTTTGTTCTCATCTTTTCTCTCTAGAGCTATAGCACCTTGTATAGAATTTGTTTTGCTCAGTACTGTGATACTAGCAGGCAAGTAACACAAGATTCTGCATGATAACAGACAGCAAAGATTCTGGTAAATTACTGCTGGCCTTATAGTGTCTTAGCACACTGCAAGGCTATGATACAGACATAGCAAGACCGATACCAAAGTTCCTTCCTGCTAATTCTTCTGCAGTTTATATGCTTCCTCATTGATTTGCCTGAGAAGTGTAGAAATCTTTTTAACTGTTACAGTCTTGAGAACTTTCAGATGCAATAATCTGTCTTCTGTCTGTCCAAACCTTCTCTCTTCATTTAGATGATTGTTGTGCTTCATTTAAATCCTCTGCTATTGCTGTTTCTTGCTAAAGTGCAGTAAATTTCTGAACATGATCATTTGTAGATTGAGGAATCGGGTGACCTCTCTCAGTCACATTGTTTCATTCACATTGCTTAGCCTGAGCCAAATAAGAATCCCAACATTACTTTCTTGGAAGATGTCACCTGCCTTCTTTTTCTGAGGATAATATGAATTCTCTCCTTATTAATGTATTTAGTCTTTCTATGTTTCACTCATATAGTCTTTTATAGGAGGTATGTTGTTCCATTCAAATAGCAGAGTTCTACGAAATTACTTTCCTATTACTTCAACTTTTCTATTATTAGCAATAGAAGTAGAAATGTTTCTGCTTAGTTCATTAGCATCCATTAATAAACCTTCTTTTGTTATCTGATCGACCCAACTCAGTCGTTTACAGCTAAGAATGAAAAGCTTTTCTATAAAGTTTTTGTCAGGTGTAATTGTGCTACTTTTGTCTTTTTGGTCAGTTACATGCATTCTGCTGGTGCTTGTGAAACCAAACACATGGTTACATAGACATGAACACAAGTACACACATTCATCAAAATGTCTTGGCTTGTGTTGATCTTCTAGCTTTCCATTTTGAGTATTTCATCAGGCCTCTTCTCTAGTAGTATTTTGGATTCCCTACCATATTTACTATCAGAACCTTTGCACACTTCATAAACCTGAGTTTGAATTTAGTGACTTCTCCATAAACTCTTATTTGTCAAGATGAACACTTGGTGTTCCGATAATTTTCCTTTGAGACAACTCTTCCAGAACACTAGTCCATTAGCTGGGATCCAGATAACAAGCAAGATTTGTTCTGTAAGTTACAAATATTCTTATGTCTTTATCTTTTTTTTCTACTTTCTACTTAAAAGTATAAATCTTGCGTATTGAATTTGCATATTGAATGTTGAATGTCTTTGATAGCTGCCTACTCAGCTTCATTTGACAAAATTGGGAAATAAAGCATAGTTGATCAGGGTCTCTGCACAAGCTACTCTCAGTACCAGCATTACCTGATGACGGTCTTTCTGCTGAGTGCCCTAGCTGGGAATATAAGATGAAATGTATCAAACTTCTGTCTTTAATTTCACCTGTTCCAGAGAGCTTTTAAAGAATCCCTTCACTCTTCTTTTCTTCTTGGAGGATTGCCACTGATCCTTTTTATGCCAGATATCATATGGGTTTCAGATGCTGTCAAAAGCTTAGAGATTTTGTAAGAGAACTTCTTGACAGTGTGGGAAGTTACTTAGTACAAATGGAGAAAATGATGTTTCAGAAATTCTACCTATAAACAGAGTCACTGGTATAAGGAATGTACTGTGTTAAATGCTAGATAATGAATGAATGATTCACTTTTGCTCTAAGATGACCAACAACATGATCTATCTTTTTACAGAAAAAATGTCAGGGTTCCTACTGTTTTCCAGAATGTTCCTTTACTGAAACCTTAAGAATTAAATAATACAGCTGCAATCACTTGTGATTTTCCCTTTTGTGGGAGTTGCATATTACAGCATACTTTCTGTTCATGAAAGAAATCTTTCATTGTTAATGGCACCACATCACCACATTTTCTAAACTTTCTCTCATACTACGTGATAGGAAATTTTACCTAAGAGTAGTAGAACTTAGCGTCACTGTGGCCATAGTAACTAAAACAAATGAAAAATTATCTTTTATTTACAGTATAATAAGTTTCTCAAACTCTTCTTATCAGAGTCCATACATGCTTAAGACACTCCAGCTTTAGTTTTAATGTCTGGGAAAACACAGTATTAACTTTTAAGTTTATTTTCATTAGAAAACAAACAAACAAACAAACAAAAACCATGTGTGGCCTCATTTTTAATGTTCTACAATAGCCTCTTTATTGATATAGAAGCACTGAGAGTTACTTTTTAAATTAAAGAGTAATAATTTCCTCTCTCTAAGTGATATTTTATTCTATATTCATTCTATATTTATACATGTAATGAGGTTTGTTGTTGTTGTTGTTGTTTTCCCCACAGGAAACCTGTTATGGTAACATCCAAGAATAAAAACATCCAGGAATAAAGGATAGTACCTCATTAATGTAACCTTTGGGTAACACTAGGCAAAGAGCTTTCCCATCATGTTGGATAGACGTTTTCAAGAGCATATTTCAGTTATCAGCCACAAGATGGCTCAATAGGAGAAGGAAATGGACCTTTTTAACATCAGAAGAAACACCATTTCTGCATTTTAAAAGTGGACAGGAATCTTGACTCTTTCCATAATATGAATAAAAATAAAAATAAAAATGTATCCAGTTCAATCCATAGCCCGGTTTAGATGAAAAGAAAATAATAATATTCTATAAAGATAAAAACCTTGGTGCTTTTGGTTGGTTGGTTGGTTGGTTTTGTTTGTTCGTTTTTTTTTTTTTTTTTTTTTTTTTTTTTTGTGATCTGTGGGAAGACAGAGAAAGAATGATGGAAGGAATCAAACTTTTAAAGCCAAAACTTTGTCAAAAGAATTGCTGCATATTTCATAGAGTGAATGAATCTTCATTTATTAAGGAAATACTTTGAGTTATGTGAATCAGTCTTGTATCTTATTGATGGGACAAAAATTGCTAATTCCAATACATACCATACAGATAATTTTATTGCCAAGCATGTTTGCTTCATAAGCATGTTTATCTTCCTTCCTCTTTTTACTTAATGCTACATTGATAGGTATCCATGATTTTATTGCAGCTACAGTTGCATGAGGAATCACCAACTACACGATTGGGATATCAGTATATCAGTATCAAGGTAGTGCAAGAATCTCTTCTTTCTTCATTTATAAAATGAATAAGCTTATTTAGACAAAAAAAAAAAAAAAAAAAAAAAAAAAAAAAAAAAACTTATTTGAGTCTTTCCCATATTTCTGAGGATGCTTCCTCATGCTTCCTCACACATTTCTTAATGGATAGAACAGAGTATCTGTTCCTGTATTTTTGCTCTATAGCAAAATTCTCATTCAAATCTTTATAGCTATTGCTATATTTAAAATTAATTAATGTGACAGGAATTATCCTGATTCCAAGCACAAACAGATGTCATATTTCATGTTCCAGCCAAACTAAATCAATAAGTAGATCAGTCAAACAAATAAACAAAAACAACAAAATCCAGTGTTTTCATAACACCCGATGGGAATCCATACTACTGTCATGTCACAGACTATTGGAGGTTCTGGGCAAGAAACAATGTCTGGCTGGTGGGAAAGCATTTTCCTTAGGACATGGGATTGCCAACATCCAGATATTAATTTTGGATACAGAAGAAAACAACAGAGAGCTTCTAAACCCAATAGATGTTACTCCTTCACATGACTTGGAGCAAATTTTGTGTTTAAGACAGTGGTTAGCAGCAAGTGAAGCCTTGCAAACCCCATTTCATATCAATCAGTGACTACCCAAATGGAGTGGTAAATCCATCATAGACAAGAACAGTGGTTGGATTCTCTGAGACCATCTCCCAGAGCTTCTTTCTATAAATAATACATGTGGGAAATTTTGTTGAAACTTTACAGACCCCTAGTCTCTGTGAGAACTCAAAGAGTATACATTCTCTCTCTTTGTCCCTGGGCCAGGACAGCTTTGACTCAAAAAAAAAAAAAAAAAAAAAAAAAAAAAAAAAAAAAAGCCCATCAGTCCATTGTTTTGCAAGCCTTGCTGGATCTCCACAATATAGTCATCCCAGTGGGCTTTAATGAAAGAGACTTCTGATTACCCTGGCTTCTGTAATTTCTGTGTCAGAATCATTACGTGCGCGACTACTTTCTCTTAAGAAAAAATAGGATAATTCCTATTTGAAGATGTTTGTTGTCAAACTGAGAGATTCATATCTTTGCATATATACTTCTACATTGGCAAGTCATAAGGCTATCACAGAATTACAGAATAGTTTAGGTTAGAAGAGACCCCCAAGATCACCGAGTCCAACCTCTGACCTAATGCTAACAAGTCCTCCACTAAACCACATCCCTAAGCTCTACATCTAGATGTCTTTTAAAGACCTTCAGGGATGGAGACTCCACCACTTCCCTGGGCAACCTATTCCAGTTATTAACAAACCCTTCAGTAAAGAAGTTTTTCCTAATATCCAACCAAAACCTCCCCAGCGCAATTTTAGCCCATTCCCCCTCATCCTGTCACCAGGCACGTGGGAGAATAGACCAACCCCCACCTCACTACAGCCTCCTTTAAGGTACCTGTAGAGTGCAATAAGGTCGCCCCTGAGCCTCCTCTTCTCCAGGCTAAATAGTCCAAGCTCCCTCAGCCGCTACTTGTAAGACTTGTTCTCCAGACCCTTCACCAATTCATTGCCCTTCTCTGGACTCGCTCAAGCACCTCCATGTCCTTCTTGTAGTGAGGGGCCCAAAACTGAACACAATACTCGAGGTGCGGCCTCACCAGAGCCAAGTACGGGGGGACAATCACTTCTCTAGCCCTGCAGGCCACACTGTTTCTTATACAAGCCAGGATGCTGTTGGCCTTCTTGGCTGCCTGAGCACGCTGCTGACTCATATTCAGCTGACTATCAACCAATACTCCCAGGTCCTTCTCTGCCTGGCAGCTCTCCAACCACTCATCTCCCAGCCTGTATCTCTGCTTGGGGTTGTTGTGCCCCAGGTGCAGGACCTGGCACTTGGCCTTGCTGAACTTCATACAGTTGGCCTTGGCCCATCGGTCCAGCCTATCCAGATCCTCCTGCAGAGCCTACCCACCCTCGAGCAGATTGACACACGCACCTAACTTGGTGTCGTCTGCAAACTTACTGAGGGTGCACTCGATCCCTTCATCCAGATCATCGATAAAGATGTTAAAGAGGACTGGCCCCAGTACTGAGCCCTGGGAAACGCCACTAGTGACCGGCCTCCAACTGGATTTGACTCCATTCACCACAACTCTCTGGGCCCGGCCATCCAGCCAGCTCTTAACCCAACAAAGCATACACCAGTCCAAGCCATGAGCAGCCAGTGTCTTGAGGAGAATGCTGTGAGGAATGGTGTCAAAAGTCTTGCTGAAGTCAGGGTAGACCACATCCACAGCCTTTCCCTCATCCGCTAAGTGTGTCACCTTGTCATAGAAGGAGATCAAGTTCGTCAAGCAGGACCTGTCCTTCATAAACCCATGCTGACTGGGCCTGATCGCCTAGTGGCCCTGCAAGTGCAGCATGATGACGCTCAAGATAATCTGCTCCATGAGCTTCATGGCACTGAGGTCAAACTAACAGGCCTACAGTTCCCTGGGTCTACCTTCTGGCCCTTCTTGTAGATGGGCGGCACGTTTGCTAGCTGCCAGTCAGGACCTCTCCTGATAGCCAGGACTGCTGATAAATGATGGAAAGCGGCTTGGTCAGCTCTTCCGCTAGTTCTCTCAATACCCTCGGGTGGATCCCATCCAGCCCCATCGACTTGCATACATCCAAACACTGTAGCAGGTCGCCAATCATTTCCTCATACATTATGGGGGCCACAATCTGCTCCTCATCCCCTTCCACCAGCTCAGGGTACTGGGTGTCCAGAGAACAACTGGTTTTGCTGCTATAGATTGATCTCCTCGTCCTCATCTCAACCTCGAGCCCTTTTTATCGTAATTTCTCCCTGTTCCTCTTTGAGGATGGGGAGTGAGAGAGTGATTGTGGTGGAGCTCAGCCACCCACCCAAGTAAAACCACCACATATGAGTGTCTAGGTCATTCTAAGAAAATAATGTAGAGGCACCTCCTGATATTTTGATACTGGCACTGGAACTGTAAAGTGAATAAATTGAGGATTTTTGGCTTATAATCATAAATTCAGTAATCTGAAGAGTACTGTAATCAATTCTAAATCTTAAATAAAAATGTACCATATTCTTCTCTCAAAATTGTACGTATACAGCAGAAATGAATTAAAAAAAAGAGAAGTGAGCTTTGATTATTGTAGTCCTAATGGTGCAGATTTACTCTATGTTAGTTCCTCAATAAAATTAGAAGAAAAATGGCAATGAAGAACATACTCTCAATTTACCCTCAGTAACAGTTGACTTATAGTTAGTTTTCTCAACATGAGTTAAAATGTTCTCATGCAATGAGTTTTCTGTTTCACTAGAGAATACTTACCTGACATATAAGTAGTCTATGAAACTACTGATTTTTCTCACTGACCTGTCCACACAGAATGAACTGTTTAGCCTCATAGGTGGACAATGTGTTTACATATTCTGAGATTGCCTCTACCAAGATGCACTGTGCATTCCTCCAGATGTACTATGAGGTCCTTGTGTACCTTTCCTTCTCTCTCAGCCTGCTGGTGTTCTTTTTTTTTTCATTAGAAACATTCCTTGTATGTGTTCTGTAACTCACTGCTGCATCAAACTGGGTCCTCTGACAGCTTGACTTCAAATATAATCCTTGTTTTCTGTTTTAACCTTCCTCCTCTTGTACCTCTGATGCATTTCCTATGAACAGAGTATAATACCCAGATCAGAGGGATACTTCAGTAGAAAATACAGGAATGGACAATGAAGGATGAAGTGAAGGAATGGGAAATGCAACCTTATATTGGTATGTAAAAACAGCTTAACACTTTACATTGGAGACTCACTTTCCCCATAATTCTGGGGAAGGAATGGCAGGGTTGGTCACATGTCGAATTCTGTAATTATGAATTATGCCAAACTCTCTATTCCTTTTCTGGAACGGGAATGTTGCATTTCATCTAGTTTTCCTAACTTCACAATGTGAGTTTCCCAGCAGGATTCAATATTCCATGAGAGACTACATTTTGTCTTTATAATATTGAAATTATCAGTGATAATTAACAGTATGATTATATGAACTAGCCTTAGTCAATGAACAGGCAATCAGAGAATAGTTTTTGTCTTTCTGTTCTCTAATTTAGTTTGAAAACTGTTACTTTGAAAAAGTAAGACTGTCCATAATCATCATGTTTGTCATTTGGGGATATGTGAAGGTGCAATCCAAATATGTTTTTTAAAAAATGATTATCAAATCTTAATTCTTAGAGCTTTTCAATGTTTTCAAGCTTTTATTCTTCTATGAATCAAAGAGTACCTCCAGAAAAGCATTTAGAAATCCAAACAATAAGTGCTGCAGTGCATAGCCTTTGGAGGTATCTGACCTCTAGAGCTGGAAACTAGTCCCAGCACTTGATGTCCTGAGTCCTCTGGAACAACGTATATAACAATTCATTGATGAGCCAATGATAGAGTAGTCGTTGAATGATCTGGTCACGTTCAGGACTCAGTCATACACAGCCAGAGGAGACCTAGCAATTAAACCCATTGGGAGGTACCAAGGTCAGTAACAGCAGGTGACAGTAACAAAAAGTAGAATCATAGAATCATAGAATCATAGAATATCCTGAGTTGGAAGGGACCCTTAAGGATCATCAAGTCCAACTCTTGACACCGCACAGATCTACCCAAAAGTTCAAACCATGTGACTAAGTGCACAGTCCAATCTCTTCTTAAATTCAGTCAGGCTCGGTGCAGTGACCACTTCCCTGGGGAGCCTGTTCCAGTGTGCAACCACTCTCTCTGTGAAGAATCCCCTCCTGATGTCAAGCCTAAATTTCCCCTGCCTTAGCTTAACCCCGTTCCCGCGGGTTCTGTCACTGGTGTTAATGGAGAAAAGGTCTCCTGCCTCTCGACACCCCCTTACGAGGAAGTTGTAGACTGTGATGAGGTCTCCCCTCAGCCTCCTCTTCTCCAGGCTGAACAGGCCCAGTGACCTCAGCTGTTCTTCGTACGTCTTCCCCTCCAGGCCTTTCACCATCTTCGTAGCCCTCCTCTGGACACTCTCCAACAGTTTCATGTCCTTTTTATACTGTGGTGCCCAGAACTGCACACAGTACTCGAGGTGAGGCCGCACCAGCTCAGAGTAGAGCGGGACAATCACCTCCCTCGACCTACTAGCGATGCCGTGCTTGATGCACCCCAGGACACGGTTGGCCCTCCTGGCTGCCAGGGCACACTGCTGGCTCATATTCAACTTGCTGTCTACCACGACCCCCAGATCCCTCTCTTCTAGGCTGCTCTCCAGCGTCTCATCGCCCAGTCTGTACGTGCAGCCAGGGTTTCCTCGTCCCAGGTGCAGGACCCGGCACTTGCTCTTATTGAACTTCATGCGGTTGGTGATTGCCCAGCTCTCCAACCTATCCAGATCCCTCTGCAAGGCCTTTCCACCCTCATTCGAGTCCACAACTCCTCCAAGTTTGGTGTCATCAGCAAACTTGCTCAAAATACCTTCTATTCCTACATCCAGATCGTTTATAAAAATATTGAAAAGTACCGGCCCTAAAATGGAGCCTTGAGGGACCCCACTGGTGACCGCCCGCCAGCCTGACGCAGCCCCATTTACCATAACCCTTTGGGCCCTGCCCGTTAGCCAATTGCTCACCCATCGGATGATGTTTTTATTTAGCTGTATGGTGGACATTTTGTCCAGTAGGATCCTATGGGAAACCGTGTCAAAAGCCTTGCTGAAGTCCAAAAAAATCACATCAGCTGGTTTCCCTTGGTCCACCATACGGGTGATCTTATCATAAAAGGAAATCAGGTTAGTTAGGCAGGACCTACCCTTCACAAACCCATGCTGGCTGGGACCAATGACTGCTTTGTCCCCCAGGTGCGCCTCAATAAGTTCGAGAACCATCTTCTCCATGATTTTACCAGGCACTGACGTGAGACTGACAGGCCTGTAATTGCTTGGGTCTTCTTTCTGACCCTTCTTGAAAATTGGCACAATATTTGCCAGCTTCCAGTCTACCGGGACCTCTCCAGATTCCCAGGATTGTTGAAAAATAATTGAGAGAGGTTCCGCGATGACGTCCGCCAGCTCTTTCAGCACCCGGGGATGAATCCCATCCGGACCCATGGACTTGTAGGGATCCAGGTGGAGCAGCAAATCCCACACACAATCAGGGTCAGTTGGGAGTTTGTCATCCCCACCGTCCCGGTCCTCCAGCTCGGGGCACCCTGGGTCCCGAAGCCAAGTACTACCTGCCTAATAGCTGGGGAATTTCTCCTAGATGTGGGAGACTTTAGTCAGTACTCTCCTGCATTTTTAAGGATTAAATTCCACACTTACATCTTTCAAAGGTTTTTCAGACTGAGAAATTATCAGTTGAGTGGGTCATTCTTTTTCTGAGAAGTTGTCTGCAGATAAATGTATAATGATACACTATTTTATGAGATATCCCCTGTACTTATGTTCCATAATTCACAGTTATTGAATCATGATGATTCAAATGACAGAGTGCTGATACCAATAGCAGTAGAATAAGATAAAAATCCCTGTCAAAGGAAATAGAATTTTAATTTGTTTTTAACCTCATTTCATTAGCAAAATATATTTGTGCAGTCACATTGTCTGTCAGCAAACCTGCTATAATAGTTTAAGTAATATTAGCCAAATTCAATCAAATTATTCTTTTAAATATCATAAGTTATGTAGAGGAAAGATGTTAAATTATCTGAGGTAAGATAGGCATATCTCAGTCATGGTGTGTTTAACCTGATAGCAGCTGGCCAGAGAAATGCTGTTGACATGTTGGTAACAGAGTTCCAGGACAGACGTGAAAGAGTTCCCTGATGTCCAGTTAAGGCATATTAGAAGATGTGTGGAAAAGGGAATGATACCATGCATCTGTTAATCTTAATTGTATACAGGGGACAGACTCTATATGCCAGACTGTATCAACCCAAGCATGGAAAAGTCTCTGAAGTACACAGAAGGCAAGTAGAAAGTAAATTTGCAAAAGTAAAGAATGATTAATTGAAACCACTCTTTTAAATTAGGAAAACTGCTTCCTAAAGATACTTCTGGTCTAAGGAAAAAAAAAAAAAAAAAAAAAAAAAAAAAAAGCTTTTTAAAGAAAAATATCCTATATAATCTGCTTCAAGTTGATTCAGACTTCTCAGAAACACAGAATAATCAAGGCTTGGAAATGTTTAATCTGTCTTTTAAAGATTTTTTTTTTTTTCTGTTTCATATCATGGAAAGTCCCCAGCTGAAGACAACAGCCCTAATGAGTGTGGGTGCTGTTGTCTTTGGATTTTATAGCTTTTTATAGCTACTGAACCCAGAAGGATTCCGTTTCTTTAATGCTGCATACACTAGGCATTTTCAACTACCCATTGCTACTGGCTGAGTCCCTGTTTACATCTTTCAGCTGGTAATATAATTCTGAGATGATGATAAGCATTTTGTGTGTTTTTACCCACAGAGCAAAGTCAATTATTTTCTTGGATCCTCATAGGGCACATACGTTCTGTTACAGTTTTGTGACTTTACATGCTATAAAACTTATTACTGAAAGGGTTTTTTTTGTGCTAAAAAACTATTGTATAAAATTAACCTTAAGAGTGGCATTTGTAGGTGGGTGCTGGTACTAGGTAGCTCTTGATTAGTATGTATTTAATGTGTCAGGAAGTTAATACAAGATATGATATTGCCTCAAATTCTACTTATGCCAAGACATAATTAACCCTGCTGTCAGTTAAACATCTGGATAGAGGAGACTGCAGTCATGCATGACACATGTAGAAGTCCCTGGAGCACTGAGCACAGACCTTAGCAGCATCAAAAATTAGACAACACTAGAAAAACACTCTACAGAACTACCTTTTCTTAAAAATTAAAACACACCCAGAATAAAAATGAGATTCTTCCTACTACCTGCAATTGAATCATGGATTAATTTAGATTGGGTGGGATCTCTGAAGACCAACTGCTTCAGTTCCCCACTCAAAGCAAGGACAAACTTGAAGTTATATCTATCTGCAATGTTATGTCATAGAGTAACAGAATGGTTTGAGTTGGAAGAGTAGAATTCAAGATGATCTAATTCTAACCCTCCTGCTATGGGTAGGGACACTTTCCACTAGACCAGGTTGCTCAAGGCCCCATCCAACCTGGCCTTGGACATGTCCAGGGATGGGGCATTCACAACTTCTTTGGGCAACCTATTCCTGTGCCTCACCAACCTCACAGTGAAGAATTTCCTAATGTCTAATCTAAACCTACCCTCTTTCAGTTTGAAACCACTACCCCTTGTCCTGTCACTATGTGCCCTTGCAAAAAGTCTCTTTTCAGCTTTCTTGAAGGTCCCTTTATGTACTAGAAGGCTGCTATAAGCTTTCTTGAGAGCCTTCTATTCTGCACACTGAATAATCCCAACTCTCCTAGCCTGTCTTCATAGGAGAGGTATACCAGGCCTCTGATCATCCCTGTGATCATCTTCCAGATTCACTCCAACAGGTCTATGGCCTTCTTATGTTGGGGACCCCAGAGCTGAACACAGTCTCACAAGAGCAAAGTAGAGGGGAAGAATCAGCTCCCTCAGCCTGCTGGCCACACTTCTTTTGATGCAGCCCAGCATATGATTGGCTTTCTGGGCTGCAAATGCACATTGCTGGCTAATGTTAAGTTCCTCACCAACCAACACTTCCAAGTCCTCCTCAGGACTTCTCTCAATCCATTCTCTGCCGTGCCTGTGTTTGTGCTTGGGATTACCCTGACCAAGGTGCAGAACCTTGAGTTTGGACTTATTGAACTTCATAAGGTTTACATATGCCCACCTCTCAAGCTTATCTAGGTACCTCTAGACAGCATTCCTTTCCTCCTGCCTGTCAACTGTACCACACAGCTTGGTGTCATCAGCAGACATGTTCCCACTGTCCATGTCACCCACAAATATGTTAAATACCAACCACTGAGGAACACCACTTGCTACTGGTGTCTCCCTGGACATCAAGACATTGCCCCACAACTCTGGATGTAACCATCCAGCCAATCCCTTACCCAGCAAGTGGTCCGTCTGTCAAATCCTTGTCTCTCCAGTTTAGACAAGGATGTTGTACAGGACAGTGCAAAATGCTTTGCACACTCCCAGGCATACGACATCAGTTTCTCTTCCCTTACCCACCAGTGCTGTAACCCTGTAGTAGAAAGCCACCAACTTCGTCAAGCATGATCTGCCATTAGTAAAGCCATGTTGGCTGTTAGCAATCACCCCTTTATCTTCTATGTGCCTTAGCATAGTTTCCAGGAGGATCTACTCCATGCTCTTGCCTGGTATAGAGTTCATACTGACTGGCCTACAGTTACCCAGGTCTTCATTTTTATCCCTTTTTAAAAATGGGATAAAAATCTCTTTTCCAGCCAGTGGTAACTTCACCAGACTTCTGCATCTTCTTAAATATAATGGTTTAGCAACCTCATCTGTCCATTCCTTTAGGACCCTCAGACATACCTTATTATGCACCTTCAGGTTTCTTATATGGTCTCAAGCATCATCCTTTTCTACAGTGGATAGTTATTCATTCTCCTTTTCCCTTCCTTTCCCTTCTGTGACTTTGGCAGCGTGACTGGAACACTTGCCAATAAAGATTAAAGCAAAAAATTATTGAGTAATTCAGCTTTCTCCACATCATGTTACCAAAAGCCATGGAGTTTTGAAGATGTGTGCACAGACAGGGTTTCCACAACTTCTCTGGGCACCTATTCCAATGTTTTGCTACCTTATTGTAAAAATTAATAATAATAATAATAATAATAATAATAATAAGGAATTTGCCTTTCATTTTCATTATCCAACAAAAATTCCACTCCGTTGTTAACAGAGAACTGTGTTAAAATGCATTCAGAAAACAAACAAACAAACAAACAAACAAAAACACTGGATAGGGATGACTTAGATTACTTATGGTGTTTAGAAAATGCATATATGGCTTTGAACAAGAAGAGCAGCTAATAGATGTATTCCACATTGCACAACAGGATGATCAGCAATAAATACTTATACTTATGTTAATGACTCCTGTGTCTGTTACTTCAAAGATGAAATAAATAGTGGCAAAATCTTGTGTCAATTATTAGCTTCATTTATCATTTGATTGATTCATTCATTCATAAACAGTACAGAAACTTTGGGTACTGCCATCACATTTTTATTACAAGTTAAGTGACATTTAATTTCTAACTTTAATATACAGACATTGTTTCTCCAACTAGAAAGATGCCCAGGGAAAATCTTTAAGCTAAGAAACTGTGCAGAATATGAGCAGAAAGTTTCCTCACAATGAAAATAAACTTTTCTGAGAACTACCAGCTGACACATGAAAATGATTTACAGACTGAATTACTTCAGATTAGATCATTAATTAGAATAAATCTAGATTACCATCGTTAGCAATTTATGGTGTTGTCATTGTGGTCAAAAAGACATTGTACATCATACAATACCAACCATGTTAAATCCTATTTCTAAACTTCTTTTATTAATACTGATTTTTACCAAGCAACTAAATAAATTTTCTCTCCAATTTTTAGTAACATAAAGTATTTAAATGTCTTTCTGGATGTAACTTCAGAAACTGAAGTAATGGAGATGAAATGAATGCAGGGATGATAGCCATAAATGCCTCCTATACATAAAGAAATATACTTTTGTGGTCCAGTTTCTACAGTTGGACCAGATGATCTTTGAAGGTCCCTTCTAACTGAAGTATTCTGCTATAAAAGCATTAAGTGCTGATAAGACTTTTATACAGCAGGACATAGAATCATAGAATCATAGAATATCCTGAGTTGGAAGGGACCCTTAAGGATCATCAAGTCCAACTCTTGACACCGCACAGGTCTACCCAAAAGTTCAAACCATGTGACTAAGTGCACAGTCCAATCTCTTCTTAAATTCAGTCAGGCTCGGTGCAGTGACCACTTCCCTGGGGAGCCTGTTCCAGTGTGCAACCACCCTCTCTGTGAAGAATCCCCTCCTGATGTCAAGCCTAAATTTCCCCTGCCTTAGCTTAACCCCGTTCCCGCGGGTTCTGTCACTGGTGTTAATGGAGAAAAGGTCTCCTGCCTCTCGACACCCCCTTACGAGGAAGTTGTAGACTGTGATGAGGTCTCCCCTCAGCCTCCTCTTCTCCAGGCTGAACAGGCCCAGTGACCTCAGCTGTTCTTCGTACGTCTTCCCCTCCAGGCCTTTCATCTTTCCTTATTTTGTAAAGATCATGGGATATTTAGTAGGATAGTTCTGAAATTTTATATTTCTAATTGGCAATGGAATTTGGTCCAAGTACCACATTTGGTCCATTCTTTCTCTATTTCATATCAGCAGTTTCATTTGACTACATAAATCATAAGCCATTTGGCTGCTTTGTATCTGAAAATATACTCATGACTATGAAAACGAGTTTGGATTCATAGCAACATCATTTTTTACGATAAAATGTAGTAAGCATAAAAATATTAAGCAAATATGTCATATAAAATACTGTAATGTTATGTAATTAAATGCTATATAAATACGTTATATAATCAAGTCCCATATCAATCCATACAAATATCTTTAGTCCCTCAAGATGATATAAACAAAATAAAATCACTTGTACCATGTCTTAATGTCCATAACTGGACATGATGATAAAAGTTATATCTTTCATTACCTCTTTTCTGTGCAGTTGGTGCACAAATATGACTGATGAATTTGCTTAAAATACAAAGAAAAACATTTTTAAGTACATAAAATGTTATTTATCTATTTTTACTTTCCAAACACTTCTGTATCAGTGGAAATCAAAGATGCAGTCTGAAGTTGAGATAATTTTGTGGATTTCTCAGCTGACATTTAGAAATCAAAATAAAGATGTCTTTTCAGAGGACAGTGAGGGCTGAGATGTATTTTCTTGACTTCTATTATATTTATAATTTTAGGCATTCAGTTTTCAGTCTTTAGGATTGGAAAGTATAGTTTTCAGTGTTTGATTATCAAAGAAGGAAAAAAACATATGCTTACAATTGCTTTGTCACCATCACTATAAGCAGAAAACACAAATTCAATCATGTTAAAATTAGAAATGAACTTCTGAACCTTCAATATCAAAAATTATTAAAACAGCTCTGTCCTCTTTGGTCAATGTAATAAATTATATAATGCCAGTAAGAAGAGATTATATTGCAGAGTGATTTTGAGTTAGAAGTGTTGCATTGCAACATCAAACACATTGCATTTAGAGTAATCCTATTAAGAAGTTAAAGTATGAATGAAGATGTTTGTTAAGCCAGTATACAAACAGGAAGATGAAATAGCCCTGTATTGGTTTCACAGTGTAGCCTTATTTGGGCTTTAATCATGCTGTTACCTCTTCAAGAATATAACATTTTTTTTTTTCCTAACACATTGATTAGAATTCGGTTCCCCTGCAGTAACTTTACAATCGTTTCTGTCTGAAAGATAATTGCATAGTATTACATAATACTAAGCCTGAGGGAATGGCATGAAACTGTGTGAGGGGAGGTTTGGGCTGGGTCTAAGGAAAAGGTTCTTCACCAAGAGAGTGGTCAGACTGGAACAGGCTCCCCAAGGAAGCAGTCATGGCATTGAGCCTGCTGGAGTTCAAGAACAGTTTGGACAATGCTCTCAGACATATGGTCTGATTTTTGGGTGGTCCCGTGTAGAGCCAGAAGTTGGATTAGATGATCCTTGTGTGTCTCTTCCAACTTGGGATGTTCTATGGTTCTGTGATTCTATATTACTAGCATATTTGTATGATATTACTATAATTCTAATAAATGTTTGAATGGATACATTTGTTTCTAATTTTTATATATTATTTTCAATATATATATATATATATACTTAAGAATTAAAAAATAAATCTTTCCAAATAGACATTATGTGGTAAGGTAACAGAGGAAAGGTCTTGTTCCTGGCCAGCAGGAGAATAATAGCAGTTCTGCTTTCCAGAACCTTGGAAAAGGTAATGAGGCAGACATCTCTGTGGATGACTGTGCTGAGAAGGTAGGAGAAGTCTGAACTCTCATGCTCTGTCTGCACATGACAGCTGAAAATGAAATGCTAGGTACTCAGGACACTCTCACAGAAAAGGTCTGTAGCTGGGCACAAAAAGTGCTGCCTGCCAGATACAAGTAGGTACTGAAGTTATTCCTGATATCAGATTTGAATCTTTATCTTACTATAATTCAAAATATTCTTAAAAAATTGAAATGGTTGACAGGTTCTAAGCAGAATTTAGTTACAAGCACCAGCAGCAAAAATTCTTCAGCTGTGTGACTTTCCCTGAGTCCTCTCCTACCTCCTTTCTCTTTTCTTGTATGTGGCTTAGCACTTCTTGCCATCTCAGTTCAGATCTACTTTTCTCTACCTGAAACCAAGCTCTGGTTTCAAAGGATCCTCTGAAGATCAGCACTATGTATTTTATGAGAAAGTAAATGGGCTGTTGTTTGATTTTAAGCAGAAAGCAAAGCGAGTTCAAAATTTTATATGAAATGAAACATTGCAAATAAAATGAAATAAATGCTGATCATTTTATGTGGAGTATATTTTTGTATGCAACAATAAGAAATCATAAATGAAAATTTACCAGACTAAACTAAATACAGAAAATATTTTTATTTTATTTTTCCTTTGGAAAAATAAAATAAAAATAAAAATCAATATGAGGTACTTAAGTCTTGTTGAAGGTCATATATTATTTTCCAGATTTTTTTTCAAGAATTAAAAATGAATAAATCTTTCCAAATAGAATTATATCACCTTATTTGTCACAGTGCTGTGTTGTATCTCTAGATAAACTCTAAAGCAAGATCATGATGTGCTTATTCTTATACATTTTACACATTCTTACACTTTTTTTTTTTTTTTACACATATACTCATGTGCATATTCTTACACTCTCTAAAACTTCTTGAAAAGGGGAAGTAGAGAAAGAGGTGCCCATTCCTTCTCCCTCATAACTTTTGACAAGAGTTCACAGAAATAACACAAAATTGTGCCAGGGGAAGTTCAGACTAGATGTTAGGAAAAATTTCTTTACTGTGAGGGTAATCAAACACTGGAACAGGTTTCCTAGAGAGGTGGTTGATGCCCCATGTCTCTCAGTGTTCAAAAAATATTGAACATTCAGATGTTCAAAGATATTGAACCCTCAACAATATGCCTTAACTTCTAGTTAGCCCTTTTTGTTAATCAGGTAGATGATCTAGATGATCTTTGAAGGTCCTTCCAACTGAACCATTCCATTCCATTTCATTCCATTCTTGCCAGAGAAGAAAAAAAAAAAAAAAAAAAAAAAAAAAAAGGAGGAAAAAGGAGGAAGGAAGGGGGGAGAGAAGGAAAGAAGGAAAGAGTGAAAGAGTGATAGGAGTGATAGTACTTGGTTTTGATTTTAGGAAAATATAATATGTAAGAGGAAATGGTTAGAAGAACCGTAATGTGTTTGAAGAAGAATCAGTAACTTACACACATAGTAGAAGTCAGTGGTTTTTTTGCATTAAAAGAAAGGTTTCTGGATCAAGTGTGAGATGATCAAGTACCAGCATAGCATTTTAAAAGACCTACATTTTCCATTACTGGAGAACTTTATGATTGTTGTTTTTTTTCTTCAATGGAAAAGACAGAAATACTGAATTGAATTAGATTAGCATAAGAAATACTACCTTAAGGGAAAGTGGATTTGCATTTAGTTCCATCCAATAACTGTTATTCATTTATATTGTGATATTTTACCTTGTAGTCTCCATCCAAAACTTCATCTTCTCATGAAAGAGATAGCACGTCTGTATTGCAGACAGCTGAACTTTTCTCCACCTTATATCCCCATGGCTTGCCCAGTGTTCATGCCCAAGAAACAAGGATGGAAGCAAGTTTTGTGTGCATACAACTTGAGTACAGGTTGCTTTTACTGATGGTGGAGGGATCCCAAAGTTTGAATCCAGTCTTCCCAGTCCCCAGTGACTGGGCATCTTGATTTGTAAAACAGAAATATCAGAGCATGATTAAGCTTTCTGTTGTTGCTTTACTTCTAGTTTTTAATATGACAACCATGGTTAATAAAAGTCATGTTGTCCCTGAAAGAAGCTGATAATAATTTAAATAATAATATTATATTATTAAAAAGACTGCTCAGAACTGGCCTTTATGTGTTTCTGCTAATAAAATCTTGTTGATTATAAACAAACTTAATTCAATAATGAGCATAATCTACCCAGTGAGACTTCTAGAAGTGCATGAAATAAAATGCAGTATAAAAAAAATATTTGTATGCTCTTTTCAACACATAATCTACTTCTGTTTGTAGGAGGACTCAGTGGAATATTATTCTGATCCCTAGAAGATTATTCGGGTACTGTGAAAACATCCTTCCATTCTTCTGTTGACAGTGTCTTGGATGAAATTGTATAAAAGGACTGTGGAAGAAATCTCTTAATGCATCATCATATTGAGCATTTGGCAAAAGCTGCCTAAATAAGATAAACAGGCAATTAATTGTGGATTTATCATCAGAGATGCAGAACCTAATTAGAATTGTCTGTACAAAAGACAACAGCCAAGTAGAGTTGTGAGTATTGAAATAAATAAGAAGGAAAGTCCCGCTGACAAACTGTCTAGAAACATCTAATGTTTCTAATGAAAGAGATGTCCCAGAAGAATCCACTATTCAGAACCTAAGTGCTCTGTGTTCTCTGGCCTTGACTATAAAATGGAATGGTTTTGCTTTTCCTCCTACACAGTAGTATTTTCACTAAGTCCACACATACATCTTGCTGTATGTGATGAATAGGTAAACCACAATGGCCAAATCTCCTTTATGAACATTTATCCAGGCAATTGGTATCTCCACAGATTACCACAGTTCACTACTGCAGCATTCCAGCATAACACTACAGGAACATTTCGTCATTGTGGGATGTAAAATTTAATTGCTCACTCACTCAACCATATTTTATTATATATCCACTCTGTTGTTTCTAGACATTTCATTTTGTCTTAATAACTAATTGAAAACCTTGTTTTTGTCTCCCAGTACAACTTCCATCCATTTCCAATAACACGTTTCTTCTCCAACTACTGTTAGAGTTTTAAAAACCTGTACTTTAGTGGTAGGCCTTCCCTGTTTGGACAAAATATTCTGGAAATAGCATACAAAGGCTCTTTCACAGTATTATGGAAATAAATGTGTAATCATTTGCAGCAATATTCTTCCAAATTCTGTACTATATAGGCAATATATATATATATTTTTTAAAAAAGAAAAAAAAAACTTTTGTTTTGCAGTCATCAACCTGTTTCCAAATATAATCTGTGAGGATGTGGTCTCCAGGCTTTTAACAGTATATTGACATTTCAATTTCCCCACTGTGAAAGGATAACAAATGAAGTTATTCTATTTAGTTCTCTCCCATCACTCAAGACTGAGCATGTGCCTCAAATATTAAAAAGCCAAAAATCACAGATATTCCTTTTGCTGCACTAGAAAAACAAAGCAAAACAGATGCCATTATTATATTTTTAGGAGTTTGAGTTTTTTTGTTTAATTGTTTGTTTTTGTTATGAAGCTTATATTCTATATATTACATACTAAATGAAAATTTAGCATATAATTATTTTTTTTTCCTCACTAAGGATTTATTTTATTTTAAGGATAATGTCCCAAGTACAGAAGTTTTATGAATACCAATCCTTAAGACAAGAATCCTCCTGAAGAGTGAAGTTTCATGAGAGTAATAATTCCTAGCAATGACTGATTAGTCAGCTTTAGCCAAATAGAGGGGAATGAGTACACAGCAAACACATATTGAGCTAAATACAGACACAGGAATTGATTTTATAGAACTAGATTTCCAAATAGCTCCCACACACCATTCCTGTATCTAAGTCCAGGTAATTATACTACTTTGGTACTTATGTACTGAGGGAAGAAATTTTTAAAAAATAAAAATAAAAATAAAAATAAATCCTAGTTCTTCTTACAAGAAAATAAGCAATAAGCCATGGTAATTGCTGTTTCCTGTATTGACATTTTTTGTTATAGTAAAGTGAAAATATGTGGCCAATTTTACATTACAAATTGGATTTTATCCCTCTACACTAGCAACTCCTTTTTTTTAAAAAAAAAAAAAAAAAAAAAACTCTCTGCTTGACAGTCTGTTGACAGTCTGCTAGAGGCATATTCGGGGACACAACTGAAAGAATAACTGTGAAGAAACTATCAGAATTACTCTAATTTCAGAGTGCACTTTCAAAAGGCTCTTTTTGCTTTTGTGCAAAAAGTGCTGTTTTTCAAAAGTGTTGAAGCTAGATATCCAAGATGTGAATGTGATCATAAAACCCCATACTTGGACTAGCAAACAGCACTACCAGTTTCTTTCAGTGCTCTACTTTATAGCAGGTTCAATATCTATATGAGTAGGCTGCTGAAGCACTGCTGTGTGAATTATCGACCAGAGCCAGAAGCATCTACAACAGCAGCAGAGCACTGGACTACTGGGCTACAGAGAAGTACCACGACCTTTGCAGTTCAGTCACAATAAGACATCAACAAAACAGGAAGGTTTCAGCCTTTCACCTCCTACCTTTGAGAAGCTGTAGTGCTACGTCAGCTTCTGGTGCAAAGGAAGAGAAAAAAAGAAAATATACGCGAGAGGAGAGATTTGGTGCTACCTGTTGAATGAAGGTTCTTCGTATTCTTGTCTATGAGCTTAGTTGTTTCTACAATTCAATGTCTGAATTCCTAGAGTGATTCTAGACTTGGAATAAGGGCAGACTAGAAGCTCTTGACAAATACACCTCTTGTAGTCTAGGACTGTGGCAGTTATCCACTCCTCTAACCAAAGTGAAATAAACATTTTATTTTTCAGTTGTGTGTAGTGGGTTTACATGGCAAGGTTTTGGTAGCAGGGGGGCATAGGGGTGGCTTCTGTGAGAAGAATCTAGAAGTTGCCCCAGGTTTGGAAAGGACCCTACTGCTGACCAGAGCTGAGCCAATAAGTGATGTTGTTTGCACCTCTGTGAAATCATATTTAAGACAGGAAAAAAAAAAATGCTGCGCCACACAGCAGCTGGGAGAGTGAGAGTAGGGAACAGCCTTGCAGGTGCCAAGGTCAGTGAAGGAGGGGGAGAGGTGCTCCATACTTGGAGCAGAAGTCCCCTGTGGCCTGTGGTGAGGACCATGGTGGAGCAAAATGCCCCCCCGCAGCCCATGGAGTACCATGGTGGAGCAGGACTCCATGCTGCAGCTTGTGGAAGAGACCAGGTGGACCTGCACAAAACAGGCTGCAGCCTGTGGAGGACCCCTGCTGGAGCAAATTCCAGGCTGGACCTGTAGCCTGTGGAGAGGAGACCACACAGGAGCAAGTGACCTGGTGGGAGCTGCTGCCCGTGGGGGATCCAGGTTGGAGCAGTTGCTCCTGAGGGATGGACCCCATGGTACGGACCCATATCTGGAGCAGTTCTTGAAGAGCTGCTGCCTGTGGGAAGCCCACACCGGATCAGCTCGGCAAGGACTGCATCCTGTGGGAGGGACCCCACAGCACAGGGGATGAGAGTGACTGAGGAGTGGCAGAGAAGAAGAGCTATGGACTGACCATAACCTCCATTCCCACATTCCCCTGTGCTGGTCGGGGGGAGGAGGTGGAAGAGGGTGGATGGGGAGGGCCTTGGGGGATTTAGGTGCTTTTGTTTTCTTTCTTTTCTTTCTCACTTCTCTAGCTTGTTAGTAATAGGCAATAAATCTTACTATCTCCCTATGCTGAGTCTGTTTTGGCCGTCATAATTACTGCACAATCTCCTCGTCCTTATCTCAGCACTTGAGCCCTTTTCATTGTATTTTCTCCCTGTTCCTCTTTAAGGAGAGGGAGTGAGAGAGCAGTTGTGGTGAAGCTCAGCCACCCACCCGAGTAAAACCACCACACTGTGACTCAGTGGCTTTGCTGTATTTGATCACTCTGTAATTCTCCGAAGTTGTGAAATGCTGTTGATGAATATGTAGGTATGTCAATGAGTAAGATGCTGAGTTTTTCAATAAAATTCTCTCTTAAAGTCACCTGTGTGATCTTATACCCATCTCTATCAAATCCATTCTCAAAATCTTTTTAATATGAATGTAAGTTTAATTCTGATTTTAGTGATGTATTGTGACAGAGACTTGAGACTCTCACATCCTTCAAGTCAGTTTGCTTGAACTTCTGCTTATTCTGACATTTCAGGCCTATGAACCCCTGCAACAGTGTACTTGTCCTAATGAAATCATAAGACTACAGATACATTGACTGAAGTGAATATGCAGGGTGTTGAAGTAGAAAGTAGGTAAGAATAGATAAATGGAAAAGTATTCATTAGCATATTCTGAAAAGTGGAATGAAATTTGACAGTCTTTGTGTCCAGCTGTGAAACACTCTTGATGTGTCTTGGAAATTGTGTTAGTTATAAGTGATGAAGAGTAGAAGACTTGATTTGGAGACCAGTTAAGTGATTTTTTTTTTTTTTTTTTTTTTTTTTTTTTCTCACAAAAGTCAGATGTTTTTGTGCAACACTCAGCAATCTTTTTTTGCATCTCCAAAGAGTAAGCAATCTTTTGTTCTGCGCTGGGATAGGGAAGGGACAAGGTATGAAAGTAACAACAGGTTCTTTCTGGATATCTGTAAGAAAGGCCCAAGAACAAATGGTTTAATAAAATAAGTGCTTTAATAACATAGAATAAGAAGAGGAATATAGATTGTGAATAAATCTTACATCTCTTCAAATGCTGGGCAGCCTGCATTCATGCAACATCATATGGAGCCTGGATGGATTTTCCTCCAGTGCACTGCACAGAGCAGAGTAGGTCCTGTCCAAGTAGACAACCTCTCCCTTTCCGCCCTACGAACAGCATGTATTTTCCTTACAAAACAAAACATAACAAAACAAAAACAAAACAAAAACAAAACAAAAGCAGAAACAAACAAAAACCACTCTATTCCTAAAGCATGTTTTCATTATAAGTTCTTGCTACATTTCTAGATAAAGGTAAGACCACACAGGTGACATAATTGCCAGCAGTGAGTGGGAGATGCCCACAGGCTTCTATGGTATGGTGAGGTGAATGGTTTTATCCTGCAGCCAAGGGATGGGGTCAGCACAATGCAGCCCTGGAAGCCATACTGTATGAGCAACACAGAAGAGGCCTGTGTCTGCTCAGGTTAACTGTTACGTGGATAGCTGATTCTTAAACAAGAAACAGTTTCTCAGTCAGGATAAATACATCCCATCCCTTGATCCACATACAGATTACCTCTCCCAGAGATAAAAATTACAGGTTATATTAACAACATAAAGGCTTCTCAGGCCCAAAATAGAGCAGACGTGGCCTGCCCAAGATCACCGAGTCCTGGAATACAATGTCTTATGCTGGTCTCCCAGTATGTAGAGCAATGAATTCCCTGCCTGCTACATAAAGCCCAGGCATATGTAAATACAGAGGGATAAACAGCACATCACAATACACAGTGAAATGGGCCACTGGAGGTCACTAAAACAGGTTACATTGGGCATGTGCATTGAACACTCATCTTCAGAGTGCCAAAGGCCAATAACTTCATCCTTGTTGTATACTTTAGTGTCATAGAACAGTCAATCTCAGAAACATTTCAGCCCTTCTGCTGCCCACAGTTGTCTGTCTCTTCAGCCAACCTCTCCAATCTTGCAGATTGTTGCAAAGCAGGTTTTCAGGTGAGATGATTAGCAGCAAGATGACTCTTGGTGATATCACCTGAACATCAGTGGAGCATTTGCTATATGTATCATTCTCACTTGCTGTGAGTACAGCAGCATTTCATTGGAAAAGAACTGTGCAGCAACATCCTTTATTGGATTAATAGCTTTGTCCTGAGAAACACCTCAGTGTGTTAAAGTGCCTAGGAAGTAACTTGTACATAAGCAAATTAGAATGGAATGCTTGTTTGTGAAGAATTACTTTCATTTAGAAAAATGTCCAGTAGAGTGAAAAGGACAAGCTTTCCTACTTATTCAATGTAGGAAACTATAATTGCTTTTATTGCTTTGAAACCAAGAGACTAGTCACAAGCAATGTCTAACCTGTCAAACTAACAGTTGCTCAGGGAATTATATTACAGATGGAAATGTAAAAGAGCTTTCTAGAACAATAATATTAAAAAAAAAAAAAAAAAAAAAAAGGTTTTGCTGAGATACACACAATACCTGAGTGGTTTAGAGAAAAGTCTTGAGGAATCTGAAGAGATTAGTTAACAAAGGATCTTACTGTGCTGTTTTCAGCATTAGAACTCAGGGGGCAAGCAATCCTGAGTTCATCAGCAAACAGATTTTGTATTTATCATAATATATTTATAAGCAAATATTTTTTGTTTCTTTTTAAAACTAACCATTTCAAAGCTGATGGCTCCTTTTCCCTTTCTTTTTTTGACAAGTCAAAAGGTTTTAGAGACAGATCTTAAAGGAAAAATAACATTGAGTTTACATTTGCTTTGTTAATAAGAAAAGAATCAGTTACACTACCACGAGTATTATTAAAATATTCAAGTATGTATTCCTTTTATTTTTGAAAATCCATAATAATGAAAGACATCCTTCAAGAGTTATCTGAAGCACTGCTAGCTTGGACTCTGCTGGAAATTTTCATATTTTAAATGTCAGTGAATGCATATTTTCCTTCATGTAAACAATGGACATGAGATTTGTGTGAATTAGTTACAAAGTTATTTTTTTCAAATTTGTGCAGTGAGCTAGTGAGCTCACTCGGTGAGAATGCTTTCAATTAATATATATACTTGAGATTTGAAATTGATCAGGTTCTCACTGAACTAAAAATCTTGTTTGCCAAAATCTTAGAAAAGATCCTTTAAAATACATTTAAAAAGCTTCAGAAACTAAGTTCTTTCAACCAGCTTGAGCAATCAGTGTACTTTCTTAGATATATTCATTTCAAGTGAAAGCTTTCTTTCCATTTTTCCTGTGTTGTTCTTCAATGTATTCATTTCTTATGTTTTTTATGTCTCCAGACACAAGGTGAGAAATACAACTCAAAGATGATTATTCTATAGGTGATTCCTAGATGTTGGCCTTCCCTATTCACAGGTTTTTTGTTTCTTTATTTCTCCTGGCTGTCTGACAGTTATGGTTACATCATCACTGTGTCCCTCAGTCTTCATTGTCTTCATTCTCTGTATCAGCTATGGTATCATTTTTATCATTTGTTGCCACCTGGCAGAATCTGATAATCTAAATTCCCTCTGCTAAATTTTCACAGTATGAAAAATAAATAAATAAGTAAATAAATCAGAAACAAAAGCTGCTGAGCTGGTTTAAACTGTGTTATTTATAGTAAAGACTTGCAACATCATTTGTCATGTGAAAAGCTTTTATGATATGAATTAACATTCAATGTTCTTTTCTAGAAGAGGCAGAATCATGTCTTAAAGATTTGATTTATATTCTAGAAACTTAGTTAAGACTCATAGATGCAAGACTATATCCCAATTATATCAAAATTGCACAATTGATTTGATTTCTTTCACTTCTTTTAGGATAGCAAATCAATCAACAAAAGCTACTCAATTAGAATGAGTTCCATAATAACAGCACATCTGTAGTCTATTTTTAGTGTTCATGGTGTTATAAAAATATTTCTAAAATTTTCTTGAAACACACTATTTATGAAAGACCTGATTTAATAATGCTCATTGGTTTTGAGTAACCATTAGCCATGTGAATACTCCCATGCCAGACATCAACTGGGATCACCACAAGGCTGACACGAGCAAGTCCAGGAGGTTCATAAAGCACCTACATGATAACTTCTTGGTGCAGGTGCTAAGGGAGCCAACTAGGAAATGTGCCCTCCTAGATCTGTTGCCAGAGAACAGAGAGGGTCTTGTGGGAGACATGGCAACTGGCGGCTGTCTCGGTCATAGTGACCATGAAGTGGTTGAATTTAGAATTTATGGTGATGGAAAACTGCCACCAAAACTTCAGCCCTGGATATGGGGAAAGCAGACTTCAGGATGCTCAGGGAACTAGTCAGCAAGGTCCCCTGGAAAACTGCTTTTGAAGGCATTGGTGTCCATCAGTGCTGGTCAATCTTTAAGCACTGCCTCCTAAAATCACAAGATAGGCAATTCCGAAATATCGGAAGGCAGGCAGGCAGGGCAGAAGGCCAGCCTGGCTGACCAAGGACCTTCTACTGGAGCTTAGGAAAAAAAAAAAAAAAAAAAAAAAAAAGTATACAGCTGCTGGAAGGAGGGTCAGTTGGGTATGTCCTGCCTAACAAATTTGATTTCCTTTTATGATAAGATCATCCGTCTGACCAAGGGGAACCAGCTGATGTGATCTTTTTGGACTTCAGCAAGGCTTTTGACATGGTTTCCCATAGGATCCTACTGGACAAAGTGTCCAGCATACAAGTAGACAAAAACATCATCCGATGGGTGAGCAATTGGCTGACAGGCAGGGCTCAAAGGGTTGTGGTAAATGGGGCCACATCAGGCTGGAGGATGGTCACTAGTAGGGTCCCTCAAGGCTCCATTTTAGGGCCAGTCCTCTTCAATGTTTTTATAAATGATTTGGATGTAGGACTAGAAGGTGTTTTGAGCAAATTTGCTGACAACACCAAACTTGGAGGCATTGTGGACTTGGACGAGGGTGGAAAGGCCCTGCAGAGAGATCTGGACAGATGGGAGAGCTGGGTGATCACCAAATACATGAAGTCTAACAAAAGCAAGTGCCGGGTCCTACCCCAGGGACGCGGCAACCCTGGCTACACATACAGACTGGGTGATGAGATGCTGGAGAGCAGCCCCGCAGAGAGGGATCTGGGGGTCATGGTTGACACCAAGTTGAATATGAGCCAGCAGTGTGCCCTGGCAGCCAGGAGGGCCAACCATATCCTGGGGAGCATCAAGCACAGCATTGCTAGTCAGTTGAGGGAAGTGATTGTCCCGCTCTACTCTGCACTGCTGCAGCCTCACCTTGAGTACTGTGTGCAGTTCTGGGCACCACAGTACAAAAAGGACATTAAACTATTGGAGAGTGTCCAGAGGAGGGTGACGAAGATGGTGAAGGGCCTGGAGAGGAAAACATATGAGGAGCAACTGAGGTCACTGGGCCTGTTCAGCCTGGAGGAGAGGAGGCTGAGGTCACAGCTTCCTCGCGAGGGGGAGTGGAGAGGAGGGTGACCTATTCTCCATAAACACCAGTGATAGTACCTGCGGGAACAGGGTTAAGCTGAGGCAGGGGAAGTTTAGACTAGACATCAGGTGGAGGTTCTTCACCAATGGGGTGGTTGCACACTGGAACAGACTCCCAAGTGAAGTAATCACTGCACCAAGCCTGTCTGAATTTAAGAAGAGGACTGTGCACTTAGTCACGTGGTCTAAACTTTTGGGTAGACCTGTGTGGTGCGAGGAGTTGGACTTGATGATCCTTACAGGTCCCTTCCAACTCAGGATATTCTATGATTCTATGATTCTATGATCTCCTCTCACTCTGTGGAACAACTCATGTGAATTAAAAGGTAGAGACATATCCCCGTTATTACCCTTCTGCTTTTTCCAGAACAGCTCTAAGCAACAGCTTTCAAAACAAGAATGGAAGAAAACAAGCAGCTATGTTAAAAACCAATCAACCAAACAAAAACTGTATACAAGCTTTATTTGGAATAACATGGTATTTCGAAAAATAGTTATACAAATATTTTAAACTTAGCAAAGTATGTGACTTGCAATATATGTAAGTTATGTGGTGTAAGTATGTGTGTGATTTTTGGAACTGCCTAGCTTGTTCTGTTCTGATAAACCTCCCTCTGTTCCTATTGAAAGCTATCCAGAGGTTCCCACTCTGTAATGAGGTTTAGCCACTTTTAATGAATCAGGTCCTATCTGAGCAATAGAGAGATGCTGTCTTCAGTTTTCTAAGAAAAAAAAAAAAAAATAACATGCACAACAAACTAACTGACAAAAAAAGTCATGCAATCAGCTGTGGGAAAATCACAGGTCCAAGCTGTTGACATTCACCTAATTCAGTATGGAAACTTTTTTTAAACAACAGTCATTTAAAATTCATTCACAAATATGATATGTAATATGACTGTCATTCATTTTTTAAACAAGATCTCTTTTATTATTATTGATTTTATAGGTTTTATTAATTCTGCAAAGGTATAAAGCTGCCTAAAGCTGTTTAGCAGAATCAGTGTAAGATCCAACTATGGTCTCTGAAGTGATACTTAATAATATTAAATTCTCTCACACTTGGTGTTTCACGCAATACAACATCATGCATTGCTGACATTCTCTGAATGCTATAGTTGAATTTCCCAGTGTTGATTGAAGTTTAAATGATCTCTCAGCTTAAAACTCCAATCCATATCCCAACATCCGTATATTCTATAATGTTATAGCTATTCTATAACATTTGTTCATTGATTTTAAGTAGACCTTACTTTAAAAGAAGCAGAGACTTAAAACAGATGGTATAATAAGGCTCACTTACCCCTCATCACTTGTGAACTGATTCTTCCATTGTAAAAATAATTCTCAAGCAATCACTAAAAGCCAACAAGAGCAATGACAAACAACAACAACAAAATGTAAAAAAATAAATAAAAATAAATCAGAAGCTAAGTTACAGGGGATGGAAATCTTTTGAGGTGCACTGGATCACAGAACACTTGTAGTTAGTAAAGCCTAAATAATACAGCATCTGTTTTTTTCATCAGTGTATGTTCACTCTTACAAATGCATCATGTTTGAATAAAAAACATATCCAAGAGAGATAGAATACTCAAAGCTCAGTTTCTTTCAGTTTATCTACAATGTATAAGAATTGTTGTAAATTTAAAAGCAATTTAGCTCACATCTGATTAAGTTACACTTCCAAATTGTTTAATTATTTTGTTTTGTTTTGTTTCAGTTTGATTTTCAGGGTCACAGTATTTATCTTATGTTTAAAACTGTCAAGTAACCTCTATTTCTATTATTTTTAGTTAGGGTGTTTTTCTATTGCTGATATATTCCTTCTCGACTGGTGGTTATGCCCTAGTCCTATGAAATCCCCTTTTAAATCCAGTGATATAAACAAGACATGATATTTATTGCTATCACTCTACTTCTGAAAAATATATATATATATGTATATATATTTTGCTCTCAGGACCATGTAGCTAAACGTATTAGTTTCTTTAGTGACATAATAAAGACATATTAGTTTCTTTAGTGACATAATTAGCTTCTTTAGTGACATAGTAGAAACTATGCACTCCAGATGCCCAAAAGGAGAGTAGAGCTAGGAAGACTATGAGTAAGAGCTAGTAAGTAGAGTGTTAGGAAGAGTTAGTAGAGTGTTAGGAAGAGTATGAGCATAAAATGCATCTCCATGTTGGAAAACATTGTGCAGATGTCAGGTTCATGCTACTATTGTGTTTTGCTGAGTACATCATTATTGTCAGAGACTTAAAATAAATTGCCTTCTCCCACTCTTCCTGAATGCATATACTAGTTTACTGTGGGTGGGCTATAGTTCCATATCTCAGACTCCTTGTCATGGCTTCCCATTCTTGTTCACTCTGCCATAATGTTATGTTGCTCTCTTTTCCCTCAATGCCATTTTCTTTCCATGATATGGGCTTTGTGCACTTTCCAGAACCAACTCTTTTCTTATCATTGTTTCATGTGCTTTGTCTATGTAACAGTCTTTGCTCTTTATTCTTATTTGCTTCTCATTCCACATAACAGCAATTTTGTGTTCCATTCTGTCTTTCCCAATGATCATTTTCTATGTGGTTATTATGCATTCACTTGAAGAAATGAGTTGAATATTGCCTTTGCTCCCATAATAAAAATCCACATGCATGAGGGGATACGACACATTTCATTTTTCTTTCTTCCCTATCATAGGTTGCACTTTGCCTCAGTCTATCTACATTTGTTCTTCCTATGTGCTGGGAGTTGGCATGCCCTTCTTTCCTCATAATCACAGCCATGATTCTTTTATTTCATATTCTTCATGTCTTTCTTTCTGTTAGGGAAATAATTTAGGCTAACAGTTTCTTCTGCTGGAAGGATGGATAAGGGTAGTGTCTTTATCCTGAGAAATAGGATCAAGTATCTGTGGTGGTTTTACCGTGTTAGGCAACTGACCACCACAACTGCTCTCTCACTCCCCATCCTCAGATGAGGAGGGGAAGAAGTCTTCATCTGCCAAAGTGGTCACTCAGGGCAGGCAGAGTTGGATGTCTGGACGCCAGCACCAGCTTAGCTCAAGACCTTGTTGCACTTGCCTAGTTCCTTTCAATGTTGACCTGTCGTTGATCTTGCAACGTCTTCCTACAACATATAACTTAGATTATAGATTAGTTTTCTCCCAAAGTTAGATCTCCTTGAGGCACACACCTGATATCCCCATCCTTCTGCATTATCACCAGGTATACCCTGGTCCTTGGGCGAAGACAATCCCACGAGTAGGTTTGCCTTTTCCCAAGGCTGGAGTAACCCACACCACCTTCCCCATCCACTTTCCTACATGCACTACAGGGACTTTAGCTCCCTTCATCATTGTAGGGGTTTTGTTTCGGCAGGACCAACACAGCTATCAGACCCCCTGTTATTAACTAGCCAAGTGGCTTCTGGTAAATTTATGTCCCATTGTTTCCATGTCCCAGCACCCAATGCTCTTAACATAGTCTTTAACAGTCCATTGTACCTTTCAACCTTCCCAGAGGCTTGTGGGTGATAAGGGATGTGATACACCGACTCAATACCATGCCTTTTGGCCCAGGAGGTGACCAAATTGTTTTGGAAATGACTCCCATTGTCAGACTCAATTCTCTCTGGTGTACCATGGCGCCACAACACTTGTCTTTCTAGGCCTAAGATAGTGTTTCGGGCTGTGGCATGGTTTACGGGGTATGTTTCCAGCCACCCAGTTGTTGCTCTACCATGGTGAGTATGTAATGTTTGCCTTGGCGGGTTTGTGGAAATGGTCCGATATAGTTAATTTGCCAGGCCTCACCATATCGAAACCCTAGCCACCTCCCCCCTGTTCCAGTAAGATTTTACCTTCATGACTCCCTTGATTGCAACTACTGTCTCACACTCATGGGTAACCTGTGTGATGGCCTCAATGGTCAGGTCCACCCCTTGATCATGAGCCCATCTGTATGTGGCATCCCTCCCCAGATGTCCGGATGTTTCATGGGCCCATCGAGCTACATACAGCTCACCCTTACGTCCCCAGTCCAGGTCCACCTGAGCCACTTCAATATTTGAAGCTCAATCCGCTTCTTTGTTGTTCTGGTGTTCTTCAGTAGCGTGGCTCTTGGGCATGTGGGCATCCACACGATGTACTTTTATATCCAGGTTTTCTACCTGGGCAGCAATATCTTGCCACATGGTAGCAGCCCAGATAGGTTTACAACTGTGCTGCCAGTTGCTCTGTTTCCATTGATGCAGCCACCCCCACAGAGCATTTGCCACCATCCATGAATCAATGTACAGATACAGTACTGGCCATTTTTCTCTTTCGGCAATCTCTAGGGCTAGTTGAATGGCTTTTACTTCTGCATACTGACTCAACTCGCCTTCCCCTTCCATGGCCTCCACAACTCATCATGTGGGACTCCACACAGCAGCTTTCCATTTCCAATGGCTCCCTACCACACGGCAGCATCTGTCAGTGAACAACACATACTGCTTTCTGTCTTCTGGCAGCTCATTATATGGTGGTGTCTCTTCAGCACAGGCTACCTCTTCTGTCGGTACTCCGAAATCTCTGCCTTCCAGCCAGTCCATGATCTCTTCCAGGATTCCTGGGCGATTAGGTTTTCCCATTCGAGCCCACTGTGTAATTAACACTATCTACTTACTCCATGTAGCGTCAGTCTCATGGTGTGTAGTGGGAATTTTCCCTTTGTACATCCAATGTAACACAGGTAGCCGTGGTGCCAAGAGGAGCTGTGCTTCTGTACCCACAACGTCTGAAGCAGCTCGAACACCCTCAGATGCTGTTAGAATCTCTTTTTCAGGTGGGGTGTAATTGGCTTCTGATCCTCGATAACCCTGGCTCCAGAAACCCAGAGGTCGACCTCAAGTTTCTTCTGAGGTTTTCTGCCAGAGGCTCCAGGTGAGGCCATGCTCCCCAGCTGCAGTGTAAAGTATGTTTTGTACAGCTGGTCCGGTACGGACAGGCCCAAGTGCTACTGCACGAGCTATTTCTTGTTTGATTTGTTCAAAGGCCTGTTGTTGCTGGGGGTCCCACTCGAAATAGTTTCTCTTTCGAGTCACTCGATATAGAGGACTCACAAGCTGACTATAGCCTGGAACATGCATTCTCCAGAATCCCGCAAGGCCTAGGAAAGCTTGTGTTTCCTTTTTGCTAGTTGGCGGAGACATTGCCGTTATTTTGTTGATCACATCCATCGGAATATGGCGACGTCCATCCTGCCATTTTACCCCCAGGAACTGGATTTCCTGTGCAGGTCCCTTGACCTTACTCTGTTTAATGGCAAAACCAGCTTTCAGGAGAATTTGGATTACCTTTTTCCCTTTCTCAAAAACTTCTACTGCTGTGTTGCCTCACACAAGGATGTCATCAATGTCATCCATCAGGAGCTCCCCCTTGTTCATATTGCAGACTGGATCAGTCCATGGCAAATGGTAGGGCTGTGTTTCCACCCCTGGGGCAGTCGATTCCAGGTGTATTGGATACCCCTCCAAGTGAAAGCAAACTGCGGCCTGCATGCTGCTGCCAAAGGGATGGAGAAAAATGCATTAGCGATATCAATTGTGGCATACCACTTGGGTGCCTTTGACTCTAGTTCGTACTGAAGTTCTAGCATGTCCGGCACTGCAGCACTCAGCAGTGGCGTGACTTCGTTCAGGCCGCGATAGTCCACTGTTAGCCTCCACTCGCCATTAGACTTTTGCACTGGACATATAGGACTATTAAAGGGTGAGCAAGTCTTGCTGATCACTCCTTGACTCTCCAGCCAATGAACCAACTCATGGATGGGAATCAGCGAGTCTCAGTTGGTGCGATACTGCCATTGGTGCACCATTGTGGTAGCGATTGGTACCTGCTGTTCTTCAACCTTAAGCAATCCTACAATGGAGGGGTCTTCTGAAAGGCCAGGTAGGGTAGACAGCTGCCTAATCTTTTCTGTGCTCAAAGCAGCTATGCCAAAAGCCCACCGGTACCCTTTTGGATCCTTAAGTACCCTCTCTTGAGATAGTCTATGCCAAGGATGCATGGAGCCTCTGGGCCAGTCACAATGGGATGCTTTTGCCACTCATTCCCAGTTAGATTCACTTCAGCTTCCAATACAGTTAGCTGTTGGGATCCCCCTGTCACTCCAGAGATACAGATGGGTTCTGTCCCTTGGTAGCCTGATGGCATTAAAGTAGATTGTGCGCCAGTGTCCACTAGAGCTTTGTATTCTTGTGGTTCCAATGTGCCAGGCCATCGGATCCACACAGTCCAATAAATCTGGTTATCCCTCTCCTCCACCTGGCCAGAGGCAGGGCCCCTCTAGTCCTGGTTGGAGTGTCTGCCACTTAATTCTTGCAACTGAGAAGCAGAGGTGCCTTCATCAGGGTCAAGAATAACATCAGCTCTTCTACTGCCTCTGGAGAACTGTCCAACAGAAACTGGTGCAGCGTTTTTCTTAGGGGCCCCTCTTCTTGCTGCTGTATTTCCTTTCAGTTCACATACACGAGCAGCTAGGGTTGAAGTAGGTACACCATCCCATTTCCTCATATCTTCCCCATAGTCACGCAGATAAAACCATAAGGTGCCACATGGTGTGTGTCTTGGGTACTCTCTCCCTTGAGCGTGAAAATATTGATTCTTGTTGGCTGAAATATTACTCCATCTGGATAAGGGGGAATATGCTCATTTGTGGAGCTATGTTTAAATGAGAAGGGGCATGATTTAATTACAGTGCGCAACTCAGGCTTTGAAGGACTGTGAAGATAATGTAGGCCCAGGGCTGATAACCTTGAGTGATGTTACAACTAAAATATGCGGAACTATGTTCAGGAGCAGAGACGACACCGTTGTACCAATTATATTAGTGCTAGAGATGTGTGCATAGAGAAGTTAGACCAATTATAAGTTGTTGTCTGTGCATGCTGTAGGGGTAGCATATATATACCTTGCTAGAACATTCATTAAAGGAGAACGATTATACTCGCATCGAGGTTGCGTCATTACTCCGGGTCACTCCCATTCCGACATCTGGTAGCAGAGGATGGTTACTCACCAGATAGTTCAGCTCGACTGAGTTCTCCAAGACTGCAGTAAGCAGCAAGAGGAGGGGAATGGGAAACAAAATGGCTGGGAGGAGTGCTGCCTGTGTGCAAACTCAGGGCAGACACGGACCTCCCCTCCCAGTGAAAAGCGCAGCTATGGAGGTGGAAGCTACAGCAACGTTGCTCGCTGGAATAATCTCTAAGAGATGTATCGAGACAATGGGAAAGCAATTGATCAAAGTGATCAAGTTAGGACAGCGATGGGGACATTTTAGAGAGACGACCCTGCTGTTCTCTGTTACGGAATGGCAAGAATTTGGGAATACCATGTGGGAAAAGACCATAGCTGGAGATCCAAAAGATGAAAAGGAAGTGAAAACTGTCCGTGAGTTGTGGCGTACAGTATTAGAAACGTTAAAAACCATGATGGCAGAAAGGGAAGTAAACTGTGCTGCTGCTGCTCAAATGCTAATCCCGGGGACGGCCCCTATAAAATCTGGGGACTCTGAAAGAAAACCCAGGACTCCTGCGCGTATCTTTGGGCTCCCTGCGGTTAAAGGAATGACCGGGGTTCCATGCTCGACGGTCTCCGAACTCCTATCGCGCAGTGACGGTGAAGGGCCAGGTAACGGGCCGCCCCCACGTTATGCCGAAGTCCCCCCGGACCCACCATCGAGCGCGGAAAAAGTGGAAGATGACGGGGCCAGGCCAAAGCAGAGATCTGAGCCGCTTGCGGAAGCAACACCCCAGGACGCCCAGGGGGGGATGTCTTGCACCGCCCGGAGGCGAGGGAGGAGAGGCGTGCCGACCTCCGCCCTCGGCTCTTCCTACCCCCCGCGAGTTGAGCGCACCGTTCAGCCCGGAGGTGCAGGAGGCGCAGCCCCGCTGGCCGCTGCCATTTCCGGCCCTCGGCTCCCCCCTCACCGCTCCCCCGGGCCGGCCTCCCCCTCAGCACTCCAGCCCCTCTGCTGGCGCTGCCGCTGGCAGCTCGGCCAAGGATGTGGGTGGGTCCCCTGAAAAGCCAGCCACAGACCTCAGCAGCCAACACAAGAAAGTCAATAAATCCCAGCAGTTGAAAAAAGTTTTCAAAGAATATGGTGCTGTAGGGGTGTCATGCCATGTTGAAATTTCATTAGTATCTCTAGGAATCTTCTACCTGGCTGTATCAAGTGGTGTGGACATGACTGCAGTTCTCTTCAAACTTGGTTTCAGTGAGTCATTGCTGCAATCTAAACGGGTTGCTGGTACAGGCACATTTGGGTTGGCATATGCTATTCAAAATTGTTTGCTCCAGTACAAATCAGCATTACTATAGTTTCTGTGCCATTTATTGTCCAATACTGCTGGAAGATTGGTTTCTTCAAACCTACCCCAAATCCATGATAACTTACTGGTTTTTACTCACCCAACGTGGGGCACAAGGAATTTGAGATAAGGATGACAGTTGAGAGAAGTAATGGGCAAAACATGGACTGGACATTTTTATGAATGTAAAAGTTGTGAAGAATTCAAGAAAGTTGTAATTGTGAAGGAATATGTTTCATATTAGTGTGGTGAAGGGACGAGGGGTAGCATGTGTGTAAGTTGTCCATGATGTTATGTTGTTGTGATGATGTTGATGTGATGATGTTATGTTTATTTTGGTGTGGGGAATTATTTTTCTTTTTGATGGAAGTGGAGTTTGTGAAGTGTTATAAATTAGACCACACAATTTTCTGGTCTATTGAAATGATTTTATTAATCAAGTAAGCAGACACAAGCAAAACAGCGCTGGGCGTCTGGGGAGTCTCTGCTCCACAACAGCACGCAAATTCCCTTTCCAGGGTTGCTGTTTTATAGCAGGTGAGTTCCGACTTGTCGGGACTTGTCGAACTGGCTGAGGCTGCACAGTCTGTTGTTGAGAGGGGGGGTCGTTGTTCCTCTGCCGGTGATCACGCGTTGTGCTCATGTTCAGGTGGGGGGCTTGTGATAAGAGATTTCACAGAGTCTGGCTTCACTCAAGGATGTTTACCCAACACCCCCTCCTGCTACCTGCTTGCTTAATCCTCCCAGCAGGTTCTCCAAATTCCTCAAAAACAATGAACAAACCCCCACTAATTTATCACGTGAAGATTGTGATAATTGTAAAGAGTATATTGTGATTATTCTTAAATATGCTTTTCACAGAGGCGAGGGGTGGAATGTAGTGGGTTTACGTGGCAAACTTTTGGTAGCAGGGGGCCATAGGGGTGGCTTCTGTGAGAAGGATCTAGAAGCTGTCCCATGTTAGGTAAGGGTCCCACTGCTGACCAGAGCTGAGCCAGTAAGTGATGTTGTTTGCACCTCTGTGAGAGCAGATTTAAGACAGGAAAAAAAAAAAAAAAAAAAAAAAAAAAAAAAGCAGCACTCACAGCAAGTAGCACAGCAAGTAGATGTGGAGCTATGTTTAAGTGAGAAGGGGCATGATTTAATTACAATGAGCAACTCAGGCTTTGAAGGACCGTGAAGATTATGTAGGCCCAGGGCTGATAACCTTGAGTGATGTTACAACTAAAATATGTAGAACTATGTTCAGGAGGAGAGACGACACCGTTGTACCAATTATATTAGTGCTAGAGACATGTGCATAGAGAAGCTAGACCAATCACAAGTTGTTGTTGGCGCATGCTGTAGGGGTAGCATATATATACCTTGCTAGAACATTCATTAAAGGAGAACGATTGTACTCGCATCGAGGTTGCGTCATTACTCCGGGTCACTCCCATTCCGACACTCATTCTACGAGGTGGTCAAGTCTTTCAGACAGTTTCTCCACAGCTGAGACAGGCCTGTAGTGGAGCAGAGAGATTGTCTTCATATTTTTTAAGCTGGCAGGACAGATTATACACTGTTGGTCCCATCCCCTCATCCCAATTAAATATTGCCAGTGTACTGGCATGTGATGATGGTGCACTCCACACCAATTTACACCACATGGATGTTGTGCACTGGACCTCATCGGGATCTTTAGGTGTCTGGGCATTGTCCAAATCACTATAAATCATCTCCAGCACAGCTAATTCCCTCAGTTGCTGGACACCTTTATCCACAGTGGCCCACTTGCCTACTTGATATACAATATCTTCCTTACAGGGATACCTTTCTTTCACAGCTGCCAGGAGTCGCCTCCAGAGGCTGAGAACCTGTGTCCCTCTCCCAATTCCTTTATCAATTACCATTTCTCTAGAGAGGGATCCCAGCTGCTTGGCTTCATTGCCTTCTAATTGTTGGCTACTGGCCCCGTTGTCCCAGCATCGAAGCAGCCAGGTGAGGATGTGTTCACCTGGGTGTCAACCATAATCCTTTCATATTTCTTGCAACTTGCTCAGGGATAGGGATCGAGTGGTTTCTGATTCCTTTATGATTTCTATCTCTTCTTCCTGCTGTTTTTGTGATGGCGCTGCTTTAGAGGTGCCTGCCTCTTCCCCTTCTCCCTCCTTCTTAGGAGAGGCTTCTTCCCTTACTAAATGAGCTGACTTCCATTTCCATTGTTTTGACTTGACTATGGGGGCGACTGATACCATAGTTGGTTGGTCCTCTGAGTCAGCCAAAGCATGTGTTATCTGGTCAACAGATTCAGAGATTTTCTCCCTCTCTTCAAGGTGCTGGATGATGTTAAATAGTGTTTGATAGGAGTAAGCCAGGACCCAGCACAATGCCGCAAGCTGTCAGCATTGTCAGGGTCAGGGCATACGACTCAAACATTCTATCAGGTTTTTAGGATTTTGCACTTGTTCAGGGGTGAAGTTCAAAACTATTGGGGGAGACACCATGACAGGTACCTGCCTATGTCCTCCCACATTTGCCCACCTGCCACAAGGCTGTTTCAGGACAGATTGCTGGGTAAGCTTTCTAAACAATCGACTTATCTTAGAGAGAAGAGGAGACCCGTTATGCAGAATTAGAAATAGCAATATATGGTTTACACATGGATATTCAAAATACTCAAAAACTTGTAATTAGCCCATTTTGAAAGAAGGAGAAGGTACTATTCCTGATATTATTCATAAACTGACTTCTAGATGAGGAAAGGAAGGCAGTGTAATTCTGTATATTCTCTAAAAGATAGTTTCCATGAGACCCAAATGATAACAGTGCAGAGCCTGAATGCCAGATTAAACTCAAGGCTAGTGCTTGGCAGCACAGCGAGTTAAAAAAAAAAAAAAAATGAACACAGACTGTAGCACCTTCTCAGATCGGATACAGAGGAGACAGGAGAATATGACTCGGATTGCATGACACATGCTCAAACAAGCCAATATTAACAGGACACTGAACATGGTGATTAGCAAGTAGGTGTGTTAGTTGTAAGAATTTAATCAATTCTATTGTTGTCTTAACCCTTCGTGCCCCACGTTGGGCGCCAAAAAGGACTGTGGTGGTTTTACCGTGTTAGGCAACTGAACACCACAACCGCTCTCTCACTCCCCCTCCTCAGATGAGGAGGGGAAGAAGTAAAGGAAAGAACAACTCACGGGTTGAGATAAGGATAATTTTAATAAAGAGAAAAATATATATAAATTATTAAGGAAATTTTATTATTAATTAAACAATTCAACTAAAGGGAAAAAAGGGAAAGGGGAAGAGGGTGGGGGAAAGGGAATAACAAAACAAAACAAGTAAAGGCTATGTGGAAGTGCAGAGGGAAAAAAATTACTCTCTACTTCCCACAAATAAGCGATGCTTGACCATGTCCTTGAAGCAGGGCCTCAACGCATGTAGCCGGTGTTCGGGAGGAGGACAGATGTTTTAGCAACGAGAGCCCACCCCTCCCCTCTTCTTCCTTTTTCCACCTTTTATTGCTGAGTGTGACATCATATGGTATGGAATATCCCTTTGGTTGGTTTGGGTCAGCTGCCCTGATAATGTTTCTCACTTTTTCGCCCACCCCCTAGGAGGGTTAGAGAAAGTCCTGATGCTGTGCCAGCACTTCTCAGCAGCAGACACAACACCAGTGTGATACCACTGCTGTTTTAGCTACAAGTGCAGAGCGTAGCACCGTATGGGCTGCTGCAGGGAAAGTTAACATCCCAGCCAGACCCAGTACAGTATCATATATTGGTTCTTTTATCTGTAGTCAATTAGAAAGATAACTGAAATTAGGAGTCCATCAAAGATGCACCAGGAGTTCCCTTCCAGTTCAATTTTCCAGATTGATGCAGTAGGCTACTAGCATCCTGGGTGCCTCCTGGTATTTTGGAAGTGATTTAACATGATCTTATAAGTTATTATGCTTTGTCCCAGTAACAAGACTAATAGGCAAGGATCCACTGTGTTTAATGCTACAGTCATTTCTTTCACTGTAACTTTATTCATTTTGCAACACTATCTTAGCAAATTAAAAGTTTTAACAGTTGACAATCTAATCCTTTAAATGTGGCAACTAATTATTATTGATTTCTTATTTGTAGCGCACTACCAGTGTAGAGCTAATTTCCTTTAGACTATAAGATTGCTGCTAACAGACTTTAAAAGATGAAACCTTTAGGAAAGGAGCCAGCAATTAATTTACTGTGCAAAACCTTTCAGCAAAGAGCAGGGAGCTATAGTTTGAAATGAAATAAACCTCTCAATGGGGGAAAAATCAATACTTGATTGTGTTACTTCTTCACATCTTAATTATATTTTCTCAAGACTAGTTTTTAATATCTGTGATTCTTCACAAATGAAACTTGTTGAATACTTTAGGTATGTATACTAAGCTTTGAAGATTTTCCTTCCAAAAATTTTCAGCTTTTCAGTTTCCCCAGTTCCTCTCTGAAATTTCCTCCCATTTATATTCTTATAATTGCATGACTTTACTGACTTTATGATTGGGTAAGAATTTCAGGAGCATGTTGTTCTGAAGGGGCAGAAAACAAGCAAGGAAACAAATAAATGAATTGCAATAGTGCTGACACTGTTGATTATTCTTCTTTTGTCCATCACTACTACTTCGTAGGAGGGTTTACTTTACTCACCAGTTGAGATAAAGCTCTGAAGAGATTTTTTTTTTTTTTTAAAAAAAAAAAAGCTGAGAATATTAACTTTGAGAAATCCCTCAGGATTCATAATTCAATGTATTTGATGTTGATTAGTATTTTTATTTTATAAAATTAAATTATTAGGAGATTTTTAAGCCTCACACATCACAGAAAGAGTGAAGGCATTTGAGTTTCCTGTAATCCTTTAAAGTTGTATATGACAATTACAGTGCAAGTTTAGGGTTTTAGAGAATCTGAGGTGTAACTAATAATATGTCAATAGCTACAAAAATATATATATATATTTAATAATGTGGCGGATGTCTTTGAATCTCTGATTTTGTTCTTTGGGAATTCTTTAATGACTTTGAGAGAAAAAAATATAGAATGCACTTTTTAAAAAAAATAATAAAAAAAAAAATGTGGGAGTGTGGGAATGTTGATTCAAGCCAGGTTGTCTGACTGAAAATTTCTGGATTGGTGTTATAAGTAAAGAAGGGGAAACAATAGGCAAAATGCTGAGATACACACCTGACAAAGCAAAAATTGAGACAATGGCAAGAAACCTCCGAGTCACACTAACTGATGGGCTATCTAACTACAGGCACTGCTCCCGGGAAAAACAACCTGGACTTAGAAGCTGATAAGACTGTAAACCAAATGACCCCAGAGTATGAGGGTGCAGAAACTGCAGAGCCCTCCATACCCATGGCAGGAAGAGGGAGCTGGAGGAACAAAGACAGGGCATAGAAAAGGGTATGAATGGGTCGGCTGAACGTAAACCAGTGCTGGTCAGTACATTTGTCTTGCTGAGCCTAATCACAGCAGTCTGTCCCATCCTCTTCCATTTTTCTCATTAAATCTTTTCTTAACAGTCTCACTGCTTATTCACACTCTCTCCTATGTGTATGCGTGCTGCAAGGACTATATGCAGGAGGAGGGGATTGGCATGAATGACACAAGTGACAGGCTCTGCACTGGCAACTGGAGTGGGTCTGCAGGTTACAGTCTATGCACCCGGTGCCAGCTGCAAGGGAGGTTGAGTGTTTATATCTGGTGTGCATGGGGTGTGCATGTGCATTTCCTCGTGAATGTTAAGCTGGACTTGCTGGTGAGTAGCAGGGGCTTTGGATCCAGGCCAAGGTATTGGGTGGTGGGTCTGTGATGGTATGCCCAGGGGGACTTCACGGATGTCATTTGTGTAAGGTACAAGTGTGTATGTGTTGTGTGTGTGTTTGCAGTGAAATTCAAAGTGGACTAGCTGTGATTAGGGGATGAGTGAATGACGTAAGAGGGCTCAGGATCCATGCAGGGGCACTGGGTAGAAAGAGAGGCTGTGCTGGTACTTGAAGGATCCATGTGCGTGTGTGCATATGTGTTTGTGTGCCTATGCCTCCACCAGTGACCTTATAGCTCTACCAGCCAGAGAGGAGGATGTGGACTTGGCTGCCTGTGTCTGTTTTAGATTCCTGTGTATTAAGTGCTGTTGAAGGCAGCTCTTGGTGGGGGCAGCCTTTGTAACCAGTCGTATCAGTGATACCACTGGCAGAAGTGGTTCTGGGCCAGAGTGGCTGGAGGAGGCAGCTGCACTCTGCAACCTTTACCTCACTTAACACAGATCACATATCCTTGAGCTGCTGGAACCCACACTAGCACTAAAACACAAACTGTACACTGCCATGATCTAAAGCAATTTGCCAGCAATTAAGATGTCTCATCTCAGGAACTAGTATTTCTGTATATTACTGCACCACAATTTTATAGTTCAATTGTACAAGTTCTCATCTGAGGATCTCATCTGAGGATCTGAGGCTCGCTAACTGGGTGGTGCATTGCTTCTGTGGATGTCTCTGTAGGCTGTACGTGTTGCTGGAAGAAAAAAAAATGAGGTGAGGAGATACTGGGGAACATAATGATCAGTTTTGTTGTATTCTACATATATAGATGTATCATTAAGTTAAAAACCTCACAGATACAAGGCAAAAGCCTCTTTGCAGAAAGTTCATCAGTCACGATCCACATGCCACTTCTGTCACCCCTGAAATCTGCTACTACAATAAGCCAAAAATACAGTGCACTGATTAAAGACAAGTAAAGCCTCATTATTTTCATGACAAAGCATCTTTCTGATTTATTTTTTTTCCTTCAATACTTAAGGATATCTCTAAAAATATTGCTTAAAGCTCAGTTATTTTTTTTTCCTAATTTTATTGATGAAATTACCTATCTGTGATGGTTTGGTGGTTTAACACTGATGGACAGCTAGGCACCACTGTGCCAGTCTCTCACTTGCCCTCCTCAAAAGAACAGTGAGAGAAAATATGATGAAAAAGTGGTTGTGGGTTGAGATAAGAACAGGGGCAACACTCACCAATAACCATCATGGGCAAAACATTCCTTCCTGAACTGATTCAACCTGAGTTTCCCACTAACTGCTGTTCTTCAAGACCTGCTCCAATATTGATCCATACTGCTGCATACTGCTGGACCAGCTTTGGTCCCCTCACAGGTGGCAGCTCCTGCCAGATCACCTGCTTCAACATGGGCTCCTCTCCACAGGCTGAAGCTCTAGTCTTGGGCCTGCTCCTGCAGGGCCTCTCCGTGTGTTGCAGCCACCTTCAGGTCAGATCTACCTGCTCCACCATGGGCTGCAGCATGCAAATCTGCTCCACCATCATACAACACAGCCTGCTCCACTATGGGCCTCTCCACAGCCTGCAGGGGAGTTTCTCTGAAACCTGGAGCACCTCCTATTCTTCCTTCCTAACCGGGGAAGGGTTATTTCTCTCAGCATTTTCTCACTCCTCTTTCCCACCTACTCTTGCACAGCATTTTTTTTTTCCTTTATTAAATATGTTCTCACAGAGGCATCCAACCACCACTGTTCACTAGCTCAGCTCTGGCCAGCATCGGGTCCCTTTTGGAACTGTCACTTTTCTAAAGTGGGACAGCTCCTGGATTCTTCTCACAGAGGCCATCCCTACATCCACCTAATACCAAAATCTTTCTATGTAAACCAAATACACCATCGTTAATCCATTTGTCATCAGTGTCCTTTGCAAATCATAGCTTTTGTTATTACAAAGTACTTTGTCAGACATATGGCAGTATCATTTCCAGAATTGTGGTGAATGCTGGGGAAGTGATGAAAAAGTGGTAAAGAACAAGCGTTTATCCATTTTAACTTAAACTTATGCTTCAATATTACAAGTGATGAATGTAGTGTTTGTCATCTAACCTGTTCTATGAGGCTAGTAATGATTGTGAAAAAGACCTCTGTGATACAGATTAGGAACTAGAAACTGGAAACTTGATTTAAACAACCAGTCTGAGCTTATTATAACAGTTGGGATGAACTGGCTATTTCTATGATCCATTACATCATGGATCATGTATACCCAATTCATAGTATAGATATAGCTTCCAATTCTTTGTTAGCAATGCTCATTTTATGAACACTAAATTCACTGAGATTAAAGAATACAAGTATAAAAAAGTACCTTAAAAACTCAATTCCTTTGTGTATTACATGTAACACAACAAATATTTAAAGTAATTTAAATGTAAATGAAGAAAGGCATAGTAAATTTAAAAAATAAATTTCTTGATTTACAAGTAATTGATTTCTGCATTAAAATATGGTGATATTATAGACAGATAGAAAGTATGTTTTTGCAATGAGCTGGACAGATAATGGAGTCATTTTCTCAAATGGAGAGCTCTTTCATTCTCACAAGCAATATAATCTTTTTTTTTTTCAGATATTGTACTTATTTCATGTACATAAATTAAAAGTATATTCCTCATTTGGATGCTTTGTGTCCCTTCACATAATGACAGCATTGTGGAACCAATTCAGTCTGTGGAGGATACAAAATTTAGTGGTATTTACTGTTGTGATTTAGGATTGCTAACTTTGAAATAGTTTTGTTTTAGTCCATGCTAAAAATAATAATAACAATTTTAAAAGTAGAATCCAAATACAATCTGTGAAAGGATATGCAAAATAATTTTTTATTATAATGACTTGTAAAAACAAGGTTTTGAAAATATGTCTGATCCCCTAAACGTTGTCAATTCAAAGAAAAGCACTTTACTGAAGATTTTTCTATCATATTTTTAATGCACTTAATATAGAAAAGTTATGGCTATCTGATTATCACAATTTTATTACCAATACATTTGTTTTCTAGGATCTAGAACAGAACCAAGCATGTTTCTCCTTCACCTTGACACATCTAGTGCCACAGGTTAGAGAAAAAGATGAGACAAGAATGTTTCTATCCATATTTGCTAATTGTGCTGTCTGGGCTTGCAGCAGGTGCACTGAATCCCCTATAAAAACAAGTGTACTATTTGACATCTTACTCCTAAAAATGATAGAATCATTTCTGGCAATCTGAAGCTATCTAAAAATGGAGAGCCTACAGATTGCAGAAAGGCTGGTACTCTCATTTCATACCCAGTCATTTACTGAAGATTTGTTTCCAACTATGCCTGTTTTTTACTGAAACAGGATGACTTTTCATCTATGTGTTTTTTTGTTTGTTTGTTTTTCTAATTTTGAATTATAGATTATTTCAATGCTCAATTCTGTTACATATTTCTTCATAGCTGTAATATTTAGAAACTCCAAAACATCCATGTTGTCATTTTTACTTTTCTCCCTTTCACTACAGGATTTTTGTAAATTTGAGGAAATGGTGTTTGGTGGACTTTACCATACAAAAATAATGATGCTGAAAAAAATCTGTTGCTGCCACGAAATAAAACTCAGTTCTTCCAAAGAGGTCATTACCCTCATGGTTGCAGATATTAGGCTTAATAACTAGGTTGTGAGATTAGGTAAACAGATTAATTCAGTAATTTCTTTAAAAATGCCCTCATCATATCACTGGCTTTCATATATTAACTATATCTTTCCAGCTCAGTTAGGTTCTTGGAGATTTCTCCCATGTATACATATGATCTATGAAGAGCACTTAGAGAAAGGTTTCTTGGAGCTAGCAGAACTTGCTGGGATGTCTCGTTATAAGCCAGACAGTTTTGCTGAACATTCCTCACACAAGAGACGTGTTTGTTAAAATACTTCAGGTTTCACGAACTGGTATTTTCTAGAAAATCTGGCAAAACTGAAATGATATGGGCTGATATTATGTATATGATGTCTATATATGTACAGAGAATCTGTGTCAGGGTTTTTTGTTTTGTTTTGTTTCCTGAGCTTAATAGAACTTTTCCCAGATGGATGTTGAAATGAAAATTTCATGTTGACTTTTGTCCATTCATCTTGTGCTCCTAATATTCACATGATTTCGCTGAATTCATTTGCACGTTGTAATATGCACATTTTTACTGTAGGTTTGAACTAAATAGTGAATGTGAAGGGTTTCTTGGAGACCTCTCTACATCAAGGATATAAAATCAATATCTTTTAAACTTGAAAATGCTTTTTGCCTTCACTCAGCTTGTTAGTTCATTATATACACTCACTGAAGGTGCCAGTTGGCTGAATATAGACAAATACAACCATAATGATAAGGTTGGAAAATGTTAATAACATTAATGATTCAGGTTGGAAATTCAGATAAATTTCTTCTCAGAAAGAGTAGTTAGGCATTGGAACAGCTTGCCGAGGGAGGTGATAGGGTTATCATCCCTGGGGTGTTTAAGGAAAGGTTGGATGTCGTACTTAGGTACATGATTTAGAGGGTTATATTGGTGGTTGGGGGACAGTTGGACCAGATGATCTTGGGGGTCTTTTCCAACCTTAATGATTCTGATTCTAATTGTCCTGGTTTCAGTTAGGACAGAGTTATTTTTCCTCCTAGTAGCTGGTAGGGTGCTATGTTTTGGATTAGGATGAGAAGAGTGCTGATAACATGCTGATGGTTTAATTGCTGCAGAGCAGTGCTTACACTAAGCCAAGCACTTTTCAGCTCCTCGCTCTGTCCTGCCAGTGGGCAGGCTGGGGGGGCAGCAAGAGCTGGGAGGGGACAGACCCAGGACAGCTGACCCAAACTGGCCAAAGGGGTATTCCATACCATCTGACATCATGCTGAACAATATATAGGGGTGGCTAGCCAGGGTGGGGGGCCAGCTCTCGGGGTTGGGCTGGGCATTGGTCAGCAGGTGGTGATGCATTGTGCATCACTTGTTTGTACATATTATTATTATTATTATTATTATTATTATTATTATTATTATTGTTGTTGTTGTTATTATTTTCTATCTTAAGAAACTGTCTTTATCTCAACCCACAGGATTCACTTTCCCATTTCTCTCCCCCATCCCAGAGAGGGAGGGGGGAGGGTGAGCGAACAGCTGTGTGGTGTTTAGCTGCCGGCCGGGTTAAACCACAACACTAATATTCTATGATAAAAGGAAAAATGCTCTGTATCCAGGCACCTTACTGACTGGTAATCTCAGCATTAGTAATCTGGCACTAAAACTGAAGCAGCATGTGTCTAAGCAATTTTGAGTAAAGAAGCTTTGAAGCTGAGATATGTGCAAGGTACACCTGTGCTTAGGACTGTCTGTAATTCCTTCAACAACATGCTTCTTAAGATTTTTTAGGAATACAGAGAAAGACAGAAAAACAGAAAGACAGACAGACAGACAGGAAGGAAGGAAGGAAGGCAAGAAAGAAAGAAGAAAGAAAGAAAAAGAAAGAAAGAAAGAAAGAAAGAAAGAAAGAAAGAAAGAAAGAAAGAAAGAAAGAAAGAAAAAGAAAAATATTATTGTCAGAGTACAGCAAATGATAAACTCCTTATTCTGAGGTTTAGTTTATACTGTCAAGTCTGCAAGATTTTTTTCTCTAAACACATTATGCTGTCATTTATTGTGAAATTGTTAAAATGGAAATGTGGAGATTATACAAAATTGATCCAGAAATTACATGTAACTAAAGAAGTTAATACAGCACTGTCATCAGAAGTTAGCAACAGCCACCATAAACAGCACATGGAGATCAATGGTCTTTTCACTTTCATGTATGTATTTGTCTGAATTGACAAATTGACCTGATATTTAGTGAAACAGTAGAAACAGTGAAGCAGGGAAATGTCGGAGTGGGAGATGGTCCTAGCACTAATATAATTGGTACAACGCTGTTGTTCATATGGAATAATGTTATCTCTCCACCTGCATATAGTTCCACATACGCTCGTCATAACATCATTCAAGGTTATCAGCCCTGGGCCTACATTATCTTCATGGTCCTTTAAAGCCTGAGTTGCTCATTATAAATAAATCATACCCATTCTCACTTAAACATAGCTCCACAATTCCCCCTTTTTGTTTTTGAGCAACCCAGGCTTGGTCTACTACCTTTAACACTGCAGACATTGCAATAAGCAAGGCACAATAAGCAACAGGGTAAAAACAGAACAGTGCTTTGCAGTGATGCTGCTTCTCACTCACACAGCACAATCACACAATCATGCAAAGAGGCCTCTTGCACTTTTCATTCATACCACAAGAAAGTATCACTTAAAATAATTTGTCCATGGCTCCAGGAAGTCCTTGTCTACTCCCGTGTTGAGCGGCTGAGAGTGGAGACCCCTCCAAGGAAAATGCTCGGGGTGCACCTAGGGGTGTCCGTTCCACAGTCGACCCCACGGCTAAGCAGAGCTACTCCTGGCGCAAGGAATGATGCTATCATAGTTCTGTACAACCACACCAAAGAGATGCATTGTGACAAGGATCAAGCGCGGCACCAACGACCTGCCTCATGGCCTGTTTTTTGCCCAAGTAATTGAACCCTACACATGGTGTGGCTGTTACACTTCCCAGGATATCTAATTCCTGTGGCTCTAGGGGCACTCACAGAAAGTAGATGTGGAGCTATGTTTAAGTGAGAAGGGGCATGATTTAATTACAATGAGCAACTCAGGCTTTGAAGGACCATGAAGATTATGTAGGCCCAGGGCTGATAACCTTGAGTGATGTTACAACTAAAATATGCAGAACTATGTTCAGGAGGAGAGACGACACCGTTGTACCAATTATATTAGTGCTAGAGACATGTGCATAGAGAAGCTAGACCAATCACAAGTTGTTGTTGGCGCATGCTGTAGGGGTAGCATATATATACCTTGTTAGAACATTCAATAAAGGAAAACGATTATACTCGCATCGAGGTTGCGTCGTTACTCCAGGTCACTCCCATTCCGACAAGTAGACAGTCCAGTCTTTGTTATCTGCCGGGATCCCCACCAGACATGTCATAAATGGGTCGTTAACACTAGTCAGGGACAGGCACATCGCTTCTTGTCCTGTCATGTTGGCGAGGATGACCCAGATGTTGCGGCATGGTTGGATGGAGACCCAGGGCCGGCAGCATGCGATGACAGCAGCGATTGTGAGGAAGAGGCCAACCATGGCCTTACCCCCTTGCTGGTACCCATCTTGATCCGTGACCTGTGGAAATACAAGCATACCTTTGACCCCAAGTTATTGGAGGCTGGGGTTCCTCACAAAGACCTCTATTTAAATTTTTTACCATCACCAAGGCTTGCTCTGATTGTGGCACCTGTGACAGTGCAGAATTCATACTTTTGTAATGTTTTACTATGGGTGGTACCTCTTTGTGAGGAAAAGGTAATGCTAGGTGATTCATTAAGTGCCTTTCCCAACCTGTTCTGTGGTGTTTCCTAGGTGTCTCCCCCTTTTTGTTTATTTAGCAGTGTTTTCAAAGTGCAATGTGTTAGTGTGGCTCTGCATCTGAATAATACAATACAGGTGCACTCGCTGCTCGACCAAAAATAACAGCTCTTTAAATTTTTGAAAGAGGTTTTCCTTTGGGATATGTCTCAAATGTGCCCTCTCAATGCGCTAAGCAACACCTACAGCATATTGCGAGTCCGATACAATATTCAAAGGTACTAGGTTTTTTTTTCTTCCTTTTTTTTTTTTTTTCCTTTTTTCTCCCCCCCCTTTTTTTTCTTTTTCTATTCCTTTTCCCTTTTCTCTTTTCTTTTTCTTATTCTTATTCTTTTCTTTGTTTTTCCTTTTCCTTTTTTTCTTTACTTTTTTTTTCATTTTTTCTTTTTTTTTCCTTTTTCTATTTCTTTCTTTCTTTTTAGTAAAAACCATAAGAAGCTTTTTCTTTTTTCTTTTTCTTTTCTTTTCTTTTCTTTTTTTCTCTTATTCTTTTCATTTTTCTCTTATTCTTTTCATTTTCTTTTCCTTTTCTTTTCCTTTTTTCTTTTTCTTTTCCCTTTTTATTTTTTTCCTTTTTTATTTTTTTCCTTTTTATTTTTTTTTTCCTTTTTTGTCTTTTTTCTTATTTTTCTTATTTTTCTTTTTTTTTTTTTTTTTTTTTTGGTAAAAACCATAAGAAGTTATCACGTACTTATCTGGGGTATGGGGGTTGAGGAAACCAATCTTCCAGCAGTATCGGACAATTAAATGGCACAGCAACTACAGTAATGCTGATTCGTACTAGAGCAAGCAATTTTGAATAGCATATGCCAACCCAAATGTGCCTGTACCAGCAACCCGTTTAGATTGCAGCAATGACTCACTGAAACCAAGTTTGAAGAGAACTGCAGTCATGTCCACACCACTTGATACAGCCAGGTAGAAGATTCCTAGAGATACTAATGAAATTTCAACATGGCATGACACCCCTACAGCACCATATTCTTTGAAAACTTTTTTCAACTGCTGGGATTTATTGACTTTCTTGTGTTGGCTGCTGAGGTCTGTGGCTGGCTTTTCAGGGGATCCACCCACATCCTTGGCCGAGCTGCCAGCGGCAGCGCCAGCAGAGGGGCTGGAGTGCTGAGGGGGAGGCCGGCCCGGGGGAGCGGTGAGGGGGGAGCCGAGGGCCGGAAAGGGCAGCGGCCAGCGGGGCTGCGCCTCCTGCACCTCCGGGCTGAACGGTGCGCTCAACTCGCGGGGGGTAGGAAGAGCCGAGGGCGGAGGTCGGTACGCCTCTCCTCCCTCGCCTCCGGGCGGTGCAGGACATCCCCCCTGGGCGTCCTGGGGTGTTGCTTCCGCAAGTGGCTCAGATCTCTGCTTTGGCCTGGCCTCGTCGATTTCTGCTTTTTCCGCGCTCGATGGTGGGTCCGGGGGGACTTCGGCATAATGTGGGGGCGGCCCGTTACCTGGCCCTTCACTGTCAATGCGCGATAGGAGTTCGGAGACCGTCGCGCATGGTCATTCCTTTAACCGCAGGGAGCCCAAAGATACGCGCAGGAGTCCTGGGTTTTCTTTCAGAGTCCCCAGATTTTATAGGGGCCACCCCCCGGGATTAGCATTTGAGTAGTGGCACAGTCTACTTCCCTTTCTGCCTTCATGGTTTTTAACGTCTCTACAACTCGTGGACAGTTTTCACCTCCTTTTCATCTTTTGGATCTCCAGCTATAGTCCTTTCCCACATGGTAGTCCCAAATTCGTGGACAGTTTTCACCTCCTTTTCATCTTTTGGATCTCCAGCTATAGTGCTTTCCCACATGGTAGTCCCAAATTCTCGCCATTCTGTAACAGAGAACAGCAAGGTAGTCTCTCAAATGTCCCCATTGTTGTCCTGGCTTGATTAACTTAGTCAATTGCTATCCCATTGTCTTGATACCTCTCTTGGAGAGAATTTCTACGAGCAACATCACCACAGCTTCCACCTCCATGGCTGCGCTTTTCCCTGGGAGGCAAGGTCCATGTTTGCCCTGACTATGCACACAAGCAGCACTCCCCCCAGCTGTTTAATTTCTGTCCTAACTTGATTAACTTAGTCAATTGCTTTCCAGTTGTCTCGATACCTCTCTTAGAGAGTATTCCAGCGAGCAACGTTGCTGCAGCCTCCACTTTCACAGCTGCAGCTTCCTCTGAGAGGCAGGGAATGACCCAGACCCGTGTCTGCAAAGCAGCACCCTCTCAGCCATTAATTTTCCCACTCCCCTCCTCTAGCTGCTTACCGCAGTCTCGGAGAACTCAGTCGAGCTGAACTGTCTGGCGAGAAACCATCCTCTGCTACCAAATGTCGGAGTGGGAGACGGTCCCGGAGTAACGATGCAACCTCAATGCGAGTATAATCGTTCTCCATTTATTGCAAGTTCTAACAAAGAATACATAGGCTACTAACAATAGCACGCGCCGACAACAACTTATGATTGGTCTAACTTCTCTGTACACGCGTCTCTAGCACTAATATAATTGGTACAACGGTGTTGTTCACACGGAGTAATGTTATCTCTCCACCTGCACATAGTTCCACATATTCTAGTCATAACATCATTCAAGATTATCAGCCCTGGGCCTACATTACCTTCACAGTCCTTCAAAGCCTGAGTTGTTCATCAAAATTAAATCATGCCCCTTCTCACTTAAACATAGCTCCACAGGGAAAGAATATCTCAAAGGAAAAAATGGAATTGCTGGTTAGCCCATTCATCACAACAAAATCCAAAAATATTTTAATAAACAGTTAGGACTAAGCAAAAAGCAGTCAGCATCACACAAAATAGCCTAAGCTAGCACATTCTAGTGGATGAAAGACCAGACCTCCTGTGCTAATGTTCCAGGAGGTCAATTCCATAATTAAGTACAGAAAAATAAAAAGAAAAAAATAATAATTATGAAATGCAGTTACATCTGTCCCTTCAGAATTGCTGAAAGTGTAGGTATTAACAATGCTTTCAAAACCAAGGAGCTGTGTAAGCAAAAAATACTGTACAAACAATTTAAATTGTTTAGATTTAAAGAACAGAAAAAGTAAAATCACAACGTTGCTTTAAAGATACATTTCAGGATGAGATTCATGTGCTCTAAGTTCTATAATATTCATTATCACTTTCTGCTGCACGGTAGAGTGAAACTTCACTATCTTCTGGAGTTTTCTTACAAATGGTACAGAAACACTTGCTTATTTAATTAAACAAAATGGGAAAGATTACTTGAAATGGGTTCACCTGATGAGTCATCCTTACTTCATATCCTCTATTTGCTAAGTAGCATGAATGACACCTAGAAATGTTTTGTTATGTTCCATTCATCTGATACGGATTTGTTCTTGTGGCGACTGATAAACTTACTTGTATCAATGCTTTAATATCAAACTCACAAGCATAAGTTTTCTACATGCAAATTTTAAAGCAACTTCTATAGAGAGGATTAAAAATACACCATTCTCTCACTTTGTAATGCTCCAGATGTCTTCTTTAGTAAATATTAGTAGGTACATCTTGTGACATTAACACCAGAAACAGATGCATACTTTCATTGCCAGATCCATGGGATTCAGGAGCTAATGGAATGATGTTTCCTCTAAATTACATCTTCCGTAGATCAGATCAACATTAGTACACAAAGGGATTTTTTACTATAAGCATTGCTAGTATTTACTGTAACATGCCTTATTAATGCTGCATATAGTCGGAAAACAAAAACAAAACAAAACAAAAAAACTACTTAAATATATTTCTATTCTAATAGATTTCTTTCCTAAAGAAAAGACCTACAGATTTGTCTTCACCCTTCAGTGAGGTGCTCACTTATTTTTCTTTCCACCTTTCACTTCTGTCTCCTCTGATCCTTTGGCTTTTACAGAGACATCACTCTGTGATGTCACAGGATCCATGTTTATGTTCCCCAAATCTTATGTAGAAGACAGTATAGAAAAGACAGTATAGGTTCTCCAAACCTATCATACCATTAAAAGAAGTAATTCAAAATGATTAGGAGTCATTTTTTCCCTCCACTGATGCAATAATTCTACTTTCATAGTGAGTTTCATTAGTTTCATTACGAATTTATGCCTGACAAGTATTTAGTCCGTTTCTCCTTCTCTAGGAAAGTGTTGCACAGGGTATGCAAAGATTCCCTGGGGATATCTGTAATATCTGACTTGGAAAAGATGTAAAAAGGGACTAAATTGTCTTTTTACGCTAGTGCTTCTGTAACTGCAACCAAAACCTAAGATGCTAAACTCATTTGCTTATGTTGCTCAGAGTAATGAGGTCTTCTGTCACCTGAAGATCTTGCTCCTATTCAACACATTCATTCTTTGCGAGGATAGCTGAAAGCTCAGCTTTCAATAGAAAAGGAGTTTATATTCTTCTGTCATGCTAAAAATCATTCTTGGCACCAGTTTGTCAGAATTGGCCTCAGTATCACATTGCAGAAACTCACAACTCACGGACATTTTTTTTTTTTTTTTTTTTTTTTTGTCAGAAAAGACTCAGAAGGCTATTTTATCGAGGACCTCGCGCGGATAGGCCGCATCGAGGGCTCCTGGCGGGGAGACGAGCGGAGCCAAACCCTAAACCCCCCCCCCCCCGTAACGAGGCACAGAGCCACTTGGGTCAGAGCCGCAGGCCCCGTCCCCGGCCGCGGCCCCCTGCTCCCCGAGCCGGCAGGAGCTGTGCTTCTGCCGCCGCGGGCGCTGACGTGCTGAGGGCGGAGCCAGGGCTGACAGCAGCCCACCCGCCTCCCGGCGGTTTAAAAGCAGTCCCTAGGGGGCGCCGCAAACCGGACGCGTTAACAGGACCGCTTGGGCAGTTAGCGCGGGCAGTTAGCTAGCGCGCGGCAGGGAGGAGTGTGAGGAGGATCCTCTCCTCCCTTTCACACCTCTCTTCCTTTTCCCTTCCCCTTCCCTTTTCTTCCCCTCCCCTCCTCGGGGAACTCTGCCTCGTTGCACCTAAAATTCACCATGGTGGGCACCCATCGCAGCCATCGGTCTGAGGAGGCAACCTAAACAGAGGAGATGCTGCCTCTCTGGGCTCATGTAGGCACTCAGGTGGATCCCCTGAGGGGAGAAGTGGCAGTCCATACAGGTGACTGCGGGGAACTCTGGAATCTGGAGGCCCACCTGGGTCCTGAGGGAAGAGAGGGCTGTCATGGGTGCAGGTGTGCCCTTAAGGAACTCCTTGAGGAGGTGGCTGGGCTGCAGTGAGAAATCAGCAGCCTGAGGGGATCCTGGGAGTCTCTGAGGGTGACAGATAGGAGGTGTCAACCTGCCCCTGCTGATGCCCAGCAGCCCCCTCCTAAGTCCCTGCAAGTGGTAGTAGCTGAACCAGCTGATCACATGCAGGACAGAGGGCTTGAACACCCACAAGAGAAAAGGGGCTGAACCCTTGTCTCAGCTCAAAGCAGAAAGGGACGTCTGACCCCAACACCCACAGTGCCACCAACCCCCACGTTGTCCCTGGGTAATAGATTTGAGGCTCTCAAGGAGGATAAAGAAGATGTTGAGGGTCTGGACAGTAGTCCAAACCTGGGAAGCAACCCTGAGAAGCGTGTCAAGATTGGGGGAAGTACTGAGCATAGGGATCGGGGCTGGACAGAGCACTGAATCAAAACCAGTGCCACAAAAAAGAGTGGAGAGTCTTAGTAATTGGAGACTCCTTGCTGAGGGGCACTGAGGCTCCCATAGGATTGTCTGAGGGCTCCTCAGAGAAGGTAATGATCCCGATACCCTGTCTGGAATCTTTTTCTTGCATTCCTCGAGGGGTAACTGCACCTGCTGCTTCCCTAAAGTGCCTGTATACCAATGAGTGAAGCATGGGAAATAAACAGGATGAGCTCAAGATCTGTGTTCACTTGCAGGGCCATGATCTCATTGCCATCACAGAGATGTGGGACAGCTCTCATGACTGGAATGCTGTCATGGAGGCCTATGTCATTTTTAGGAAAGACAGGCTGGGGAAGCAAGGGAGTGGGGTTGCCCTTTATGTGAGGGAGCAATTAGAGTGTACCCAGCTCCACCTGGGGGAGGGTGAAGGACAAGTGGAGTGCTTGTGGGTGAGAATTAAGGGGTGGGCTGGTATGGGGGACACTGTTGTGGGGGTGTACTACAGGTCACCAGATCAGGAGGAGGAGGTTGATGAGGCCTTCTACAAGCAGCTGGTGGTAGCCTCAAGATCACGGGTGCTGGTTCTCGTGGAGGACTTCAATTATCCAGACATCTGTTGGGTAAATAACTTGGCCAGGCAGGTGCAGTCCAAACGATTCCTACAATGCGTTGAAGACAATTTTCTGACACAGGTGGTGGAGGAGCTGATGAGGCGGGGGGTGCTTCTGGACCTTGTCCTTACCAACAGGGATGGGCTTGTTAGGGATGTGAAGGTTGGGGGCAGCTTGGGATGCAGCAGACATGAGATGGTGGAGTTCAAGAACTTGGTGAAAGAAGTAAGGCTAAAGGCAGGATTGCTACCCTGGACTTTCGAAGAGCCAACTTCGACCTCTTCTAGGACCTGCTTGGGAATATCTCATGGGCTAGGTTGCTAGAAGGCACGGGTGCTTGTGAGAGCTGGGCTACATTTAAACAGCACTTCTTCCAAGCTCAGGATCAGTGCATCCCTAAGAGCAGGAAATCAGGGAAGGGGGGCAGGAGACCTGTGTGGATGAGCAAGGAGCTCATCAATAAGATCAAAAGGAAGAGGAAGATCTATGAAATGTGGAAAAAAAATGCCTGTCCTTTTGGGAGGAGTATAGAAGTATTGTCATGGCCTGCAGGGACGCAACAAGGAAGGCTAAAGCCCACCTACAGATGAGGCTTGCTAAAGAGAAAAAGGATAATAAGAAGGTTTTTTCAAGTATGTAAACAGCAAAAGGAAGACTAGGGATAATGTGGGTCCCTTGCTGAATGAGGAGGTTGTCCTGGTAATGGGAGACGCTGAGAAGGGAAAATGCTGAATGCTTTCTTTGCTTCAGTCTTTGCTTCAAGGACTCCCCCCTGGGACTCCTCGACCCTGGCAGGAGGACAAAGAGTCTGGGTAATGGAGGGCTCCCTCCTGGTTGACTAGAGAGCTGTTTGGGAGCATCTGAGTGGGCTCGACACACACAAATCCATGGGTCCCAATGGGATGCATCCATGTGTGCTAAGGGAGCTGGCAGAGGTGATCACTGAACTGCTCTATATCATCTTTGAAAGGTCCTGGAGAACAGGAGAGGTGCCTGAAGATTGGAGGACAGCCAATGTCACTCCGGTCTTCAAGAAGGTCAAGAAGGAGGATCTGGGAAGCTACAGGCCAGTCAGTCTTACCTCTATCCCTGGAAAGGTGTTGGAACAGCTTGTTCCAACAAGCCATCTCCAAGCAATTGGAAGAGAAGAAAGTTATGAGGAGTAGTCAGCATGGATTCACCAAGGGGAAGTCATGCTCGACCAACCTCGTTGCCTTCTATGATGGCATCACCAGCTGGGTAGATGAGGGGAGAGCAGTGGATGTCATCTACCGTGACTTTAACAAGGCTTTTGATGCTGTATCCCATGACATCCTGCTAGCAAAGCTAAGAAAGTGTGGGATAGATGAGTGGACAGTAAGGTGGGTTGAGAACTGGCTGACTGGCTGAGCTCAGAGGGTGGTGATCAGCAGCACAGTCCAGCTGGAGACCTGTGACTCCAGCAGTGTTCCCCAGGGGTCGGTGCTGGGTCCAGTCTTGTTCAACATCTTCATCGACGACCTTGATGAGGGAATAGCATCTGCCCTCAGCAAGTACGCTGATGACACAAAGCTGGGAGGAGTGGCTGACATGCCAGAAGGCTGTGCTGCCATTCAGCAAGACCTGGACCGGCTGGAGAGATGGGCAGAAAGAAACCAAATGCGGTTTAACGAGAGCAAGTGTAGAGTCCTACACCTGGGAAGGAACAACCGGATGTTTTAGTACAGGCAGGGGGATGACCTGCTGGAGAGGAGCTCTGAGGAGAAAGACATGGGGTTCCTGGTGGACAACAGGTTGGCCATGAGCCAGCAGTGTGCCCTGGTGGCAAAGAGGACCAATGGGATCCTGGCGTACATAAAAAGGAGTGTGGCCAGCAGGTCAAGGGAGGTGATCCTCCCCCTCTATTCTGCTCTGTTCAGGCCTCACCTGGAGTACTGTGTCCAGTTCTGGGCTCCCCGGTACAAATAAGACAGGAATCTCCTGTAAAGAGACTAGCGGAGGGCCACAAAGATGATACGGGACCTGGAGCATCCTCCCTATGAAGACAGGCTGAGACACCTGGGTCTGTTCAGCCTGGAGAAAAGAAGATTGAGAAGGGATCTCATTAATGTGTATAAATACCTGAGGTGTGGGAGACAGAGGGATTTGGCCAACGTCTTTTCAGTGGTTTGTGGGGACAGAACAAGGGGTAATGGCTGTAAGATAGAGCACAGGAAGTTCCGCACCAACACGCGTAAGAACTTCTTCACAGTGAGGGTGATGGAGCACTGGAACAGGCTGCCCACGGAGGTTGTGGAGTCTCCTTCTCTGGAGATATTCACGAGCCATTTGGACGCCTACCTGGGCAACCTGCTCTAAGAAACCTGCTTTGGCAGGGGGGTTGGACCCAATGATCTTTCAAGGTTCCTTCCAACCCCTTCAGTTCTGTGATTCTGTGAATGAGAAAATATGTAGAAAATACAGTACTTCAAAATCAAAATCAAAAAATCTCACTGGTAGTAATGATTTGTACCTGAAACACACCAGCCAGGAATTCAGCATGATGTGATCCTTGGGTCACAAGATCTGATTTTGATGCCATGTGATTCAGATTTCTGAGGATACTGCTGAGTTCAGAAAAAGCTGAGAAAATACGTAGACTAGAGCCATGTGTGATAGGAAAGGCAGAGGTGAGATTTTTGACATTGGTGTAAGTTAACAGCAAATGAAGTGAGGGAAAATATGGAGTCAGAAGTTGGCAATTCATCAACACCAAGATTCACACTGTTGTTCCAAAGGGCAATGGAAAAACATCCTTCCCCACTGGGTTGGTGACTGTATGGCATGCAAAATATCACTGATAACTCATCAAGGGCAGTGAGCATATTAATTCTCAAGAAGAATATTAATACTATTATGTGCATTAGTCAATACATTGCTTTGTACATTTAAACTCCAGCTTACGAAGTCTTTATGCAAAGAGTCAAAAATGCCTGAACATGGCAACGTTCAATTCCAAAATGTTGGAAGTGAAGCAGGAGGGGTAGAAGGCCAGCTTGGCTGAGCAGGGATCTTCTTCCAAAGCTTAGGCAGAAAAAGAAAGTGCATGGCTGCTGGAAGCAAGGTCAGGTGACATGGGATGCTGCTCACCTTTGTAGAAAGAGAATCCAAGTGGCCAAAGCTCAATTATGGTTGAATTTGGCTAACAGTGTGGGGGACAATAAAAATGGTTTTTAAAAATATTTTAATGGGAAGAGGAATGGAAAAGAGCTACTTCCTTTAGAGATTTAAGAACACTGCATTTCATGATTTCTAAAGGAATTAGGATTTCTAGTGAGGAGAAGTTCTAAAGCTAAGTGAAGAAAACACATTGCCTCACTTTGACAATGTAAGTCCTGGAGAGAAAGAAATATGGTGATACTGCAGGCTATTTTTTAATTTAAAAATAACATAAATAAATAAATAAAAAAAAAAAACACTTTTTATTTCAAGCTGAAATTTGTAGTGATTTTCTTTACAAGCCAGGCAGACAAAGTTAGAGGTCTCTGAAAGAGTGACTCTAGCATCCTGAGCTTGGAATCCTTAGTAAAATACATTGAAATATTGGAGCATTACTGAAAGCAATGGTGCAGCTACATTAAGCTAAAACTGATTTTGAAATTATTGTTTAAAATTATCTTAACATTTTACTGTGTTTTATAATGACAAGTACTATGTTGAGAAGAAAAAGAATTAGCATCAACATATTCAATAGTCCCCATTTGCAGCACCTTCTCTAAGAAGCAACCATCAGACCCTAAGGCGTGTCCAATTTATTGTGAAGGATGCTTAACAAATGCTGTGCTTATATCAACTTCAATCAACAAAGATTTTCTTACTACTCAGGTTCTCAAACCACTGTGAGAAATGAACCAACAAGGAATTTACAAAATGTTGTTGATAACTACTCATATCACCCAACTACTTAAAGGTAATGTTTACAATAGCATACGTGACATTTGGATTTATTTTCATCCTGTTGACTAATTTCATGGAGTACATACTAGTAGCAGGATGCTATAGGAGAAAATTTGAATACATTACCTAAGATCTACAATCCTGAAGAAATACACTGTAGTTCCTAAATATAAAGTGTGGCCTCAATAATGTCTTCCAGCAGCTGAGAGAAAGGCTGTATCATGAAAAATTACAAGAGTAAGCTCTGAAGATATAACAAAAACTAGTAGTCAATTTCCTGTGTCTCTTTAATAGTGTCTTCTTTAGAAGTTACATATGTCTTTTATGTTTCTGTCTCATAACTTCATATATCCTTCCTACCACAAGGCAGCAAGCATCTGCTCATTCCTCCTGTGAACATGAACAGTCATTCTTGGTACCCCACTGATGTGTCCATTTTCATTTGGAAAGACAGCATCCTTCATTTGGATATGCAGATAAAGTTTGGGTTGTCTATCTACTGAAAAAATTATCTGGTCTTTCAATACCATCTTCCCCACTCTACCATATTATCATTAATCATCTCTAAAGTCTTACTGCCTCCAGTGACTGTTGGTCCCATAGATCTAAGGTGGTCTGTGGTAGAATGTGAAATCTCTGAATAAGGCAAATAAAACTGAAAACTTCTTTCTTGATTTAGTGCCCTGGAGATAAGACCTCTATCCTAGTGTGAATCAGAAAAGAGTCTAAAGTGCAGCTAGGTTGAAGAATGATTGAATATGCTGGTGAACTTCAGCACTAGGTTAAGGTTGGACTCAATAATCTTACAGTCTTTTCCAACCTTAATGATTCTATGATTCTATACCTCATTCATCTAGGCAAAAAATCTCATGATGAATTCAAGTGAATTCTTCTAACTGATAGAAAAGACTAGAGCTTTAAGAAGAAAAGGTGAACTATTAGGTACCTGTTTAAAAAAAAAAAAAAAAAGTAAAAGTTTGGGGGCTTTTTTTTGCTTGCTTGCTTGCTTATACTCATGGACTGAAGGGTATTTCAATCAAGCTGTAAAGAAAAATCATGATGATACCTACCAAGATGCCATTTAAGGCAGACAAAACTACAGGGAAAAAAAAATGCTGTGAACTCTCTAAAGAAAAAAACTAAATTTGAGCTAGTTCTAGATAAATCTTTATTAGTGTAAGTCAGTGATAACAATTACCTCTTTCATATGAACAGAATTCTTAAACCACAAAAACCTGTTTCTTGGGGAAAATATTTTTGTTTACAGCATCTCTGAGGAGAAGATTTTGTTTTGTTCATAGTTATTTCAAATTATTTAGAAACCTTTCTCTCCTTATGTACTGTTCAGGTAATCAACTCAAATTCTTACACAGAACTCTGTTTTGGAGCCACTGCAATTGCTCTCTATCTATGTGCATATAATGGAAGCACAGTGGGACATGCTTTAAATGTCAGTCTCTTCCAGTCATACACTCAGTAGAATTTTGGTATTTGTTCTACAGCACAACAATAATGAAGAAAATCCATCTGTGCTTTCCTAAAGTGGCATTAGGATACATTTGGACAACATGCACTAAAATCATGTTATTTTATCTTCAGGAACAGTTTTGAAGGGTCTGTCTTTCCACTGCTGAAAAAATAGTTGCATAGCTTGTTATGATTTTTTATCATTAAAAACATTATTTCTCTTTAACATTTTATGGGAAACCTGATGCAGTGCATTCTTCTTCATTTATGTCCCAGCTGCAGTTTTCAAGTTTGTCATTATTCAATACTTTGATGACAGTATTACTGCGGCTAAAGGAATGGTGGGGGCATGGAGACTTGTGCCTTTAGGTAAAAGCTGGGAAAAACTAACAGCCTGAATAGTGGAGTCTGCAGGCTGCCAGAAGAGAAATAGCAGCACTGGCAAGAACTCTTAGACCTCTGATTCATTCTTTAGTTCTTTCAGTGGTTTTCCATACAGAGGTTTAGTGTAACCTCTATAGATAAATTTGGCTGGGCGCAAGTGAATGGTACATGCTGTGACTTCAGAAGAAACCATTCTCTTTGGGAGATAATTTTATTCCTAGTAGCTGATATTGTACTGTGTTGTGGTTGTAGGATGAGAATAATCCTGTTATAATACTAAAACACACCAATGTTTTAATTGTTAGTGAGAAGTGTTTAAGGATAGGAGTTTTAAGGATAGCAATATTTAAGGATAAGGAGTTTTTGGTTTCTCATACCACCTTGCCAGAAGAAAGCTTAGTGTGCACAAGGAGCTGGGACGGGTGCCACCAGGTGTGCAACCGGGACAGCTGACCCAGACTGGCCACAGGGATATCCCATACTATATGGTGTCATGCTGAGAAATAAAACTTGGAGAGCTGGCAGAAGGAGCTGCCGCTGCTCAGGATCTGGCTGGGCATTGGTCAGCAAGTAGTGAACTATTGCACTGTGTATCACTTACTTTGTATATTCTTTTTTTGTTTGTTTTCACCATTGTTTTCCTTTCTTTTTCTGTACTATTAAGCTGTTTTTACCTCTATCCACAAGTTTTAACTTTTTTTTCCCCCATTTCTTTCCCTCTTCTCATGAATGAATAGCTCTGTGGTGCTTAGCTCCCTGCCAGGTTAAACCACAGTAAACATGCAGAAGGGTATGCAGGTGATACACCTGGTCTTGGAGTGGAGACAAAGTGAAGTAAGCTCTTTAATAAGGCCATAAATATTTGATATGTGATTACAACAGTTAGGAAAACATAAATGTGAGACAAAATACACAACTGGTGTAAATTTTCAAAGCTTCTATGTCAATTTATAAAAAGTCAGGTTCAGACTCCTAAATAAAAAAAAAACAAAAAATTATGACAATATTTTAGAAGGCATGATATAAATAAAATGAAAGGACTGAAATAGTGTACTTCTTAGTGACAGTTTTTGGCTTGCATGTGTCTCACAGAAAAAAAGTTTTTCAAAAAGAATGTCTGTTTTAGTTGAGCCCCTATTGACTCACAATTTGAATAGGCATAACCTCATCTAAACACCACATTAAATACAATTAATTCTTACTGGTGTGAAAAATACCTATTCTGCTAGCTATCAATCAATCAACAAATAAATAAATACTCAACTGATAGCAAATTCCAGGTCAAGTTGCTATTGACTTAACAATATGCTTTGCAGAGTTTAACAAAAGACTATCTTTTAAATGGTGTTATGAAAGTTTTCTTGGAAATCTGTAGCAATTGAACTGTGAAGAATTGTGGAAGAAATTGAACTACAGAAGAGAACTGTGCAAATGAGACGTGTGATCAATAGCTTTTCATAAAGACATTGAATGGCATTCCAAGGGTAAAAGATGAACTTGGATGTGAAATGTATAAACAAAATCTACTGCTGTTAGAGTTAAGAAAGATGATGAAGGGTTTGTAACATCTTTTCTATAAGGAAAGGTTGAGAGAGCTAGGACTATTCAGTCTAGAGAAGAAAAACTCAGGAGGATCTCATCAATGTATATATATACCTGAAAGGAGACTGTAATGAATGTAGACAGGCTCTTTTTAGTGTTGCCCAGTGACGAGACAAGACAAGAGGCAATGGGTACAAACTGGAATGCAGGAGGTTCTGTCTAAACATGAGGAAGTATTTCTTTATTGTGTGGATGATGGAGCACTGGATCAGGTTGCCCAGAGAGGTTGTGAAGTTTCCCTCCTTGGAGCTCTTCAAAACCCTGCTATTAACCAAAATCTCACCTTTGGTTAGATAAAATAATTTTTCATAATGAGTTTTAGGAACTTTGAGGGAAAAAAAAAAAAAAAAAAAAAAAAAAAAAGCAAGCAAACAAACAAAAAACTTTGGAAAATGCAGTGTAAGTCAGTTAACTTTTAAAGAAACCCATAATATATATGGAAGCCTTTGTGCCTGCCAGCCCACAATGCTAAGTTTTACATGAATCACAACTATACACAACTATCAGCCCATTCTAGGACAATGACATCCAATCTCTGATGGCTGCTTGTATTGTGAACACAATTCTATTGTTCTTGTCCCCTTTTGTGACTTTCATTTTACAGGGGAAAAAATGCTTTTCATTTTAGTTTTCCACAGTATATCTGTGTTGTTTAGGGGAAACATAGATGTTGAAGTATTATTATCAGTCACATAGATCTGAACAGCAAGGTATAGAAGCTACAGGAAACAAGTACTCCAGGGAAACATGCTTCCACATATTCCTGTTTCAGAACTGTAAATGCTATTGCTCTGAGTTTGTTAACTAGAATGAAAAATGTTAATAGCAAGAAATATGATGACAATACACATAAGAAGACATACAGCTAATGCAGCTTTTGCTGAAGAAGGAAATAAATAAATAAATAAACAAACAACGGCATTCCCAGTCATGAATGAGATCTTTTCTTATTTTTGTCATTTGTGGTGTCTGAGTACTTTGATTTAAAATTAAGTCAACTTAACTGGAATTTGCATTTTGTATGTGCCTTGTGAGGTTTCATTGCTGTATTCATATCTTTACTTCAATAGATCAGAACTGTCACGAAGCAGATTTAGCGTTATCACCCTTCATGACTGCATTTGCAATGTTTTATCACAGCTGGCAGCCAATCAATGGTTCTTATAAGACATTCTGGTCATGACATTGAAAGATTAAAGTGAAAGAATGTATTTGTTAATCCATTTGTATACCTGGTCTTAAGGGTATAAAATCAAATTCAAGTGGATATTAAACAAATATCTTTTGCATGCAATAATCATAGAATCATAGAATATCCTGAGTTGGAAGGGACCCTTAA
>CM021733.1:55999155-56093653 GCA_011075105.1 Heteronetta atricapilla | reverse complement strand
TACCGGCCCTAAAATGGAGCCTTGAGGGACCCCACTGGTGACCACCCGCCACACAATAATCTGTGTGTTGAGCCAACTGCAGTGTCTATAGAATCATGGCACTGATTACTCCTTTTCATACTCACTTTCTTGTGCAATTTCTTAACTTCTTTGTGCAAATTCCCAGCTGGCAAAGCATTATTGACTTTCACCATTTTGATTCATGATGCTAACAGTGGGACTGTTAACTATAGAATCTATATGAAGATAATTCGTAAGGATCTGTGTTTTTAAATACTGTTACAATACTCAAAGATGAGGAAGATAGGGGTCCCAAGAGAAAATAATAATAATAATAATAATAATAATAATAATAATCTGAGCACAACATACTGAATACTTTTTTACCAACATATCACTGCAATACCAAGCTTATTTATCATTTTGTCCAAGGCAGGATCAGTCAAGTACAAAATTATTGAGAAGCATTTTACGCTTTCTCTTAAAGTCCCTCAGTGCAGGAGATACTACAGCCTCCCCATATAAACCCTAGCTGTACTTTAGCCTCTAACATTAGAAAATTCTCTCTCACGCCTCATCTGAATTTCCTTTCCTTTGGTGTAGTTTAGGTATTTTCAAAGACCAAGCAATACCTTTCATGTCCCTAAAGAATATTATCAGATCATCTTTATTGGTTAGTACATATTGATTAGAATACTAAGATATAAATAAGTCCAAATCCTATGACCTAAGCCCAAATGAATATATCTTAAGTACATAAATAACAGAGGCACCAGCTGAAATATTGACTTTTGTATTAACTGATGATGATAGAATCACTTATAATGATAGTAGTAAATTTTGCTAAAGAGAAAAATATATTCTACTTTTTTTTTTCTAAGACAGCATTACATATGTAAAGTAAAACAGTTTCAAAAAATAGTCTCATGAACTTACCTTAATAAACTCTGTAGACAACCTTTCAAAATGATACGAGAAAATCATTTTTAGATCAGTCAGACATCACTCCTTTATTTCACATGATCTTCATATGATTAGCAATTACAGAGTTAGGCCTTACATGCATTTGGTCATTTGGTTGTGTTAACAAAATAGAACAACGCAAACCAGGTTATTCATTTTTAAATTTCAACAATCGACACTTGGGCTGCACAAAAAGAGTATAATCTAGTTGGAAGTACAAGTTCTGATTTGCAAAATAGATGCTGATTCTTGAAATGTAGTTGGGACAACATGAAACATGCATTGCAGGAACAAACATCTACATTATTCTTCATTTTGTTTGCTGCATTTGTTATTGTAATTGTCATTGTGTGGTTCCGATGAACCATAAAATCTAGTGACTGTTGCCTAAAACTTGACAAGTTGACAGTTGTGTATCTAAGTGTTCATAACAAATGTTCAATTAATGCTGAGCTACAGAAAAAGCCCTTTTGAAATTCACAAAATATCCTGCACAATCTGTAATGGATTCATTATAATTATCATTTATAATGAGCACTCCATTAAATCCTAATTGCAGCTGAACTTGAGTTCTTTGATCAGCAAGGTGATCTGAGTTAGTGCCACTTGGTTTATTCTTCTTTGTTATATAAAAATTAGGCTACCTGACCTCTTGCAAATCCAGTCCCTGCAAAGTGGCTTCAAGTTTGTACACAATATTGTCCAGCATCAGGAAATTAATAGCAATGGCAGAAACCTTCAGCTCCTTTTTCTGTCTTTACCAGAACAAAACCAAACCAAACAAAAAAGTGTGATAACACTTTATGATAACACTTAATGCTAACAAATTACATTACCAGTATGCCTACTGTGTGTACAAATGATTCAAGATATTCATAAAATGATCTTAAAGTGCTGTGTATTGTGGAAAATATTCCTCTTTCATCTGTATAGTGGGTGCACTGTTCTTGTCAAACAGACATTTCCTGGAATGTCACAGTCCAGTCCAGTGAAATTAATTTAAATTGTTCTTGATTTTGGTATAAATGAACAGTGATGAACTGAACATACCCCTATCATGGGAGCATCTGTTTATTTTTGCACTCAAGATACAAAAAATACGCATTACAAAGAACAGACCTACAGACCTGCATTTCTTTGTGACAGATTGGTGAATCTCAAAAAAAAAAAAAAAAAAAAAGCACATCAAAAAGTCAGCTTTACAGATCATCAAATACTTTAGAGTCCCTTGGCATTTTAAGCCCTACTGCTGAAAGGTTAACTGCTGGATGAGTTGCATCTACCTCTTAAATTTAAGTACTTTCAACTTGACATGTGGATTTGTCTCCGCATCACATATGATAGTGACTGTAGTCACATAGTGCCCCAAAGCCCTGGCACCTTCAGAGATTCCTGCACGTAGCCAGATCTAAACTTGGGTCATTTATAGCATCAGCTCCTGATTTGTTTCATACTAAGAATCCATATGATATTAGTCTTGTTTTTAGTTGTGTTACGTTGTTAAAAGGTGTTAGAATGAGTAGAAGGGGTTTTGCTGATGAAACAATTGTAGTGCTGGTTGACAAGTTTATACTCAAGTTCTCTGATTTTCCAATTATTAGTTAATTATGATGTTCTATAAGAAACAAATTACATAAATATCTGTGAGCTTCCAGAATCAGAAAAGTTGGAATAAGCTTATTTTCTTCTAATCTAAATCCAAAAGAATCAGTTTCTATTTTCAGTCACACTGTTGTTAATTCAGAGTAATCCTGTAAGAGTCAATGGTGTCTCTTCAGATTTGTGGCAATCCAACATAAAACTGTTTATGCCCTTATGACAGGCAAAAGAAAAAAAAAATATCCAGTGTTTTCTTAATATTGAAAAAGCAAAATACACATACTGTGCCCACATATAGGCCACACCTCTTTTATCTCTTTTTCTTTTTTTTTTTTTTTTGAATTAACTTGGAATATTAGATGAACATTTTTCTATTCAGATTAATGATAGAAAAAAACACCATTAAATTCTGCTTTGCCTCTAAACACACACACAAAATCAGTTATTTTCCATAAAAGCTAGAAAGACAATATTCCCTTCTGTGAAAACCCATTATTATGGCTATGTTACAAAAAACAGACCTATGGGAATTAACAATCAAGTGGAGATATGAAGAGAAATACTCAGATATGACATATCTGTTCATTACTTTATCTGTACATGCTATTGTTATATTACATTGGAACTTAACTGTCAGAGGATATATTTTCATTTAGACTGAGCTTTCTGTTTGCCTCTCTTTTACTTAATGAGATCTGCTGCTATCATTTTCCTTGTACCTTCATATGTCTTTTATCTGTGAAAAACAGAGAATGAAAGTGATTCCAGATTTTAGGATGTGACATTACAATTTTTATCTGACCATTTATTTTGCTTTAATATATATATATATATATACATATATATATATATATATATTTATTAGGCTGCACCAGCAGTTAGTAATGTCAACAAAAAAGGCTCCTGAGGACACATGGGACCCAGTCCTGATAGGACAGAGAAAACTTTTTTTTCATTTAATTTTTTGTTATACTTTTTCTGATTTTTTAAGACTCAGATGATTTTAGTCCAGTTTGTGGATAGGTTAAAAAAGTGCATTATTCTTCATATTTGGTATTTGTGAAATGGCATTAACACATGTCAGTTGAAACTGTATATACTAGATATATACAGTTAACATATAGGAGACAGCAAGTCAACCAGGCTGGGCTCTTAACAGTGGGGTATAGCAGGAGGAGGAGAGACACTGGGCAGGAGTTGAAACAAGAGAGGTTCAGACTGGGGTAATGGAATCACTTTCTCACCCTGAGGACAGTCAGATCAGGTCACCCAGAAATGCTGTGCCTTCTCTGTCCTTAGAAGTTTTCAAGGCTCAATTGGATAAATGCAGAGCAACCCAGTCTGAGGTCACATCTGAGCATGCTGTGAACGGGATGATGGGGTGAGACCTTCTGATTCTGATGGGGTAAGACAGTGTTGTGGTTTAACCCGGCCGGCAGCCAAACACCACACAGCCGTTCGCTCACCCTCCCCCCTCCCTCTCTGGGATGGGGGAGAGAAACGGGAAAGTGAAGCTTGTGGGTTGAGATAAAGACAGTTTATTTAAGAGAGAAAATAATAATAATAATAATAATAATAATAATAATAATAATAATAATAATATGTACAAACAAGTGATGCACAATGCAATTGCTCACCACCCGCTGACCGATGCCCAGCCCAACCCCGAGCAGCCGGCCCCCCACCCTGGCTAGCCACCCCTGTATATTCTTCAGCATGACGTCAGATGGTATGGAATACCCCTTTGGCCAGTTTGGGTCAGCTGTCCTGGGTCTGTCCCCTCCCAGCTCTTGCTGCCCCCCCAGCCTGCCCGCTGGCAGGACAGAGCGAGGAGCTGAAAAGTGCTTGGCTTAGTGTAAGCACTGCTCTGCAGCAATTAAAACACCAGCATGTTATCAGCACTCTTCTCATCCTAATCCAAAACATAGTACCTCACCAGCCATTAGGAGGAAAAACAACTCTGTCCCAACTGAAACCAGGACATATATCCACCCCTTATTCCATACCATTTATGTCATGCTCAGGTTACACTCTTTCCAATACATTCTAGTTAATCACTATTTTCATCTATGGTAGTAATGACACACAGTATTATATAATAATTAACATAATACAACTCAACTCATGGGCTATTCTCACCCAGTATTAAATCCCCTTGAGGTACACACCGGACCTCCCCATTCTTTTGCATTACCCACCAAGTGCATCCAGGTCCTTGAGCAAAAACAATCCCACGAATGGGTTTGCCTTTTCCTGGGGCAGGAGTAGCCCAGACTGTTTTACCCAGCATGTTTCTTACATGCACTACAGGAACTTTATCCCCTTCTACTGTGCGTAGCAGGTTTGATTGGGCTGGTCCAGCTCGGTTGGTAGATCCCCTAGTATTGACTAACCAGGTGGCCTTTGCCAAATGTGTATCCCAATTTCTGAATGTCCCAGCACCCATTGCTTTCAGTGTAGTCTTTAACAGTCCATTGTATCGCTCAACTTTACCGGAGGCTGGTGCATGATAGGGGATGTGATACACCCACTCAATACCATGTTCTTTGGCCCAAGTGTCTATAAGGTTGTTTCGGAAATGAGTCCCATTGTCTGACTCAATTCTTTCTGGGGTGCCATGACGCCATAGAACTTGTTTTTCAAGGCCCAGGATAGTGTTTCGGGCGGTGGCATGGGGCACAGGATATGTTTCCAGCCATCCGGTCGTTGCTTCCACCATTGTAAGTACATGGCGCTTGCCGTTGCGGGTTTGAGGGAGTGTGATGTAGTCAATCTGCCAGGCCTCTCCATATTTATATTTCAGCCATCGTCCTCCATACCAAAGAGGCTTTGACCGTTTGGCTTGCTTGATTGCAGCACATGTTTCACAATCATGAATAACCTGTGCTATAGTGTCCATGGTCAGGTCCACCCCTCGATCACGAGCCCATCTGTATGTTGCATCTCTTCCTTGATGGCCTGAGGTGTCATGGGCCCATCAGGCTATGAATAATTCACCCTTATGTTGCCAGTCCAGGTCCACCTGAGCCACTTCAATCTTAGCAGCCTGATCCACCTGCTGGTTGTTTTGATGTTCTTCAGTAGCCCGATTCTTGGGCACATGAGCATCTACGTGACGTACCTTTACGACCAGGTTCTCTACCCGGGCAGCAATATCTTGCCACAACGCAGCAGCCCAGATGGGTTTGCCCCTGCGCTGCCAGTTGTTCTGTTTCCATTGCTGTAACCACCCCCACAGGGCATTTGCTACCATCCACGAATCAGTGTACAGGTAGAGAACTGGCCACTTTTCTCGTTCAGCAATATCTAAAGCCAGCTGGATGGCTTTCACTTCTGCAAATTGACTCGATTCACCTTCTCCCTCAGCAGCTTCTGCAACTTGTCTTGTAGGACTCCATACAGCAGCTTTCCATCTCCGATGCTTTCCCACAATGCGACAGGACCCATCGGTGAACAGGGCATATCTCCTCTCATTTTCTGGTAGCTCGTTGTACAGTGGGGCTTCTTCAGCACAGATCACCTCCTCCTCTGATGACATCCCAAAGTATTTGCCTTCTGGCCAGTCCATAATCACTTCCAAGATTCCTGGACGACTGGGGTTTCCTATTCGAGCCCGCTGGGTAATCAGTGCAACCCACTTGCTCCATGTAGCATCAGTTGCATGATGTGTAGAGGGGACCCTTCCTTTGAACATCCAGCCCAATACTGGCAGTCGGGGTGCCAGGAGGAGCTGTGCTTCAGTACCAACCACTTCTGAAGCAGATCAAACTCCTTCATTTGCTGCCAATATCTCCTTTTCGGTTGGAGTGTAGCGGGCCTCAGATCCTCTGTACCCCGACTCCAAAACCCTAGGGGTCGACCTCGAGCTTCCCCAGGTTCTTTCTGCCAGAGGCTCCAGGTGGGACCATTCTCCCCGGCTGCGGTGTAGAGCACATTCTTTACATCTGGTCCTGTTCGGACTGGCCCCAGGGCTACTGCATGAACTATTTCCTGCTTAATTTGTTCAAAGGCTTGTCGTTGCTCAGGACCCCATTCAAAATCGTTCTTCTTACGGGTTACTTGGTAGAGTGGGTTTACAATCAGACTGTAATTTGGAATGTGCATTCTCCAAAACCCCACGACACCTAAGAAAGTTTGTGTTTCCTTTTTACTAGTTGGTGGAGACATAGCTGTTATTTTGTTGATCACATCCATTGGGATTTGACGACGTCCATCTTGCTATTTTATTCCTAAAAACTGGATCTCTCGTGCAGGTCCTTTAACTTTATTTTGTTTTATGGCAAAACCAGCCTTCAGAAGGATTTGGATTATTTTCTTCCCTTTCTCAAAAACTTCCTCTGCTGTGCCACCCCACACAATGATGTCATCAATGTACTGAAGGTGTTCAGGAGCTTCCCCCTGCTCCAGCGCAGACTGGATCAATCCATGGCAAATGGTAGGGCTATGTTTCCACCCCTGGGGCAGCCGATTCCACGTATATTGGACTCCCCTCCAAGTAAAGGCAAACTGTGGCCTGCACTCTGCTGCTAGAGGGATGGAGAAAAATGCATTAGCGATATCAATTGTGGCATACCACTTGGCTGCCTTTGATTCCAGTTCGTACTGGAGTTCTAGCGTGTCCGGCACCGCAGCGCTCAGTGGTGGTGTGACTTCATTCAGGCCACGATAGTCCACCGTTAGTCTCCACTCACCATTAGATTTTCGCACTGGCCATATGGGACTATTAAAAGGTGAATGAGTCTTACTGATCACTCCTTGGCTCTCCAGTTGACGAATTAGCTCATGGATGGGAATCAGGGAGTCTCGGTTGGTGCGATATTGCTGCCGGTGCACAGTTGTAGTAGCGATTGGCACTTGTTGTTCTTCGACCCTCAGCAACCCCACAACAAAAGGGTCCTCCAAGAGACCAGGCAAGGTAGACAACTGTTTAATGCCCTCTGTCTCTAAGGCAGCTATGCCAAAAGCCCAGCGGAACCCTTTGGGGTCCTTGAAATATCCTCTTCTAAGATAGTCTATGCCAAGGATGCACGGAGCATCCGGGCCAGTCACAATAGGGTGTTTTTGCCACTCATTCCCAGTTAGACTCACTTCGGCCTCCAATACAGTCAACTGCTGGGATCCCCCCGTCACTCCATGAATACTGATGGGCTCTGGCCCTTCATAGTTTGATGGCATTAGAGCACATTGTGCACTGGTATCTACTAAAGCTCTATACTTCTGTGCATCTGACGTGCCAGGCCATCGAATCCACACAGTCCAATAAACTCGATTGTCCCTTTCCTCCCCCTGGCTGGAGGCAGGGCCCCTCTAATCTTGGTCAGAATCTTCATTCCTGTGTTTAAGGGACTGCCTGTTGGAAGTTGGAGCAGCAAATTTTTCAGAGAACCCCTTTTTCCCACTTGTTTTCTTTTGCAACTCACGTACCCGTGCCTCTAGGGTCGCGGTGGATTTTCCATCCCATTTTCTCATGTCCTCTCCATGGTCACGTAGGTAAAACCACAGGATAGCACGAGGTGTGTATCCACCATATCGTCTTCCTTGCATGGATGGGCGCTTACCCCTAATAGCAGAGACATTGGTTTGTACAGGGGGGGAGGAAAATAATCTCTCTTCAAGTTGGTGGACCTTTTCAGAAAGTTTCTCCAAAGTATTCTCTTTTAGTTGCTGGAAGTTTTCAGAAAGTTTATCCACAGCCAAGACGCAGGCCTGTAGGGAAGAGGACAGACTTTCTTCGTACTGCCAGAGTTGTTTAACCACATCACCCACTGAAGGTTCATCATCCTCTTTCCAGGCCATTATTGCCAATGAGCTGGCATATGATGATGGTGCACTCCGTACAAACTTCCGCCACATGGGTCGTGTACACTTGACTTCATCTGGGTCTACAGGTATTTGTCCATTGTCTGGGTCGGCATAGATCACCTCCCGTACGGCTAATTCCCTCAGGTACTGGATTCCCTTCTCCATAGCAGTCCACTTGCCTGGCAGACATACGAGTTCTTCCTTGTAGGGATACCTTTCCCTTACAGCATACAGGATACGCCTCCAGAGGCTGTAGGATCGTACTCCTTCTCCAATTGCTTTGTCAATATCTGCGTCTCTAGCAAGGGATCCCAGCCGACTGGCTTCCCTGCCGTCTATATCCACATAATTGGCTCCGGTATCTCAGCACCGGAGCAGCCAGGTGACAAGGTGCTCACCTATCCCATGTCTTAGAATACATAACTCAGACTTACTTGGGACTTCAGAGATTACTATGCATGGCATGAAGTCATTGAATAAATGAAATAATTAATTATATATATTAAAAAAAAAAAAGCCAAAAAAGCCATAAATCCTCTGAGAAATATATGCAGTGTATTCAGCCCCCTCTGGAGTTAACCCTTCGGTACATTTCCAAATACACCGGCCAACTACTTCAGAGTTGCAGCAGAGTTTCCAGACTTTCCAAACTAGGAACCTTTCCAAAACTCTCTCAACATCTCTCAAACAATTCAGTCTTGATTTTTGATTTCATGTGACCTCTACCATATAAAGCCATCTCAGCTGAAATTAATAGTATCCAAAACAATAAGGTAAAATATACTTTCCCTTCCTGCAGTGCTTCAAGTGATACTGAGGGTACAATGTCACTGAAGTTTAGGTTAACATTTTGAGAAGTATTATCTTGATTAATTAAACAAAATGTAACATTTTCTAGATTGTGTACTTAAACCACCAGTATCGCTTTGAAATTACAGGAAGTGAATGAACCTAAGTATGTATTTCTCTACATTTTTTTTGTGCTACAACGTAGGCATAACAGCTATTCTTTTGGTTTGGGACACCGTGAGTCTCAGCGCACTGTTGAATCTCCCTTCATAAGGCCAATAAGCAACAACTCACTTTCTCAAGAAAGGTAAGCAGCTTTGTGAATAAATAATTTATTCTTTAATACTGCAACCTGAGAGAAAATAAGGTGCATGCATAAAATATTCTGGATATATTTTCTTGGCTTACTGTTTTTGTCAAAAACATAGCAGAGACTTTTTTTTTCTAATATTCTTCAGTTGAGAGTATTTGAACTAGAAACATTAGCAGCAAATTAATCGTAATACAAGTACAACCAAGAAAATAAATTACCCTTCAGTCTATAGCTCTAGTATATTCAGATGAGTGGCCAGAACTGCAGTTCATCACATATTTAATTTACGTCCAAATGCTATGAGATTACAGCCAACATTTTTTCTCCTGCAAATGTATTAAGATGATGAGATTGTTGGCCTATAAATGGTGATACCTTCCCTCTAGCTGTTCCTGCAATGTCTGCTAAAACAGATCATGGCTTTCAGCTGAGGATACCAGCAGGCTTAACAAGAAAGTATGTTTTGGTTTTGGGGTTTTGCTTTTTTTTTGTTGTTCTTAAAAAGTTGCTCTAAAACAAGTCAGTCTCCAGAACAGCCAATTAAAGTTTCAGAAAGCTTTAGCTTTAGCTCTCTTTCTGAGGAATATGAATAAAAAAATAAAAATAAAAAATAAAAATTGTTAAAGAAAGCTGTCCCCTCAGGTAAGGAGAGAATGCTTTCCCCAGCAGTGGAAGATATTTTTGTTTATTCTAGCTAACAAAAAAAAAAAAAAAAGGTATTAATACCAAAATAGTTTAAACAAAATAATTTTAAAATTAGGTACAGTTTTTAGGTACAGTTACAGAAATTTAGGTACAGAGGTTTTGTTATATTGCTCTGAGGTTGTAGACTATCTCCATCTTACTTTTTATCATTTTCCTAAGTGAAAGTCAAAGAGAAAATTGCCATCATCCAGGTAACAATTCAGAATAAAGGATACCTAAAACTCAACACATTTTCATCTTAGTGAAATTAACTCTGAGTTCCCAGATTTCTTTATTTTGGTAGCAGCTCATCTATTTCTTTTAATTAACACAATCTGTCCAGATTTCTCATATCTTCCATTTATATGCTGTTTAGATAGGTTAGAGAACATTTAAAATAATAATAATAATAATAATAAAATAAATAATAATCAATAAATAAAATAATAATCAGCTCAGCTTGGCTGATTTCTTTCTTATTTTTAGTATACCAGATTGAGACATTCATGACAGACATGTATCTGAAAGTCTGAATAAGTATCAGGAAGCTAACAGCAAAAGAGAACAGAAGAGAGAAAGATAGTTTTGTGTTGATATAGATGAGAACGTTACTGGTGTTTTAACTGAATACAGGCCCAAACTGACTCTAAGTTTAAAGTTTGCATAAGAAAAACTTGCTTGTTTAAGAAGATTCAGGAAAGGTTCTTTGATATCTCTATAAATTTAGCTGAGTTCATCAGTAAGTGAAAATGCTGGATTTGGTTTTCAGAAGAGAAGGATGCATTTTTCATACATTCCTCAGTTTTGATGGCTAATATCACCAGCCTATAATAGGATCTTTTTAGGATGGCTTATAGACTTTTCAGCTAATGCAAGCATTTATATAAATTTTAAAATTAAATTGATTAATTTTGAAAACTTTGAAAATTATTTCATATAGTACTATTTGAATAGATATTTTCATCTCATGAAAGGTCATACATTTCCATGCTTCTGTCTCTAGCAGGCCTTTATTTAGCTACAGCTAACTACATATTACCTGTTCCAAAGCTAATGGGAAGAAAAGCAGCTTCTATATAAACTCATAAGGCCACAGATGTCTTATTTCTTCTGCACTCAGGTCTTCTCTATTTTTCCGTTGGAGCTTTCAGTTTCTTGCAGTACAGGTCATTTTCACACTTGGGAAAAATCTCAATGGCACTTATAGGAATGGTATCATTTACAAGGGATAACTATCTACTGCCAACATAACACACTATTATGACAGTACTAAAAAATAAGGTTTAGTTTTGTAGAACTAAACATTGAAATAGAATTGTTGCCCCCCACCAGCCTCCCAAGAAAAGTTTTTTCTGTGTTATTTTTTTTGTTTGGTTGGTTGGTTGGTTGGTTGGTTGGGGTTCTTTGCTTGTTTTGTTTTGTTGCATTTAAATCAACAATGAACAACTAATTTTTTCCAGTGGTATTCTCTTCCAAGGTCCTTTTAATACCTAATTTTCTTTCTATGATACTTTCTTGTGCAACCATTAACTTCCCTTTCACAAAAACTGAAAATGTGATCTGGAAAAGATACAGAACTGTTGACACCTTTACACTACTTCATCTATGCCTGGACTCCTGTCTAAAATTAAGACAATTAAACTAAAAGATAAAAAGATAAATAATGATATTGAAGAATACGGGTAATAGTTCCTGAATCCTCCAGGACATTGTCATGCACTGCATATAACCTCTCTTGTATTTTTACTTTTTTTACCTCTCTTGTATTATTACTTTTATGAGTAATAATTACCTATCATTACTTTTAACAATCTGCATGTTAATTTATTGTAATGGGTAAAAATGTTGACTGGGAAGAATGAATTAAGAATAATTTTAGCAAAAGACAAAAGTATCTTGCTACAATTTAAAGTACAGAAAAAGCAGGAAAAAAATGTACTGAATGTGTTGCCATCTCTCTTAAAAGTTAGCAGATATCAGGAGAGAAAAGATAAATACATATCTACATAAATACATGAAAAAAAGTTTCCTCTACACTAAAATGCCATATTATATTCCTTATTTCTATTGAAATCATTCCTAGTAATCAATTTTTAAATAGACGTAGGCGTTTATTATTATTATTATTCTACAAATCTGTTTTCAATTATCAAATATTTTTATATATTTTCAACAACTGCACACATTATTTACATACTAATTTTGTTTGAAATCAAAAATTTCTATTAGAGTTCTACACTGTCATTGATCAGCCTAATGTCTGATTGTCTTCCATAAAAGTGATCCATGGGGAAGGATAAAATTTCTTCCACTAACTTTATTTCAAGAAGACTTCAAAATACATTTAATCTTACATAAGCAACAGCAACTTGGACCTTAACAGTGAGTTTTAAAACTGTATGCAGTTACACTCAAGTTTTTTAGTGAATTTTACATTTTATAAATTAAGACAATCATTTGTGGTTTTTTATTTTATTTTATTTTATTTTATTTTATTTTATTTTTATTTATTTCAGCATTCTATCCAATGGGATATGTAGCTGATAACAGATTTTATTGAGCTGTATTTTTTCTATTGCCAGAATATTTTCCTACAAGGATCTTCATTTCCTGAGTATCATGAAATCTGCCATTTTTATTGCATTCATGATGAGCACTGTTAACACTCTGTTCATATCATACCCACAGGATTCATTGAAATGTCATACTTTAATCATAGTTGTTTACTTAGACAGCCATGTATTGATGAAAATCACTAAAGCCTTTTGAAGTCTTCCTAATTCTACTTTTTGTCAACGTGCATCACACTTTTAGTCACATTCTAATCTTTCTGTAATTACTTCTGGTCAGATTTCTTGGGATCTGGGTTTTCCTGAGAGCTTTTGAATAACAATATGCTCTTGTGAAGCACTTGGCTTTATTTTCTCTTAACACTTATGGAGTGGATAACTAAATAAAGTAAAATAAAAAGTTAAACAACACCTAGTTGCCAATGTTGAGGTGTTTTTTTTTTCAATCTTTTTATTATTATTATTTTATTTCAATCTGTTTTCCATAAAAGCTTGACTGCAGTTGAATGCTTGCTCACCTGTAAGTGATCATCAAATTTCCCACTGGTTTCAGTGAGGAAAAAGTTCTGTTCTCCTCTGGAAACTTTACAGCCAGGTCACTGATTGTCAGCTGTCTAACAGAAAACTGAGGGAGAAAAATCTTTAATAAGACAAGTCTTGAAGAACTTGCCCACATGAGGTAGTTGATGTTTACCAGTTAACCAAGTTTGCATTTTGGGGTGAAACACTGGCAACATGTTGTGATTTCCTTCTAATTCATTAGAGGAAAGCTGAAGATCTGGGCCATCCTCCACTCAAATTTTGTGTGCATTGGAGTTATGGACTGAGTGAAGTAAAAGCAAGTTGCCAAGATGGTATTGACAAACCAGAGGAGAGAACATCAGAAGACAATATCCATGGAGATCAAAATCAGGCTTCAGGTAGAGGACAACTGACTAGTCATCATTCTACATAAAATTTGGAAGTGTGCAGTTAAGGTTGGAAATACAGCAGATAGTCAAGAAGCAGCAACATGGCTTCACTCTGAAGGGTAGATATCCAGATTGCTTAAGATTGCCAGGGACATACAGACCTCTTTGCTGTAGTTTCCTCTGGTGAAAAAATAAATAAATAAATAAAATAAAATAAAATAAAAAGAGGTATGATAGAGGATGGAGGACCAGCTGGTGATTGTCTGCTACATCTGTTTCCTGTCTCCAAAGATTAAAAATGGCTAGTTTAGAATTTTTGTTATTTGCATATGAAAGACAAGAAACACCTACTGGCTGTACAAGTGTGATCTAGAGACAGTTTACTCAGATACATAAATTTAAACACAGATTGAAGAAAACAGGCCTGAATCCACCTGGACATACAAACACATTTTTGGTCCCAACATTGCAAAAAGTTATCCCTGCTGGTGCTGAAGCACTGAAGTCTGGAGTGAAGAGTGTCCAACCCAGTTCATCCATCCACCCATCAATGTGCTTTGTCTAGGAAAAATATAAAGTGTTTTTAACACCTAAATCAAGAAAAGATATAATTGTTAGATCTTTCTGCTCTAAATAATGGCACAGCACAAAATTTAACACCAATTTTCTGTCAGAAATACAAAAGGTGATAGTTCCTACTTTCTGCAAAGTGTCTTGGATAGTTGGTTTTAGCTCTTCCTTGCATCTGGTGAATATGCAATTCATATTACTCAACTCCAAAAGGCTGCTGTCATTGGCTATGAAAGAAATGCCTTCAGCTGAGGCTGAGGTACAATTAAGTCAGTGTAAGAGTCATGGGCTAATAGAGAAGGTAAAAAAGGGTATTGTTGTATAATGGTAGTCCCTCTGTGAGCACTTTCTTGGATTTAAGCTCCCTAATTCTACCCAAGTCTATCTTGTCTCTGGATTATCTCACTGAAGGGCTTCACTCAAGAATTCCCCAGCTTGGACCGTCACTGTATCCCATTTCTCTTTCAATTTTCTCATGTTTTGAAAGTAGGGTTATTGCATTAACGTCTTTCATTTTTTCAGTCTTTTATAGTTTGCCTTTAGAGTTTCATGCCAGGTTTTGAATATTCCTCGTGGCTAAGATTTGGTACATTATTTAAATGTAGACTCATCTGTAAGTGCAAATGGACATCATCTCATTGTTTTCATTTCACTCTTCTCTCCAATGTGAAAAAGAAACCAGAAAGGTGGCTAGATTTTGAAGTTATTTGTTCCAATAGAAATAATTATATTTGTAAGGGAATTATGCAGTCTACTTTATTCTGTGGAACAAAACTGGAGGAGAAAATACAGTGCTTCTATTATTGACTTCTGCATTTAATCAGTGCAGTCCAGTAATCAAATTAAACAGCTGGGGTGCACACTAAGCCACATCTCATCCTGTCTCCAAAGGTTTTCTCTTGTAAGGGCAATTCAGGCAAACTCAGGTAAAGTGGGATCCCACAAATACATTCGAAAGTTTTCTGAAGCATTTCAAATGATTCTTTCACATGTCACTAACCACACTGATCTTGTGTCTGACTGCCATAGAATCAGAATCTGCCAAGATATGCTTTTTTTTCAGACCATCTCTCTTGCTGCATATAAAACACATCGGTAGTAGGGTGATGGTTGGACCAGATGGTCTTGAAGGTCTTTTCCAACCCGAATGATTCTATGATTTTATGAGAAGTATAATTTTGCTGAGCATTTTCAAACATGCATTTAAGAGTTGGGACCCAGTTGCTTAGCAGATGAGTTGGTGTCAGGCTTTGAGCTTTTCCCCATTTTCTATAAAAGAGATTCATTTTGATGACACAGTAATATTCTTCTCTAGTAATCACATCAGGAACAAGCAGAGAGATTACAAGTCAACCAAGCACAGGGCTCTTGTGCAGTTAACTGTAGGCTAATAAACCTGCTTTAAAGTTTCACTGCTATCTTAATAACTGAGAATATTAATAGAGCACTTAGTAGGGCACTCAAAAGCAATGAAGCCAAGGAAAATTATTCATTTCTTTGCTGTGTTAATTCCGTTAATTATATTTTCTTTTCTTTTTTTTCCACTACACAATATTTTCTTTCCAGTTAAATTAGTTTTTATATAGACATGTGATAGTGGGAACAGAAAATAATAATAATAATAATAATAACAACAACAACATATTTCCCATTAAATATTCACATTCAGTGAACATAAAGAATACATAAGGAATAAAACAGTACTTTCTGTACAATAATGATCTTAGAAATAAGTGGATTGTAAAAAAATCTCTTGAAAAAAGATAAAATGAGCCATCCCTTTTCTCCTTCTTTATAGTTATATATTCTTATCCAAGTAATGTATAAAGTTCATTTCTTGTTATAACCTTTTATCACCTTACATTTTATTCTATTTTATAAAGTCTAGCAGTCGCAGTGCCAAACACAGTGTTAACACACTTGAATATCTTATCCTTAATTTTAATTCTAGTGTAGGTGTTAATACTTCGAGCTGAGTGCTTCCATCATTAGGTGTTTATAGCACATTATTTTTCAATCTTAAATACACCAATAATTTACAAATTATTTAGCAATAGCAAGTTTAAATAAAATAAAGTAAAACAACGTAATATTAAATTATTAAAAAAAAAAAAAAAACAGGTAATATTTGCTGAATCTTTCATCAACTTCTTTGTCAGAGGAACGGTATTACTATTTCATTGATAAGCACAGGTGAGGCCTATGGTCTCAGAAACTTAGAGGATTTTTCAAGAGATAAGAAGGGAGGCATTAAGAAATGAAAAATATCATGAATTGATTTGAATCTTTTTATTATGGCATTCCAGGTGAAGTTTAAAATGGAAAAAAAAATCACTTAGTGACAATAATAATAATAAATAATAATAATAATAATAAAATACAAACAAGGATAAATCTCAGTAAGTCCTTACATGGAATGGACTAGTTGCCTGTAATAGCAAAAGATGGGAGCTGATGATGATTAAAGCTTTCTTAGTCCTGTGTTGTTAGGTATTCTATTGGAAATGTTGGTCATGTTTTATTACTTTTTTTCCCCCTCTCTAAATTAAACATAGGCCAGTTTTGGAATCCTAAATGAAACATCTTTTACATTATGAAATTTATGTAATACTATCTTTAAAAATGTCAAAGTAGAACATTTACTCCTTTTCTAAATATTTTTTGGCAAATAAGGTTCATCACATTAGTTTAAAGTAATAGACAAACAATTTTGATACGGAAAAACTGCCTGTATTTGCTAACTCAATAGCAGAATATAGCTGAAAGCATCTGGCTATAGAAAGCATCTGGCTTTCTATAATGTGCTCACTGTGGTTGTTTCTAAGTGCCTGGTTCATGAAACCAGAAGTAGATTCAAATTAGCTGAATCAAATTCACAGTGAAGTCCTGGTTTAGTGTTATTAGTGAATCAAGTTAACTGCTAGTACTAATTCAACTTAAAAGCCAAGTTTTTTTGTTTAAATTACTATCTTCACTTCTATTTGAACTCTAGTTAAATATTTTCTACTCCCAGTGAAAGTATGTGCTGAATACAGTGATTAATAGTGCAAAAATGTACAGAATTACAGCTGTCCTGGACTTTCAAGTTTGTTACTACTGATAAGGAAACAGACCTCCACTGAAAGTGTGAATAGGAAAGGATGGAGTAAGAGACATGTAGTTTCCCAGTTGCTCAGACCAGTTTGTAGCTTTTCTGTGCTGAGTTTGTGAGTGGTGTTGATGTCCTGTGCAGAAGGAAGCCCAGCTGAACAATCAAGCTTGACATCTTTGTATAACCTCATATTCCTGGGAACACTTAATTTATTGATATAGACTTACCCTCAACACCTATATAGCTGTAGACTCTAACAGAGACCTTTGTCTGCCCAATTTATGACTACAGAAATGAAAACTCAATGTAAAAAACTGAAATCAGCAGAAATGTAATGTTGCTTTTACTGAGGTCAGAAGTAGGCTTTCCATTTTTAAAGAGTTAATGCCAACCCTAGAAAGCTGATAGAGATGTTTTTCATCTACCATCCAAGACAAAGGAGTTCTACTCAAGGTCCATTCATATTAGGCATTCATTCATCATACATGTTTGCATATGCAGTGCTTCGTACTTTTTGTCTATTCCGTTACCTGACAAATTCTTAACCTATGCCCCATTGTAGACTAAAGTATAAACATAATCTCTAATCTCTTATAAGAGATTTAAAATGATAGAGATCTCTCAGCAGGTGACACATGGAACAAAGATAGGGCTCCACATTTGGTACAAAAGGTAAGAAGCCACTGGACTGTCAGCCCAAAGAATTATGGGGCAGAGGGCTATGATCTGAGGGTGGTTTTTTGTGCATGGATCATCAGTCATTTACATGAGCTAATGTCTGGAGAATATCATTTTATGCAAAAATAACTAGGTTTAAAATCTCTTTCAAGGTTACTGATTTTAATAATTTTTGCTATTTACTGCTGCAGAGTTAACATCTTCCTCTTCTATTTTCTAATGCATGAATATGCATTTTAAGGTGCATGATTTTACATGGAGGACTAATGCTTATTTTTTTTAGTTTCTCCAATTTATGATGATGAATAAAGAGATAAATTAAAACTTGCCATAAAGTGCATCAAGTTAAAAAGCATATGCTATACTTTTTCCCCAGACTCTTTTCCTAATTATTTGTTCAGTTCCATAACTCTGAAGTCTTCCTGCCGCACAGAAATTAGTAGAAGCTAAGGTGAATTAAATTCTTCTTTTTCTTCAGCGTATGTTAGTCATGTTCTGAAAATTACATTTTAAAAAAAGTGGAAGCAACTGACTTTTCAAATAATTCAAATGAAGGCCAAAGATTACAACTGTCAAAAATGCTAATTATAGTACTTTGTCTACCTAGAACTTAACTCAGAGAACAAAGTTATATAATCCTAACCAAGTATTATTAGCAGTTAGGCTAGTCATTAATAACATTCAGGCTCTAAAACCCAAACAAACCTCTGAGGAAAAAAATATTACAATTGTTCTCTGCTCCTAAGAAATTCAGTTTTGCTAGTTCAAAAACAGTCACTCTCGACCAATTACAAATTATGGTTACTTTGAGGTTGAGACAGAGCAAACCACATTCAGCTTTCATCCACAATCTCTTCTAAAAGTACTCTGAACTGTGCTTGGCAATCCGGAAAACTATTGAGGTGACGGTCCCAAGAGCCTGTCACATTATGGAAGGAAAAAAAAAGGTAAGAAAAACACACTTTAAAAATAATAATAATAATCTTCATGAAAGAGAAGTAATAAAATCATCTCTTAATCATTTAATGCTTGTAATGATCTTTTGACTTGAAGAAACTTTCTGATTATCAAAACCCAAAGTAGCTCTGCTAGTAATTTTCAAATCCCATAAAACTCTTCTAGTTATTTTCTTTTATTAAAAACCCTTCATTGGTAAAGGAAAAGTATAGGAAATCTGCGCTGAGACTTATATAAACAACTATCTGATTACACTGGCAGCATGTTACCCTGCAGTTTATTTTACTAGTGACATGGTTTTACTCAGCTAGGCAGCTCCACCACAACTGTTCTCTCACTCCCTCTCCTCAAAGGGAAAGGGGGAGGAAATACAATGGAAAGGGCTCAAGGGCTGAGATAAGAACAGGGAGATCTATCAACAATTATAGTCATGGACAAAACAGACTCAGCATAGGGAGATTAATTACATTTATTACCTATTAATAACAAGCTAGTCCACCCTCTTCCAACTCCTCCCCCCGAGCAGCACAGGGGAACTAGGGAATAGGAGTTGCTGTCTGTCCCTAATGCTTCATATCTGCCGTTCCTTCACGGTCACTCTCTGCTCCTGCTCCACATGGGGTCCCTCCCATGGGATGCTATCCCTCCTAAATTGATCCTGCATGAGCTTTCCACAGGCAGCAGCTCTTCAAGAACTACTTCAACGTGAGTCTGTACCACAGGGTCTATCCATCAGGAGAAAACTGCTCCAGCATGGGTCCCCCACGGGTAGCGGGTCCCCTACAGGTAACAGCTCACCCCAGACCCCCTGCTCCCACGTGGGCTCCTTTCCACAGGCTGCAGCTCTGGCCTGTGGCCTGATCCTGCTGGGCCTCTCTATGGGCCGCAGCCTCCTTCAGGCCACATCCACCTGGTACACCGGGGGATCCTCCATGGGCTGCAGCGTGGAGATCTGCTCCATGTGAGACCCATGGGCTGCAAGGGGACAGCCTGCAGCCTGACAATCAATTGGTTAAGAGGAACAGCAACTTCAGGATTTTATTAGTGCCTGATTATTAGGCAGGCCATCACCAGCATCCATTCAAAGGTCTATCTCTCAAATATAACGGCAACGTGTGTGCTTACAGCATGTAATACTATTAATTCTCCTTTATCCATCAGTGGATTACCTACATTTTAGATTAAACTGGTCCTGATTTCTCCCAAGGCATCTTACCATAACCCAATATTGCCAATAATGTAATGTGAGAAATATATTGCTACTCTTTCTGCCACTTAATACTATTCATTTCTCCGCAGCAATTTAATACATTACTGAATATATTAATGAGTGTGCTCCTACAGTCTACTGGATCTTCAGTTTCAATTTATCTGTGTTTCAATTTTTTTTTTTCCTTTATTTCCAACTGACTCTTCTTTTAGGAAATAAAACATGCGGTTATTGCTTTTTCTTGTCAGCATTGTTTGGAGGATGGACAGATGTGTACTATATTGTCCAGTGAAATGAAATTTTTTATTCTGTGCATAAATTAACATATATTTTATCTATATCAGTAAAGGCTTTACTACTTTGATTTAAGTGCTTTAAGACATTTTAAGATCAACTGTATTCTCTCGTTCTTCCCTGGATCCATCTGATGCTTCTTTGAGACATATACATTTACTTAATGAAATTCCTTCCTACAAGATCTGACACAGTTGATAATTCACAACAATTTCCTGCAAATGTTAACTTACAGGATATGATGGTAAACACTTTTTAAACACTTTTTTTTTTATATTTTTAAAAATATAACAATAACAGATTATGTATTCATTATTAGAATGCATTTAAAGATTGTCCTAAGCTCACAAAGATATTCAGAGAGAATGCTGACAATTCAGGTAGGTACTACTGTCCATATAAGTTCCTTGTCCTTCCTCCTTTTGCAAAATGCAAATACTAACTGTACTAGAAGTTCAAGCTAGCCAAGTCTGGGTTGGATGAGTCCAACAAAATTCCTGCCATATCAGTCAAAAAAAAAAAAAAAAATGCTGTGGAATAGTGGTACTTAAGGTGTAATTCTTAAGATGAGCGGGAGAACATGATTATTTAATTATCCTCCTACCTGTTCTGGAAAACACAACAAGTGGTAGGTGATTGACCTACTCACTTGTCACTTCATTCTAAGAGCTCTCCTTTTCCTCTACAGTGGCAGGCCAAGTGCATCTGTAGTCCTCGGATGTGCATCTGGGATGTGGCAGGCCAAGTGCATCTGTAGTCCTGGGATCAGTACAGATGTGCTGATGCTTCCTGGTTCTGCATGGTTGGGACCGTTTCTACCCTTATGGTTTTTTTCATGGGCAAACAAGTGCAGGTATGTCGTGGATTCAGTGTTGTCTGTCAGATCTGCTAGTGTCATTCTTTTGAACACACTAAAGCCTTCAGGCTTTTTATAACTGGCAATCCGGACACCAATGTAACAGAAGGATGCTTTGCCATCCACTTGCTTCTATCCAGTACCATATTTCTTAATTTTAATTAATCCCATATAAATAAGAGATATCTATAATGATGACAAGAGACTGTCTGTACTAACTAAAATAAATAATAACATAAATATGAATTTATCTTTTTCCTATAAGATAAACTGAAAATTATATAATACTGATAGCAAAAATATTGCATACAAGTTTAGTGCGCAGAAGTTTGTATGTTGTACTTTGATGAAGTGAATATCATAATCCATTAAACACAACTAATGCAATATGATGAAAAAGGGAAAGCATTTTAAGTAGAAAATGGTTTAATTTCTAACCAGTCAGTTGTTTCCAAATTGCACTCTATCTCCACATACAATTTCTAAAACATGTTTTTAAAAAGTGAGGAATTTGATTAATACTTTGTTTTGCTTCAATACACTCCTAATGTTGAGTGTTATTTTTCTTGTCTGTAATTTATACACAAGATAAATCCTGTACCTCCTTTCCTTTAAAAACTCATGAGAAATATATAAATGCATTTGAATTCTAAACCTACCTAGTTCTAATCTGTATACCAGTCATTTTAGTATATCCTTTTGTGCAATAAATCTTTCATACCAAGCAGCAAATATCCATCTTGTGCTAAAAAACAACAGATGTTTTAAGTCCCTGCAGCAAGTGCTTAAACTTCAAAATAAGAATTAAAAAATAAAGGCAAAACAAAATAAAACACTTTAGAGGATTTAAATTCTACAGAAAATACAAAGCCAAGGCCTGTGGTCATGCAAACTTAAAAGGAAAAAAAAAAAAAAAAAAAAAAGAAGAAGAAGAAGAAGAAAAAAAAAAAGGTCCCTTTACATTCTGTTGCCTGTAGATGTAGGTCAAAAATCTCTCAATGCACAAAAAGTGCTTGTATCTTCTAAAGATGAGAATATTGTATGTTAATCCCAGAATTTTCTTCACTCTTCATAGATGAGTGGAGCTCTGCAAAATGCTGAAACTTAGTGTTCAGGAGGGAAAGTTACCAAAACAGCAGCTCTTTGTAAGATTTGTATTTGTGCATTCACTCAAGCACATCCTGGCCTACCTCGGGGCTGTAGGTGGGTAACCAGGATTAATAGGATGGCATCAAGCATTTGTAAAAATGTCAGAACTTGTAATTGGCAGTCTGTCAGATTTTTTTTTTTTTTTTTGGTGACATAGCCACAACAGAAGTGGGAAATGGTGTACAGAACAACAAAAAGAACTAGCCATACATGAAAGGGCAATAAACTAGGGTCCTCTTCATGTGTATAAACACTGCTACATTAAAAAAGTAATATGTATACCTCATAAATGCTAAAAAATGTTTGTTTCAGGGAAGGATTTTGTACAGTTTTCTGTACTCTTACATCATCTCTTCATATCCCTCAGCTATATGTGAAGTCTTTGTTATTTGGAAGCAGATGTAAGAAAGAATAGCAATTGTCTCTGTTTATTATTCAGAGGGTGAAATGCATAAATGGATTTTTATGTTACTAAAAGTTGTTTTAGGGTTCTTGGCCCTATATCTGCCAAGGATATCTCAAAACTGCTACTTGAGACATTTGTTGTGATGAAAACCGTCATCAGTAGACAATCCAGTAGAAGGAATGTCAAGTAAATATGTCATGACAGGACATAATTCATAATTCTCCTGAACAGTGCTTAAATAACATTCTAGAAATTTGGTGAAGTAAAGTAAAAAAAATATATTGTTGTATTAGTGTAGTAGTGTAAGTCTTGATTAAGAGCATTAGCCATGGATAAAGGGAGGAAGACACTACTTTGTACTTTGCAAGGAAATACACGTTCCGGGTAGTAGAAACACAACAGAATTTGTGTTATGTGGTTTTGAATTTTCAGAGCAGTTATCCACTGACTACCACAGTGAGGAAGGAAGATGATCAATTTTTATGTTTTTTCTTTCTTTGTTTATAATTAATAGAATTGACTAGAACACTGTGGTATGTTAATGAGTGGCTTTTTACACAGATTGCAAATAGAGCAGGAGTACAGGGCAAAGATTGTCTGGCAAGCCAATGGGTTGTATCAGAGACAATATTTTGAGAGAACATTTTACAGATAGAAAGAGAGGCTGAACTCAGATGCATCCTGACTGCCAGCACTTTAAAGCAATGGCTTGAGAGAAGTTACCAGATTAGGAAGATAAATGCATTATCAAGACCAGATTTTAAAGACAGTGAAGGTATGACGCGTAGTTTCCTGTGCAAGTTAGAAAAGAAATATTACAATCACAGATACATTGATAAACTGTGAATCTAATTTCCTATTCATCTATGGACAGTGGTATCCCACAGAGAAGTATTGACTCACACTATTTGTGCTTCTGTTCTGCATAGATCCTACATACTTAGAGTTGCGCGTTTGTTTGTTTGTTTTTACATTATTTTTTATTATTTGCATTATTCTTCTTTTCTGTGCTTTTCCAGAGGTTGGTGCTTCTACTATTAGAGTACTAGATGGCAGCAAAATGCTTTTAAATATCTGCTGGACTGTCATCACAGCCTGTACCCATTTATCACATTCTGTCTGTACTCCCACTATCAAAAGATGCATTACTCTTATTGATTCACTCTTACCTCCCCTTTTGGTGTCCCCTTTCTCCTCCCACATCACCCTTATACTTGTCAGAGGATCATAGTCTGAGTCTGAATCATCATACTGATGGGAAAAAATGATGTTTTGTATGCAAGACCTGGGAAGTGATTTTTCTATTCTACCATATTAGGACAACCTCAGCTGCCAGTTTCAGACCCTGCATTTCAGTAAAAGGTGTGAGCCACCATGGAAGACAGTCTAGAAATCAGTGAGTCTGGTCAGAATGCTTGATCTGAGAGGAAAGATTAAAGGAAATAAATGAATTAATGTGAGACTGAAAGGACAAGTACATAAAAAACATCTAGAGAAAGGAAAGTAGCACAGTTTCTCTGTATCCACTCTGGATTCACCAAGAAGCAATGGGATTACACTGAAGCAAAGTGAAAAATAGGCAAGGCTTTTTAAGTGATAGCTTACCACTATAATATATTTTTGGAGGGATCATAAAAGTGATGTAATTGGAGATTAGACAAATATCTATAATGCTTCATAGAGATTTTCCTTGGAGGAATGGGCTATCTACATAATGTCTTAAACGTTATGCCTTTTTGGTGACGCCAAGCCAAGAGTTGTGGCTGCAGACAGTTTAGCCCTTCAGAGCCACCTGTTTCTGACAAAGGGGGAAGGCTAAGACCATGCGAGTAATTCCATTTTAAATTGTCAGCGTTCTAAAATCACAACAGAGAACAAGCAATCAATACTGAAAACCCTGGCTGTGGATTTCACAATCAATTTATTCATGACAAGAGACAGGACACCATATGGTTATATAGTGTATGCCAACCTGTTACTTCTGTGTAAACAAATGTCTACAACCAGTTGTTTCTTTTGAATTTGCAATTTTGGAGGCAGCAGATACTGACAATAGTATGTTGTCAATTTTATTCTTTATGGGATCTTTTGATCTTTTTTTCTGACAGTTACAATGAGAGGTAAATGGCAAGTCTCACAGGTTACTGAACTGAAGTCCAGGTTTCAAAAAGTGTAAAACAATGCATCATGCAGGCTGTCAGTGCAGCGTAGTACCATCTCTTCTACTCTTCAGTCTTATTTCACATTCTGCCATTTGCATCTTGGAAGTTAATCCAGAGGTTTGGAGCTTTGGCATCCTATCATGAGAGAAGATGCAGAAATAATACAAGAATTGCAGTGGTGATCACAGAATCACAGAATTACAGAATGGACGAGGGTGGAAGGGACCTCTGAAGATCATCTAATCCAACCCTTCTGCCAAGCAGGATCACCTAGAGCACATTGCACAGAATGTCATTTATGTGTGTTTTGAATATCTTCAGAGAAGGAGACTCCACAACCTCTCTGGGCTACCTGTTACAGTGCTTGGTTATTCTCACAGTAAAGAAATGCCCCCTCATACTCAGCTGGAACTTCCTGTGCTTTAGTTTTGCCTTTTGCCTCTGATCCTCTCAGTGGGCACAACAGAAAAGAGACTGGCCCCATCCTCTTGACAACCTCCCCTCAGATATTTACACACATTTGTGTAACATAATGTGTTACTGCTTGCTTTGGAAATGAATCGGGAGCTGCTCCTCTGTGTTCTCTGAGGTCCCTTGCTAGAAACAAGAATAATTCTTTAGGACCTGTGGACAGGGATGATGATGTGGTGTGATGGTTTTACTCAAGTGGGCAGCCGAGCTCCACCACAATCACTCTCTCACTCCTCCCCTCCTCAAAGAGGAAGGGGGAGAAAAAGACAACACAAAGAGCTCGAGGTTTGAGATGAGAATGATTTAATTAAAGTGAAAGGGGAATGAGGAGAAAAAGAAACAAAAGAAACAGAAGAAACAACAAGGCCGTGCAGAAGCACAGAGAGAAAGGAAAACAAGTTATTCTCTACTTCCCATCAACGAGCGATGTTCGGCCATGTCCTGGGAAGCAGGGCCTCAAAACACGTACCGGTTGTTCAGAAGGACCCCTCCCCCACGAGAGTCCCCTTTTATTGCTGAGTGTGACATCAGGTGTTATGGAATATCCCTTTGGTCGGTTTAGGTCAGCTGCCCTGGTGATGTCCCCTCCCCATCAATTGCCCACCCCCAGCCCGCTGGCTCTTGGGGGCTTGGAGGGAGTCCTGATGCTGTGCCAGTACTATGCAGCAATAGACAAAACACTGGAGTGATACCAGTGCTGTTCCAGCTGCGAGTGCAGAGTACAGCACTGTGTGGGCTGCTGCAGGGAAAGGTGACTCCATCCCAGACAGACCCAACACGTGGAAATACTGTTTTAACCTTGGACAATAGCAAAGTTTCAAATACTGCTGTACAGGCTAATGTACAAGGGACAGCTCTGATGTGCAGCAGGTTTAATACACAACATTAGTGATCTTTCACTCTCTATGAAATCAGAATAATATTACTTTTTCTCTCTTCTACCCTCATATTTTTTCCATACAGGAAAAATAATGGTCATTCAGTGGCTGCCAGAATTAAGGCAGTTGAAACCCTCATGGGTTTCAATTCATAGCCACTCTTTATTGACTTTTCTAAGACACTTGACCATAGCAAAACTTTACTAGTCTGGGAAAACATAATTAAAATCTCATTGTTTCTGAGTAATTCATTAAGACTGTGCCCATGTTTTACCTGCTTCATTAAACAACTACGTAATACAAAAGCAGGGGCATGCAAATATACCTTTATTTTTTTCTATACATTTCTCACCAGTTTCACAAGGCATTTTACAGAATATACAATATTGAGGAACTCGTCTTTTCTTGCAATGGAAAGCACTTGCCTCTGTGCATCCATGTCCCAGGCTGCAATAAAAGGGCAAAGGAGGGGAAATTCTCTTCTCTTTGATGCCCAATTTGAAGAACGCATTGGATAGGCACTGTCTGCAGGGACACTATTTGCCTACATTCCCATCTTGCATAGTGAGTTGGGTTCTCATAGAGGCTTTAAGGGACTAAGCCAATGGCCAGTTGGAGTCAGCAGTTTTCTTTGGTTTTAGTGAGAACTTGTACTGTATTTTACATGGCAAGGTTTTATTATCAGGGGGCTGCAGTAGTGGCGACTGTGAGAATCCAGAAGCTGTCCTATATTAGATAAAGGCCACTTTCAGCCAGCTCCAAAAGAACCCACCACTGGCCAGAACCGAGCCAATAAGCCATGTTGTTTGTGCCTCTGTGAGAGCATATTTTAGAAAGGAAAAAATAACTGTTGCACAACAGCAGCGGGGAGAGCAAGGCATGAGAAACAGCCCTGCAGAAACCAAGGTCAGTGCAGAATGAGGGAGAGAAGCTGCTCCAAGCTTCAGAGTTGAAATTCCCCTGAGGACTGTGGAAAGGCCCCTGGTAGAGCAGGCTGTCCCCCTGCAGCCCATGGTGTACTACAGCAGAGCAGATCTCCACACTGCAGCCTGCGGAGGAGCCCACAGTGGAGCAGGTGGATGTGGCCTGAAGGAGACTGCGGCCTATGGAGAGCCCTCGACAGAGCACATTCTGGGATGGACCTGTAGCCCATGGAGAGGGGACCATGCAGGAGCAGGTGACCTGGCAGGAGCTGCTGCCTATGGGGGACCCATGTTGTATCAGTTTACTCCTGATGGATGGACCCCGTAGTACAGACCCATATCTGGAGCAGTTCTTGAAGAGCTGCTGCCAGTGGGAAGCCCACACAGGATCAGTTCAGGAAGGACAGCATCCCATGGGAGAGGCCCTGCTAGAACAGGGGCAGAGAGTGACCATGAAGGAGCGGTGCAGACAAAGCGCTATAGACTGATCACAACCCCAGTTCCCACATTCCTCTATGCCACTTGTGGGGAGGAGGTGGAAGAGGGTGGAAGGGGGAAAGGTGGTTTTGGTTTCTTTCCTTTGTTTCTCACTTCTCTAGCTTGTTAGTAATGGGCAATAAATTCCTCTAATCTTCCTACAGAGTCTGTTTTGCCCGTGACAATAATTGTTGAGAGATCTTCTCCTTATCTCAGTCCTGGAGCCCTTTTCATTATATTTTCTCCCCTTTTCCTTTGAGGAGCAGGAGTGAGAGAATGGTTGTGGTGGAGTTCAGCTGCCCAGCTGAACTCACCATGCAACTGGACCCTAACAAATAACATAAGTAATGCTCAAGTCAGTGATTAAAATTGAGTCTTTCATATCTATTTTTGATTTAAAGGCAATTTCAAAGGTCACTGAGTAGGTGCAATAACAATTGACACTTGTTCTGCAGTAACATATAATTTAGGGTGTTTAGATTTACAATACCGTCTTTCTGTATCTGAGAATATCCTCCTCATTTGAAGCATGGGAAAGTTCAAGTTACGTTTATAAGACCTTTTTTCATTTTTTTCTTGTTTCTAGGTCAGAAATGTTTCAAAATTCTTATGTGAATTTTTTTATATATGTGTTTGTGGATGTTATATCTTTGTTATCACAGGACTAGATAATTTGATCTTGACTTAATTCATGAAATGATTGTTTACACATCTATTTTAAAATCTTGCCAAGGATATGCTGAGTTTCAAGAGTAGGTTAATCTAAGTCAGTACACTGAAGCAACTGCATGCAGACATCATGGAGGAATCCTGCATTTGTGCTAGAGAAGAAAAAAGTGAGTATTAAAAGGTGAACAAATAACACACATAGAAAAAGAGAAAAATATTCTCTCTGGTCCAATAACAAGATTTTATTTTTTTCTGTAGCATAAGTTAGAATATTGTAAAATAAATATTCCTCTGTATTTTCAAATGACAAGGTGAATAATGGGGTCTTTCAATAAGGTAATCAGATTTTACTTATTTGAGGCATTGGCTGCCTTAGAGTAAAAATTTTATTTTATAAGAGAGAGAAGTAAGACTTGAAACAGATAAAATGGAGGACTTTAGGAGATAGTAGAAGGGAGATTTGGGCATGACAAACTCAGAGCATCCCTTCTCCTCTGTCCCAGTGCAGCTGTAACAGATGACCCACCAAAGATTTCTTAACAAATTGACCAATAAGGGGCTGTAAACATTAAATAAACATTACACCCTCTTTCAAAGAAGAAAATATGGTGAGGGATAGGTTACATGACTTAGAACTTCTCACATGGCATAGAACTTCTCACTTGTCTCACAGTCATTTAGAAACTTAATTATTGTACTCTTCCTAAAAATACTACCAATCAGCCAACCTAATGCAAAACGCCAGTTTGAGACAGTAGGATGCATAGTTAAAAGTAGAGAAAATTTTTGAAAATATCAGTCATAGAAAATTGAGTTTTTGAACAAGACCATTTTCCGTATCCATTAAATAATCAATCCTTCTTCATAATACAAAATGTATGCATCTTTTTTTTTCCTTAATCCAAATCCAGATTGGATTTTGCAGGTCATATTCAATTTTCTCTAAAAACTGATTAAATAATTCTGTATTACCTGTAGATTTTTTGTATAGCCTTGACGGCCTATCAGAGTGTTGTGGCATGGCAACAGTGGACATTATTTTCTGCTAGATTATTTTCTCCAGTATATGTCTTCAGTGTTCTATGCTATGTTCAAACATCTTAGCAAATAAAGAATTTTACTGATTTTCCCTGAGCTCTTACTAAATTTATAACATCCACATACTGGAGTTGATCATTTTCCTGCTCAGTTAGATTCTTGAAAAAAAAAAAAGTGTGGTTTTTTTTTTTTTTTTTTTCCACATACTCGGGAGATGTCAGGAAGATGAGAGCTGTAAGACATTCTGTTTTCTTGATTTATAGTTGTATAGTTGTCCTATTTTTTCAGTCTTTCATTCTGGTAATTAAAGCAAAAGCAACCATCTGCAGAGGTAACAGTTACAAAAGCTTTGTTCTTCACCTAGATTTACTGCCACCACTCATTTGTATATTTTGCAAGTCATACTTTTGTCTGAAAGTGCTTTTGACAGACAAAAATGTACTTTTGTCTGTCATACCTTTTTCTCTGTTTTCCTATGTATAAAATGAGACAGTCATATTGTGTTCAATGGAAAGAGAAAGGACGGAAGCAATAAAATTCCAACAACCTGAGCTGGTAAGAAGCTAATCATTTAGCATGTGAAATATTATATCACTTTGATCATCCACCAGGACTCTGAGTTTCTTTTCCAGCTTCAAGATCAGTCACAGGAAAAAAATAAATAAATATATTGTATATATACATATATATGTATGTTCATACCTAAGCATAAAGCCAGTATGAATGTTCTAGAGCTCTGAGTCATGCAATTTCCTGCTATGTCATGGGTCTACATCTTGCAAGGGTACCATCACCCCTTCAGCAGGGAGAGCTGCTAACAGCCACATAAAGATGTTTGAAGAGAAGAGGCAAGAGATCCCAGTAGAAACAGAAGTAAAAAGATCCGTCTGAACTGCATACTACAAAGTTTGTCAGACTACAAAACCTTTAGGTGTCAAAATTAGAAATATTTTGTATTAATATTCATAGCAATACATTTTTTTAACTAACTTTAATGTTTATAGCGTAAAATGCACTTTTTGAATTTTATTATGTTTACAGTGTAAAATGCACAGTCTTTTTGAATTTCATTTATTATTTATTAAACAAATAATTCAGTTTACATTAAGTTTCCAAGAAGGCCAACAGCATCCTGGCTTGTATCAGGAATAGTGCAGCCAGCAGGACCAGGGAGGTGATCGTCCCCTTGTACTCTACTCTGGTGAAACCGTACCTTGAGTACTGTGTTCATTTTTGGGCCCCTCACTACAAGAAGGACATTGAAGCCCTGGAGAGTGTCCAGAGAAGGACTATGAAACTTGTGAATGCCCTGGAACACAAGTCCTATGAGGATCGGCTGAGGGAACTGGGGTTGTTTAGTCTGGAGAAGAGGAGGCTCAGGGCCTCATTGCTCTCTACAGCTACCTGAAAGGAAGGCGTGGGGAGCTGGGGATCAGCCTCTTCTTGCAGATACCTGCAAAGTGATTAAAGGGAATGGCCTCAAGTTGTGCCAGGGAAGGTTTAGGTTGGAAATTAGGAGACACTTCTCAGAAAGAGCAGTCAGACATTGGAATGGGTTGCCCAGGGAAGTGGTGGAGTCACCATCCCTGAGGGTGTTTACGGAAAGGTTGGACATGGTGCTTAGGGACATGGGTGGTATTGGTAGTAGGGTGATGGTTGCACCAGATGATCTTGGAGGTCTTTTCCAACCTTAATGATTCTATGATTCTATGATTTTATATCTAGTTGTTGCATAATTCCACACTGACTTGGTGTTTAAAATGTTTCCAAAACAGGAAGCAAAAATGCATTACTGCAGAAGTTAAGAACAAAGTACCTATGTTATTTTCATAAAAATTGGAGTTCAGCTCCATGGTGCTTTTAAGGGTTTTGAAAGATGCCTCAACTCTCACCACCACTACAGCTCCATTAAGAAATGTGTGTTAACATTCCAGGTATACAGTTCCCATGCTGTTCACTACTCCCACTTACTGTTTCCAAATGAGATGTTTTTGGTGTTTTTGTTTGTTTGTTTGTTTGTTTCTCTGTAGTACTATCCCGTAGTTGGAGGCAGTTTGAGTGGACTCTGGAGGTCCAAGTATTGTAACAACACCGGGCCCAGTAGGCCCAACATTGTTTAGAGAGCTGATAACTTCTGTTTGAAAAAGTTGTTTATACCAGACCACTCTACAGGTTTCCCTGAGCAGTATTCAAATAGTAGAAATACAATCCTAAAAGAATCAGCAAAACAGTAGGAATGCAAACCCTTTGGACTCTGCTAAGAAGACAGATCTGTAATCACTTTCTCAAGGATATTAGCAGTCTCCGTAGAAGTTGTTTGTGTATGATAGAAGTTGTTTGTATATGATATTGTCCAAATAGATTTGATTGTAGTCAGGCTTTTTTCATAAAAGAGCTGCCACTGATTTGTTGAAGATTATTGTTTTTCTTATGGTTTGTGCTTGTCTGGGTTTTTTTGGTTGTTTTTTTTTTTTGCTTTTTTTTTCTGAGATCACTGGATTTATTTAATCATGATGTTTTTCATTTGTTTTTAAGTTTCTTCTGGATAATGTATGATCATAATTTAGTGCAGAGATGTTTAATTTAACATTATTTTTCTGGTTCTTTACAGAAGTCCAAGAGTAATGTGTTAAGTATTTATTTTAAATACTTACCCATCTGTTTAGCTACTCATTCCCACAGAGTATTTATTTCCCTGGCACTAGCATGATCTGGAAGAATTTGATGTTAGCAGTGCCACATTTTCATGAGTTTTGGAAAACAGCAAAAGTTACTTATACTCCAGTAAAACTCTGTTGGCTCATGCCTGAAATGATTGAAGTTTGGAGACAGTTAGCACTAAAATAATTTGTTCAGTGAACTTCACCTACAATGTTAATACATGAAGGGAATGAAGACACGGACTCCAAGACAGCTGAGAAATGGAGACCCTTTATTGTTCCAATGCCAGATCTTATATAGCTTTTGAGCCAGATACACATGCTGCACGAGGCTAGCATGCATGCTTACAGAATTCTGTTTGATGCATTCCTTTTGATCACGCATAGGTCATGCGACTCCCTGTAGGGACTATATATAGCCGTCTGAGCCTAGAAACTTGTTCTTACTTTAGCCTGTTTACCACTCTATGCCCTTCTTTTTAACTCTTAGTGCACCACTGTATCAATCAATTCTAGTTTATCACCGAACAGGTCACCCAAAATTCCCCCCTTTTTTTTTGTTTCTACAAGGCAGGTCATGCACATAGAACGATTAATCATTTTTTGCAAACATTGCAGCAGGCAAGGTGCAACTACTGTAAGTGCAACAAATTTGATAAACAAAATAAACTATTTCTACTCTGTTTCCCTCCATGTCACCCCCACCCCATGTCATCCCTTTAGCAATGTCTTTCTTTGACTTCTTTACTGAAGCCTCAAACATTGCAGGTGCTTGTCAAAATGCAAAATTACTGATCTGTGAAAAGTTCTGCTTTTGCTTTAATATGACTTTTTTTCTGAATTGGTCTGGAATTGCCTTTTGCCCTCTTGAATATCTGAAAAAACTACAGCATAGTAGACATGGATTTGTGACAAATAGTATGGTTAACAGCAGTTTCCCAACAGCTCAATGTGTAGAGATAAACTAACGGCATCCCTTGTCAAGAATAGAATTGACCTGTGAATTTGGCCTAATGTAGAAGAAAATTGAAAGCAGGGAAAGTGTTTATTCCTCTCCCTAGAAACAAAACAGCAAAATGATATTTGTTGCCACAGTGCAGAACTCCATTTCTACAATGAAATAGCTCTGGAATATAAGAACCTTAAACATGTGAAAATAAAGGAGAAATATCAAGAGTCACTGTGCAGGAAGATTAAAGAGAATTTTCTTCAAAACTAAATAAGGATTTCCATTAATGTGTGGCCATATTGGGTTAAAGCTTAAGAGGCTGATATTTCTCATCTTCATCATATACTTAGAGTCATGGAGATACAGTCCCATTTTGTAAGGTGTATAAGAGAAACTTTAGAACTCTGAACTAAGCTTTCAGCTTTCTGATTCCCTGACAAAAATTGCTGGGAAAGAGAAAATCTCTGTAAGCACTCAGCTAGAGTTTTCTCCAAATATTTTTCATTGTGTCTGTGAAGAGTGGTGGAAAGGAAAACTAATGGATTTGCCTATAGAGAATTCCCAGGTGCTTTGTTCATCTTTAAGGGAGATGTGTCCTTACTATCTTATCATCATAGAGCTGTAACATCTTTATTGCAGAGATGCCTCATCTGTGCAAAGAGATTGTGTCCTATATGAACACTTTATTGCTTGCAAGATTATCATAATTGCTCTTCATAAGACATACTTTATATCAGATTAAGGTATACTGGAAGAATTTCAGAACATCTCTTTCAATTATTCTTAATAATTACCACATCAACAATTTTATAATTGCCCTCTAGCATTTTCTCTATAGTCTAATAAAATTTGTTTTAAATCACTTAAAATCATATAGTGAGACAATTAAATGATGCCTTGCATAAAGCCAAGCTCCTAGAGTAACAGGCATATAAACTTACTCATCTTTGTATACATACATTCTATGTAGGCGGATGTGGTAATGAAAACCCTGCTGGGCTATACATGCCTGTTAATAACTGAATGAGCCCATCATGGAAAACTGATTCAAGAAAGCTGTGCTACATATCAAGACCTCTATATCTATCTAGTCATTTAGGTTCTCACTTTCATATATACTCAGCCTAGGAAGCCTTCATAGAAAAACCCTCTCAACTGTAGAGTAAGATTCTGCAATGTAGGGGTATGTAGAAGGAGAGCGTCTGCTTCTTTACAGATATCTCATCAAGGACCTATCCCAGTGCAACAAAGGATAATAAGAAAGGGAGGCAGTGATGGGAACCAGATCTGGTCAGTCAGGCTAACTGATGAGGGCTTGTGGGAATGTCTATGATGAGGGAAATGTGGGAATGTCTATTCCAGCTGGATTATCTGATCCAAAATATGTATGGGCAGGGGGCAGTGTGACTGTGGGCTTGTCTGCACGTGTGTATTTGATTTAAAAGGATTAAGTGATGGCTGCTGGGGGCCAGTAAGTGGAATTCAGTGTCAGCTACTGGAGTCAGGCTGGGTTGGGCCAGAGCAGCCAGGCGGGAGTGATCCTGGGTCAAAGTATCTGGAGGAAGCAGCTTCATTCTATATCTCAACACACAAAGTGATGGAGTTGACTTAATTTTTTCAAACAAGTTGGAACCTCCACAACAACCCTTACAATAGGAAGATTTGCTAAAATGTGGAACAACTGGATTTTTTTCTCTTTTCTGCCTGGGAAAGAAAATATTCCCATAACTCTCTTTTTGACTTGCCTCTAATCCTCAGGAAAGATCTTGTGTTTTTGTAGGCCAGAAAGAGGGAGTAACCAAAAGTAGTCCTCTCTAGATGTTTATAACACTTAATTGCAAAAGAGGGAACCTAGCTTTCAGTCCATCTGCTAAGGAATTTTTGTCTTTTATCTGTTGATGTTCATATAAAATGTTTAACTATCCATGGCTGCTGAGTTTACCTTGGCAAGGCTGTAAATTCATTTTGCTTGCTTTCCTCTTGCTGTTGTAAAATGTTTCCCCACTCACACACACAGACCAACATGTGTACTTAATTACTTTGCATCTATGGGCAATGTAATATCACAATCCTTTGGCACAGCCTTTTCTTCCTGTGATCATTCTGGCAAAGTGATAACATACGCATTATTATATAAGGCAATCTTTAGTGTCCATCTATAAGTGCATTGCTATGTAACAACTTCGTCTAATACTGCAGTTGATTTTTAGGGACTAGTCTACTGGACTAGTCTAAAGATGTTGTCTTCCAAACATCACCTTCTCTTTTGATCTTTATAATGAATTTTACAAATATATTAGAATTCAGAGCTTGTATCTGAGTCTGAGCACAGTATCTCCTACTACTGTCCCCATACCACAAATTCTGTTTTCAGATGTTCTTTTGCTATTGTAGTTTTAAGTTGTTTTTTTTTTTTTTTTTTTCAGGCAAAGCATCTGAAGACATTTTTCTTTGCTTAAAGTTTTGCCATTGCAGCCAGGTTTCTCATTCTCTGTGCAGAAATAGTAATCTTATTTCCCAAATTTTCTTTCACACCAAATGTGCTGACTTGGTACAATGGTTCAAAGAAGCCCAGTATGATGTCTATGTGCAGGTTAGGCCCGTGTCTGCCAGATGTCTCTCCCAGAAACATCCCATTCACTCCTGTGATAGGAATGCTCTTCAGAATATTAATTTTAAAAGGTTCTGTACTTCACATAATAGGTGGTTTGAACCTCTGATCATCTCAAAATATGGGTTGCTTCATTGGATCAGTGACATGCCTTGTTATGATGCAATATCATCGTTATGTAATTTGTTTGATATACTGCAAGTTCTGATTGTTTTAAAACTTCTAAATAAATGGCATTAAATGGTCACTAAAAGCAGTTTGAACATTTGCACGATGTAAAGTTTCCTACTGATGTAGATCTCTTGCTACTCTTTAAACAATAATACATATGTTGCAAAACAGAGTACTTGGAAACCTTTCCCATCTTGTAATGTGTTGTCATTTCTGCAAAAGGCAACCTGAGCAAGACAGTTTACCTGATGGTCAAGGAAACTAGTGAGACTGCTTCTGTGTATTCAATCACTGTTTTTGTGAATCTTGTAAATGATGTGCACCAGACAATAAAATTAAATTCATGGTCTCAGGAACATCAGCCAAAATTGCCATAATTGTCCACAAACAGGGAAATGCATCTTGCTGCATGGTTTAATCTGAGATCTGTATTACAGAGATTAGTCAAATTAATTTTGTTCCTTCAGTCTATAACTTTTCCAGGGAGAAATGCTGAAAATGTCCAAAAATGTGACTTTTTATTATGTCCAGTCTTCCTTTTCTTCCTGGTATGCCTGGTCTTATTACAATTACCAAATCGCATTCTTAACAAAACACAATTTTAAAAAGAGGACCTGTTTCTCATTTCAAAAATAAAAAGCAATTTAAAAACCATTGTAATAAGGACAGTCTTTTAAAATTTCTTCAAGGCAACCACAAGTAATTTAATTGCACCATGTGCAAAGAATTTCTAATGAGACTAATTAGCATATGTTTATTTCTAATTTTTCCACTTTTCACCCAACCACAAGGGAACCTTTAAATGCTTGTTACTTAGCTAAAACAGTTCAGGAAACAAACATCTCTCAGAATTAGCAAGTATCACTGCTTATCCATCTGAAGAAGCAATTAGTATGTCTTTGCCATAACTGGGAGAAGGGCAAAATTGGTCTTACCCCAACTGCTAATTTGAACTGAACTGTTTATCGATGTTTTCTTTTTCTCCTGTGTCTTCAGACAAGAAGTACTCTTATTTTCTCCAGAATTCTATTTTCAAATTGTTTCACCTCCTTATACTTCCAGTAGGCATACCAATAGGCCTTTGGGAAGAGCTGACCAGAAAGAAGACTAATATACAACACAATTATTAAGATCAGTTCATGGGACATGGAAGTGTTGGAACTAACCTGCTGCCCCATTCCATTGCTACCTTGGTGGTTCAGTCTGTTTTTCTCTGTTCAGAAAAATCAAACTCAAAAACACAGACACAAAAGCAGCAGAGAAGAGCATGAACATACATATCTCTTGGATCTTCTGTGTGGGCTGGGGACAAGCACTTTGCTGGAGCAGAAGAGAGTCTTGGTTTGCAGCCTGGACCTTTAGGATCTTTTGGGCACCCCAAAGAAGGAGAGGTGAGGGCAAAGTAAATGAAACCTCAAATTATTTTTGGCAGAAACAAGGATATTATCCTCTAGGTGGAGGACACATTGTGTGTTGGAGAGATGGGAGGAGGGAAAAGGACAGATAGTATGCATGAGTATGAGAGAGAGAACACATATATGACATGTTTTCCCAAATCTAAATACTGAAAGAATTATTTTCTCCAAATTTTAATCATAAAATTATTCAGAATATTGGAAGCTGAAAAATCCATTTACCTGGAAAATGAGCACAAAGTAATTAAAAATTTGCTTAGAAATTAGTAACTGGTTCCAATGCTACTTAACATCACTAAAGCAACCGTCAGACTGGGTAGGCACATTAAACAATAGGACATCTGCAGGATGTAAATGTAAAAATAGTTTACACTGTGTCAGATTTGGCCTAAGTTAATAGTTGTCCAAAACAGGCCTCTGTGCTTATTTGCATCAACTAGATATCTGTTTTTTCCAAATAGATACCTGTTTTTTGGGGAGCCAGATTTTTACTCATCAAAGCTGTCAGACTAAATCAACACCAATACTTACCAAAACTATCCTCAATTTACAGATACATAAGGATAAAGTTCAATGACAGGGAAGCACAAGGAAAACAAACAAAAAAAGAAACAAAAGCATATAAGTCATGTGGAAGGACCCCAACCTAATAATTCCAAAAGGAGAAATTCGGACTTAGAGGAATGACATTCATTTACTGGAAACTCAGACTTCTGTTTAATAAACAGAATAAATTGTGTTTGGAAGTGGACCCACTCTTAACTATATGCAGCATCTACTTAAAGGTAAGATTCCTGTGCCAAAGCCAATTAAAATAATGATTTTTCAAAGAAAAGGGTGAGTAACGGAGCAATTACATAGGACAATGAAAGCAAGCTCTGTGGCAATAACTTTACTACAGTAATAAACATTATCAGAGGATAATGTCAATGACCAAGGTCTATAGAGATGGATAACATACTGCAAAACTGAAAATGGACCCAAGTCTGAAAATGGACCCAAGTTGGAAATTCATAGTAGGAATTACCTTTAAAGGATAAAGGAATCAGAGCTTTTTTTTTTTTTTTTTTTTTTTTTTTTTTTTTTTGCCTAAGTTCCTTTATCATACAAAAAAAAATATATCAAAGGAATAATAACACCCCTTTTCTAATGCACGTCAGCTTTGCAACAAGGGAGTGTATTATAGGTGGTGATACATTTTGGCTTTGTGATAATTGTAAGTAAATAAGTCAATATTAATATGGAAGGAATCCTAATAACAGTTCTGTTCTACTTACAAACAATGTTGAGTTAAGATCCTAAAAGAAAAGGTAGGACCCTCAATACATGGAATTACTGATGGACATAAAATTGCATAGTAAAATTTATTTCCTAAGGACCCCAAATAGAAATTGAGATTTATTTTCTGTTTACTGGTCAGTGAATATTGTCCCAGTCACTGAGAAATATGAGGAAGAGAAAAGTAAACAGATATCTGTTGCAGCATAAGAACAACATGCTAACAGACAGGATTCACAGCACTGTCAATATTCGTATACAGTCACTAGTCCAAGCAGCTCTGGGCTCCTGCTTCTGCTTCTCAAAGCAGAAGAAAACTATGATGGTCTGTAAAGAACCACTAAAGAAACTGATGACACAAAGATTCATCTTCAGCAGAATATGTCCCGAAGGCTCCTCTTGAGTCAGAAAACTGCAGTTTATTATCAGAAGGTCTGTGGGGTTACCAGGATCTTTGACGGGCATGGAAGAAGAAAGTGAAAATGGTCTCTTCACTTTCCCAAGGTTACAAAGGGCAAACATCAAAGGAAAACTGAATCCAAAAAAGAAAAGATAGAGTGAAAAAAGAAAAACAACAGAGATAAAAGTTGAAAATAGCTAGGTAAAAAACAGAGGACTGAACCTGACATGGTATTGTTATATCTTCAGTGCATTCTTTTGTAGCCAAAACTCAGTGAAAGCTCTTAAGAAGACATGTAGAATAGATATTTTTTGAATTTCAAAGCCATTTTATACTATTTTGTGTCTGTCTCAAGGAATGGCTTAAAATAAAATCACTATGGTTAAATATAATTAGGTGTTTATTGTCCTTTTCTCAAAGGAGTAATTTATTTCCCATTATTGCAAAGACTAGAGAGAGCCCAAGTTGACAGTCTCTGGAAACAGTTTTGCAACTCAAAGTAACGCTAAGAAAAAAAAAAAATGTTATTTATAAGAAAGTTGAAAAAAACTTGTCTTTTTTTAATGTCGAATCTTGATATTTATGAACATCCAGGCTGTCCTGAATAAGCATGATACAGCTAATCAGGAAAGTCAGTAATCTCAGCAGATCCCAGTTTGGTCTCTCCGGCATTACAGTTAGGATTTGGGTTGAAGCAATATATTGCAAATATTGTCCTGCTCACACTCATGAGACAGGACATGATTTGTTTTTGTAGTCTCACTGGAAACAAATAAAAAGAAAGCAGAACTTTTTGCATCTGATATATATATATATATATATATCAGATGCAAAAAGTTCTGCTTTCTTTTTATTTGTATATATATGTTCTCTTGCCTCCAGAATGGTTTGGCTGGAATAGTGATGGACAATAACATGACAAATTTTATGAGGCTAAGACAGTCACCCCATACCACAAAAGTTACCAAATGCACTTGGTGAGATAACAGCTGAAGAGGCTTCTTACAGAAACAAAACAAAACAATCTGCAGTGTCTTCTAATGATTTATTTTCAACTCCGAGGGGTCTACAAGTGACAGAAAACAAAAACAAATACACAAAAAAAACACAACAATTTCATATCTCTCTGTGTGTAAATGTGTATACACTTAAGAGATTTTCAAAAAGTAATCCACAAATATTTTACATATTAGCATCTATAATTAATATGAAATATTTATTTAATTCATAAAAATGTTTTATATTTTTGAAATAAAAATGAATAATTTGAATAATAAGTGCACTACACATTATTAAATACTGTGGGATTTTTTAGTTTACTAGTGTTTTCAGGACAGGAAATATCATGGAGCTCAACTGACATTCAAGTTTTCCTATTGAAAATAACATTATTGAAAAATCAGCACAAGTCCCTGCCAGCATTATTGCAAAGTCCTATGAGAAAGTACTAAAATCCTGGTTAAAGTGTGCTTGATGACTCAGCTTTCAGTCAGTAGTATGGGCCTGTTACTGATGCACTCAAATATAGTAGATGCCACGAGTGGAATCAGTCAGATTTCTCACAGGTATAGCTTCAGCTACTTTTGGGTACTCACCAGATGTTTTCTTTCATTTGAAAATGTCTCACAGACATGATGGAGGTCATCTCATATTTACATGAGCCTCATCATGCCTTGCAGAGTGATGAAGACTCCCTTTCTTATATACTCTTCCAATTTAACAGTCTCATGTTGCACAAGGTAATTTTAGATTGAATATTATGAAAAATTATTCACTGAGAGGGTGATCAATTGTTGGAGCAGGCTTCCCAAGGAAGTTGTGGAGTCTCCATCCCTGGAGATATTTGGACTTGATGACCTTGAGGGTCTTTACCAATCTAAGTGATTCTATGATTCTACAAATTAGGTAGGAGGAATATGAAGATGTTGCCTTTCCATCCTGTTCTTGTTTCTAGTGAGAGACTTGGATCTCTCCCTTCTCTCTCAGACTGGGATAAAAATTATGGGACAAGTCTGAAGACATATGGTTGGGTTATTTTCAAAACGCAGACCATCTGCTAGGCTCACAGAGTTCTGTTTTATATAGCAATTTTAGTGAATACCCTCTCTTGATGTAGTCTTGTATGTCATATACACACAGCAGAAATCAAGGAAAATTTGTCTGTAACTGTATTAATGGTATTCAAAGGTTTGGGTTAAAATGCTTGTTTCTGGGTGTTTTTAGTTTGTAAATCTAGGTGTCTTCAGCACTGCAAGCCACTGACACTCAATGTTGTCTGTAATTCTGTCAGAGAAGTCTGACAATTAAATATAGTCTGACAAGTAAATATAGGCTTAAATCAAAGCAGAATCAGATCATTTTGAAAATTAGTGTAGCTTGGCAGAAATAAATAATGGGAAGATATGTGAGTGTTTCTTTGCTACAGGCTTTGTCTCCCTGTTTCTAACAAATACACTCTCAAGGCTGTGACTCTCCGGAGTGCCTCTCAGACATGACATAGCACTTGCAGGCCACACTACAAATGTACTTAGGATTATTTTGTGCTAAGTCCTGGAATTCACCTTTGAGAGACAGCCACAGTGACAGGATCCTCTCTATTGCAATGTCTAAGATACTGCCCACAATGTACACACATTTGGACCTGGAAGGATCCTTTGGAAAAGAGCCGGGCTTGTCTCCACACTTCCTGCACAAAGGATGCTCTTCATCAGCCAGAGCTCAGACCTGCTCCATCACTTTACCTAAAAGTCAGGAAAAGTTTAAGATTTGCACACTAAACCTATTATGATTTTACCAGTTGAATCTTCAATATAGATTCAAATTTCATAATTTACCTCTTCCAAATCACCCAGAGATAGTCCAGCAGGCCCAACTGCAGGCCCAAATGCATGATAGATTTAATGGTCCCTTCACTTTCATGAATTCTGGAGGATAAACCGCATAAAACGTCCAGCCAGTCTCTGCACTTGTGTTAAAAGAGTTTTATTAAACACTTTATGGTCTAAAAGATAATCCCTGTTTGGAACACATTGCTTGGGAAATATTTTATTGGGAGATAGTGATGTTTGTAGACTCCTGAAAGTCATAGATCTGTGATTGTTCTTGTGTACTGGTTTCTTCCCCACCAGAGAGCCTGATGTCCTACAGCTGCAGGAGGTAAAAGTAACTCTAGAGAAGACTGTTACATCCCATGCTCACACAGGTATGCACTAGTTAATTACTTCTCTTTTTCAGTGTCAAGTAATAGAGAGCTAAGCTTCAATTCAATAGTAGGTGGCAACCTTACTCCTGTTTTTATTTCTGATTTACCTGTTAATTTTTTCCTGTTTAGTCAAATTGTATGATTTGGAAGTGGAGTAAATACCTACACATGCACTGCATGGCAAAATGTAGAAAATTTAATTCACACTTTCATGTTCACTGTCATCTGCTAGAAATTAAGCTGTAAGACCAACTATTTTTTCTCACAAATATTTAATCAAGCAACATTCTGAAGGAGTACATTAGTATATTAGGGTAAATTCACAACAAAAATAATGTTAATTCAGACCCCAAAAGTAGGAAGGTTTAGTAGGATACTAGTAATGTCCTATAAAATAGAGGATATAAATTTATGTGTGTGTGTGTCTGTATTTATGTTTATACATACATAAAATGTATGTATAAACATAAATATTTTTATGTTTATACATACATATGTACACATATAAACATATATGTACACTTACATATATATACACACACATACATATCCAATATGATCCAGTATGTTGCAATTAGATTTTTTTTAATGTGTATAGATACATAGGTATTATATACATACGTAAACATATTTAACTGAGTTATTATAAAAATATTTTTATGTGTGTAGATGCAAAGATACGGATACACTTACTGTGGGTATGTATTATGTATTATACATATAGGATATATGTAATATAAATTTTTGCTATTTTAGGAAACTGTTGTAGAAAGCAAGCTCATTTCTAGTGGTAGGAAAAAGAAACTCAAATAGGTCTGGATTTGCTTTGCTTACTCTTTTACTTTCACAGAATCACAGGTTTGGAAGTATCATCTAGGTTGGAAGAGACCTCCAAGATCACCTAAGCCAACCTCTGACTTAACACTAACAAGTCCTCCACTAAACCACTGAGCTCTACACCTCCACTAAGCTCTACACCTAAATGTCTTTTAAAGACCTCCAGGGTCTCAACCACTCAACCACTTCCCTGGGCAGCCCATGCCAATGCCTAACAATACTTTCAGTAAAGAAGTTCTTCCTAATATCCAACCTAAACCTCCCCTGGTGCAGCTTCAGCCCATTCCCCCTCGTCCTGTCACCAGGCATGTGGGAGAATAGACCAACCCTCACCTTGCTACAGCATCTTTTAATGTACCTGTAGAGAGCGATAAGGTCACCCCCAAGCCTCCTCTTCTCCAAGCTGAACTTTGAAGTGGCTCTTTTGGTTTTCTATTGTAAAATCACTTAGAAACTATATATTTTTATGTAATTTCATTCTAGTAATGAGGAGTAAGCAACTCTGTTCCCTATCATGACTAGCTATTAGGAAGCTCTAAATCAGGTAAAATAAGAGATATTTATTTTGCGATATGATGTCATATACACTTTCTTGATTGGTTATGAAAACAATTGGTTAAGACTGGCTTGCCATTTCCCTGAAATGTCAGCTAAGTCTCGCAGTGCCACCACTGGTGGGATCAGTATTTGAAACTTTTTAGTTTCTCAGGTTGCGTTTTGATTATACAATATGCTTCTTTAATCTCTGAATGAGAAAGTGAATTTTGACTGTAAATTAGAAAAATCTAATACATAATATCAATCAAACTGAAAAGTAACAGTTTTGTTCTGTAGTATTTCCTTTACCTGCATTCATGTTCATTCAGGTATATAATGCATATTGTTTATCCCAAAGTCTTCAAAAATCTTGACCTAGTCATTCAGTAAAAAGCATTGTTTATTTGATACTTAATGCAATATTATCATCTTTCTTAAAAAGTTAAATAGTTGCCAAAAAAAAAAAAAAAAAAAAAAAACCAGTTTGAAATATCTTCAATCCAGGATTTTAGATATCACATACTCTTACGGAATAATCCACAAGTTATTGCATAAACCGTATTGTATCTAAATTATTATTTTAATTTTGTTTGTAATTTTAATTAAATCCTTATAAATATATCCTCCTTGTAATATCCTCTTAAGGCTAGAAACTCATTTCAATTACATCTGTGATGTTTGGTTATGTCTTCCTTGAAAGAGGCCTTCTGTGTTACAAACCAGAACTGCTATCAAGACTTCAGTGTACTAAATTTTCTTGCTATTGCTCTGCAACTCTGTAAAGCAGATCCAAAACAATTATGAGTCTGTGCTCTCCATTCAAACCAAAGGGGATTTATAAATAAATAAATAAATAGATACATAGATAAATTTTAAAATAATAATAATAAATCCATTAAATCCCTAATTACATTATAAACTAGATTTTAAACTTGCAATGTATTTGATCACTCATGCTCATTCAACGAACTCTTTTTCCTAAAATTTTCTTAGCTTTAGACTTTGCAAGTCATTACAGAAATATAATGACTGTGCATTTGTTTTAGGGAGAAGAAAATACCTAAGGGATCTGTAATTATTGAGATATATCAGCAGCTCTACTTCTCATTACTTCTAAAGCAATATAATCAAAAGTCTGCTTACTTTGCAATCATGTTACCAATCTGGATGCACTGTATTATTTATTCAATACCACAGCAATTTAGTGAATATTTTATTGAAGAACAAAATAATTACATGTCTTTCCAATAATAAATAGCACTTAATAAATGTTTTAATGCAACATTTCATAATTCAGAAAATAAGAACAAAAAAGTCTTACAATTTTAATTGCTATCTTTTGAATTGCAATTATGAGGGATGAAATCTACAAAAACAAATATCACCTTTCTCTTTGCTGTAATCAGTCATTTCTAATATGATATGTCAGCTTGTATATTCACAAATAATATGGCTGGGGAAAAAAACAAAATAGCTTAGAGCATTCTTTTTTCCAAAACAGCAGGTTTTATTGCTTGTCATTCTGCAAATGCCTTAACTAATACTGTACAGACTGAATAACTAGTGTCTTTCACAACACACTGCAAATAGGTAAGTTTGTTTACAAGGGAGGAAAGGGAGTTTATCAAACTATTCATTCAACATTTCCCTTTGGCCCTTTTTATGCCTGTGAATCAACTGTAGAAATGTTTGCAGTTTTAATTTGTTCCTTCGTTATAACCACCCTATAAATATTTGTGTGTGTCCTTTGGACCATGTGCTCATAGTGGGCATTTCCCTCTGTGATTTCTCCATGTCTAGGTTTATGTATGACCTCATGTCAAACAGGGTATCTTCCTCTATATTATTTGACTTCTGGTTTTCAGACATGAACAGTGTTTGAAAAAATTCTTTGGGTCTAAATTTCTCATAGAAGTGTGGGAAGGAAAAGAATAGCAGGAATTAATTATTGTAAAAGCATTTACTTAAAAAAATATATATATTTGTTCCTGTCATTTTAATTGATGTGAATGGAGACACAGTGTTTTAGTATAACCCATTGTTTTGTTCTGTGCAGTGAGCTGATGTCTTATAAGAGTTAGCTTTTCACTGTGCCTTTGTGAACCCATTGCATATTAAACTAGGATCCAGGAGTTCAAGAAGAAGTGGGGGACCCCAATGTGCTAGACTCTACATGCCTATTCTTTCACCAGATATCTCACAGGGTTAAGAGGAAACCCTAGATAAAATGGGAGAAAAAAAACAAACAAACGAACAAACAAAATTATTGAAAGATAAAGTGATATTTAAAAATTCAGAGCCTAGTATAAAACTGAGAGATCAAGGTTGGCGCCTGTTTTTTCAGACTGGGCTGTTTCAGACCACAGTGGATGAATTTCACTCAAGTAGAAGAGGTGCATCAAAACAAAACAAAACAGTTGTTGTTTTTTTTTTTTTTAAAAAAAAAAAAAAATATATATATATATATTTCACTTATTTTCTTTATAAATTGAAAAGGAAGTTTAAGAGAAACAGGGATTATCCTTTATACATGGCACTGCATATCATGGTCTAACTGAACCTGCCTTGAGCAGCAGGGTGGTCTGGATGGCCTCTGTTCATGCCTTCCAACCTTTCACATCATCCCATAAATCTACAGAAGTGCAATATTCTCTGATTAGAAGCTAAAAGTGTTTATTGGAAATACAGTCTTGGCTATATTCATCTGACTCATATTGCAATGTTTCTGATATGGTGCTATTCCAAAGGCCATCAGCATTATATCCAAAATGCCAATTAAGCAAACTAGCATTAGTCTGTGAAGCCAGACTTACCCACCAGTGGTAGTATGAACCTGCTATTCATACAAAGAATTGGCCTAAGGAATTATTCTAGCATTCACAAATGGAATGCCCAGACATGCCTTGAACTTTACTTCTGGTTTGCATAATCTAGTCAGATTAGATACAGATGTAATCTGTGTACACATATACAATATGTATACACATATACACATCGTTATACAAAGTTTAGCTCTTCTTGAATATAGTAAGAATGATATGAGGATGAACAATAGCCAGCAACATCAATCAAATGTTGAGGAATCATCAAACATGCCAAAATTTGCTGCAAAGCTCATTTTTGACAGCACAGGTAGACAACATCTCACAGCAAAACCTTGCAGACCAGTTTATTTAAAATGCTGTCACCTTCTTTTCATGTAGTTTTTTAATATCTGAACCATAACATATCTATTTTCTGAATACAACCAATTTCTGACCATAATTCATGCACAGTCATGATGGAAAATGACATTGGAAATTATGTAATATGTTTGCTACTGAGAGATGTAACTAGTGTTATTTTTAAGTGGTTTCTTATGATTTAAAGTTAATAAAATCCTGTTTCCAAAAATAGAAAGTTCAAGACAAAACTCTGGCTAGAAATATCCACTGAGATTATTCTGTCATTCATAATATACTTACAAAGAACTGCAAGATTTTAAGATATTGCTAGAATTCTAGTGGATATTTCTGTATCCTCTGGAAACCACTTTATAATTCCACATTAGTTTCAGCTCCAGAGAGAAGAAATGATACATACACTGTGATCTATAACACCCTTTCATGCCACCTTATTTTATCCTGTTTTTCTCACTAAGCAAATAAGTTCTCATAAAAGAATGAGAACTCATATGAGTAAGAATCTCTGCTGATAACAAAAAATGTTGCACCAAAAATGCAACAGTACCTTTAATTCTGGAATATGTGTAGCCCTGTAGTGATCATTTTGACTACTAAGGACTCTGAACAACAGATGTGCAATGACTTGCTACATGCACACAAGATAAGTAGTTCCCTGACTTTCCTTCTCCTCATTTGAACTTCATCATAGTAGCATGATCCAAATGTGTATTCAGTTGTAACTGAATACTTTAAGATTTTTCTATTTGCTTTTTTTGCAATTGTTGATCACATATATATGAGAAAGCTAGTTGTATTTCATTCCAACCTGAACATTAATAGAGCTAAATGTAAAATTTTCAAGGCTCCCCATAAGTAAGTAAAATGTAACACAGATTATATTTTAAAATGAGTAAACAGTGAGCAGTGTTTCAGTACAAACTGAATTTAGCTTTACTGCCACATGTAAAATAAATAAATAAATAAAACATTTTAGCTGATTTTTTTTTTCATTTCTAAAGGTAATAGCTTCTTTCTAGATAATTGCATGAGAAATAGTGCTGAACTATCATTATCACCTCTGAACAGTGTCTCAGGCTTTCAATCTCCCTTAGCCAGTCATTCATTCCCACATAATACTCTGTTTTGGGCCACATATTACTAAAATTACACTAAAAAATGACAGTGTACAATCAAATGATTGACTTTCTAAAGCAGGTTTATATATTTTAAGACAAATATGTATTGATATAAATAATGCATAAATCTATATAATTGTATATATTTATTAAAAGTTTTTGCGTTCAAGGCAAAGTTTTTCTTCAGTTAATGATTGCATTTTAATTGTTCCCTAACAGTGATCATCTGAAATAAGGATAATGCTGTAGTGCTTTCTTTTCATTCTTGATTTCTGTTACAGGAACCAACAAGAATACAGAACTAAGTGTGTAGCTAGCTGGAGAAGTGTGGAGCTATGTTGAAGTAAGAAGGGGCATGATTTAATTATAATGAGAAACTCAGGCTTTGAAGGACCATGAAGATAATGTAGGCCCAGGGCTGATAACCTTGAATGATGTTATGACTAGAATATGTGGAACTATGTGCAGGTGGAGAGATAACATTACTCTGTGTGAACAACACCGTTGTACCAATTATATTAGTGCTAGAGATGTGTGTACAGAGAAGTTAGACCAATCATAAGTTGTTGGCACTTGCTGTTGTTAGTAGTCTATATATTCTTTGTTAGAACTTGCAATAAATGGAGAACAATTATACTTGTATTGAGGTTACAACGTTACTCCGGGACTGTCTCACACTCCGACAGAGAAGAGAAAATGCAACAGAGTAAAAGAGAGCAACAGAGTACACCAAGAACTACCGAGCACAGAACAGTCTCTGTGTCAAACACACTGTAATCTAAATTGACCTATGAATTAGTAAATGTTAGAACAGTTATTCATAGCAAACCATGATACTGAAAGAAAATAGCTGCTGCTTATCTACTGAAAGAGACTACCTGCTGAAGATTCAGATCTTGCCCAAATAAATGTGTTTTTTTTGTTGTTGTTGTTGTTGGTAGGTTGCTTTTTTACATATTAGGCAATATCTGCAAAGCATTTGTTCTGTCTTCAAGCTATCAGATTCAAGACAATTTTTCTCTCTAATTGTAATTTTAATTACAATATGTCATTACAAGGATGCCATTTCTACAAATCCAGGAATGGTTTTAGCTTTAAAAAGGTCATAAAGATAAACTTAAAGCTGAGTGAAATCATACAGCCAGGGATCTGGACTGTAGCCAACTTTTTTATTCTCAACTAGTTGAGTACTTTAAGGTCATATTTAATTTCACAATGGGTAAGAAAAAGAAAGAGTAAAAATATAAACAATCCCTACCTCTACAATGAATTAAATATCCTAAAGGAAATTTAACTATAAGCTGCATGGTATGTAGGGAAGTGATGAAGCATGCTTTTTTTAAAATATGCATTTTGCAAGAAAAAGCTCCTAGGAATATCGAAGTTTCACAGGTACTTCAGGCTTATGAGGAACCAGTAACTGAAGAGCCCTGTCTTAGACTTCTTGAATGACACTTAAAAGATTCCAAAGATCACACCCTGTGTCAAAAAGACTCAAAGTAATAAATTGTTGAAGCTCCACTCCCAGATGCTTTATTCATGAAAGGACAGGTTAAAAACAGAGGGCAGTGTTAGCAATTTACATTCTGTCATTCCAGTTAAGCAACGCCAGGCATTATGTATTTAAAAGAGTCACAATTCCCCACAGATCTTTGCTAATACTTGTGGACAAATCACACTGAGTGTTTTTCAGATGTTTTCTATTAATAATAACACAGGGGAGCATGGATATGGTGTCCATGCTTGTCTCCTTTTGCAGCAAGAAGCTTCTGTGATAGAAGCAATGTAATGTTTTCCCTGATGACTACGTAATTGCTCAAGATACTTTGTACAAATGGCATCTGACAATTGTTTGCATCCTTCATATTCTTTTCTCCAAACAAGTTAAATACCAGAGCACAATTGCTAGATGTGTCTACAACAAGATACACTTCTAGTTGTCTGCAAGAAAACTGTATAGATGAGGTGTAACTGCATATGGTCATTAGGCATCATGAGACTGTTAGCAATTATATATAGCACTGCATGTATCACAGATAGAGCATTTAGTAAATACCAAGTGGGACAAGACATTCAAGCACATATCATATCATCCTAATATAAACACACTCTATTTTCAAAGAGCTGCATAGAATTTTAATTAGGCAGCTACTATCACAGCGGGATGATTTGGTAAGGAGCCATTTGACAATCGCTGGGAAGAGGCAGAAATGTTATTAAGTCATTTTTTACCATAATCACTGCCTTATACTACTTCAGTTAGGAGCTACTTCTACTGGAAGGGAGGAAATTAAATATTATTGGCTGATATAGAAAAGACTGTATGAATTTAGAGGTCAGGAAGATTATAAAATTATAACTGGAAGAAATATTGTGTATGGAAAGTAAATTACAGGGATTGCTTTAACTGGAAGTCTTCATACTAGGATTACCACAGATTTCTGAGTTTTGGAGTCTCTCTTCTCCCTTCTTTTACAAGCAGCATAAAACACTATTTCTCAAGTTCTTTCCTCCCTTTTCCTTTTTTTTTTTTTTTTTTTTTTTTTTTTCCTGGTCCCTGGGCATAATTTTTCCTTCTCTGTGTCCCTCCATGCCTGATACCTGATGGCTGCTTTAGTCTCTGACCAGCTGACAGCAAGAGCACCTCTAGGGATCTTCACCAACATGTTTGAAGGGACTTTGCTCAATATAGCAAGAGTAAGGTATTTCCTAGATCAAAAAGCTGTCTTCCTTCCTGAGTTCAAGCTTCTTATCTGGATGCAATAACACAGAGCCCCTGCTTCATTTTTTCATGGGGAGTGGGATGACTGTTTTGCACAGCAGTGAGATTTTTGGGGTCTCTGTAGAAGCATGAGATAGCCAGCTGAATTTATGAGAAAACCAACAAATGTAGAGGAAATATTTTATGTGACAGAACTTATTCTATTATTAATGCAGCTCTTTTGGCCTAAAGTTAATTCTTATCTTTTAAGAGATATTTATGAGATATTATGAATCATATCAAATGAAAAACAAAGATATATGTAACTATGCCTTTGGACCAGAAACTGCTAATATTTTTAATTTTTTATCTGTCTGTCTTTCCCTATATGGCGATAGAAAAATTTGTAAATTATTTTTCTCTACTACACAAAGAACTTGTAGTGGGATCGTAGTTTCATTTTCTGTTAAGATTTTCATACAATTTATAATGTGCCTGCTGTTGTATTTCAAGTACTACTTGGAAAGAGAGTAATTTCAGAGGTATCTGGCATTACTGGGTTATAAAAAATGTGTAGGTTTTTTTTTTTTTTGGCCTCTTTATAAGAACTTTTTTAATTGTAAAACTTTTCTGTTACCAATGTTCTCTGAAATTATGTGTGCAGATTTCCAATAATAAGCAGGTAAAAATGCTTTAGAAGACAATCTTTTACTCAGATAAGAGAGGATTGGAAATATATGTTAATCATTATCACTGAAAAAAAAAAAAAAAAATCTCTCTGCCGAAGTTATAAAGGAAAATTTTCACTTTAATTTCTGCAAAATGTGCTTCAGTAGAATTTGGATAAGTAAGACTGTTCATGATGACTATAGCAGTCTCAGGACAATAATTTATTATCAGATATTTTATCTGCCAACAAAGGATAAATGTAAGGATAAAGTACTTTTAAATGGTCTCTAAATTGTCATCACTAGTCAGCAATATATAAGAAAAATTTAGTAAAGAATTTCATACACTTTGCCTATTTTTATTATTACTTGGATCCAGCTACAGATGCATGTCACAAAATCATAATACTTAATATTTTGATATCAAAGTATTCAATAATGGGGGGACATCACTGGCTAGGTAGCCAGGATGCATCTGAGCACACGGCTATATGCACATCTCCATTGCATATGTAAAATCTTTTCAAAATCTGGCCCTCAAATTAAGATTTCTAGCTGAATCTGAGAATTTCAATTCCCATTGAATTTTAATATGATTTTGGTGCCAAAGTCTTTAAATTCTCTTCCTTGTTTCCACAGCTTTAAAGTCACAGTAATTTTTACTACTTGCACTTTGCTTTCATTTGTTTCTGATCTGGTATTAAAGGCTATCTTTTTCAGGGTAAGTATAAATATAGGCAGGTCCTTGTGAGATTTGCCAGGCTTCAATTAATACAATTAATAATCAGTATTCTACATTCAAAATGGAAGCAAGCAGCTCTTTACATTTAGTTTGTAATGTGCAGTGTTGCAACTTGAACACTGGCAGTTCAAAAATGAAAAATATCCTTGCTGATGGATTCACATTATCTGGGAGTAACTTGGATCAGTAGTATCTTTACAAAGGATAAAATACCAGATGAATATTGCTGCTGATTGCATTGCACTATGAAGTGAGTTTCAGAAGAAACAAATTACCATCAGTCTCAGTTAAGCTAAAGTAAATGCATTTCAGTGTACCTGAAATCACTTAGCAATTTCTCCTTGTTTTGGAGCACCTATAATCTAATCTCCAATTATTATGTTCAACAAGTAAAATTGAAGAATATACTCAACCTTTCAAAAAAAATCTTCCAAAGGAAAAATTAAATATTTTTATTAACACTCATCAATATCTACAGCCTGCTAATATTTTGTGAGGTTATTGAGAAGTAGCATACAATATGCAATGTCCACTCACTGACTCAAATTCACCATTGGTAATACCTCAGCTCAAATGTAGGTATTCAGGCAGATAAGAAAACAGGTTTTCCTTCACATTGGATTTCATCAGAACCCCTGTACTGGTATGTTCATTAACATTAAAAGCTTTGAAGAACATTTCTCTGCAGCTATTTCACCTCAGGATCTCTATTCATTTTGAAATGGTATAAAAATACTCCAAGTTTAGTGTAATAGAGGTGTATTGCAAGTGTAATATAAGCAATGCAGTATAAAGAGCTATTTAAACTCTTATATACATTGCATTTTACATTTTACATTTTTCTTTTCCTTTTTGGGTACAAGAAATGAAAGGAAAAGAAGTGGGGAGAGGATGGGAGGGGAGGGCTAGGGGATGGGAGGGGAGGGAAAGAGACCTGCATAAAATATTAAGTACTTATAAATATCACAAAGCACGGGCATTCAAAGAGGCTGACTAAAATACCTCAGTTTAATCAAAGCTCAAGAAAGCCATTTGTGTTAAGTTTCTCTTCTAATATTTTTATGGGGGGAATTGTTTGGTTGATTTTTTTTTCTACATTCACACATTGCATTTTATTTCATATTAGATTTTTGTGGTTTTGGCAGTGCAGCTGAGAAAGCACAGGAAAATGAAAGTACTAGAAATAAAGTATTCTTCTCTTAGTGGCTACAGCTGTGGAACAAGTCTCCTGAAGAGATTAAAACATGGAAGTCAGAGACTTTTAAGGATGTGCTGAGAGATTCTGCTTGTTATGGAAAATCCCCATCATTTCAATACCTTTTAAAATGTACGGACATCCTATCCAACAGTAACTGATCTAAAATGAAGACACAAAATCTAATGTCCATCTGTGGTGCTAGTGGCCTCAGTGCTGCAAAAACAGAATCAGAATTAACATCTCTGTGGTCAGACTCCTTTGCCTCAGCTAATCCATCCTGAGACATGTAAAGCTCCATCCTCTCCCACTTGTCAAGGACACTTTCCTCATTTGTTACAGGCATTTGTATGCAAAAGTGTGCAAGAGAAATAATCATGTCATTCACTGTGAGTCACTAGTTGTACATAGTGCAGAAACATTATGAGTCAATAGCAATACATAGTGCAGAAAAACATCTTTCTAGCCATTGACATACTACTGCACAAATAAACAGTGCTCTCTCTTACACAGTGTGCCCTGGATACATTTTGGATCCAGTGACAAATGCATGCCAGAGAGTATTTACCCCAAGAAGAGGAAGAAAAGAGACACACCAGTCTGGCATTGTCAAAGCCCTAACTGTCTCTGTGCATGTTTTCAGATCCAGGTTTTTAATAAAATCCAAAAGGCAGATGTGGATGTTTCCTTCACCTGAAACAGAAAGTTGTAAAACTTCCAGTGAATTCAGTTCATATCCATACCTTTCATCTTATGAAAGAGAGACATAGAGAAGTGAAAATACTCCAGATTCTTCTTTTCCTTATAATGTGAGTTAAATGAAAATAAGGCTTGCTGTGTTTTGTGGGAAGAGCTCTCTAAAAAATGAATATTCTTAATGTTTCAGAATGAAAGTTTTCTCTTCACATACTAAGAGAATTTAAAAAGATAGTTATTACGAGTTATATTTTTATTGTGTCTCTGGAAAATAAAGTAGCAATTAAAATGAGATGAATATAACAATTGGCAAATCCTTCAAAAGAAGAGACATAAAGAAGCACACACACAAGAAGAAAATAAATAAATAAATAAATAAAACAAAAAGAGAGAGAAAGGAGCTGTTTCAGACTAATACCATGAATACATAGTCAAGGACTTAATTTTTAGACTTCTACAGCACACTGTTCTATAATAAGCAGTCAAAACTTCATTAAATATAGAGTCATTAAGTCTTTAATAAATATTTCAGATTTGTACCCATAAAGAAACAAGAAGATACTGCAAACAATGTTGAAGTACTTTTTGTTATATCAATAATTAAGTAAGGTTTTATTTGCCTATTTAGATGGTGAAGTATTGTAAACTAAGGAAGTTCACACAACCCAGATTAGTGAAAGCATTGGCTGGGGAGACAGCTAGTTTGTTGGTGTTTATTTTTATTAAAATCTGGAATATTGGGAATGTCTCTGGCCAGAACCCACAGCCTATTTAGCAGTTTTGTTCCAAGCTGGCCCATGAGTTGCTTCCACCTGGGCCACTGCTTTTTTCAGGAAAGGAAACAGATGACAGGCTTCTAGGCATCCGTCAGGCTCCCAAGCATCTGAACTGAGCATCATCCAGCACTGCCCAGACAGCTATATAACAACATGCAACATGTGCTGCTACCTTCCAAGAGGGCTTGGTTTGGGTGGGCTAAGATTGTTGATATGGGATTCTCTATTGATAAAACCCTGGATCCAGCTCTCACAGCAGCTGAAGCTGAAATAATTGATATTTGTTGGTTTTATTGTATTGTATTGTATTGATTTTATTGCATTTGTTAACTGTATTGACTGGTCAGTCTGTAAGCCTGTTGTTCTGGCCATTAAGCCTGTAAAAGTATAAAGAATTAAAAATATAATGAATTTGAGAGAAAGCATATGGGGAATATCAGTCAGCACAGCGTTGTCAAACAAATGGGATATCAGTGGAGAGGATAAACAAATAACAGAGGGGCAGTGTCAGCTAAAGTAAGACATTCAACTTCATGCTGAGCAACAGTCTGATTTAAAAATAAGTAGACACAGCATCCATGAAGCATAAGTTGGATGGATTAAAATTTATATAATTAACTGATGAAAAAAATGTCATTCTCAAGGTGAATCATCATAAAATAGGTGTGTTTCTAGCATTTGCAGAGCCTGATAATGGACTGGAAGCTTTCAGTACCTCAGTGATGAGGAACATTTAAACACAATCCAGTAATATTTGCAGGTGACACAGAGCTGACAAAGTGGTAAATGTTGATAAGGAGAGAGCAGTAAGAGAATGCTCTGAAGTGCTGGGCAAATGAAACCTGCTTAAGCACAGCTTTTCAGTACAACAAATGTGAAGTAATAGATCTATGACAAGGACTGCATTTTGTTTCCTAAAAAGCAGTATGCTTTTATCATGCAGCACTACTACAAATTCAGGACTTTAATGAGTAATATATGTACTTCTGGTTTCCAAAACTTTAAAAGGGTAGTGAAAACTGGAGTCTGTGCTGAGAACAATATCAAAAAATTACTGAGGGATTGAATAAATTATTAATGCCTTTAAATTTGAAAATAATAATAATATATATATTTAAAAAAAAGAAGATGATTATATTTGTTTACAAGATATACGATTCTTACAAGGATGAACTACCAATCAGTAAACAGCTCTTTAGTCTAGTGAAGAAAGGCATGATAAAACCAATGATTGAAAGTAAAAGCCAGGCAAATTCAAAATAACAAAATAAGCATAATCTCCTTTGACAGTGATTAAACCATGAAAATCAATTACCAAGGGTAATACTACTGCTTCTGTCTCTTGCTATCCTTAGACAAGACTGCTTGTTTTTTAAGATGGACATTTCTAGCTAAATATAGCAGGATGAACTCAGTATGGTGGTGGCTTTTTGAAGCTCACCAACCTGGTTCAAAAACAGCAGTGTGGATGATCTGGTATCTGTTCTGTAATAAATTACTAGCACCTAAACTTCTGATAAGGACTGTAAAACTTGTACAGTCTTTCTAGAATAACAAAACTAATTAAGGGCAGATTCCTATGTATTGTCTAGGAGGAAATTACCTGGAATCATATTGAGCCAGATACAAACAGAGGTTAAGGAAATCAACACTGCTACACTGAAAAGTTAGACATTTAGTTCCAGGACTGAAATTCATTCAAAATGCAAGTTTGGTCACCCAAATTCAATATATCCAGAGTATAAGACAATGGCATCTTAAAATGAAGAAGTGTTGAAGAAACATCTGACTATTGCACAAAACACTAACAGTAGGAGAAACTGAAACTCAGTGAAGAAATGTGGGCTGAGGTTGGATCCATGGAGGAGTGTGGTATTTCACAATACCAGAAGATTATCCTTTTGCTGTATAGTCTTCCAGATAGACTATACCTCTAAATAAAGCTAGGCCAATATCAGGCAAGAAGAATCATGGGGATTCTTCTGGAAGGATGAGGGCAGAAAGGGCTTTTGATTATAGAACACTTAGCTCAGGTAGATTTTAACTGAGGCCATTCTGTATAGTATTATTTCTTTTGGCCTTTCAGTGTAGATTTTTGCTGTTCCTGTATGGTAGATTTAATCTCTTTTCCTACCCTGTGCACAAGGCAGACAGTGCAGCCTTTCCTTCAGTACTGTTTAGTTTTTACTGCCTAGGCTGATGCTGAAGTGGAAATGGACTAGGCAGTCACTATTCCATTTAATCTACTTCTGAAAGGAAAACTGGCCTTTAAAATGCCTGCACTGAAACTTTTTTCCCTGTGGGACGATCTAGTTATGTTTCTTTATTGTGTGTTGTGTTGTTTATATTCTTTGTCTATCCTGTGAAACAAGAAAGATGAAGGGGAAAATGTGAAAAAGAAAATATGGAAGGCTTTTTGGACACTCAGAAGACAAAAAACAACAACAAAAAAAAATTATCTCCCAAAATGAACTTCAAAGTCTTTAACCTGTTAACTGGCATACCACTATATATTTTTAACCCTACTTTTCATCATACAAATCCTACTAAAATTAAATATCTGAGTGATTCTACTTCTAAAGTTCTTTGCTCCTCATACATACATAAACTACTTAATTACAAATCACCTGATCCCTTTATGAAGGGATTTATGAATGAATGTTTTTATTTCAGTTTGTTTTCAATTTCTTCTCTTCAGTACTGAGACAAGTTAATTGAATTACTTTTTAAATGAGCAAAGAGTTGGCAGGAATGTACTAGTCTGTATCATGATTATATCACCCACTCTTCAAAGCAGAGTGAAGTTTTTTTAAGGACTCCTCTATCTGATCCATGTCAGAAACTGAACTGAAAGCTGAATTTACATTTTGTCATTCTGATGTATCGGGATACTGAGGACAAATGAAATGCTAACATCTTTACAATGAATTTCCATATGGAAACTCATACAGCTCATTGTGGTTTTTTTTTGTTTGTTTGTTTGTTTGTCTATTTCATGTTTTCAAGGAAATGAAACTACAGCTTTATGCATTTTTAAATACCAAGAGATGTATTTGGTATTGTTACCTTCCTCCTTCTATTCAACACATATAGACTTAACTGTTATTCAGACTAGAAGATCTAGTAGAGCAGAGACTGTTTCTATGTCTCTGTTCATGCTTAGTACAATGGGGTATTGGTGTACTGTGAAGATCCACCAATAAATAATAAGACCTGAATGATTTTGTTACAGCAATATGCATATTAAGGTTATACCGAGTCACAGGAATGTTTCATTTTCTACTTTGATTGAGTTCAATAGATGATTGACTATAAGATCTGTGGCATTGATCTATACTGGTATTGTTTGCAGCAAACAGCTTTATTACTTACTGTTCTCAGTTATAATGATATATATAGCTAAATTGATGGAGTAAGAAATACTGTGTTATCATTACTTTTGAAAATTAACCCCCTTTAAAGTTGAATTGGTATAAAAGAAGTATAAAGCATAAGTAATTTTAGGTCTATTATGTCCAGATAATTATATAGCTATTCAATACATCGGGAGTGCTTTCATTCAAGAAAAAGGAATTTATTAGAATACTGTACACAGAAGTACAGAGACAGTTGAAAATCTAATGGGAAGTGCTCTCACCAATGCCTAGTGTCATGTTATTTATAATATCACAGTGAGTCCTAGGTTTATTGGAGCAATACCTTATACAACTCTTACAATGTGCAAAAATTTCATCAAAGATCAACTCAGTGCAATAAAAGGTGATCTTTAATATCATATTTTGCCCATGATTATGATAAATGTGTATTGATCTTTGTGAAGCTCGGAAAATTGCAAGCTGACGTGGAAAACTGCTGCAAGACTGGCATTACTGTGACTTTTAAAGCTTTTAAATCCCCTCTCTGACACGAACAAACATTCTGGCTGTGCCTGTGTTAGTCAAAATCTAAGCAGATGTTGCTTTCTGTATTACTGCAAACAACTGTGTTTCCCAGAATCTGAGACAGACATTCTGCAAAGGTGATTAACATTTTTAAGCAGAATTTGAACTTCTTAATCAGATATTGGCAAAACAGTAAATCCGTTGGGAATGAGGTGTTGAACCATGTATTTATTTGCAGTCATTATTTGAAGTAAATTGTTATATGAAAGTAAAATTCATTTAAAATCTATTTAAAATAAGCCCAGCTATTTAGTTACAAAATAACTCAATTAGTTTAAAACTACAAAAGTTAGCTGTTCCATTAAATTGTCTGGGTCACTCAGGAAATCATATGCCTTACTTGCAATAAAATGAAAATAAATATACTATCAGGAATTGTATCTGTGTTAATTAAAAGATTACAGAAATATTGTGTAATTATTGTAATGAAATCATTTTAACTGACCAAAACTTCACCATGTCCATTTTGTGGAATAAAATCAAAATCTAAATGAAGATGTTCATAGCATTCATGGATTATCAAATACAGTAATACTTTCAGAGATCCAAATAACTGATCGATAAAAGCAACAAAAAACCTTGGCTCTTCTTAGAAGCACACACACATATAGAACCAGTTTGACTCCTTAGACATTCAACAAATTGGGATGCTGCTGTGAAAGATATCCATTTTGGCTGCACATGAACTATCTGTGGTCTGAATCCTGTATATACATATATTTTTGTAGTACCTGCTAACCTGTCATGATGTATCTGTAAGTACATAGCCTCTAGCCTGAAGCACGTGAGTCTGAAAAGTGCTGTGTCACACTACACGTGAAGGGGAGAGAGACAAATTTACTTTAGATCTCTACCCACTACAAGGAAATCTTCACCATGATGCATTCCATGCCATAGTCATGTTCATAATACTATTCTTCTCTCTTCCAGAAAGACCTCTTTACTCACCCTCACCCATTTAATCTATATACTGAAAGGCAAAAAGTAATTAGTTTTCCAGTGATATCCCAGCTGCTTTTAAATCTGAGGTTGAGAAGGATTACTCCTGAGGTGAATAGCACAGCTATTGGAAGCCTCTGGAACTAAAGACAATCATCCAGAGGAAGGACTCAGAGGGGAAATTCAGTAATATAATGATAAAGAAATTAGGGAAAAGCAGGAAATACAGCAGCTCTTTTTTATTATTTCATAAAGAGAGAGGTGTCTTTCTTATCCTTTCTTCTTACTGACAGTGCAAGAGCGCCTTTGACTTTGGAAAGGTATGAAGGTCTGCCTCACCTTGGTACGGCACTGAGATGCCCTGGCTCTACCCCAGGCTCTTCTCTGACAGCATTACAATGCTGTCTTTCTTTCCTTTAGAGAATATTTTTTGTTTTCTTTATGTTTTCTGTGTATTATCGTGGTATTATTCAGAAACAGTGGAAATGTGTTATGCTGTGGATGTTCTAGAACTAGTTTGTAGAAGAATTAGGAAAACCACACTGAAAAAAAAAAAAAAAAAGGAAATAAAAAAAAAAAAAAAAAACATTTTATTCCTGAGGATGAGTACAGAAACAACAGATTTTTCTTCTCAACATTTTGGCATGCAACAGATTACAATAGAGGAGCATACTTGAAAGGGTTGTGGGTTTATCTGCCAAGCTGGAAAGCACCACTGGGGAGAAGAAGATTAATGTAAAGAGAAATCACAAACCTTGCAAACAGGCCATGGTAAGTGCATAAGCAGTAAATTACACAGTCATTTACAGATTAAGAAATATTCCGTGGCTGCCAGTTTGTATCTATGCAGGGAGAGGAATCGAGAGTAATTTCTCTGCAGTCTCAGGGTGGGTCTTCCACTGGAGACACATGGAGGTGCAGCCTTCCAGTAGGCAGCACCTTGGTACATCTCTGCAATGAATGAATCAAATCTCACCTTCTGTGACAATTACATCTGAACTACGTGTCATTTCCTCCACTCTCCCTTTGTGTCTGTATATTTCATGTCTAGCATCAAAACAGACCTGTGTAATGGCACCCACATTACAGCTGCTGTCATATCAGCTTTTCTTCAGTTGTTACTGATTAGTAGTCATTTCACAAAAGGTTGCCATGGCTATATTGTCAGAAGTTAAAGCCTGTTGATTATAGAAAGCTGTTGGTGATATTAAATATGTCTGCCTATTTTTTGATAAACCAGTTGTGCTTAAAAATTTAGCAAGTATAACACAGGCATGGCAATGTAGTCTTTACAATTTGTCATAACAGTTGTGGAGAACTGAAAACAATGTAATGGAATCTGTCATGTGTGTCGGGAAAGCCAGGAGGATTGGAATGGCTCCAATTTTCTCTAGGAGATATTCAAACTAAAATGTTCTCTTTTAATCCATTCTGCAAATCTGCGTAGGTTTAGAAATTAACAATTGAAGTTTATCGAAGCCCTCATTAAAAAATTAATAATCATAATCATAATTATAAAAACCCTAATTAGATATCTTCTTGGGAGAAAAATGTGGGGGAAAAGTAACTTTTCTATAAATAATATTATACTGAATGGCAGTAAACCAAGACTGGATCTAAGAGGTTTAGAGACTTAACCCAATAAACACATTAAAACTGTGCTTCTGGCTCAAGAGATGGAGAAGTTAGGTCTCCATAAAAATAGAAAGCACAATGAATGGGCAGCTCAATGCTGCAATCTTCATTGTGTATCAGCGATAAGCCATATATGTTTATGGATTTGCCAAACTGCAAAGTTGTAAGGATAGACAGTGAAAAGAGGGGCAAGTGTATGAGAAAGAGAATCTGGAAAAGCAGCTGACAGCCAAAGTAATTGTAGAGGGAAACAGGCTATCTACGGCTGTGAGGTGAATAGACCTCCTTCCTAAACTGTTCTGTATTTGATGAGCTGAGTGTAGAACAGGATTAAAACATTCCCACTGTGCTCATGAAGAGGCAAGTGCCAAAATAGCTGGGCTATGGCAAGCCAAGCTCACTTATACCTGCAGAATAAATAAATAAATAAATAAATAAATAAATAAATAAATAAATAAATCCAGAATTCTTCTGAAGTTTGTGCCTTTCTGTTGCCTGTGTGTAAATGTGTGAGTGGCTGGAATGTGTAAGCTTGAGAACAAGATCAAATATGTGATATTTGATAGACCTGTAGTTTCCTAGACACGTAAGTACTTGAAACATTTTGGTGAATTTCCGTTTTTTAAAATTTTTATGATTGAAGGACTTGGCATACATTTGTGGGAAACAAAAACAACAAAAATAGAACAAGTCTCAGACATGTCTATGTGAGCTTCCCACAGGCTGATGTTCTTCAAGAACTGCTCCAATACAGTTCCGTGCCACAGAAACCTTCCTTCAGGAGCTGACTGCTCCAGCTTGGGTCCCCCACAGGTGTCAGGCCCAGCACAGAGTCTCCTGCTGCAGGGGTTCTCCATGAGCTGCAGCCTCCTTCAGTCCACATCCACCTTCTCTACTGTGGGCTCCTCCATTGACTGCAGAGTGGAGATTTGCTCAATACAGAAGTGTTTCTGCCAGGATCAAGAATACCTGTTGCTGAAAGGGAATAAAAAAACACTCATAATAATTTTCAAGGTTATTTTATTTCAAGGCTCCTGTTTAAGTAGAACAAGGCTGACAATTCCCAGATAGAGAGCTAGATGATCTTCCACAATATTGCTTAATTAACCCTTTAAGAAGCCCTTAAGAGATAAGTAAGAATCAGGATTTTCATTCCCACAGTAAACATTAACTGAATGCCACTTGGCCTTGCCAAAGTACTTCACACATGAATATATTGGATCTATAAAGGTAAAGTTTTGGTAGCAGGAAGGCTGTAGGGGTGGCCTCTATATGATGTCCAGAAGCTACCCGCTGTCATATAAGACTCAGTTCCAACTGACTTGAAGGGACCCATCACTGGCCAGAGCCGAAACAAGGAGTAAAGTTGGTTGTGCTTCTGTGAGACCATGTTTAAGGAAGGGGAAAATGCTGTGCAACGGCTGCTGAGAGAGAGGAGTGATTCCAAATGATGAGAGAAACAACTCTGTAGACAAGGTCAGTGAGGAAGGAGGGGTGGAGGTGTTCAGGAGACAGTGGAGCAACAGTTCCCCTGCGGCCTGCGGAGGGCTCGTGGTGGAGCCCATGGGTCCCACGGTGGAGCAGATCTCCACGCTGCAGCCCATGGAGGAACCCCCACTATAGCAAGTAGATAAACTCTGAAAGAAGCTGCTGCCCATAGGGAACCCATGCTGGAGCAGTGTGTTCCTGAAGGGTAGACCCTGTGGTACAGACCAACGTTGGAACATTTCTTGAAGAACTGCAGCCTATGGGAAGCTCAGGTTGGATCAGTTCAGGAAGGACTGCATCCTGTGGGAAGGACACCACACCAGCAGGCAAAGAGAGATACAATGAAGGCACAGCAAAAAATTATTATGGACTGACTGCAAGCCCCATTCCTCTTCCCTCTGCACTGCTCAGGCAGGAAGGAGGTAAAAAGCTGAGGCTGAAGCTCAGCCTGGGAACCAGGTGATAGGGGCAAAGTGTTTTAATTTGGTTTAAATTCTCGCTATCCTAATTTTCTTTAATTATCAATAAATTAAATTAATTTTCCCTAAGTCGAGTCTGTTCACCAAGCACTCTCATGGGCAAAACAATCTCCCCAGCGTTATCTCAAACCATAACTTTTTTCATCTTATTTTCTCTCCCTGTCCTGCTAAGGAGGAAAAGTGTAAGAGTGGTTTGGTAGGCAACTGGCAGCCAGCCCCAGGGAGACATCTGTACCACCATCATTCCACAAGAGGATGATGAGAGACTATGGCTGCAGAAATCCAAACGACAGCTTTTTCATGCTCCCTTGATGTACCCTGTTTATAATCTTTATAATTAATTATGCCAATAAAAAAATGAATCATGTTTCTTCTTGTTTTGAATATGCACTTTGAAGAAAACAAGCTCATTTTCTGTTCTATTAATCACACACCCAAATATAATGTAGCATCCCCATCTTCCTCAGATAAGGTTCTCCACAAATCAAATTACATTCATTTTTGACTAATTACAGTTTTAGGCTTGGCACCCTGATAAGACCATTACATTTTATTCTATTGGCTGTTAACTCTGTCAAAAGCAACAAGTATCAGTTCCTGTAATGGGTGACAAGGACTATAATTAGACGCAGATGCTCAGCTTTAGTTTTCCATCTTGAAGCTATTAAAAACATACTAATTGTAACACAGCAGGTAAACAATAATCTGAAACTCTGTTTCATTGCAATTAGAAGGAAGCTGAGATAAATGTGTGAATTTCAAATGGATCTAGAAGACATAGTATTTTTATTAACTGCTAATACATAATAAAAATCTTGACTTCATAATAGTCAAACACATTAATCTCAGTCCAAATTGTAAAAAAAAAAAAAAAAAAAAAAAAAGGCACATTCTGATGAGAAGACAAAAAGATCTGTAATGTTTCTGCATCTTCCAGATCCACATATAAAAGACTGCATAAGAAATTTTCAAATTTTCATCCTTGGTACTGCAAGAATGAAATGTCTCACTCCTGATATTATCAGTTCTCTGATCCCAGGCAAGAACAGGCCTCCTCCATTGCAGACAAACAGTCCTTCAGCACAGCAGCAGCTTTAATTCTTTTTCAACAGTGGAGATGTCAAAAAGCCTACCTCATTAAATTTCTAAATGCGTATAGGAGAGTGTCTGTTGTTTTAAAAATATCTGTTCAAGAACGTTTTCCAATATAACAAAGGATTAATAAGTAGAGGAGGAAGTGATGGGAACCAAGTCTGATCAGTTACACTAATTGATGGAGGCATGTGAGGATGTGGGAATGTTTATTCATAGAATCATAAAATGGCTTGGGTTTGGAAGGGACCTCAAAGATCATCTACTTCTACCCCCCTACCATAGGCAGGGATGCCAGATTGCTCATCTAACCTGGTCTTTCCAGCTGGGTTATCTGATTGAGGACTTCTAATTTGGAATGCAACACCAAAAAAGCCTAGTGAGTTGTACTAATTGATAGGGAAAGATGGAATATGGGATTGTTAATTCAAGCAAGTGAGAATTCTGAGTGGGAATCCATAGATCAGGATGATAATAAGTAAAGAAGGGGGAAGAATAACCAAAATGCTGAGACACAGACCTGACAAAGCAAAAATGGAGACAATAACAAGAAACAAACCTCCCAGCCACACTTAGTTAAAGAGCTATCAAGTTACAGGCACCACTTCTAGGAAGATCAGCAGCTGATAATAACAGCTTCGCAGCTCATAAGACTGTGAGCCAGGGAGGGGCAGGGCTGAGAGGGTGCAGAGACCTGCAGACCCCAGGTGGGCATGTAGGGGGAAGGGGGAGCAAGAGCAACAGAGGGCTGCTAGGTAGAAGAGTGTATAAAAGGGCCAGTTACATATAAAGCACAACTGGTCAGTATGCTTGTTTGCCTGATCACCACAGTCTGTCCTGTATTCTGTTTTCCTCTCATCAAATCTCTTCTTTGCTATCTCTCTGCATATCTGCCCTTTCTTTCCTGTGTGTACTTGAGCTGCAAGTACTAAGTGCCAGCTATTGGTGAAATCTGAATGTGGGTGGGTGAACTTTGGTGCCAGCAACTGGTATCTGGTCAGGGAATAGCCCGAGTTGCCAGCTTCAGGAGCAAGTGTGGGGGTCTCCATCAGTCACTGGTGCAACCTGTGTGAATTGAGTTGATGCTAGCTACTGGAGTAAGACCAGGGGTATAGTTGGCTGTGGACTATAGTGCCAGCTACTAGAGTGAGTGAGGATCTTAGTGTCAGTAGTGAGGGTGGGGGGTATAGCTCTCTGGATCTAGTAAGGGTCCTACAGATTTTGTGCCTGGAAGAACAGCTACTGGTAAATTGGTGTGTGAACTTGATGTCAGCTACTAAGGGTGTAAGTCCCACAGACTGTGGTGCCAGCTACTGGAGCAAGTGGGAGTCCTAGCATCAGTAGTTAGAGGGGCTGCAGCAGTCTGGATCTAGGAAGGACCCTACAGACTCTGAGTCCAGAAAACTAGCTTCTGGAGGTACTGGTGTGAGGGGAACTCTAGTGCAAGCTACTGGAATCAAACAAGGGGGGTAGGCACCCATGGCCCGTTGTGTCTGCTGTTGGAGCAAGTGAGGTCCTAGCATCAGTATCTGAAGGTTCCTCTCTAGGCCTACAGAGGTCTCCAAAGACTTTATGCCCAGAATGCCAGCTACTGGGGGACAAGCACGAATGAACTGGGTGACAGTGAAGTCAGCTCAGGAGGTGTAGGCCCACAGACTGTGGTGCCACATACTGGAGTGAGTGGGGTCCTAGGATCAGCTCCTTGAGTTAGCAGTGTCTTCTAATCCCATCCACCTGGGATGGGAGCAGTTCAGCTACTTTGGTAGGGGAGAGGCTGGCATGGATGATGCAAGTGTGGGAATAGAAATGTTGTTTTTGCAGTTACATTGTTTAGAAGGAGGGAATGCAGTACTGAGATATGCTTATAGTGATAAGAAAGCTTAGCAGGCGACCTTGTAAAATGCAGACAACTAGACTCCTTAGGACAATTAGGTGAAAATCACAGTGTCAAGTCAAGTCAGATAAGTGAAGAAACATTACCACTTCAAGCAGTAAAAATGTCAAAAGAAATTTGAAATTTAACAGGCTGGCAACTGAAGGCCATGCATTGTTTGTGAAGTATCAGATAGATTGTGAACCTGGATTACTCACTCAGTGGGGAAGCAGGGGAGGGTCTTGTCATCAAAAAGTATATAAACTGTGTTTTGGAACTTGTAGATGCGCTCTCTCCTGCTTGTGGGGCGCCCGCCATTGCAATCGCGAATAAATTACTACTTCACTGAGATCCTCACCTGAGCCTAAGTTATTGGCTACGGAGTGTTTCTCACACAAGTGACAGGCTCTGCACCAGCAGCTGGAGCAGGGCCATGTGCCTGGCTGAGGAGGGGTGAGTGTATCTTCCCCAACCCAGTTTACATGGGGTGTATATGTGTATTCACTAGCAAATATTAAGCTGGACTTGCCAGTGAGTAGCAGGGGTTCTGGATCCCGGCCAGAGTATCAGGTGGGTGGTGGGTCTGTGACTGTATGCCCAGGGGGACTTACAAATATGGTGTGCATGAGGGTCAAGTATGTGAGTGTGTGCATGTTGCAGCAAACTTCAAGCTGGAATGGCCAGGGATTGGGCAGGAGTGCTGGGCTGACAAAGTGGCCGCACCGGTACTTTAAAATCCAGGCAAGGGCTCCTGGACAGACAGAGGGACCATGCCACATACTTGAAAGATCCGTGGATGTGTGCATGCTTTTGAGCCTAGAGATTGGTGTGTCTGTGTGTCAGCCAGAGAGGAGGAAGGGGGGTCAACTATCTGTTTCTATGTTTTATGTGAGTCCTGCTGAAGGCAGCCTTTGGCTAGAGCTGCCTGTGTGGCCAGTCATGTCACAGTCCTGTCTCTGGCACACTAATAGCTTTGCTACTGGTTGAGCCTACAAAGGGGAAAGCAGAAGCTGCATCCCGCAGACTGGTCAGAGACCCACAGTCTGTGGGTACTGGGCTGGGCACCAGCAGCTGAACAGGAGTGGTCCTGGGGAGGAGGAACTGCGCTCAAGTCTTTCTCTTTTAACTCACTTAACAAATTTCATTATAAAATGTAGGATCAAAAGACAACTCTATCATAAATCCTCACTACACATTTTATGAACAAGATGACAAGAAGGCTGGTTGTTGGGGCCCTACACCTTTCTCATATTTAATGTTCCTTTCTCATACATAATGTTCTTATGCTTAGCCCACACAACCATACACCTTCAGCTGCAAGGATGCCCAGAAAACCCCCAGTGGTGGGCTGTTGCATGTGTGCAGTGCACTGCTTCTTCTGGCACTGGGGGCTGGCTGGGTGCTGGGATGGCCAGGTGGGAAATGAGGTTCAGAAAGATGTTACCTAGAAGTTCTTTGTGGGGGTAGACCTCAATATATACAAAATTGATGTTGTATTGATGTAATTGATGTAATTGATGCCTGATGTTGTATGTGTCCAAGAGTGAAACATCACCCAATGTGTTGAGAACACTTACAAGAATTAGTTTCTGTATGTGATGCAAGTTGCACATGCATTTATCATTTCTTCTTTAACACTTACAAACTGGATCATTTGCCTTATGAGTCAAATTCTGTAAAGCTAATTTCTTTCTTTCTTTCTTGAAAATGTATCTTGATAAATGAAGTGTCGTTCACAGAACTACTACAATGTAAAACATTATACAAACTACTTACAATTACATAGGTTGTCAGCATTATAAAACATTGTTACGAAGGTTGAACCAAAACTAGATATGAGCTTATCCTTGATGGCTCAACACATTTTTCCATGTGTGAGCAGTTAAAATGCAACTGGAGGTCTGGCATAAGACTTCTATGGCTGCTTGGTTTCAACCAGCTATCTGCACACTGGTCAGGATGCCTGACTTAATATATCCTTCATCACCATCACTTTTGTCAGGATCAGCTCCAAAGCACTGCTATAGCAGAAACTGGGAATGGGCAAGGGGAAATACATTAAACTCTCCCCCTATTCATTCTTCTGCAGTAGTATTTTTAGTGAGAAACAGGTACATGTCATTGTTACAGATTTTATTGTGAGGATGTTGCCCTCTATCTAACCCTTTTGTTAGAAAGTATGTTTGAAGACCAGATCCTGGTTGTTAAGCCTGATACTTCACTAGTAAAAGGATTACATTGCAATAATCTGTTATTTTAAGAAATATATATATATATATATTGAAAAGACACTCATAACATTTATATCAATGAAATTGTGATAGAAATATCGTGAACCTCTGCTGAGACAGGAGATGCACAAAGGTAACAGAACAGAGATAATGAAATAAACGTATATAAGAACAGGGGAGGTTTTTTTTTCTCCTTCCTCCCCTGCAAATGACAAAGAAACTAGAAGGAAGAAACAGAGCCTGAAAATGACAAAACAAGCATATAAAAATGGAAACAGACAGAGGAAATTAATAATTTCCTGTACAATCAACACAATGTTTTCAAGATACACAATATGTTTACAAATGAAAACAGTAAAGGAATATAAGGTTTTTAGAGATCATTGTTACTCTTTGAAATACCGAACATCACAAATTAGTTGTATATTCTAAAGCCATCTTGAGAAAAAGCTTTGTGATTGATCTAAATTTAGGAAATATATTTCATTGCCTTTTTTTTTACAAATGGCTCTGAAATGTATAACAAAATTTAGCCCAGTATACTTATCATAATAACAGCTTTTAATGTGGATACGTGAAAATAGCCAGCTAGAGTGTTCTTTGCATAAAATTATGTGTGCTGCTTTATGATGGTTATGTTATTTGCATTAAATAGCCAGTGCTGCAAGTTAAGGATACATTATATTAAATTATCTAGGACATTATTATCATATAAATAAAACATGCCTTTAGTAATGTAGAGTATAACAGCACTACTTGGGGGGCAGGCTCCCTAAAAATTAATGTAGAGAAAAATACACTCCAAGGAGCAGAACACAGCATGGGCCAGCACATACTGCTACAGCTCTATTCACATCGGTGACACTGATTTCCATCAAGTGAGGATTAGGAATGAAACACTCCTTTTTCCCATTAGCAGTCACCAAGGAAAGCAGATGAAGATATGATTTAGGGCAACTGATTGATATGGTGCAGTACAGCTGCTCTGTGGCCCTTTAATATCCTGTGGCTCACAAGCAGCTCACAAGCAGCTCCCAGCACAGGACAGAGTCACGCAACTAGCAATGAGATTTGGTGACAGCAGATTGCCAAGCAGTTCAAATCAGAGCTGCTGAACCAGGCACAGGCTAATGAGTCTAATATCAGTGACTGCCTTGACGTCCAAAGGGACCTCCAGGCATGCTCTGCAGAATCCATGAAAACCCATGAAAAACAGATGTCATAGTTCTCAGTTACAAATTGTAGGTAGACATAATACTGAATTTTCATTTGTCATAGATTTTCTTTTTAAAAAGAAATTGAAAATAATTTCCATTTAAAAGCAAATAAAGAGCAAATTAAAAAAAAAAAAAAAAAAAAAAAAAAAAGAACAAATAGATGACACTTTGCTGTTTGCTTGGGACATAGGGGATATCATATAGAGCTGCATTGTATCCTTTGGGCCTCACACCTCCATAGCAAGAAACAATATACTTTTGTGGTGTAATAGGGGCCTTTCGATTTTCAGTGGCTTATAATACAAGTCAACAGTCATTTACTAGTCTTGACAGGTAGGCCAAAGTCTAAGATTTTATAAAAGTCATGATTTTCCTTTCCCTACTATATTGAATCACAATACAAGTACAAGACGTACAGAAATGCTCTAGCATCATCCATGTGGCATGATTCTATGATTCTATTTTGTTCTACAAATTTAAAAAATGACCTAGTATCGTTACAAGTATGTTTCAAGTGGTTAAAGTTATAAGCTATCTTACTCATGAAAAAAAAATAAAATAAAATAAAAAAAAAATTAAATGAGCAATCTATGGCTTCACTGTATTATCTACACCCATCTTGCAGAAAATTCCTAACTACTGAATTATAACTTGTGAACAAAAATTTATACACAGGTGCTTTATATTTAAAAAGCAAAATTGAACCTCTTGTTACTTGGATCACATAAATTTTCTGAAAGCACAGAATTTAACACTCTAAGAGACAATTTCTTCAGTAGTATTAACCCTCAATAAAAGCTCTGTGGGAGAAGATAGTAAATCTTTCACCTACAACATGTTTTAAATCACAACTCTCCCTTACCTGCAATGCTACATTCAGAAAATAGAAGTGAGAGATATCAGAAGAGTATCAATTACAAAAAAAAGTCTTCATAACATAATAAAGTAATTTTAGATGGGAAAATGTTTAATAAAACTATTTCTTATTCTGAATAACTTTTAATATTCCTTGAGAATGTAAAAACTGAATCTGTCTCTTTTTACTCTTTTCATAGATGTAATAAGATGAAGCATCTTAAGCAACAAAGTTGTTTTGTTTTGCCTACAGAAAGTAAATATACACTGCTCTGACAGAAGCAGAGGATGCCACAAGGGGGCTCGTGTTTAAAGCATATTTACTTACTATTAACAATTGCCAAGGATGAACAACTCTTTACACGTATCAAATGGAGAATTCCTTTTTGCTTTCATTTTCAGATTTTGATTTAATTCTGTTTTCATTTTCACTCATAGTACCTCTATTCTTTTTGGAACAAGTAAGATGAATCCACAAATAAAGCAGTTCCCTGAAGTAAAGAAGCTGTAGGACACTCCATCTCACACTATGAACAAAGATACAATTAGAAGGGAAAACATACAAGTACTAAGAGGAAAATTAGCACCACAAAATTGTCTTTTAATTTACCAAATAAGGTGTAAAAACATAAACAGGAGAAGAAGAGCGTAAACTTAATAAAAATAATTTTTCCATGCATAAATTTGCATCCAACAATCAGCATTTGAAAAGGACAAGTAGCTTAGAAGGTCATGTTGAGGTCCATAGTAATGAAAATAAAATATATTAAAAAAATAAAAAATAAAATATATTTTCATTAGGATTGGTAGAAAAATTAGCTTCACTAGATTCTGAATAAAGCTAGGAAATGATACTAAAATGGAAACAATCAATAAATTTAGGAAACCTTAAAGATATTCTAAGTTTAATGTTCTGTTCATAATATTATATAGTATATTATTATTCATACTATATTCTTACATACAAAGTGCACACATATAATATACACATGCATGCACATGTCTATATGCACACATATATATAATTTAATTATGTCATATGCTATATAACGTATTGCAAACAAATAATATACCATAACATATGTGATATACAAATGGGGAGGAAGGAAGAGAGAAGGAGATTCGTGTATATACTCATATGTATAGGTAACACATTTCTAATATTTTACTTCTTGACCATTTTTGTTTTGAGCATCTATGAAATTTTTATCAAAAAACTTTTGTTTGGAAAAACTTGACTCTGTTTAGAATCCCATTTTCTAGGGATTTTGTAATGTTGGTTGAGACCTTTATAATTTTATAATGTATGCACATTGTCTTTCCCAAATAAAGAATATTTTTGGCATAGTTTTTAAGAATAATTATAATTAACATAATCACTGGTGATAATCTTTAGTTACTTGGCTCACCAGCAAGGACTAAACTGGCATATACTTTGGAACTGTCAAGCCAGAAGTGAGAGACACCAGGCAGAATATTGGCCTCAAAAGCTTTCCAAATGAAGAGTGGTTTCAGTAATTTTAACTGTTTCCAAGAGGCTAAAATTATAGTCACTGAATCCAAAATAATGAGCTTCCTGCTAAGCCCTAATGATTTGGATTTTGAGACATTTGATTTATTAAAATGCACATAAAATAAGAAAAAAATATATTGCTATAATTCAAATGTTTTCTGTGTGTTCAGACAGATGCTTCATTCCTGAATTTCTGTGCCAAATTGTTGCCAGTACCAGCTTGTTGCCATTGACAGAACACAGTAAAGGACAAGATGGTGAACCAGGAGACAGAGTGAGCTCAGTACATCTGCTCATCTCTGGAGACTGGATTGCCTGTATCAGCTAGGGACAAATGAAAGTGAATATAGTTATTCAATGCTAGTGTCTGCCAAAACCCAACACAATTTGGCTAATTCTTTCCTCCTGATATAATTATCTATTTAGCTCAAGAGTTACCATATTCATTATAATTCTGGACATCTCCTCAATCTATATTAATTATATGTATAATATCATTTAAAACACAGAGCTCATGGAGTCCCTTAGCCAGTCAGGGAAACACATTATCCTCAGGCTAATTGCTCAAGCAAATTGTGCCTCTGTATGTATCATTTAGATCCTAATTCTGTTCATAACATAAATACTCAGTAACTTGGACTAAGACATCCTTTCTGTAGAAGTTCCAATGCATTCTTAGAGGAGGGAAGATTCTCTCATGTGCATAAAGAAAAAGGTTTTATTTATCTTCAGGTATGTAAAATTGCACAGACCTAGCATTGTGTGTGTCCTTTTGTTATGAGATGGAGGCATGATGAGAAAGAAAGGAAATCAGTATGCATGTAGACTTAGTGGGATCTTGCTTCATAAATCATTTGTAGATCTAAGTTGAGACTGCATAGGACAGGATGAATAGCAAATGATAAAGAAAGTGCAAGGCAAAATGTGCAAAGCTATTTATATCAATCATAACTGATAAATCAATAATCAAAAAGATATGTGGATAAATTTAGCTGGTTTTGTTGGCAATCAACAAAAGCCACGATGTTCGTGAATTTTAGCCTTGCTGGGAGATTGATCTAGATGTATTTTGCAGAGCACAGTGAGAGAGCATCTTGCCTTGCACAACAAAAAAAACACATTATATCTGGATATTCCAGCAATGTATAAAGCAAGTAGATATAAATAGCCATCATTCTTGGCATGGTAAATTTAAAAAAATAAGTAATAATAAAAGAGTAAGCCTGTTTTGTTAATGTTTCCTTCAATTCCAGATATGGCAATCAGAACCTATACATAGCAAAACATTATTTAAGACATCATTTCTGTGTCACACTGGTTTATGAAATGGGTCATTGTTAAACAAAAGTGTTTAGTATCTGCTTTGGAAATCAGTCAGGCTGTATGTGGGGAAGTGTGGGACTCTGGAACAAACAAATTAACACTAGCAGATTCACTGAAATCAAATCAAATCAGACCTAATTCAGGATATGTTATCAGTGCAAACAGGTGCTGGGAACAAGATGTATAGCCATTTCTACCAGCAGGTTTTTAATTGTATAAATTGGTCTTGACTTGTCACCAGTCAAGAAAATGGATTCTGTGTTCTCAAGACTACTCGATGCCATGCTAAACATGCCTCCCCAAACGTGATGGGTCATCTGAACAAATGAGATGCTCTGCTCAGAAGAGCTGTCCTTTTCTGTGGACTACGACTGAGCCTGGAGCAATCAGCTTGTAAAATATATTGTTGGTACTGATCTGAAAAGAAACAACATGTGTATTACAGAGCATGCAATAAAGGCAAGGAATTCTCATGTAAAAGCTGCATTATAAATAATACATTTTATATGCATCCGCATTTAGGAGGGAAATTTCACCATAATTATCAAGATTGCAAGTGGTATAGCACTGAGCCTGATGCTTCAATATAGTACACTGGTGAGGTAAAATTTTCCAGAAGACTTTCATGCCAACAGAACCACCAGACTATTTCTACCCTAATTCAGTCCACCAAAGCTACTTCTAAAAGCTGTGTTCACCTAAGTCTGCCTTGCCCTGCCTAAGAGACAGCACCTCATGACTATTTCTGGATCTGGACTGCTACACCCAATAAGAATTTCTGTTGTAGCTTGTTACCTTGGTGTCCTTTGTTAAATTAGGGGCTCTTTGCCTTGGTCTACATTAGTAGAGCAAGCATGTTCTCAGGTATCCCAAGCATAAATTTTCCATGATATCCACTGATTATGATGATGTCAAATTAATCAAGTGTTTCATCATAACCATACGAACATGTGATGTATCCCTGGTTGGTCCCAGTGTGAGTCTGGGATGAGACATGGCAAAATGATTGCCCTCCTTCATGTACAAAACTTTCAGAAAGTAAAGGAATTCATTAATAATTAGAATGCTGCAACCTTGCTTTGGGAAAAAATTAAAAAAAAAAAATTAAAAAAGAGAGACAAGATAATGATAATAATAATAAAGGCTGCAGTTTATCTAACAGCATTTTCTGGGGGGAAACTCTGAATTGCACATATTCTACTTAGCAAGCCACAGTCACAGAATTTCCTGTGGCTTGATCTTTATGTCATCTACAGTGTTGTTCTGAATGTTCATCAGCTTATTTTTTGGTCCTAAAAACTACATTTTACTACATGTTGGAGCAGAAATTCAGAAAGGTAGGGTTTACTACCAATCTCCAGATTTTATTAGATATCACAGCTATTTCTGAGTGATTATGTGAAACCACCTCCCCCCGCCTCCTCCCATGTGCTTTGTGGATTTATCAGTTGAACTGGAAAGTGCAATTGAAACATAAAAGCATTTTGCAAAGTATTATCTCTATAGAGCTTTCTTATCCTTCTTTATACAACCTCAGTATTAGGAAACAGCCCTGAGAGTTTTAAAGAAAGGGAGGAAAGGAGAGAAAAAGACATTGCAGGAGATGTACAGAAGTAGATTTTCCATCACTACTTCTTTATACACATCCCTTATGCCTGTTTCATGCATTGCTACTACATACACAGTAAAATTGTTTTAAAAGATAGATATAGAAATGTTGATACAAAACCTGAAGGCCAGGAAGAACTACCATATTCTTTGATTTAGAGTACATCTTGAACTTCTCATAGTTATTCTCATATTAACCTCAATAATTTAAAATTGGCCAAAATGTTTTCCTATAAAGTATTTAATCTCAATCAAAAGACCTTAATCAATAATAGTTCTGATTATAAAAATACTGTTCTTACTTATATTTACTTGTTTCTTGTTAATATTTATATTTAATGTATGTTGGTAATTTGTATAATTGATTATGACTTCCATCAAAATGTATTTAATTTTTCATCTAAATTATTCAACTTTGATTCCAGATTAATGAATTTCTTCACATTTTCTGTTTTAGTGAGCTGGAAATTATTTTAATAATCCCAGTCCTTTCTGCTTCTGAAGGAGAAAAACTTCCAACTGAATCATTCCAGTTCTCACTCTTCCTTTTGATATACTAAACAAAGTGAACTCTTCCGTTCTTTAAAGAAAGCCATATGTTAGAGACCTTTCATCACTTCTAGTCTTGTGCAATTTTTCAACATCCTTCTGAAAGCACGGATAACCACAGCATAAAGTACATCCATACTATAGGAACAAAGCCCTTTACAGCGGTGAAGCCATGCTTCTACTCAGTAATTCAACTTTCGTGGCACTAAGAGTGACACTAGACTTTTTGTTACACTATAGCACTGTAATTTTATCCTGTTACTTACCTTTTAAGAAAATACATTTTGCCATAAAAAACATGGTGGTAACTTCTGTATTTGCAATTGGTAATGCTTATGCATCTTTTTCTTTGGATGGCTACTATTTAACAAAACTTGAAACTATGACTGTCTGGCCACCATTATTTACCACTCAGAATCATCTTTGTCTATTATGTACATTAGTTTTTCTTTTCTGTTTTGTGGTTATTGTTGTATTTTAAATATGGTTCTTGATTACAGATGAAAATATTGCATTGCACTATGCTAAAAAGTGCTCCTTGAAAATCGTCAATGGAAACTACAAACTACAAACTCAATTTGCTTGTTATTTCTTATTAATGACAAGGTTTGAGAGCTGTATGTCAGCTCTCATCTAATTATCACAAGCGTTAAGTGTCACTTTTCAATCTGAAGGTCATAAATACAATTGAAACTGCTTACTTAAGGCTTTGTGTTTTACAGATTATTTTTTCCTTACTCAGACAAAATTATTATCTCAAGATAACATACATCATATCACAGAATCACAGAGTAGTTTAGGTTAGAAGAGACCTCTAAGATCAGCGAGTCCAACTCTGACCTAATGCTAACAAGTCCTCCACTAAACCATATCCCTAAGCTCTACATCTAGACGTCTTTTAAAGACCTCCAGGGATGGTGACTCCACCACTTCCCTGGGCAGCCTATTCCAGTGACTAACAAGCTTTCAGTAAAGAAGTTCTTCCTAATATCCAACCTAAACCTCCCCTGGCGCAATTTTAGCCCATTCCCCCTCATCCTGTCACCAGGCACGTGGGAGAATAGACCAACCCCCACCTCACTACAGCCTCCTTTAAGGTACCTGTAGAGTGCAATAAGGTCGCCCCTGAGCCTCCTCTTCTCCAGGCTAAATAGTCCCAGCTCCCGCAGCCACTCCTCATAAGACTTGTTCTCCAGACCCTTCACCAGCTTCGTAGCCCTTCTCTGGACTCACTCAAGCACCTCCATGTCCTTCTTGTAGCGAGGGGCCCAAAACTGAACACAGTATTCGAGGTGCAGCCTCACCAGAGCTGAGTACAGGGGGACAATCACTTCCCTGGACCTGCTGGCCACACTGTTTCTTATACAAGCCAGGATGCTGTTGGCCTTCTTGGCCACCTGAGCACACTGCTGGCTCATATTCAGCCGACTATCAACCATACTCCCAGGTCCTTCTCTGCCAGACAACTTTCCAACCACTCATCTCCCAGCCTGTAGCACTGCTTGGGGTTGTTATGCCCCACGTGCAGGACCCAGCATTGGCCTTGTTGAACTTCATACAGTTGGCTTCAGCCCATGGGTCCAGCCTATCCAGATGTTCCTGCAGAGCCTTCCTACCCTCGAGCAGATCGGCACATGCACCTAACTTGGTGTCAACTGCAAACTTACTGAGGGTGCACTCGATCCCCTCATGCAGATCATTGATAAAGATGTTAAATGTTAAAGAGGACTGGCCCCAGTACCGAGCCCTGGGGGACTCCACTAGTAACCGGCCTCCAACTGGATTTGACTCCATTCACCACAGCTCTCTGGGCCCAGCCATCCAGCCAGCTCTTAACCCAATAAAGCATATGCCAGTCCAAGCCATGAGCAGCCAGTTTCCTGAGGAGAATGCTGTGGGGAATGGTGTCAAAAGCCTTACTGAAGTCAAGGTAGACCACATCCACAGCCTTTCCCTCATCCACTAAGTGTGTCACCTTGTCATAGAAGGAGATCAAGTTCGTCAAGCAGGACCTGCCCTTCATAAACCCATGCTGCCTGGGCCTGATTACCTGCTTGCCCTGCAAGTGCCACATGATGACGCACAAGATAATCTGCTCCATGAGCTTCCACTGAGGTCAAACTACCAGGCCTGTAGTTCCCTGGGTCTACCTTCTGGCCCTTTTTGTAGATGGGGGTCACGTTTGCTAGCCGCCAGTCGAGTGGGACCTCCCCTGATAGCCAGGACTGCTGATAAATGATGGAAAACGGCTTGGGCAGCTCTTCTGCCAGTTCTCTCAATACCCGTGGGTGAATCCCATCCGGCCCCATCGACTTGAGTACATCCAGATGCTGTAGCAGGTTGCCAACCATTTCCTCGTGGATTATGGGGGTCACAATCTGCTCCTCATCCCCTCCCACCAGCTCAGGGTACTGGGCGTCCAGAGAACAACTGGTTTTGCTGCTATGGACTGAGGCAAAGAAGGCATTAAGCGCCTCAGCTTTTTCCTCATCTCTGGTAACTAAGTTTCCCCCCCACATCCAGTAAAGGGTGAAGATTCTCCTTAGCCCTCCTTTTTGTGCTGATATATTTATAAAAACATTTTTTGTTGTCTTTAACAGCAATAGCCAGATTGAGCTCCAGGTGAGATTTGGCCTTTCTAATTTTATCCCTGCACTGCCTCACAACATCTTTATAATCCCCCTGAGTGGCCCACCCTCTTTTCCAAAGATTGTAAACCCTCTTTTTTCTCCTAAGCTCAAGCCACAACTGTCCGTTCAGCCAGGCCGGTCTTCTTCCACGCCGGCTCGTCTTTGGGCATGTGGGGACAGACCACTCCTGAGCCATTAAAATTTCTTTCTTGAAGAGCGCCCAGCCTTCCTGGACTCCTCTGCCCTTCAGAACTGCCTCCCAAGGGACTCTGCCAACCAGTGACCTGAACAGCTCAAAGTCAGCCCTCCGGAAGTCCAAGACAGCAGTTTTACTGGTCCCCTTCCTGGCTTCGCCAAATATCAAGAACTCTACCATTTCGTGGTCACTCTGCCCGAGACTGCCCCAACCACCACATCTCCCATCAGGCCTTCTCTGTTTGTGAACAGAAGGTCTAGCAGGCCACCTCCCCTGGTAGGTTCGCCAACCAGCTGCGTCAGGAAGCTATCTTCCACGTTCTCCAGAAACCTCCTAGGCTGCTTTCTCTGGGCTGTGTTGTGCTTCCAGGATATGTCTGGGAAGTTAAAGTCCCCCACGAGAACAAGCACTGATGATTTTGCAACTTCTGCCAGCTGCCTGTAGAACTCATCCGTCTCCTCATCCTGGTTTGGCGGTCTATAACAGACCCCCATCAGGATGCTTGCCTTGTTGGCTTTCCCGCTGATCCTAACCCATAGCAACTCGACCTTATCATTCCCAGCATCAAGTTCGACGGAATCAAAACACTCTCTAATATAGACAGCCACTCCACCACCCCTTCTGTGCTGCCTGTCCCTTCTGAAGAGCCTATAGCCAGACATTGCAGCACTCCAGTCATGAGTGGTCCCACCACGTTTCCGTGACGGCAACCAAGTCATAGCCTGCCTGCTGCACAATGGCTTCCAGCTCCTCCTGCTTGATGCCCATGCTGCGTGCATTAGTGTAGATGCGCTTCAGTTAAGCCTTTGCTTTCTCCCCCAGCCTTGCCATTGTTCCCCCTGGCACACCTCTAACAAACTTTGTTTCATCCCCACCCCCCTTCTTACCTAGTTTAAAGCCTTCCCAATTTGCCCTGCCAGCTCCTGGGCTAGGATCCGTTTTCCCCTTGGAGTCAGTTGGGGCCTGCCTGCAGTAATCAGGCCGGGTGCTGAGTAAAGTGCCCTGTGGTCAAAGAACCCAAAATTCCTGTGTTGGCACCAGCCCCTGAGCCACGTGTTTAACAGGTGGGCTTTCCGTGTCCTCTTTGAACCCCTCCCTACCACTGTAGGGATGGATGAAAACACCACCTGTATTCCCGCTCCGTCCACTAACCGTCCCAGCCCCCTGAAGTCACTTTTTATAGCCTTCAGGCTTCTCTCATCAATGTCATCACTGCCAGCCTGGACTATCAGTAGTAGGTAGTAATCAGAGGGGCAAACCAGGTTGGGAAGCTTTCTGGCAACATCCCTGACCCTGGCCCCAGGGAGGCAGCAGACTTCCCTACGGGTAGGGTCACGCCGACAAATAGGGCCGGCCCTTTGTTCCCCTGAGAAGCCGCCCACAACGATCACCCTTCTTTCTTTCTTGGTGGAAGCAGTCTAGAGGCATGAAGCAGACTTCCTCGCCCTAAGCTACCTGGGTATACTTTCTACCACACCCTCATCCTCTGCTCTCTCAAGCTCCAAGGCCTCAAATCTGTTGCATAAGGGCACGTGGGAAGGTGGGGCAAGTGGGGGGGGGTTGGGGGGGGGGACATTTCCTGCAACGTCAAGCAGGAACCTGCTTCCATTCCTCCTCCACTCCTAGGTCCCCTCCCTCTGCCCGACAGCAACCGGGCAGTGGGTCCACCCCCATTTGGGGAGCCTCACTCCAGTGCCTCTCCTTCAGGCCTTGCAGAGAGTTCCACCAGTCTATCTCCCTCTTGCACTCCCTGACAGCCCTCAACCTCTCCACCTCCTCATTGAGTTCTGCCACCAGGTGGACCAGGTCATCCACCTGCTCGCACCTCACACACACAGTATCTCTGCGTCCCTCAGATAGCAGCAGCAGGCTCTGACACTCCCTGCACACAGAGACCTGAACTGCCGCATTTTTGAGCAGGCAGTCTGTCTGGGTGGGTGGCTACAGACTTTCTGGAGAGAGCTCTCTGCCTAGCTTGGACCCTCGGGCCTAGCTAGTGGTAGACAACCGTCAGATGAGCTGTTCTTAGGGGTGGGGGGGAATCGCTCTGCCCTCCCTGCTCGCCCTGCCTGCGCGAACTGCCACGCAAACTGCTGCGCCCCGCCCTTCCGACGCGCCCCGCCCCGTTTCCCCGTCCTGGTCGCCGCGCACCCTAGCGGTTGCCTTTGAACGGTCGGGGAGGGGGCGTTGTTGGCTCCGCCTACGCCTCGTCAGCGTCCCTCACGAGGGCTGCCGGGTCATGGCGGCTCCCTCGGCTGCCTTGAGTGGCGTCGGTGCCAGGAAAATAGCCCTGCCTGTCCCAAGCCCCCGCTCCACTGCAGAACGCGTCTGCCCCGGAGCCGATTGCCTCAGCAAGATATATATATATATCCATTTTGACATATATATATGTATATATAAACATACATATATATAATATATATGTAATATATATATAATATATATATATTACATATATATGTATAATATATATACATATTTTTATATATATGCATATATATAAATATATATATATATGTCAAAATGGATATACTCCAGTACTCTGCTCTGGCTTTTTTTTTGGTTTGGTGTGTTTGTTGGTTGTGGTTTCTTTGTTCCTGCACCATGAACACCCTCCCGGATGCTACAATGGCTCCCATTGGTAATATTTTCTCCCATTAAGTCTTTATGGATTGAGTCTAGGCCAGTTTTTTCTCTTACTATCCCCAGGCAGACTGTGACTCTCCAAGTAGGAGGTGTAAAATAGTATTTGATGTTGGTGTCATGACAGCCTGTCTATAGAAAAAGATCTGGATTGTTAGTCAGAATTGTAATATAAGCAAAAATAGCCAGCATGGCAGTTTTTCTTTCTAATTCATTGAACCTCCAAAAGTTAAGAAAGTTATCACCAAATATCCTGCACTCTTCAAAAAGTCTTGTATTTCACAACACACACTTCTAGTTGTTAAATCTGCTCTAAAGTAGGCATAAATCCTATGGATTTCAAATGTACTTATCTGTGAACTTTATCCCTGATTTTATGTGAAGTCTGAATCCAAACCTTGAAGTAACATCACATTTTTTGCTTGCAAACTTTGAACACTAGTGATTTTGGTCTTTAATTTTGTCTCAACCCTACTGGTCAATTACAGCTTTTGAAACAACAAGAACGTGTATGCTTACTGATGTTGCTATGGCTCCCTTTGTTATGCTGAGCAAAATCCCATGAAAAGAATTTGCCTTTTGCAATGAGAAATCGTTCTTTTGCTTTTGCTCACCAGGAGATTATTCTTTGTGATATTTCAGTCTCTTGCTGAGAACATTGTCTTAAAATCACAGAGGATTATGGTATTACATGAGAGGACAATAACAAAACAAAACAAAAAAAAAAAGTTGCTCTTCAGACAAATACAATTCTTTATAAAAGTGCTGTAGTGAAATGTAACAAAGATTATATCACCAAATTAACAAAATCAAGAAGAATCAAACAAAACATGGGATACTATTTAACAGTTTATAAAGGTGTATTAAAACTTCAAATATAGTTTTCTCCCCACCCAATTTTAACTTCTACAGAAACAAGAAGGAAAGAACTAAGGCATTGGAGTAGGTGTGATGTAATACATTAATACATATTGTTTTTGTTTCCACATTTCACTCTTTGAAAAAATCACCCAGATGTCAAGGAAAAACATTCAAATATTTCAGGTTTTCACCTGAAATTGATCATTTTGAAGCTTCAAAATGCAAAAATAAGCTATTGTTGCTATGCAATATTTTGTAAACCAACATTTTACATCAATGTCTTATGTACTTAATACTAATAAGATCAGATATAACTAAACTGTTTAATTCATGGACTAAAGAATAACACTTGTGAAATGTCTACATCTCATGAACTGACCAAATTTATGATCAAACAACAACAAAAAGACAAAGCAACAACAAAAGAAACAGAACATTGTTGCAATTGCAAAAAGATGTGGTGCTTGTTGCTCTGTTGAAATACAGGGGTATGATTTTGCTATAGAGAAGTTTTTCAGCCTAAAATTAAAAGGTTGCAACCGAGAAATCTAAATTATGTTCATTCCATGATCCAGGTGAGGATGCAAAGTCATCTATATATATGTAGTATATGTAGACAGAGAGATGACCTCAACAAATGATGACCAGATTTGGAACTGGAGCCCATAGGACACTGGATTTTCAGTTCAAACTGCCACACATAACTGGGATGCTGTTGCTGGCATAACTTAAGGCATTTTACAAACACAGATTAACAGCAAATGTCAGCTTGATATGGTAATAATTCTGGTAATGCAATTGACGCAAAAGGTACTAAAACTATATCCTTGAGCTGCACCAAGGTTGAGCTTCATGTTGCTGAGGATTCATTCCAGGTAATCAGTGGGCATCCTTCTAGTTAGGTGCAGTAATGATTATATGGTTCTGTTTTCACTTCAAGTTTGTTGTTGTTGTTTTGTTTGTTTTTTTACAGCAAATAAGAACTTAGTCATAAATAGGAAACAACAAGCTGTGTATACATGTTGAACAGAAGGACAGCTTCTCCTTTTTATGTCATCTACAGCAGGAGGCAGCAATAGATGTCCAGGTATACAGAAATGGGAGGGAAATAATTGAATGATACTCTAAGGATTCATTCACTTTGCATTCAGTTTTTGATGCTCAATACTTGCAAATTAATACTCCTGCACTCCAGCAAGCATTAGGTTCAGTTTGTAATAAGTTACCTTTGGTGAAGGAATTGCACATGTTGAAAACCATACTGTAAAGTAAGTGTTACGGCTCCACTGCAGCATTAGCTGAGAATATTGACCCCACAAATTAATCACATTTTTACAACCACATATTTCAAGCCATGTGCAGCCACACCCACCTATTCCATTCACACTTTAATATCTCAAACATGCTAGCACTTAACTGTAGTTGCACCTAAAAATGGTCAGAATAACAGTATGAGGAAGAAAACACAAGGCAAGGTAACCATTCTCTTCTGCTTTTCAAAGCACAAAGGAGCATTTTACCTTAACAAAAATTGGACTTTTGAGTGACTGGGTCCCACTTCCGCTGCCCTCATCTTCCCTCTGCCTTTCTACTTTGGAGCCGGGGAAGCAAGGCCTGGGTGATCACAGGGTAAAATGCAAGCACTGCTCCTGATGTTAGCAGGTCCTAATGCTGGTATGTGGAGTTGCAACCTTTGTCTAGAGGTGAGATAAATGTTGTTTCTAACAGAGAGTCATGCAAAAGGAGGTAGACAGGATGCCACAGGTATCTCCAGAAAAGGAAAAACTGTATTACTGACTGGCATTTTGATTGTTAAGGAGAAAAGCAACAAATGTAAATGTAATTTGGGAAGTATTAGTGCATTCCAAAATGTTTAAAATTACTCTTCATATTGTCTTTCTAGTAGTTTGTGAAGCTGCTTATTATTCCAGGCTATCAGAAAGAGATTCTATCTTAAGACTCATAACGAGAAAAGCTGATAACTAAATTGGCCATGTAAGTTATTGAAATTAATTTCCAGTGCTAGACTTACACTCATAACACCTGCAAGCCCCACAGTATTAGAAAGCATTGCTAGAGCATTTGTGCCTAAGACTAGTTCCCTTGTCAGAAAGCAAATCAGAGAGCACTTGTTCATGAGCTGAACTTTGCACAATCATCAATAAGAGCCAACAACCACCTGAGCTTCATGTACAAGAGTATTCTTCTTCAAAAGCTCAGTCAGATGCTTGATCACAACCAGCAATTATTCATGTAGATAAGTCAAGATTTTATCATTGGTGTAGACAGTAATGGAACAGCAGTGATTAATGTAATTAAGTGTAATCCAAGAATTCAGACTTGTAGTCTGAATTGACATTAGGTATTATTCACAGCTTAATTTTGTAAGAAGCAGCTCCACTTACTCAGTTCCTCAAACTCCACACAAATGTGTTCATAAAAAAGATTAAAAGGTATTTTGCTGCTGGAGATACTGCCTCCTATGGAGATTAAAAAATAAAAAATAAATAAAAAAGTCATTTTCTTTATAGAGACAAACACCAAAGCTGAGTCTATTGGAGTGAGAAAAGCTAGAGATGAGTGTATTTTCTTTGGCATCCCTGTCATATTTCAACATAAATATCTCTGGAAGTCACGGGTTTTATGATCAGATCAGAAAGAGCACCCACATGATTTGCTTTGTCTTCGTATTTAACATAATCATATGTGTAAAGCTTGCCTTTTAAAAAACAGTACTAAAGAACAGGAGAAGATAAGACATATCCCTTAAAATCATGGTTAAAACTTTCCGTCTTTCCTGTAATTGTGTGTGGTAGTTTTACTTGGTTGGGCAGCCAAGCTGCACCACCACAGCTGCTCTCTCATTCCCCCTCCTCAAAGGTGAAGGGGGAGAAAATACAATAAAAAGAGCTCAAGGTTAAACACAAGCAAAGTCTGCACAGAAACACAGAGAGAGAAAATTACTCTGTGCTTCTCATCAACGAGCAATGTTCAGCTACGTCGTGGGAAGCAGGAGTGGTTGTTTGGGAGGACAGACATTTTCATAACGATAGCCCACCCCTCTCTTTCATCTTTCCCACATTATATTGCTGAGTGTGACATCATATGGTATGGAATATCCCTTTATTCAGTTTAGGTCAGCTGCCATGGTGATGTCTCCTCCCCATCTCTTGCTCACGCCCAGCCAGCTGGCTCTTGGCGGGGTTGGAGGGAGTCCTGATGTGGTGCCAGTACTGTGCAGCAGCAGACACAACACTGGTGTGATATCACTGCTGTTCCAGCTACAGATGCACAGCACCGCACTATATGGGCTGCTACAGGGAAAGTTAACTCCATCCTAGCCAGATCCAGCACACTGGGAGGAAATACTCATATGTTACTTTAATATAATCTAAGCTCTTGGATAAGAGTACAGGGACCTTCATTTCCCACCTTACTTAGGTGGTAGATGCATGCCATCATGGAAACCTGGCTGGCCTGAATCACACCACAGCATGTGGTGTTTCCCTGTGCAGTTACTATTTTGGATCCTCACAAATGCTTTTTAGGTCTAACATGAGATGTCAAATGCATTTTGTGGATTCATCCTTTTATTTCAAGCTAGACTTTGTATCTCCTTATCAGAGATAAAATATCAGTGGTTAAACTTGCGGCTAGAGAGAATAGACTAAGGAGGCCTTTAAAGTTTGTTTTAGCTTTTGTTATTTCATATTTCTCCTGTATATATCTCTTTTCACCCCAAGACATAAACAGTATTATTGCAGCCTAGGAAAAGTCTGCATTAGAGATTTCCTGACTCTACAAATCATTCTGGAAGTTAAAAGGTTCATTAAATATATTTAAGCAAATAATTCTTGCCGGTGATTTACGCTTATGCCCAAATTCTCATAAGATGATATAGCTCATTTTTTTGTGAAGTAGCTATGATGATTTCCTCCAGCCAAAGAGGAACAGATAAAAGAGATAAAAGATATTTTTAAAGTAAATTTTATTTTTCTTCCATTAGGATGATTCTCTAATTCATTCTCTTCCCTTTTTCTGACAATTCTTCCCCTTTCTTTCATCTTTTTCTATTCACTATTGGCTACAATAATTGTAGTGACTAGTCGTAACTCATGCTCTCCAAAAAAAACATGTGGTATCCATGTGGTTAATAATGTAATTAAGAAAGTGATTGCTGCAACAATTTTGGGGCTTGTATAGAATAAAATAATATACATTGTAGAGGACTGTGCTGGATTAACAGTGCATATAAATGACTAGACAGTGCAGAAATGTTGTTGTACAAATATATAAGTGGGAAAAAAAGAAAAAAAAAAAAACAAAAAGGGGATTAGAGAAAATTTATTATGCCTGTGATTAGGATTGGCTTTCTTCCCAGTCAAAGAAATCAAATGCCTTTAATATTATTATCAACTAATATTGTGCTGAAAAGGCAATACATTTTGTTAACTCATCAAAGCAGATCTACATATTCCGATCTAAATGAAAGATATTTCATTTATAATCATCTCCTCTTTTCTGTAATTGCATATCCATTAATTTAGCTCTTTCTTATCACATTACTGAAAATGAGTTTTCCCGTCTTTCTATCATCATTTGCAAGTGATTTGGTGAGGAAAGGACACCTAAGTTCTCATTTGAGTTAGTAGTTCCTTGAGCCTTGCTTTCATCAGGAGAAAAAGGCATTTTTACAGTTTTCACAGCTAAAACACAATGACTAATCCTTGTGAAGGAAAAGTGGTCTTGTAGCTGTCACATGAATCAGCAAGCTGTAGTAAAGAATGATAGGAAACCAAGCATATACCTTGTGCTGATAAGCTGACAAGAGCTACTTATGTTACTCCTATGTCATCCCTTGCTTCATGGGTTGCTGCCAGAATATGCTATGTATTTTAGTAAAAATTATATGGCTTTCTTTAACATTTCGTGGTTTTGTCCTTGGCCACAACTGAGAGTTCACAACAGAAAATAAATAAGTAAATAAAGTAGCTAGCGTGTTATTAAGAGATGAAGTTATTAAGAGATGAAGTTTTTCTTTCATGAAGGCAGAAAGACTTCCTGGCAAAATCATTAATTCACTTCTAAGTAAATAAGTGTCCTGATTTAGTTCTGTCCAACAACTACCAGTCTTCTCTTCCATACATTTCTCTAAGGTTTGATAACATGATTTTTTTTCATTGGAACCTTTGTCTGAAGTGTTAAAACATCAAAACTAGAATAATTAAGTCTGAAATAGCTGCATCAATGCACTGACAATTAAAGTAACTCATTAGATCATTTTTACCCATTTATAACTTTATGAGTCTCATGGTCGCAGATGACAGCACCAGCTTTGACAGCACCAGAATGAATTCAACACAGTAGATACACAGGAAATAATTTTTTACCAGCACTTCCAAACTCTCATTCCAAATGCATTGTTCTATTAAATAATTGAGCCAGTCTACTGACAACACCACATCCTTTGCTTCACGTTTTTTTCTCCTAAAAGATCACTTTTCTCTGTTCAAAGAGGTATATATTTTTTTCACACTGACCTTAGATTGGTAACTAGAAACTTTCATTACCACAGTATTAATACCATAATTATAATAGTGTGGTATTTAATTAGTCAAATTAATTTTGCTGAACCTTAGAAATAATTTATATAAGCTGGTATTTAATTAGTGCACTGATTTTTGCTGAACATTTGAAATAATTCTGTGTTTATAATACTCTTTTCTTAAGCAAAAGGAAACAACTGTTGCTGGGTTGTTGCCAAAATATTCTATGTATTTTAGTAAAAATAATCTCCTGACACTTATGCTTAGCAGAATTTTTTCCTCTTTCACAGAAAAGTGTTTACTTGGGGAAGGATGACTAGAAGCTATAAGGTGTCATTTATGGTTCCTGGCTGCTGTGAGCTGACATCAGTTGGCCTTAAGGCTGTACCAGGCAGGAACTCGTAGGGCACAACTACACTTGTCTCCTATGCTGTAATCTTCTTTCAATGCAACTGGCAGTGGCAGGGATGTTACCTAGACTGGGTTTAAACTAATTTTCATTTGAAGATTCTTTCTTCTAATTTGTACTGCTTCAACAAATGAGCTGAAATGAAAAAGAGACCCTGCAATAATCCAAAGATTATGAGCTAGCTATTAGCTAAATGCCTGGCAGGCCTTTTTTAGGGGGATGAGTACAAGGCCAACCAATTTATGCTATTTAAATAACTAATGACTTTGCAACTTGCCAGTACAGGAACAAAAAGCAATGTGAAACTTCAAGGTTAAGTCCTAGACAGGACATGGGAAACCAAATTTGCCACTTAAATTACTACAGTTTTGGTCCCAGGATCACAAAGTTCAGATCACCATTCAACTCCAAAAGTATCTACATTTCTTCTGTGAGGTGTGTCTGGGACCTCCCAACAGTAAGTGCCTTAGCAGCAATAAAATGATCAGGATCTAAACATCTGAAAGATGTGCCAGTTGGCTATTTTTGTTCTTGTCAATGGAGCCCCATCCAAGAGGCTTTCTCTGAACACCTCCTTCCTCTTCCAGGGAAAATGAGTAGGAGGCAATAATAATGAGAAGCTGCCAGTGATCCAGAATTTAAAGCATGCAGCAAAGGCATACAGGATTTCTGTCCAATTTGTTACCTGCATCTCTGAGGGGTATTGTCAGACATACTTTCCTCTGTCTCCACCATGGAAGCCGCTGTGGAAAATACCTGTGTGCTCCCTGGAGCATGGATCCCAGAGGGTTTGGACTTGCTGATTAATATATATATATAACATAAATATGTATATTCTATATTTTTATATTAGTGTTTCCTGCTTATACTTAAGTTTTATTAGAGCAGGAAACATTAGCACTGCAAAAAAATACTTCTTCATACAGAGAAAATCAAAGGTCAGATGAAGCAGATTAAAACTAATTGTGTGAAAGCAAATCTCCTCTGTTCCCTCTGTTTCTTTAAAGGACAGGATCTTTTCATCAGGAGCTGCCATTATTTCACTCTGGTCCCTTAAATTTCATTCTCTCTGTCACTTATATGTGTGCTTTCTGCTATAAGAGCTCCTCTCACTCCTCTGAATTATTTTCTAGCTGCAGTATGCTTTTCTGAGCCACAAAGATTTTCTTTCTTGGCATTGCCCAGTTGTTTTCAAGAGAGAAAACCACCAAAGAGTGGTGCAGGAGTCAGACAGCATCATCTAGAAATAAGCAATCTTCCTCCTTGTTTCCCAGCTAGACCTTTTTCACAGAAAGCAATATACAGTAAATTGAAAACAAATCAAGCTATTACAGCAGCTGCCAGAAGTCCCACAGGTGCTACACAGTTTAGCACTGAGCCGTGATCTCTTAGTACAGCTGTCTTCCTTGAAGAGAGCTTCTGCATGGCCAAAAGACAAGAGACCTCAGCCTACTGACAAACATACTGAGTAGCTTCAGCCTTCCTTAGCCTGTTTCCCTACTCACTGCTGCCTCTTCCCTCTTATTTCCAATCCAACAGATCCCAAGTCCCTGTTTGTTTTGTCTGTCCAGCCCAGAGTTTCCTGTGTCCTTCTTCCTGATTACTGTATGACAGAATCCTGGCATCTCCTCAATCTCCACAGTTAGCCTGTCTTCTAAAACTTACTTTACTCCATTTTAGGCAGCTGCTGGCAAGCAGATTAATCACTTGTTCACTCTCCTTCTCCTCCCATTTGCTCTTGTCATTTTCTCAAAGGCCAAGATGATCATGAACAAACTGTTGGCTTTATTCTAGCAGATATGTCTTGTTTCCGATTTTTGGATTCACCATTCAGTACAATGCATGGAAACAGCTGATGGTCCACACTCTGCTTGGATTACTGACTTCCCTGGCAGATTTTGTGAAACATACACTTTAAAAAAGCTAAATGAAATTCAGCAGATGGAAGATAAGATGCGAGCATATATAAGCAGGAATATAACTGAAGAATTACCATACTTAAACTCACTGTGAATCCCCAGAGAAAGTGGTGTCTTGGTAGGGTATATCAGTGAGTAAGTAAGATTTAGATGTTGAAACTCAGCTCATAGGTTTCAACTTCTTGTCTACTTACCTAAGTAATACTTGTTCTTATGTTTTCCTGATTTTCAAGCCACAAATATGGCATTTGGAGAATACTTTCTTTCAAGTGAGACAGACCTTTTGTGTATGGCTTGCAGAATTGCAGCCACTTTATTTCATGCGTGCTGGGTTGAGCCATTGCTACTTTAAGTCAATCACATTGATGTAGACATACCTGAAGAACATACATTTATCCAAGAAGTTTTCTCTTTCTGCAAGGTTGACCATTCAACCATTCATTTTTTTTTTTTTTCTCCCAATAAGCTTAAGCTTTCTCTGTGTTTATATTAAAGTAACATCATTTGCATAACAAGATAACTGGTCTTAGACAAACAGCTAGAGGAAGAACTACCTGAGAGAGAAATACATATTTGGTCAGTTCCCAGTGTAAGAATCCTTTGGACATCCTGTACCTCAGGAGATTCTGCAGAACCAGAATATCTGCTAAGAACTATTTCAAAGTAACAACTCTGCCTAAAAGTACTTCCGTGTTGAAAATACCTGGAAAAAGTGAGGTTTGAAATTGTGTATCATGAAATATTATTCTGGGGAAGTTAACTGGCAAAAGTTTGAGGGGGCAGTCATTGGGGAATTTAAAGTAACCTCACATTCTGTTCAGCTATGTCACCAAAGAGCCCAGTCCATTATGGTTTACAACCAAAATATGAAATTCAAAATCTTGGAGAGAAAAGCCTTCATTAGAACAGCTACTACATTATGTACTACTCAATCCTCTTCTTGGCAGTCATTACAGATAAGTCAACAGCTGAATGAACACAAAGTCTGAGAACCAGGCAGCTGCTGACAATTTGGGGATATGTATATTGTAAAGCACACCAGAGACAATTTTTTTACTATATGTATTAGGTATTAAATATTGTCATTAGGGGAGAAGCATAGTATTGGCCTAAGGCTAATATAACAAAACGAGTGATTAGGCTTCTGATTTATCCCCTTCTTTTTCCCATAATAATCACTGTACATATTGTTCTTACCCTTTTTTAACAGCGATATTAAACAGTTTTAGAGAGAATCAGGGAATCAAGCACCACACATTTTGTCAGCTTTATCAAAAATATTTTCAAAAGATAGATAAGCTGCATAGTTTGGCCAACATTATTCCTTCCAATTAAGATTGTATTTATCATGATAAGGTAGGGGGAAAAAAAAATGAAATGTCTCAGAAAATAAATGTAAACCAATGTCTATACAACTTAATGATACATCTACTTGTCTGCTTAGTACAGGAGACAGTAAGTCTGAGTTTATTAAATGTTCTTTCAGAAATAAACCACAAGTCGAGTAAAATTCAGGATCTCAATCCTCGCTGTTATTGGCCCAAATTTTAAGACACTGTGTCACAGATGAGAAACACACTTTTCTCAGAAGAGAGAAACAGCAATGTGGTTTATTGATATAAAGTATTGATTTAGTAAAGCTTATATGAGTTCACAAAAATTGGCCAAACCAATGTCAGGGAGAAGCACATCATCACACATCAAGGGTCACAGAGTACACAAAAAGCAGCTATTTTATACATCAGCATTTACGATAAGAAAAGAGTTGTGAAGAGATATTTTGAGTAGGATGTAAGTAAAACATTCCCCTAGCATTACACCCAGAGATCAGAAATAGATAACACAGAATTATTTTTGTTAGCATTGGTTTCATTGTGCTACTAAAAATGCCAGCAAGCGGGCACCTTCAAAAATACTGTTTATACACACATATTTGCAGGATAAATAGATAAGCCAGTGGAAGAAGAGGAAATGAAATGGAGGACCACTTATCTTAAAACACATCATGGCCAGGAAAAAACTGCACTGCTGTGATTGTCATGTCTGTGTTTGTGCTGGACCAGTGGAACATCTTAGCACTATAACACACCTAAAACTGCCTGAGACTGGATGAATGGCTAGGTGAGCACAGTTATATGAGCACATAAAGCCGGAGTACAAATGTTTTAAATTACTGCCAATCTTTATCGTTTTCAGCAAGACTTTCCATTTACTATTAATTCTTCTTATCAGTGTGTGCATGCATGCATGTGTGCATGCATGTGTGTGTTAAGGGAATGTTTGGACTTGTCATAGACCATGATTCTGTTTTCTTACAGTATACCCAAAGATAGAAAAGAAGGACAGTGACTGTCAGGTGTACCTATAGAAGGGAGTTGTAGGAGACGCAGTGTAGCTATGTGCAGTTCCCAATCCGTGTGTAACAGGAGAGGTAGCAGAGGTTTGTAAGGAGTGTGAGGTCTACTCAGCCTGCCCACACAGCCTGATAAGGCCCACAGGACCAGCTCATTGGTGCCTTCATATCTTGCATGCCTGACTGCCCTGAGCAGAAGCTAACCCTCTCTCCAGAGTTCTCAACTGGTGGGATGCCTATTGTGGTCACCAAAGCTCACAAGTCTGGTTATTTTTTGGAGCAAAATCAGGCTGATCTGGTCAGCACAAAAGGCAGTCATATTTATGTACCAGGAGCCTGAGGATCTTTAACCTTTTGAGGTACCTCAAGTACCAGTCAGTTTTCAGATGTAAAAACTGGAAAAAAAAAAAAGATGTTGAGATAGTGGGTTTTTTTGTTTGTTTGTTTGTTTTTCTCAGCAATAGTTTGAGAGTTATTCCAGACATGCAATTTGCCCTTGAAATTTTCTTAATCTGCTTAGGCTGAGATAGTGGTGTCTTATTTCAGCGAGGCTTTAAAACAAATATAATATCTCTTCTGTTGATACAAGATGCTAGGATTTACTTTTAAAACTAAATAATAATATTTTATGATTCTTTTACCATGATTCTATTTTATGATTCCTCTCAGCTACTTTCCTCTCTTTCTGTCATACTTACAAAAAAGTGCTCATCCAAATTACAGGAAGGGTCCTACCACAAACACCTATCATTCCTTTCTAACGTGATCACAAAACAAGATAATTTCCCTCTTAATTACCATATATTTGAAGCATTAGTGTTTTAGAGACCAGCCCCAATGGTATTGAAGTCTTTCTTCCGGAAATAATAAATACCAGTGCTGTAAGAGTATGTCTGTATTACCTGACACTTTCCAGCTTCCGGGTCAGGGTGAATGTCCTACCCTTATCCCAACTTTATAACAGTACAAGACCCTGGCACATATTACACTCTCCAGTTGCCACATAGGGCATATCACAGATGACTGTAAGCACAGATGTATGTAAGCACCAGCTTAAGTTGCCTTCCTAAGCACCACAAACTTACTGTAGGTAAAGTTAATACTGCATAGCCTGTGAAGTCTCATATATTACTTCTTAAGACTTAAGGCTGGTCTCAAATGTCTCCTTCCCACACTCCAGAAAACAATAATCTTATGAGGACCATTGATTTTTCAAGCTAATGTTCTATGTTCAGCTCTAAACATGGAGCAAGTGGTTTTATCTTTTTATTTGTACCATGGAGTTTTTCTAGAAAGAACAACACTAGCACCTCCACAGTAATGGGGAAGAGAAGAAAAGCAAAATGTTATTTATCACCATTGCCTGGGGCTGTAACAACAGACTGAGAAAATCATATTCCTCATTTTTTCTTTTAAGGCATTTCTATCATACTACTATATGAAAGATTAATTTCTGCTGTTTGTTTTTTCGCCTTCTTTCTTGGAACTGAAAAACTCACTGAATGTAATTACGAAGAAAAAAATTCTCTCAACTTCTATGGAACATACTGCAGTATACAAAATTTTCCAGATATTTCTCATGGCATCAGAATATCCAATAAAATGGAAAAATCCATCTGTGGAGCATGACATTTAAGTGCTCACTGAAAGAGAGTGAGAGAAGTTCCACTTCTGCTTGAACTCTGTGATGGCAGATATTTAACAGATTCATCCTCTTTGTTCATGCCAAGCTGTAGCTATGCATTTTCCTAAAGAAAGGGCTCCCTTACCATGAAGATGTATATCTACCTTTATGGCATTAACCTTTTATAGTTCTCCATACCCCAAAAAATACACTGAGGTCCTTGATGAAGTACATGTCCACTTCCTTCTGAACTGCAACTCCCAGGATGAAACCAAGTCAGGTTTCCAGAGTATTATTTACTGGTTTGGGAATCCTTAGGGGTTTCTTCTCTGGTACCTCTGCATTATTCTAGATGAGGGCATAGACATCTGCAGTGCAACACACTCCATGGAAGGTGAATTAAACATCTGTGCTAGGAGAGGTGGATAGCATTTAAAAGGAACACCAGTACAGGAAGATGTGTCTAGCCTATATTTGGGTGAATACTTACAGCCAGATGAAGTATTCTGTTAATATGTCAATCAAAATAATTAACATTATATTAAAATTAAATCAATATCTAATATATTTACTGTATCATCTGGAGACTGATACTTTTCTGATTTCATGGGGTTCTGTCAAGTTCATGCCCTGGTGGCCAAGAAGGCCAACAGCATCCTGGCTTGTATCAGGAATAATGTAGCCAGCAGGACCAGAGAGGTGATCTGTGATAGTCCCCTTGTACTCTGCTCTCGAGTACTGTGTTCAGTTTTGGACCCCTCACTACAAGAAGGGCATTGAGGCCATGGAATGGGTCCAGAGAAGTCTACAAAGCTGGTGAAGGGCCTGGAACACAAGTCCTTTGAGGATCAGCTGAGGTAGCTGGGATTGTTTAGTCTGGAGACGAGGAGGCTCAGGGGAGATCTCATTACTCTCTACAACTACCTGAAAGAATCATAGAATCATAGAATCATAGAATATCCTGAGTTGGAAGGGA